>CM056993.1:124951460-126151460 GCA_029891345.1 Dryococelus australis | reverse complement strand
CTTCAGAAATACTTGTGCTGTTGTTCTCTCTTTAACGAACTCTTACCTTAGAGAGAAATGCTGGAAGAAATATCGACATCTTAGAATATTTTATAGAACAACTATCACTCAGTTTCCAAATACTACTAAAGAAATACTGGACATCAAAATAAGCCTAATTCGATTTTATTCGTATCTTTAAGAAAATCTAAATCATCTGACATCTACTTTAGACAGTAAGATTTTTTAGAAACTCTCCATGTTCATGAGATTGAATAAATTAATTTGACTTTAAAAATGAGTAAGTGTGAAACCAAAACATGACAATTTTGAGCTATTATTATATTATAGATTTAAAAAAAAAAAACTAAATAATGGTGTGATGATCACAACTGGAGTAGCCGAACCCGGTAAAACTTGCCAGTACTCAATCAATAAGCTATTTATGTCGAATATCTGCGGGGTCGTTATGGGCTGGAAAAATACTGAGCGTCTATAGCTTGTACAAAATGGCTTCTGGGTAGCTTCCCTCCATTAATATTGATCCGCGGCCGTCTTTCCATAAATGGATTAAATCTTACGAATTGCGTAGTCGTCTCGCTGATCCTCCCCCGGGCGTCATCCTGAAGTTCCCCGATGTCACTGATCCTTGGTGCAATCCCAAACAGCTTCCCTCACTTTCGGGTTATCGAACCCTGGCACTACGATACTACAGTCCAACTCTCGTATCACACGGAAATCGCGGGCGTCGAAACTAAATTATTCCTCTAAACACGTATGCAGCCGGTGCAGACGTGTTCTGTACTTCCTGCTCACGTCTTCGCCTGTACGTTTGTCTGCTACACCTCAACGGCGAGACTAGGACTTTCCCTACACAAATTAAATAGAATTTACCGGGTCTGCGACACCATCACAGCCCGCCTAATGGATTGAAAACCAATATGTCTTCCTCTAGCGTTACCTCACAAGGCCTAGCTTAACTCGACTATCCAATCATGGCGCGGCTACTCCAGTTCGTCACGAGGTTGCCCTGGCAACCATAAACAACGGCTCACGTTTACTGCCATGTGACTGAAAAGCAACACATGACAACTGGAAACACTAATAACAATGAAATATATGAAATATTAGCAATTACATAATCAAATACAAGTAAAATTATTTATGAGACTAAACATGATGTGAAAATAAATATTACTACACATATGAAACAATATTCAAATCAAATAAAATTAATTCAGTCTATATGAGATTAACTGCCCATTTAATCTTTGAAGACATTTAAAACAAAATTTTCCAAAAATTCCTGCACATTTATTAGAATACTTAAGCTCAATATTTACCCATGTTTAAAAGTTCTGACTTAATCGTGTTCTGCGACATAGATCATAAAACATTTAAAATGTATACTTGTCATATTCAAGAATTATGACTTCATTTTGGACAATGTCAAAATGTCCCCACATGGCTTACTCAAATTCCACACTATGTAAAGCCACTTAATTACTCCAATTAAAGAAATAAGATTTTTAAATGGTTTCACAATATTCTTTCACTGTTACATAATTCCTACATGGCTTACTACTATTTCGCATGAAGTAAAGCCATGTCATTATTCAATTTAATGAAGCATAATTTGAAAATGATTCCACAATAAAGTTTTACGGTTACGCAATTCTTTTCATGCGCTTAATTTTTTTGTACAAGTGCAAAATTTACAGTATTTGACCTCAAGTGTAGCTGCACGAAAAAACAATAATTTTTTAAATGTTAAAAAGCTAACTTCTCTTTTAGATAAACTCTAACCATACTGTCCAGCTCAGAAAATTCCCATTATAGTCCCATTATCTGCAATTTTGACCTGAAGGGTCATTACGAGATTAAATCCTTAAGCCGATATTACACGATACCTGCAGCCGTACTTGGTTCTTCTACAAGGCCTGGTGCACGAGCCGGTATACCAGCCGTTATATGAGCTGCTATGGAAGATTCGTATTACACGACGGCAGTTCACGTACTAGCATTTGGCACCCTCGGTGGGTGCGCAGTGTGTGGTTTGTAGTAGATATGAACCCCATTCGTAGAACTGCTACCAGTAAGTAACTTGCGTAGGCCTATGAAAAAACTAGCTAGCACATCTTAATATTGCTATATCACCGTTCGCCTTTTACATAAATTGATTGCTTACTAGTATAGTTTCATTATTTTTCTTGAAAATCACAAGAAGTCACTAGGTAGGCCTACGAGTGTGTTATTTTTAATTTTGACGGAAATTACCGACCGGTTGCAAAATCTAGTTTTTTTTTTTTTACGTACCGTAATATAATCAGCATGTAAAATTTAACGGTAAAAAAAATTGGGTCAGGCGGAGTTTTGAACTCACGTCCAAAAGTTACAGGTTAATAGCGGACACCGCGACTTTACAGTGTACTACAAGTTCAGATATCATATAGTGGTTTTATATACTGTTGATTACATAAAGGATGAATTAATTTTTTTCATAGATAAGGTAATGTTTTAAGTATTCAGAACGGGTTTTTACAGTAATTAAAAGTTGTCGTCGCCAATGTTAATCGCCGTCGTATTTTAAAACCATTTGGAAGAGTTTTAATCTCACGGATGTAAAATCAAGGTGGAGGCATCCTTTTCCGTTTCTTCATCAACTCGTTTCAAGTAGTAGCCACGGGGAGCGCCCTACGCTCTAAAACGGCAATGTTATTGGCCAGGAGCGAAAGCCGGTATGGAACCTGCCACGAAAAATAGGACGTGACCAATTATTAAACTTGGTACGAAATCTGGCCGTACATAGCGGGAAATATCATGACGGGTGCCACACTCGCCCCTATACCGGCCGCTATGGCGGACCTTGCACAAGATTTTACAGAATCTTGTATCGTGTAATATCGCCTTAAATTCCATGAATAAACCAGCCCAGGAGTCGCATAGTCTCTCCTTGAACGAGCGAAGCAAAACTCACAGTCTCGCCCTATAGAATGATGAGAAAGGTTATTTAATGTAACATTCACAAAACGGTAGGAAACATATTCACTTCCGGCGCTAGTAGTCTGTCCAATAGCCCTGCATAAATTAATTATAACTTCAAACTAAACTTTGAACTTTTTTTGCTGCCAAAAATTTGTAAAAAAAAAAAAAAAAAAAAAAAAAAATCACATACAAGATAGGCACTGCGAATATGGTTGGGTTGTTAAATAAGTTCAAAATGAAATTAGAAAGATATTTTTTTAATTCTCGTCCGTAAATACTATTGGGATGCAGTACTGTATTGATAATACTCCCCATCTCTACATGCTAGTCTAACGAGAGGTGTGTCGTTATGCTGCCCAGTTGATTCTTCCGTGCCAGTCGCCGACTTTTGCCCGTAAGCAAAGATTCTAAGTAGAACTTCACATTTTTGTAATGAATAAGGAAGGCGGTGTTCTTCAAAACCACGCTACATGTAGATTTAGTAGTAATTTCTAGCAAAACAGGAATTCTTGTCAGTTGTTACTGCATAGCTCAGCCAGGCCGGCCGAAACAGGGCCCGGTCATATCGGGCAAACATGGCGTGGTAAGTTTCGGTTTTGAAACGACACGTCTCACACTTTCTTCGAGTACTCTGACATGGCGCTTCTGACGCATGTGACATTTTTAAAGTAATGGACAGCCCTCGTCTGCGTGCAGCACGCAGTGCGACTAGACAACTGCGCGCCAGTTCAGAGCCTTGAGCTTAGCGACGATGGAGCGCTTGGCGCGCGCGGCACGTTCGTCCTTATTGCTTCCGCGCTTCTCGGCGTCAAACGTGGGATCAAGCTACAGGTAGACGGGGCCTTAATTAAAGGATGGACGTGCCGTAAAATGTCCTAATAGGGTAGAACGAGCGCCCGAGGTGCGCAGTTGCCACTCCGTGTATAGACAGTTGACAATAAAGTGAGCACTTTAGGAATGAATCTTATAAAAAAGTCACTTCCCCTGCATGCATATGTTTTAATGGGCGCACTGAGTGACTTTCACCCAGTAAAGTTGGTAACGATAGATGAAAAGTAGTTCCACGTCTTAACGTCGAAAAAAAAAAGTGCTAGGTAACTATTTGTGATAACTTGAAATCATTTATTTCATTTTCTGTTTTCTGTTTTAATGCACCGAAGGGTAAAAATGAGCAGATTTGTAAAATATATTTTTCTTTAAATATCACAGTTTCATTTGACCTACACATGAATAAAGTGGACCGACACATGAATAAAGTGATGAAGTACATGACAATTTTAATTTTATATAAGGCGGAGGATTACACAACGTGTATACAAGTATATCTTAAGCACGAATTTCAAAAGTAGTCATTTTACCGTGAACAGCCCATATCAATACTGGACTGCTTTTCTTCCAATACGACTACACGCTGTTCACGGTAAAATGAGCACTTTTAAAAACATTGCTTAAAACCTACTTGTAAGCGCATCGTATATCCTTCCGCCGTATGTAAAATAACATTGCCGTGGACCTGGTCACTTTATTCACGCGCCAGTAAAGGGAAACTGTAAAATTATTATAAATGTAAATATTTTACTCACTTACTAATCCATACACGTATATGCAAAGAAAAGTAAGTAATTGTAGTGTTGACGAATGTTTACTGAACTCTTACAATTCAACGTTGAGGCATGGAACTACTTTACTTCCCCCCGTTACCACCTTTACTGCGCTAATGCCACTACGTGTGCCCGTTAAAAACACACGCAGGTATAGGCTGTTCAAGGTAAAGGAAGCACTTTCGACGCCCCAGTTCCTTTTTCTTTCAGCCATTAAAGGCTTAATTTCAAAAGTGCTCACTTTACCGTGAACAGCATTTATCACAAACGACACGAATAGAGTTTCAGGCCAGAACCCTATTAACCTAAACAAATACTTTGAGATATTTTATAACTTCCTCTAACAGATTTAAACGCAATTGGATCAAATTAAAATTAAAAGCATTTTTTAATAAATTAAAAGTATTTGAACTATATTAAAATTAAAAGTATTTTATCTTCGCAAAATAGCTTGTCTTTTGAAAACTAACATGTTCATCACTGTTGACCTTGCGCCTTTGACAGTCGTATTGGTGTGGGGTAGTTCAGTGTTGAGTATATGCGCAGAAGTCGAACAGTCTGTGTACCTCTTCATTAGTGTTTGTTTGGAACACCTGGTAGCAGTGAACTTTTATCTGTGAACGCCTTGGTGCACAGTGGCCGCCGAACGCGGCGCGAAATATTTACAGACGTCATGCAAGAAATCACAGGTTTACGTATGTACCAATCTCTTAAAAATCGGCCAGTGTGGCGTTTGCAGTCTCCGGATGTTTTACATCGTGTTATCCTGTGATGGCGGGGAAGATTCACCACCACTGGAGGTTAAGTAATGCGTAACTATTTTTAACAATGACCTAACTAAATACTCCTAATATTACCTCGTCGAACTGAGTGAGTGAAGAGATTTGGACGACTCTTAACATCGAGGCCTTGAGAGCCGACGTAGGTGATTGAGGTGAGAATGGAGCAGCACCGGAATGAAGGGGCGGGGGAAACGGGAGATCCCGAGAAAACCCGCCGACCAACTGCATCGTCCGTACGATTCCCACATGCGAAGATCCGGAGTGAACCGGCCGGGGATTGAACACAGGTCATCTTGGTGGGAGGCGAGCAAGCTAACCACTCAGCCACCGTGACCCCCGCCTCGTCAAACTGAATTTTTGTCGCGCGATCGTACACTCTAAGAAATTATTCGGAAATTTATCATACCAGTTTAAACAGCAATTTAGAAAGCAGAAATGGTATTGTTTTCCCCTATAACTTTATTGTAGCGTTCCAACATTTGCTCAGGACACAGTCATGTGCGTAGGGAAGTTCCCAACTTTGTATAGTAGCGAAGCTAAACATGCCTTTATCTGCAATTTGATGTGTGGTATTATTGCCATACAGGGCATAGATTAAAAATTTCCATTACAGTTTAGGAAGTTTGCCAGAAATTTTTTTTTAGTGTAGGGTTTTCAGACGGTGAACAACTCCCGAAAAAAACATTAAGATACACAGAAAGGACTCTTGAAGAACACACGTAGTTCAATTTGCTACATAATTGTTATTGCAGTTCTTACACACTCTTGGTATGTACAGGTTGAAACCTTTTTAAACGTACGTAGTAGAAAATGGCATGAATAAACGCGACGTCAGAACACGTCTGCTATTGTCACAAGAATACCACATCTTACGAACTTGACATTTTAAATGCTGTTTCTTATGATTATTAAAAGATATTGCGCCACTAAATGAGGTAACTGGGAATCGCCAAAAACCACGTGCGTATGTTTCGTAAATACCGAGTGTGCTTGAAAGGAATCCAAACGGACAATATAAAACGTATATTTCTGACCGGATATGAGATTTTTTTCCCAATGTAATGCGAGGCAAGGAGGAATTCGAAAGCACTCCCGTAGCATTTCCAAGAGACCTTTTTTTTTTCTCCTCGACGGTTCGTAGCGCAAACACTCATCCACGAAACAAGGCATCGGGTCTCCTCATAAAATGTGATGTATTCCTTGTGCGTGCTGTTCCCCGGGATAATGATGTCAAACGAGTTCCGCTTTAAGCGCAGCGCGCCTCATATTGGAATTCTTGAATATTTTGAATGTCGGCGAACGAATCCCTGTCTCCACGTCCAATATCCGATAGACAAGCATTCCTTTGTATACGTTGTCTCCAGATTATGTTCTAAGGTGTACAACTATGCAATAAAAAATTATTAAAGAGGAAGGATGAAGGTTAAAGCTTCAGTCACATCTTCCATTGAATTTCAGTCACATTTATTATTACTGTATTATTTTACTATCAAATATCTGATAATACTGCCCCAACGAATGATCTCACTGTACATAAAATAAACAACAAGAATTCTTTCGACTGGTGTTGCGAGAAATCTTGTAAAAATTAACTTTTTTTTTTTTTTAATCCAAGTGCCGATTTTGGTTTAAACTAACCCAAAACTAAATAAGTAGCTACATTTGAGCCTTAACACTGACTGGCATAATTAAAAGTTAAAGTTTATTTAGGTATTGGCATCGCCACGATGGAAGATATGCCTCCTAAATCTCTAATGCCTGTCAAAGGTACCCATATATGCATTAATAATGCATTTACGTGCCAAAAAGGGGGGGGGGGGGGGAAAGCTATTTCCGTATTTTAAAACAAATCAAAATTTATTTGGAATAATTTTTGCACACCAAATTGGTGTTTTGAGAAAAATGCAAATAAGGTTTTATATTTAATGGCTCGTAAAAAAACCAGTACACAATTGTACGAGGATTGCAAAAATTGTTGACTTTTTTATTTTTCCTGAAAATGGTAGATTTTTAAGGTTGTTTTGTTTGGAGAACATAATCATCACAAATGTTTGTATTATCATATTTGGCTGAATTTTCACAGAAAGCATTAAGGGAAAATATTAGAATATATAGGAGCGTTTGTTAGTATAGATAAAACATGCTTGGTTTATCAAATCACCCACATTGTTTATAAGTGTTAATAAAATCTCAAATAGTTTTCTTGCTGTCAGTAAACTCATTTTAGGTTAAAATATAATAACCTCCCCTATTTTATACCACTTTTGAATATACTTCACTCGTCCTCCTTCTGTACGATTCCTTTAGTCCGGAATTTCTTCTAACGGCTCGTTGTTTGCTTGTTCCAACTAGTACAGAAGTTCCCGTAAATATTAACGACGGAGAACGTTATTTTGTTGAAGTGACAGGCTTTACTTTCCGCAATCTTAGTTGATTAGCACTAAGACTTTTGAACTGTGCGTGGAGAATTCTACAACCGATATTCACTACATTTCATACATAAGAACGATCAACGTAAGAATATATATATGTGTGTGTGTGTGTGTGTGTGTGTATATGTATATATATATATATATATATATATATATATATATATATATATATATATATATATATATATATATATATATATATATATAGAAAGAGAGAGAGAGAGAGAGAGAGCCAGTTTTGGAGCAGGATTTTTCAGGAGTAGGATTCAGGGTCCGTCCGCCATCTTATAATTTTCCCGTTTTTCAAAAATTTCCCGTTTTCCCCAAATTGGACTATTTTCCCCTTAAAATTTTCACTCCTTTTTCTTCTTCTTTTTTCAAAATTTCCTGTTTCACCCTAAAAAGCACTCGTGCTTGCAAATAGGGGGGGGGGGGGGCATTTGCAAGAACGAGCCTCCTGAAAGGCTATTTTCGAGCAATTATAATAATTGGGGGGGGGGGGGTAGGGGCTCAATTTTTTTATCCGATGGCATCCAAGTGTACATTCAGTGATAGGCCATTACAACAAATATTTAAGTAGGGCCTACCAACATTATATTTTGCCCACGTCATTGCATTTATTTTTATTTACATGCTCATTTACAGTACCGAGATATAGTGGCAGATCTGAAAACCAAGCCTATCAAATTCCCTATATCAGGAAAGCAGGAAGGGTACAACACCAAAAAAAATAAAATAATAAAACACTTTATTTTATTTATATTATATAAATACTTTATATGCTTCAGTTTACAAACATAATATAAAATCAGAATCCCAACAGTCTCTAAACCATTGATGTAGCATCCTTCCAGCAACATTCTCACTTTTCATGCAATGAATATAATCTGTTTACACAGTTCAAGGACATCTATGCTAGCAAGTGTCCTACCAGAACCCTTAGCCTTATACTCATCTTCACGACAAAGTTTTTCTTTCAAAGCCTCTACAGCCTCTGGGATACTATCAACATTTTACAGTGCCTGATTCGCAGTCTTAAAACGCTCGGTGACTGATGTCTTTATACAAAGGCTGAGGCTTTTCAGGTACACTTCATCCGAACGTTATATTTTATAGGACTTTCTTCAACTTCATTTGTTAACTGATTAATTATCGTTTGCTTAATGTGGTCCAGGTATGTAATAGGTCTTTCGTACCTACAAAATTATTTCCAATAACATAATCCTTTAAAGTACCCTTGAAAGATGATTGTTTTTGGTAGAACCCATTTGATGTGGTGTTACCAACTGCTAGTACAGGTCGTTTATTAGCTGTACTAACTATACCTTTGCAGTTCTTCTTAGGTCTCTTCAGCTTATCGCAGCGTTTGAACAAATGTTTGCACATTGCATAGCACAGAATGGGCCATTCATACTAGTAGTTTATCCATGCTTCCTTGCATTTTTGCTGTAGGCAAATATCTTGTCTCAGTAACAGCAACGAAGCCTTCACGAAGTCATCGATAGCTGCACTTCTGTAGATGTTCCATCTGAAGAATTCGATGATACTGTCGGTGCTATGCCTGAAGAAGACGATGATAGTGTTGCTGCTGCTGCACGCATCCGATATGGAAAAGTCGATGGTGCTTCTGCTGGACCCACGACTGGCGTCTCCATAATATGTTCCAGTTACTTACACGAGTAGATACGAAGTGTCTTTCACGGATGTCGCTGTCAAACTATGCTCCATAAAATGAATCCGGCTACTTATATACCTGTTGATGTTGAGTTTGCACCCTGTATTTGTCTCTGGTAGCGAATTGATTTTTGTAGGCGCAGGGTATGCAAAGTAAAAATTTTTTTAATTTATTATTCGATTTTAAAATGTATTTTATTCTAATTTATCTTTTTTAAGTTGTACTAAAATTGTATGTAGAGTACAGTGGAACAATGCAATAAGTCTCAACTTCGTTTCCGGTCTCCTCTCTTGTAGTCTAATGATTACAAGACGTCAGTTTTGTAGGCATACAAGTATGCTACTCAGCTTTTTTTTAATGAATGTTTATGTGACTAAACGAAGCACCATCGTATGAGTAAAGACTATCCGCACAAGTATGATACAATCATTGTATGGATCAGCATCTGCAACACCTTTATAGCCATATAGTTATCTATGGCCAATACAAAGCAATCCTCCCCCTCCTCAACCCTGCTCCTCCACTCCTCCGCAATCTGCTCCGCAGACTCCGTAATCAGCTCCGCATGCTCCACAATCAGATCCGTACGCTCCGCACGCACTGCAGTTAGCACCGCACACTCCGCATCAATCCTCAACAATCTTCCTCACCAATCCTCACGTATCCATTCAAATATGTGGGTATTCAAGGTGTGCGAGAATAAATCAAACGGTGCTTTCAAGCAGCCATGTTTCTCTTTGTTCCTTTCCGGACATCCCTGCATCCATACCGTATGTGCTGTCACCTTTAAAACATACTTGTCGTACACTTTCAACTGTACATCGTTTATTTTCTGTGTTGGATCATTTTCTGGAAATAAACAATAGTTTCCATGACTTCTGAATCAGTCCTGGTATGTGTAAATAAATAAATAAATTTATATATATATATATATAACGACAAAGTTAAAATTTTATTAAGTGGAGCAACAATATTTTTGTAAAAAACCCAAATTTTGTAAATTTACAAAAAATCTTGTAAACCTGTCGTATTTGTACACATAACAAGAGCAAAAGCTGTACTGCTATATAAAAATGCTTGCAGATATACTGATATTCAGTAAACTTCTCATGCCATCTCAGAAGTTCAATTTAATATTTGTGCTAAATACCGATGAGCCACCACTCCCGAGAATCCACTTATGGTGAGGGATACTGCGAGGTTTTATGAGCACCGAGTCGCAACCGAACTGTCTCGGAACACAGCCTAATCAGTCACGAGGTATCGTCGTTTTTATCCTCCCTGTTGTTACGAAAGTAATACATTTCTGTTACTCCGCACAAGAAATGGAGAGCACTACTGTGAATGAGGGGGTTTATTTAGACATCCTGAACATACAATAACATAGTGCGGCAATGTTAATCACTCGGAGGAGCTTATATAACATTATATTAATTTAAATTGCATTATTATGATTGATTGCTCACGCCACTACTATGATACACTAATTGAAATGTCCCCACATGAAAAATGGTTCCGGAGGCTGTTCGAGTAGAGCGATCAGCGACGATCGGACACACGCATTCTGCGACCTCCCCTTAATTCTGGTCGGATGGGGAAGGACGACACGCCCCGCCTTCTGCTGGCCTATATCGGCGCAATGTTTAGGCAGCGATCGTCCCCGATCGCTGGCCGGTGGAGCGATTTGTGCTGTTGGTATTTTCGTAACAAGTTGATGCAATTCCTGGTGTCCTGGTTTAATATGAAGGTGTGAGGCCGTGTTCAGGCGGGCCGTGGAGCTAAGGCTCGCCCACACCATCATAACACCGTATACAACCGCGTGACATTATTCTCGCGACTTTTCGTTTCAATATGTCCCAATATTTTTATGCTTATTTTTCTGTGCAATTGTGATAGTCGAGATAAAATAATTTAAGTAGAAACCCATTATTCTGGTTCATACTCTTTAAATGACGAATTTTAAAATACTTCAAACATACACGGAACTAAAGTCTATAAACTATTTTATATTAGTAATAATAATATTTGCCGCTTTGTTGATGTTAGCCACAGCAATAACATTCTTCAACTTGTTATGTTGTTTAAAAGTATACAATCCTCCTCGAGCCAGGAAGGTTATTCTCGGAATATGAGGAATTTCAAGAAGTGATGAGTGACGCGCGGCTGTTTATTATATATTTGTAATAACACAACCTTATTTCGTTATTCACACAAATGCCATTCTTGTAAATGAACAAACACTGTAGATTTACAAAATATAACTTTGTGGATCAACGAAATTGTGTAATTATAAAATAATTTGTTAGTTCCAGTTACACAATATTTTTACATCGCACGAATTAATACTCTTGACATCGGGCGGCATCTTCCCATACGCTGCATGTAAATTCTTATTATCTATTGTGTGTGACCAGTTCTCGTGGTACCAGAGATAACAGTGAGCTTTTTCCGGATCTGTGAACATGTTCGGTTTCCTGGACGCTGCAATTGCCAGACTACAACCACGGTTACTGAAACCTACAACAAATAACTTGGTTAATTTCCCAACGTTTTGGCACCGGTTCCACAAAAAAACACACACACTCTCTCTCTCTCTCTCTCTCTCTCTCTCTCTCTCTCTCTCTCTCTCTCTCTCTCTCTCTCTCTCTCTCTCTCTCTCTCTCTCTCTCTCTCTCTCTCTCTCTTAGTGGATATAAATAAAATTTGTAATCAGGAAACAGACTGATATGTCTTTTATTACAAAATATTGTGGTGGAAACAAAAATTACTTTCTTCATTACTAGCGTTTATTTGGTTTTTTGTTAAGTAATAGGGTCTTTCGAATTTGAAGTCCTAGAGTTTGTTAATAATTTCTGTGAGTACTAGCATATTGACAGAGTGTAATACTGCATTTATTGGATCTCAATAATGACACAAAAACCCCAATGGAACATTAAAAAATATATATATTAAAGCAGAGCTATATAACATCAAAATTTGCAACAACGTAAATGTCATGCATCAGATTAGGTCAATCCAAAAACATTTACATTTCGTTAACAGTCACTTTGGTTGATGTCGCTAAGGTGGAGAATTTGAACGCAAGCGTTCCGGGTGCAAAGCTCGCTCCTTGCTTTCACCTTAAACAATTAACAACAGAAACGGTACGGATAGTCACACAAATAATGAGTTGCATTAACTAGATATTATGTGCTGGTGGCAACCAAATAACAACAGCGAAAATTATTTGGTTTCAGCCAAAAATTATTTAATTTCCCTTGTACACACAACTAATTTAGTTGCGTCAAACCAAACCTTTATCTTGGCAATAGCTTCCCCCATAAGCTAAGTTTTCCGGTGTGTCGAAAAAAAAAAGATCACAAATACGACACAGTTCCTAGGGAGGGGGCGAGAATATATTTTGGGAAGGGCCTTTGCCGTGAATTACAAATGCCAAAAAGTTGTCTTCATGATATCATACACAAACGTTTATTGTTTCGTGCATGCAAAGTGCATATTGTTCGGACTTGTCCAATGACGCCACGCGTCGGTATGACTTTGCAGTCGAAATGTTATCAGGTATTGAGGGAGACAATGGCTATATCAAACATGCTGCTTTTGCTAACTAGGCGACCTTTATTTTTGTCGGTGGTGTAGTGAACCGGCATAACGTGCGTATTTGAGGTTCAGAGCACCTTGGTGAGGTGTCAGAGTGTACCAGAGGCAGCCAAAAGGAGAATGTTTGGTGCACGCTTTTGCATGACAAAATTGTCGGACCAATATTTTTTTCGCTCAGAGCACCATCTCATCTTCAGTGTAGCTGGACATGTTGAAATTGCTTTCTGTTCCTCAATTACTTAAATTTTCAACGAGACTGTGCATTGTCTCATTGGGGTTTGGAGATTCGTGTCTATTTTGACACAACTTTTCCTGGACGACGGATCGACCGTGATGGCCTGACAGCTTGGCCTCCATACTCTCCTGACGGAATCACATTATATTATTTTCTATAGGGTTATGTAAAGGACAATGTGTTCAGAACTCATATTGGATCTTACAACTCTGCATCAAGAGATAATCCACAGGCATATCATCGAGCCCTCCTGTGATGATTACGTTGACTAATATAGGTAGGTAGGTAGTTGGGCTTAACGTCTCGTCGACAGTAAGGTCATTAGAGACGGAAAACCGAAATCAGGATGGCCGAACCGGGGATTGAACCCGGGTCCTCCCGAATGGGAGTCCAGTGAGTTATCACTGCGTCACTTCACTCGATGATGTTGACTAATGTATAGACAAATATTGAAAATCGTCTAAATGCGCTACGTTCTAACAAGAGTGCTCTCGTGGAGACATACTGATGTGTTGTCCTGTTGCAACAATAACTTGGTTAGTTTGCTAACATTTTGACACCGGTTTCACGTCTCTATCTTACACATAGAGGATATAAATAGAACAAGGGAATGACTTTTCGGACATCGTGTGCATTGATATTTATAATCTTACAGCTACAAAGTGATTATTTGAATATGATTGTACTTGTAAATCGTATATGTGTACCATACATGTGCATATGATTTTGCAAAAAGAAACTAAATTAAGTGTTTGGTGCAATAAATTAATTTTTAATGCTTTATTTAGTTGAACGGGACGAGTGCAGTTGTTTGGTGCAAGAGCAGATAACTTGATCGAACAACATATTTTTCCGTGTAAAGAAATTTTTTCTAGTAAATTTATTTGGTCTTTATACCTATATTATATATATATATATATATATATATATATATATATATATATATATATATATATATATAGACACACATACACCTACCTTACTCTTAGTGTAGTTTTTTAAAAGGTCAAACGTACTTTAGGTTTGATGAATGCTCTCACAATGTAAGGGAGAAAAAAAATACCTTGTTTCTTTGTGAAAGGAGAGAAAGCAATGCGGAGATAGCGGGGCCTGGCTGAGTGAATTGGTTGGCGTGGAGAAGAGCATGGCCTTTTGTAGCTCGTTTCAATGGGCGAGCAACCTCAATGGCGCCTCGACGTTTGCTAGCGTGGGGCTCCGCCCACCTGCCTGCCCCTCCTGGAGCAGATAGGAAAACGTGGGATGCCGCCCTTCCTAACACTTGCTTGGTTCACCAAACACCGACGAAAAAAATTATTCCCTGTGGGAACTGTATTTCTATGCCCACAACTTTACAACATTTGCGGGGTCAGCAAACCATAGACGGATCTCGCTGGCTGCGCACAACCTATCTTCGTGTCCTAGCATTGAGCTGCTTTCCTGCCAATATGACTAGTAAAACAGGTGTGGATTGGATTTGAGGTTAGAACACTGATTAGCAAACAAGTGCTTTGAGAATCTTGTATACTTTCTTTAGCAAATTTGTAATGAAGTTTGAAATTATCTCAAATTGGTGAATGTATTTCGTTCCCTAAAAAGCGCTAATCTTTCGAAAATTATGATATAAACAAGCACGTTCGTCACTGTTTATAATGTAACCTTGACGTGTTTCTTTGGTGCAGGTCATTGTGAGGTACATGCGCAGAAGTCGAATAAGCGGTCTACCTCATATTTAGTCTATGCAGAAGAATTGGAACACTTTGGAGCTTGAGAACAGCCACAGAATAACAAAGTTTGCAAAATGTAGGTTTTTTCGCAGTTGCGAAAATCGCTTTGTTTTACACAAACAGCGTTCTTAGCGCTTGCGGTTATATCGAACTTGGGCGACCCACTCTGTAGGATTCCGGATTCCCTGTAATAAGAAATATCGCAAGCTTATCACAGTTCATTGTATGTAACAGTATTGATATAGCATCGATGGTGAAGTCATTTTTTCTTCCTTGCGCCCATTTGTTCAGGAAAAGGTCAAATGTGTGTTGAAGTTTTTAACCTTGTACGGTAGCAATATATAGAATGTTCGGTAACTCGTTGCCCAAACCTCATACATACTTTCGTGGGTTTAAAACTTTAACTATAGTTTCAGGAGTTCAGTGAAGAAAAAAAAGTGTATAGTCTAGTCACTGTTTTTACACACATTCTGAATCAAACCTTTGAAAAATGACTTCATGTCTGACGAGTTTAGTTATTTCCTAAACATGTCATTTATCACAATGTTTTGATACCTCTGTTAACATAAAATCATCTTATTTTTCGTTAAAATTGTACTTTAACTATTTTTTATTTATAATTATATTAATATATTTATAATAAATATGAAGAAAAAAAACAATGAGAAAACACGTGTATTGGTAGCGCCTAGTAAGAAATAGTTCTCATGAATAATCTTATTACAACTGAGTGCGCACGAATTCGGTGTGTCGCCCTTTGGTGTAATTAGCTTAGTTTTCACGAGGTGGAGGAATATTCTGGAAGTAGAACTTAAGCAGGGCTTCAGAAAAGTATGAAGTAACCGTGAATGGATTATACCTAATCCATGATGTCTCTCCAGGAACATCACCCAACGCACCGATCTCTCATTGCGAAGGGGGTCCCTAATGATTGCAGCATGCATAATAGCTGAGTTGACAAGGGAAAACCGTCGAGTGTTGCACACTCTAGCTATACACCCCGACAACACGGCTCGACGTCCTTGCAAGTTGCTAACGTCACTGGCTAATCCGTACCGAGCAACCAAACTTCCGAAACCAGACTACGAGAGAAACTCCTGCTCGTAGCGATGTGTCTTTGTCATCTGTTTTAATGTGTAGTGCCAATAGTTGCAGGAAATTAAATAATATTGTTTTGCTTTACACGCGCTGTATGACAGTAACCGTCGGTGAAATAAAATATAGTTCAGTTTCTAACAACTGAACGACGTCATTGGACTGGAGCATGAATACTGCTTCTCAGGGTCAACGTAAATGACAAATTTGATGCGTGGCGGATGGATACATAACGGGAGAAAGAGTAAATTAATTAGGTCTTCTAAAAGTTCACAGCGAAAAAGGTTTTGTTCTACCAAACAAGATTTGTTTAGTACAACCAAATGATTTGTTTGTATATAGAGGCAATGAAATATTTTGTTACTGAAACCAAATTATTGTGTTGTTCTCCTTTGGTTGCCCCAAACTGTAAGATTTGTTTGGTGCAACTAAAGATTTGTTTGGCTACAAGTACATTAAACAATTTGGGCCAATATAAAAATATTTTACAAGTTCTAACGAGTTTGGAACCTAGATCACCTGCACCCGTGCGCTACGCCTTAGTAATCTCAGTTAATGTGACAACTGATGACACAGGAAAGCTTTTAAATATATATCCTTCAAATATTAGGCATCGTGTGCAAATAAATATTTCAAGTTTCATAGACTTACTTGTCAGTTTCTTGTTACATTGTCTTGCTAATGTGTTTATACGATTACTAGACATCAACAGATGCACAAACAAATACGGTTACTATAATAATTGTCACAAAAAATACAAACAAACTCTCGAACTTTATTTTCGAACTAAATGAGTGGCTAAACAAACATATACAGTTGATTCAATAAAACATTTAGTCGACAGTCTATTTTTTTGGCCCAACACAGACATTTTGTTCATTCAAAAATATATTTTGTTAGACGAACAAAACTAATTTTGTTGCTTTTCAATTTTGTTTGCTCAACAATATATTTTGTTAGGGCAACTAAATATATTTGACCCTATACAAACAAATATTTTGTTCGATTTTCTCTCAGAGTTCTCAACCTCAAACCAGTTAACGAAACTTATCTCAACACAATATGTATTAAGTCAAATCTACTATTTTATAGACCGTATGCGAACGAATACTTGTCCCAAAAAAACACGATATTTCGTCCGGCAAAAGGTCTGTTGTACATGGAGCTTAGTAATACATAACTTTGGCACTGAACACGTAATGCAAAATTTTAAACTTTTAATATTGGTACTAAAAATAGCCTAAATCAAGTATATTTGGAATTGTCACATAGAAAATTATTCGTTTGGTCCCACGAAACATGTGGTGCTTCAGCCACGTAACTTCTTTGAAATCAGACTGTGTTGTGAAATCAGTGTTGTTAGTGTATATTTTGTTGTTTGTATAAAAGTAACTTTGTTTTTCTTTAGTCGGTATACGTTACGTGCCAATTACTACTACACAATTGTTTGCAACTTTCCTAACAAATATATTCTGTTTTGAAAAGTAGTTCTCTAGGTTTATATGAGCAATAGAGCGAGAGAGAATGAGAGACTTTAATGTAATGACGTGTCATTAACGAGGCTCGAGTTTCTGTTGTTAAAACACGCCTAGCGTTCAAGTTAGTACTCGCAGCTCCGTATGCTAACATATAGGAACATATGAGCCTACCCACAAATGTGTAGGTTGTTCACGGTAAAATGAGCGCTTTTGAAAGGCTTGCTCAAATTCTACTTGTAAGCAAGTAGTGTATTCTTCCACCGTATGTAAAATTAACATCTCCATGAGCATGGTCACTTTATACGTCCGTCATTAAAGTGAAACTATGAAAACATTAGAATTGTAAATGTTTTACAAAATCGCTTGTTGTTACACTAACATGCCATTAATGAACAGAAAGTGAAATTAATCGTTCCCGTATTCACTTAGGACTTTTAATCTAACGTTCAGAGGAGGATGTTCTGAAAAATTTTCTGTGACATAGTTGTTTGCGCGAATACGACTATCTCGGTGAATAAATGTTCTGCGAATACCGCCTTTCATAAGAAAATATAAAAAAATATTATCCATACTGGCGAATCTTTCCTTTTTTCGTATTAAGTGTATTCTTGGAGAAAAAAAATCGTGAAAATGGTCAAATATCGCATTTTATAGCTTGCTTATTCAGTTTCCTTAAGCGGCAAGAGAAAAGTACAAAGATACGGGCGTAGTTTAATATGTGATCTTTCATCGCGTATAATAAAACCCCACTGTTACAGACCTAATTTGCACAGTAGAGCGTCACGGTGGAAACACTGCAGGCCTCGCGCGTAGGAACAATGAGTCACCAGGCGTGCGTGTTAGTGTCGCCCGTATCGCCCCTTCGCTTCTTGACCTTGGAAGCGCAGCTGCATGCCACTCTTAAAATGCACGCAAGTAGAATCAGTGACGTTTTTGTAAGGTGATTTCAAAAGTTATGAAATAATCTTGAAGTACCTATAAATACGTCATGATTTTGATATTCTGCTACTCTGATGTTACAGGTCGTTAGACAGACGACAAACACCGGTAAATTATTTGCACGGAGCGTAAAAAAAAATTGAACCACAATCAACCAGTATTAAACCAGTTTGGGAATCGCTTCAAAAGGCAAGCATGAAAAGCAGAGAGAAAAATCGTGAACTGATCAATGAGGACACCGGGTAAATAATTTGACCCAGCGCAGATAAAAACTTCGCAGACAAAACACCGCTTTTAGAGTGTAGTTACGGCCGACACACAACACAAAGAAATTGTGGGAATGGGCCGAGACAACAAAGGTGAGAGTAGCAAAAGAGTTCGTTCGCACGCTAACAATACCTGGCTCTGCTAAACGAGTGTTTTCTTTGTATTCGCTTTCCAATTTGTGTAACGAATCTGTTGTGCTTTCCAATTTGGGTAACGAATCTGTTGTGAAGTGTTCTATTTTCAAGCGAACGCTACTGAAACGCAGTCCCATTCCCATCAACTGCTCCACTCTCGGACTGCAGTCATTTGTTTGCAATGGCGGGGAACGTAAAAGGGAGAGACGCGCCAAGGGAACATCCTATGGAACTTACTCGACCGTGAAACGCTCAGTTCCAAAGAGAAAGCAAAGGAACTATTGGAACTACTTAAAGTTAAGTGCATTTTAATATATGTTATATTTTCACTGTTTTCCCTACATACAAACGGTTCACATTTTACATTGCCCAAGGTACTTTTCATGGGCTTTAAGCACCCTACACATTACTGCGCATTATTTATCGGTTTCAGTTGCAGAGATTTTGCGGTTAAGTAAATAACTTTGAAAAGTAAATTCGATTTAAAAAAATGTTTCTCTGTAGCTGCACGTAGGGCTATATTTTAACGTAAACTTTAAATTGTGTACATGTAAATGTATGTACATGAAAAGTAGTTCTCGGTTTCGAGGAAGTGAAAAGTTTAGATTGGTAGTTAGTGAAATTGGTTACTATATATTCATGTGTACTTGAGTGAGAATTGACATAAAATTACCTCCTTTTTTTTTTAGTGAGTTTGTAATGCCACTCTAGAAGGCGGTGAATATTGATTATTTTCTTTATAGAGTCGTTAATTGTTCATGGGGAGGAAATGTACGCAATGGGAAGGATAGATAGAATAAGTAGTGTTTTTAAATTCGTTCATCCAAAAGTGAACAAAAAGTAGTGTTCCTATCAATGAAGAGTAAGTACTTCAATAGTTTCTGCAGTAACCAAAATTTATTTTAAGCTAATTATGCTGAATTTTCGACACAGAGAATACGCCCGTATACTAATTAATGACTTTTTAAGAAATTAATCTGTCCTACGTTACGCCATCTTGGATCGTCAGATAGTTAAAGTTGCTCTACCTACTGTATATGCCTACGGAGCACTGAACTTAGGTCTCATGTTCTCCCAACTGAGTTGGTGTGAGAAAATTATTTATTAATTTAGTTTACATAATTTTAAGTTATTTAAATAAACTAAAGAGAGTAAATAACGTTTTGAATTTCAAGTAAGAGACATGTACGAGAGGGCGACTCTAATAGTTACGGCTACACAAAGAAAAGTAAATTTTTTTTGGGGAAAAAAAAGAGCTCCTACAGAATACTTAGTATTTGCACAGATATTCATTTAATGCATGATGTTTCAGTCAATATATTTATTTTCCAATTACATCGTATTTATTTCGACTCAAGAATCTGGGAGTATTCTTTCCATCAGTAGCTAGCGGTAGTTTTGATTTGTGTCTTCCTAATGTCTCTTGTATGATGTTGGTAGCCTACGGGGCTTGTCTTTTGCAAGTGTTTCTGAGATACAAATATCTTTCTTAAGATACATATTGTAGTAGGATTCAATCTGGGGTGTCCTAATGTACGTTATTTTCCGTCTGCTATACTACACAACTACACTATATTTTGTTTTCGCAAGAAAAATGTTTGGATACAAAAGCATTTCGATTTTTAAAAATCATAATACATTTTTTGGGACTTAAAACATAATGTTCTCCTTAATATAACAATGCTTGAAAGAAAAACAATGCAAAAATAACACAAATAAAACGTATCAAAGATGCGCCACTTGCTTAAAGAAGACTCTCTCCATAGAATTTCAAGGGGAAACAATACATATGGAGTGCATTTACGTTGTTCCTATAGATTCTCGTAAGTGTAAAGTACACAAGTAAACCTTAAACATAGACTTTTTTCAAATAAATAATAAGATCTTCGTTCAGCTGTGTAAATTCCAAACTTCTTTTAAAAATGTATTAAGTTATTTATATCTTCATACACTTTAACTTCTTCATTATAGTTTAACGCTGCTAACACGTGTAAAGCACGTTATAGGCTGTTCACAGTAAAATAAGCACTTTTGAGGCCCTAGTAACTTTTTTACTTTCAGCCATTTTTTTTATAATTTTAAATACATTAAAAAATATATATATTGCTATATAAGTAATAAACACACTGCGTGTATTCCAGCACACTCAGAAGTTTACGTCCACAGCTAAAATAAAATATATTTGTTGAATATTGTTCCAAATGAGAGGGCTTTCAATAGTGCTCACTTTACCGTGAATAACCTGTACCAGTAAACTACGAAGTTTTTTCTTTTGGTTTACGACGTAAACATTTCTTTAACTCGTTTGATTGTTACCATCATCTGGCGGGAAATATCTGCAGGGGTATGAAATATCAGTCTGTAATATGAAACCGATTTGGAGATCATGTTTTTCCCGCAGTTTCATCAGGAGGACGTTATCAAATGCCGCGCCGTTTCAATTTTGGTTGCGAGAATAATGACCAAAATTAGATTCCGGTATTGGATTATCGTTATAACCGTTCAGTAAATAAAAGGCGCTTCACGAGAATTTTATATCACAGCGGTTGTAAAAACTGGCGGAGTGTATTTCGGAATGGTCGCTGAGGCAGGAACAAAGATACGGATGTAATTTAAGCTTGTGACTATGTTGTATTTTCAGTTTTAGCAGTACAATATGAGTCAAAACCATTTAACTGACGCTCGAAACACGACGCCTGATATCTCTCTTCCCGACTAATTTTCCATTTAAAAAAATAACTGATTTCAATTTGTTTCTCAAATTCACCTTAGCAAGACCCAACGTGGAATATTTTACGAGGTTGCTTCACCGCAGCTTCGGAATCCGCAAATTAAAACTCCACCCCAACGTTATAATCGATTTTGACACTTTGAAAAAGTTTGAAAGCTCGTTGTCGGAATGAATTTTTATTAATCTGTTCTTCGTACGTAATGGCATATAATGCAACGATCCTCAGTAGCCTTACCACCTCCCATCTTCAGTGAACTGGGTTTATTTATTAATTTTACATATCTTTTTTTATAAATGGCGAAGTTAAGGCAACACCACCTTGTCTTCTATTTAAACACTGAAAAGAATAATAACAAAAATGTTAATTAATAGAAGCGAAATTAATATGTCTATCTGAATAAAATTATGAAATATACGTATATTACATACGCAGTAAATGTTTATAGGATGTATACTTAAAATGTGCATATTAATAGCAGAACGTCAGGTTCGTAAATGGTAGTTACCAAGTAAACAAATCAGTGAGGGAAAAATATACTTATGTAAACATGTTAACTAAAGCAGGAAGGAATAGTAAATGTTTCACGGATGTGAAAAACCCGCAACTAATAAGACAAGATAAAACTATTGAGCGGGAGATCAGATAGTATAGTCCGTTTCATATAACTTCAGTAAATTTTGACAGTTCTGGAAAAAAAAAGTGCGGCCGCCATCATGCATCCCTCCGCCACAGCTGTTCTGTCGGTGAGGAAAACTATCTTTGTAAACAAACTACGAATCCGATGGCAAGCATTGAAAGACTGACAACTTCTGTCCATTACTTAGGCTACTATAGCTGGTTGCCATTCACAACTCTTTTATCTTTGATATGATCACATAATATACTGTTACAATTTCTCTCTCTAGAAATTAAGTGGGCTATACCAAGTTCGTTAAGGGATGGAGGTCTTAATCAAATAAAATAATTAATTATAATTTCCTTATTTTATTTACAATAACTACAGCAAAAGTTTCTGAACTCAAATTCTCACAATAAATTGAAATCACTTTCTGTTCACAATTGACACCAATTAATAAAATTTATAATTACGACAAAGAATTCAATGAAATTAAATAATTAAAGATCAGTCCCAATAGACAGTATCAACCTATTCAATTATTTTATAATTTATGCGTCCATATTTGACAGTTCGAATATTTACAATAAAATCAGTATTACTCTTCCTTTCAGTCCCACCTCAGTTCAGTCCGTGTCCCGCCAGTCTCAATGTTCTAGAATCCTCCAAGCGCCCTCACGCACAGTAGGCTTCACTGGTCGGTTTCACACCCTCTCGTCCATTCAAGCCACGAACACCTCACTCTCCGTCGTCCCGCAATCTCCAGTCGTCGTCGTCCTCACCTAACTTCGCTCGCGCACACTCGGCCAGACGGCTTCCATCAAAGACTACCGGCCTCTGGGTTGCGGCAGTATATATAGTGTCTTAGGCCGCCACTTAGAATCTTCCCCAACTGGCGTGATGCGTCGCGGAGGGCTTAGGCGCCAGCCAGTCTCACCAGAACATTCTTGCATCATCGCTAAACTTATCGGAAACTGTAGCAGGCGAGAGGAGGTCTGTGACGCCAGCAAGTCTCGCCGCTGTCGGCATGATTCCCAGAAGGGGACCAGACGGCCACGAGCCCATCATTCCAGGAAGAGGGGAGGGCGAGATGGGTCTCAGATTACGGCGCGGGGCAGAGGAGTCGAGAGGAGTCGGCGCCAGCTGCAGCACGTAACAATAATATTTAGGGTTCCGTTTCATTTTATTGGTGGGGTTGGGAACTATAGTTTAAAAAGTCTTTCGTGAGACGTGATTTTTTTTGTGGTTCTTCTTATGCGAGAGTGGCGATTTGAACTTGCATTGTTTTGATGACGCAGTGGAAAATTTTGTTCGTACGGAAATAGCATTCAATTTACTATTAGGCCTACTCAAAATATTTAACTTCACCGAAAGAACTAAATGAGATAAATGTGTCGCTGTTCGTACCGATGCGAGAAATGCTCAACAGATAAATATATTTGCATTTTTTATATAATGAACTACACTAAAAGAGCGCGTATTTATACCACGTACATTTGAAAACCTCCCGCAAGAACAAATCGCTATAAATACGTCACTGTTAATACCGATGTGCGAAATGCACATTGTAAACATGTTAAGCAAATTTAACTTCTAAGTAAAAATTGTTTATTTGCTGGCTTATACAATTAACAAAACACTTGAACTATTTCTTGAAACCAACAAATTCAAACTTCACAACGTAAATAGTTTCTCGCTCGCCCTTCGCGATGGTTACAGAAAATGGCGGACCACAGAACACCACAAACTCGATTACAAAGCGGCAGACACGCGTCGATAATTAATTTCACTGAGGAGACTGTTCTAAAAAGGCACCTACGACGAACTGAACTTAATGAAATACGTAAACACAAAAATCATTAACTGCATCCGACATCACCAGCAAGGAACTGTCGCATATAGATAAATTATGATGGAAGAGAGACAATGGAAACAATGGCTTTTCACCTTGCGGGTGGAGACTATAGATAACAGACTCAACGGATATTGGCGGAGACCTTTCACATAACCGTGATGTTCGCATGCTCTACCCTCTAAATATTTTTTTAGCCCTTGCTCTATAACTCAGAAAAATTGTATGTTAGTCTATGAGCTTAATTTTAACCATAAATGTTGTAATTATTATATTTTTCCACTTTATAATTTTTAATTCCCGAGAACTATTTTCTTTTACAATCATCGCAAAGAGAGCCAACATAATAACACGAATCATGCAACAACCATCAGCTGACACAGTACTTTGCAAGTGGGGGCGTTTACTGTTCATATGCTGTGTTGGTTGGTCACAAAGTCTGTCAAATTTTATCGAAGTTATATGAAACAGAGTATACCAATTAATTTAAAAACTATAAATTTATTTAATATAAACGCCAGATTTAAACACAAGATTTGAATTCGATTTCTAGAAAGCCTATAACTATTTAAATGTGAAAAGTGTTACTGTTTACTTAACAGTGACAAGTCTAAATCATCAGTTATATAAACCACGACCAATGGTAATTCTGTAACTTGCCCAAAAATCTGACTTAAATTCGTTAAGGAGCTTATTTGCATTGGGATATGACAGAATTTACTCTAGAATGTATTTTGGAGAGCACAGACAGTATATAAATAGTACAATAATCAGCTTTTGTGGAAGGCTACTTAGTTTTATTACATGTTTAACATAATCGCTTTTTTCCAGGTACTAGGAAATTTATCATTGTACCGTCTTTCACACCAGGTGCTATAAGGATTGCATAGTTAAGAAATGTGAGTTCAAGTCGTTCGAATTGATATCGCCGATCCCCGCCCAACATCCGCACGCGAGAAATGTAGCGGATTTCAACGATGGCAGGTGGGATTTTCTCGTGGTAATTCCCTTACCATACACCAGTGCAGTCCTTTACTGCGCCATGAAAATACTGCCACATAGGTTATACTTACCAAGACGAAAGAGCAAATGGGCCTTTAGGATCTTGAAGCTGGCATCTGGGTTCGGCGGCCCTTCGGACAATTAAAAGACTGTCGACGGGAAACGGGAGATTTTGCCGCCCCAAGGAAAAGGAAAGACCTCTTGGGAACATCCCCACTAATATAATTGATCACGTTTTGTGATTTGAACAGGGCTGCTGTATTTCTAGTTACAAAATAGGAAGTCATACAGAAGCTGAACTCTAAGAAATTATTTTTAAATATACCATATCAGTGTATACGTACAATGACAGAGCGCGAATAGTAAAATATTTTCCCATACATCCATGGTAACATTCCTACAGTTACTCGAGAAAGGGTCAAATGCGTAGGAAAGTCCTCAACTTTGTATAGTAACGATACTAAACATTCCCATATTTTCAGCCTGATACGTAGTATTATTTGTATAGACTGTATACGTTAAAAAACATCCATACAGTGTAGGAAGTTTGCCAGAAAATTATTTACAGTGTGTGTCATGGAGGGTCCCCTTATGAAATAATACTCGATCACTTTTTTGGTTGTACGATTCTGAGCAAATTTGTAATTTTTGGCTAACACGCCTATTTCAAAAGTCATCTCAAGCAGAATGTTTTTACTTGTTCTCGACACGCGGCAGCCGACATCGAGCATCTCGAATTATTTCTTCGAATGTTATGTTGGTATAACAGTAGCTATAAGTATGTTCGTATCCGTCCCTTTTACCACTGATCCACAGCTTGACCCTTCCACAACAGAGACGCATTCCATTACTTTACCAGTAAAGTGTGCAGCGCCTTTGTTGCAAAGTCTGTTCACGATAAAGTGAGCACTTTTGAAATCAACCTTAGAAATAATTCACTGCCCCTACCTCCATAATTATTCAACGGGCGCACTGAGTGACATGCGCCTAGTAAAGTTGGTGTCGATGGAGTGAAAGTAGTTCAATATCTTAACATCGAATAAAAACTGTTAGGTAAGCATTTGTAACGACTTAAATTATTTCTTTCGCTCTCTCTCTCTCTATTTTAATGCATCGATGTGTAAAATACTTACATCTCAAATAATTTCACGGATTCACTTGACCGACGCGTGAATAAAGCGATGAGGTCCACAACAGTGCTAATTTTATATAAGGCGGAAGACTACACAACGTCTATACAAGTAGATCTTACGGAGGGCTTACGGTGAACCGGCTTTAAGCGTTTAGTTTCCTTTAAAAAATTCAGCAACAACGCTGGGAATTAAAGAGACTAAGCTTTTTAATAGTAGTGAAAATATGCTTGTAAATAATAAATTTCAGGAAATATAAAATCAAAACTTGTATAATTAATACCGAATATATCAAATGAACGGGTATCTCCATTACAAATAAAATTAATTTACACATCAAAATTATAAGTACTTTCACTGAAGTCATTAATTTGAATATTTTTCTACAGACTGGCTGTTGAAAACCAGTCATGCTTGAAATAACATGTGGATTATCCCGCAAATCGGAAGAGGAATAGTGCGTGCACAGTTTCAGCGGATGTGGTGATCGATTTTGTTAAAACCATTCTGTTTGCTAATGCAAAATTTTGGCAAGTTCGCCTTCTGCAACTTAATTTTGTTGGCGCTTGAGGGTCGATTGCACGTTACATGCGATAGTTTCTCTTCTGTATTCTCAAACCCAGTACACACGAGCCTTGAAGTCTTTTGTTAATTCCTTCCGAGTGTTTTTTTCCTACGAATTAACGCCAAACTTTTTAGAACTTCTCTTATAGTTACATGAGGTAAATATATTTTAATAAAGACTTACACTGCAAAAAAAAATTCTGGTAAACTTTTTAAACTGTAATGGAAGTTTCTAACTTTTACACTGTATGGAAATAATACCACACATCAAGCTGCAGATATAGGAATGTTTAGCATCGCTACTATACAAAGTTAGAAACTTCCCAACGCATTTGACTGATTCCTGAGCAAATGTAGGAAGGCTACAATGAATGCATAGGGGAAAAAATCACCATTCTCACTTTCTCACTAAGCGTCTAAACTGGCATGGTAAATTTCCGAATAATTTCTTAGAGCGTAGATACAGGATTTAAAATGTGTCACTTTTTGCACGGTCGCAACACCGCAGTTACAAGTTTAAGAGCATATTCAGTTAGATATATACGTTGTGTTTGCCAAGCATTGGGCAACCGCACGAAAAACACTATATCACTTGACGAAACCACGAATGCCTCATCAGAGGCGTTGTGGGTTACGTTCAACTTGGAAATGCATAATACGTTACTGTAATCGTAACTTGTAAATCGAAACCCGCGTGTCCAAGTTAGCTATGCTGTTTCTTTTGGGCCATGACGATCCATATTAAAATGTAAACTTAAAATGTTATACTTTATAAGCTCCACCCCTCCCCTCCCCCTCCCCACTTCATAAAAGTTATAGTTATTTGTGGCGTGAAAGCGAGTGTATTGATACGTCCAGCACAATACAGTTTTTTTTTAAATTCACAAGTTATTTTTTTATTTTTTTTTATTTTTTACCTTTTCCTCTGGACTAGAAGGAGCTGATCAGATCCCGAAGCTGACATACGTGCTGAATATGAAGACAAGGTGGCAGCGTGATCCAAGCCACCTGTCAAAACACTGAAGGTCCAGTTTCTTCCTCCAGTTCAGCCTTCGCTAGTCCGATAGGCCCGGACAGATGCGCGGCGTGCTTACAATCTGTAACCCACTTGTGGGTCGGGTTGATGCTATTGCCTGCTTCGCAGTCGGGAAATCCTGTATTCGGTCACGCCCGTTTTGCTTTTGGTGGTTTTTTCCTATTAAGTTATTTCAAATCATGTTCCAAAACGAACGCTGACGGAGTTTCTGACTAAAAGACCCCCCTTCACTCGTAATTTCTGTTAATACCTTGCGTATACTTGTTGCATAAGTCGAAAAAAATTTAAGTACTATTGGACTAATGAATGAAGATAGTGAGTCTGTCTTACGAACTGGAGCTCAAAATACAACGCATGCGCGAGCGCTGGTAGCCAAGAGCAGTATTTTATAATTCTGGATTACTAACGGAAACTAACCTAAGCGGAATTGTAAGACATATCATAAGCGTAAGCTTGAAGGCAGTTAAAGAGTCCGGAAATAGTTTCCAGTGGCCTCTGATCACACGGAACAGAGAACAACTTCACTTCTAACATGTTTTGCCCTGTATGAAGTAACGCAGGCTTTGAACATGTTCCGATAGCAACCACTCCTTGTGCAAAGGAAACTGGCCGTGGAAGTACATCAAAACGACCTTCTTTGTGTTGCACTCTTGCACTCCGATTGGTTGCTATGAAGTAAATGAACACTACAATTAACATGACTGAAACTGACGAGATTTTCTGCATACATTGAAATAACAATATCCAGGTCATAAAGTAATATCCGTTATTATGTTACACACAATCCAAATAATTGTTAAAAAATGAAATAAATTTTGGAAATTCAAACTTTTTATCTTGCATCGAAAAAGAAAATCAAATAATAACGAAGAAGCCTTAAAATATTTTGCATGGTTCAAAATTAATTTTCAATGTCAACAGAATACCATAATATTTTTTCTTGGAGATTTATACAGAGGTTCGTATATACACCATTTCAAGTTTTATGGTAACCTGTTCAATATCATAAGTTATAATTCTAGGCGAACCAACATTCACACATGAAGTCAACACCTGATATCTGCACTATCAACCTACGTCTTTTTATAATACACATTCTCGTGCAGTTGCAGTACTTATAATAAGATCAATCAACACGACTCTAGGAACATGCACTGGTTGCCTATTGACAGACACTAGGCGGCGCATTTCAGACTCATTCTGACGCTGAATATCTGCATCTCCGATCATGAGTTTGTGTATGGATAAATAGCATTTCCTTCTCTCTGCCATCCACGGGGGCCACGGTGGCTGAGCGGTTAGCTAGCTCGCCTCCCACCAACACGACTACGACCCGGATTCAATCCCTGGCCGGGTCACCGGATTTTCTCAGCTGGGAATCGTGCCGGAAGATTCCGTTGGTCGGCGGGTTTTCTCGGGGATCTCCCGTTTTCCTCGCCTATTCATTCCGGCACCTCTCCATACTCACCTCAATCACCCTCGTCGGCTTTCAAGACCTCGCTGTTAAGAGCAGTCCAATTCTCTTCACTCACTCCATCATCCTCTTAAGCTAGACCCGCAGTTAGCTACGCTCAGGCCGTGTCCGAATCGACAAATTTCGTTAGTTCGTTATTTTGTAAATTCGTGATTTGGTAGGTATCAATTCGGACGTTGTTGACAGTCACTTGCTTAGCACTCGCGGCAACACATTACATTAACAGTGCAAAATATTTTTTATCTAAATTGAATGCTTAAAACAGGAGTAATGTCCCTGTAATCATCGCTGGAATACTACGTTAATAAATAAGAAAATAATAAATTATGCAATAACGAATTATAAAAATTTCTTGCGGTACATACACACAACAAAGCACAACACTTACTTTTTTTTTAAACATACCTAGTGTATTTTATGTATGGTTAGTTTTTTAAATTAATTTTATTTACGCATTAACGCATGTGTTTTAAAAGTAAAACAAACATGGCGCTGATTTTGTCATTTCGTATTTTTGGTAACATCCGCTGGATACAAAATAAGAAGTACCAAATTACGAAATACGTCACCATTCTTGTATACAAAATCGAGTCGCGTGATCATTTTGTCAACAAAATCTGCCATTTAGGACACTGTCTCACTATTTATTAAACACGTAATTTTTTCAACGAACATAGAGATTGTAAGATTTATTCAAACAACGATATTATTTTGTATTTCATGTCCTTTTGAATATTTAAATGTTTCATGAAATAACAATATTATTATAATGCTAATATTTTCTTCAGAATTATGTCATAAATGTAAAATACTAGCTTTTCGAAGCTTTGATAACGGTTACGAATTTTCATTTGGACGATGTTTTTATAAACCTATCTAGATTCGGATTTCCTTTGTTTCTTTTTAATATGTTTGGTATAAATTTATCAAATATTTTGCAGGTGTTAAGCACGATATATCTAGGCAAAATATGCCTTAAACAAAATTTTAGTATCCATATTCGATATAGTACTGAGAAATGTTGTTTGAATTTGACCTTGGCGACACCATAGTTAACACGGAACGTAATTTTGAAGGGCGACCGAAACCAGAATTTTGAAAAAGGATAACTTTATTGCACATCCAAGATACAACACAACTATGTCCCACAATTTACAAAAAACATTTAAAACCCAACCGCAAAGTTAGCATTCTCCACGAATTACCGTTTTACTGCCCCATCGCTCAGTAACTGAACTGGTAAACTGAGTCAGCTCTGTATCGATCCCGGTACTGTCAGTATTGTTATGGTCTCAACTAGGACCATAAACTATCAGGATATAGAAGGACGGGATTTCGTAGTAGGTGAAGTTGAAAGAGAATACCAAATAATTGAGGGCTATATAAGGCATTTTATTGGATCTTGCACTTCACACAAGTTACTGATATCACATTTAAAGATGGCGAGAATGAGTTGAAGGGAAGATAGGGAGGTTCAGATGTTAGCAAAAAGAAACCATGATTGAGAGGACTCTCTCGCGCCCTGGACTCGCCACTACCACGTTCCGACTCTTCGCCGCTCGGCCCGATGACCAGTCGCCGATCGCGTCCTCTCTAGCCCTCGTGGCCTAGTCCACACTTCTCTCGACCCACCACGTGTATGTTGAAGTAATTGAATTTGATTGGTCCCCATCGTGCCCCGAGGGCGGAGTCTGTAAGAAGTCTGCTTTAATTACTGTTGAATTCCCTTAGCTTAGCCGGACCTACATTTTCCGTCGCTCTCGGCACATTTCTTCGATTGTTTACACATTCCACTTTGGCTCTGTGTTTTACTTTAGTGTTTAGTAAACTCGTATGTGGCCTCAATCCTGCTTGTTGTTTAGACAGATGCACGACGGAGCCTTTCGTAACATCTCCCACAAAGTGATGAAAAGAGATGTCCCCATCTCTGGAGGGATGCTGAAGAAAACAATACAGTGTAGAGAAAGGGTGTAAGATATCTGGGAGAGAAAGAAAGCGTTATCCCGTAGAAAGATATTGTGAAGAAGTGGAGCAGAAAGATAACTTGAACAGTGGGTCCGTAATTTCTAATGTTCATGGGTATAATAGGGTCAGGCCACAATAGCGGCAACGGTGCATTGGCTGCACTGCAGGCGTACTCCGGGTCGCTGAACTAACCATACATGGGGGCTGGTTGTGTAATTTGCTGATCATTGAGATCGGCTCACTTTCTCTACGTGATACTGGCCGAGATCGACGACCCCAGGATTCGCTGTGCCGTCCGCCGTAATCCGCCATAGTACAACAGCCTCCGATTACATTGCAAGGTGGGACAAATCCAGTAAGTTAATATGGCTCTAATTATCGTAGTTAACGTAGTTAATATAACAATGCTCCCTCGACATTTCAGTGTTTCTTGTAATGTCCAGATGGTAAAGTATAAACCCAGCTAGTAACCGTATAGCTCTTTATATTCAATTACCATATATTGCTCTACAATATTGATGCCCCTTAAGATAATAGCTTCAAGTGAGACGTAAGTACAATAGTAAAATAGAACATTATTCAGTTACGCCCCTTGGAGAACATTTCACATATGAATATGAACATAAGTCATATTTCATAACAATGCACATAGTCTTTTTGCCCTTTTCCGCACGACGACAAATACGTAATACTGACTAGGCGGTTCTTGTAGTACTTAACCTTCCCGTTACATGAGTTTCTCATTGTTTGGCCTGTAGCTGCAGAGAAGTGCCTATTTTTCACGTGTAACTTTCGTTATTCAAAATCCCAACTTCGTACTTTTTCGAATGACACCTAAGCACATACAGTTGTCAGAAAATCCACAGATCTACGTAGAGGACATTTAGTTAGAAACAAAAAAAATTCTTAGATAGTTGCAAACAAATATTCTGTTGACTGGCCGACCTCCAGTGATGCGCAGTCGGTTCGTGCGCCGGCGGTCTTGGGTTCTAGAGGTTCTATGTTCGAATCCTAGGTAAGTCGTGGGTGTTAGTATAAGTTAGTTGATAAGTTAGTTTATAAGTCGTCCTCTGACGACTATACCTTCAGGCATAACACCAGGGACGTGAACAGACCCTTTCCAATCCAACCCAATTCTGCTCACTGGACCCCATGTGATAAATAAAAATTCATTTTTAACGTTTTACATAACATAGAGCTGAATAAACAAAATCGTTTTCTTAGGGAAGCCCAATATAAATAAATATATAATCAACCAAAACGACTGCCTGTGTTTACTTGTAAACATTCAAAATAATATCTTCGGCAATTTATTAAGTTTCCCTTCTAATGTTTAGTTGTTTGAGGTTTGTCGAGCAGTTAGGGTAGTCCTCCTTATTTTATTTTTACTATTTATTTTAAATATCTCTGTGAAGTGTAAAAATTATCGCTTGTATGGACCTAGTAGCTAATACTCGTAAGTAGAACAAATGATGCTGTGAAAAGTTTAGGAAAATGCTATCATGGAGCCTTTAAGAACTGTACTTATGAAACATATATCATTTTGTTTTAATGGCCACGAATTTGGAAAAATACATATTCAGTAATAAATTAGCGTATGTTCATAAATTGCTGGCAAACATAAATTTAATCATTCCAGCCAGAATAAGAGTTATAATATTGCCAGTTGGAAAGAAAAAGCCTAGGTGGGATTCTAATCCAGGATAACCAAGTTAACAGATACAACTGATGATAAGAATTTGTAACCAGACTATTGACACTGCATACAACTACCACTGTTATTGTTTACTTACCCCATTTATATGCCGAAATCGGGTGGTTGCTTTAAATCGCGTGGTTCTTTTATTCACAATATACCACTCTCATTTGGAATCAGTTATTTCTTACTGATTGTCAGTTGAAACTGCTCCATCCGGAATCTGTAAAACATATCTCTAATTCATCAGTTAAAAGAAATCTACTAATTAAATCAGTAGAAAACTTGTTATTTATAGTAGGTAAAGCAAGTACATGTCTTTGCAGAAGTTCAAAAGTCAATCTACTATATTCAGTTTAGTTCGGATTATGTGCTTTAAAAGATAAATATAGTGGTTTTAATGCACGAGGTTATCGATGTTAACTAGTATCAGCCATTTTACAATGCAACGAGACACTACAGTTTTAAACTGATATTTTTAGTGACAGATAAATCAGTGACAATATTACTGACTCGATAGTGTGGTGATTCAATAAGAAATGTGGATTTACACCAACAAAAGTTTTGTGGTCTGCAAGTTAACAGATAAAATAATGAGGAAACGACAAACACAGTTATTACCAGTTAATCTGGCTCTTCAAAATAACAGCTTCATTCTATAAAATCTCGTTGCATTGTAAAATGGTAGATACATATAAAACACCGACAACACCGTTAAAACCACTATATTTCTCTTTTAAAGCACACAATCTGAACTAAAATTAACTTAGTATGACTTTCGAGCCTTACAAAGACATGTACCTACGTACGCATAATATGTGTATATTTCGACAACATGAAGTTCTTCCACATTACGAAACTTACAGCCATTCGCCATTTTAAGTTTACGTTACTATGCAAATGCGAGACCGTTTATCTAAGTAGCAAAGTAGCAGAGTTGTAAGAACGTCAGCCAAAAGAAACAAGAGAATACGTTGCGTTTTGGGGTGGCGGTTCGATACCAACCACTTCCAAAATTTCATTTGCGACAAAATAATTGTACGTAATTTATTTCAAATCGTAATGGGCCGTTTTTTTAATCCTTGTGCTTTTTATTAATCGACTATAAATAACTGATTTTCTACTGTTTCTATTAGTGGATTTCATTTAAATGAAGAGATTAGTAGCTTTCTCATTCTATTGATTCCGGATGGAGCAGTTTCAAGTGACAATCAGTAAAAAATAACTTATTCCGATTTAGAGTGCACCTGATTTACTTCAGCGACTGTGGCTCATTTGCTTAAAAAATGCTGAATGTTCAGATAACATCATGCTTCTTCGGTCCGCGTTCCTGCTTAATTTTGTATGTGGTGACGTATTTCGTGTTCAAGCAGAGAATTTCAGTAAATAACAGGTACATAGAATTCAAGCATGTTATTTTGAACTTGTCAGAGTCACTCTTTCTTAAAGTGGTACTTTTTAAGTTTCAGGTGTAGCAGCAAAAGTATTTTGCTCTGACGAGCACTTATTAATGCCTGTTCCTAGGTTACACAACATAACTACAGTGTTTTTTTTTGTTGTTGTTTGATTGCGCTGTCAGTGGCCAGACATAAAATTGTGGTGTGCCGGTATAAAATAACAGCATCGTCCGCAGGAAATGAACTGACGGATTATTGGGGCGTCTTACTGTGCCACAATAAAATCCTTGATTTTACTTATGTTTTGTTCATATAGGAGCTACAGACTGTTCACAGTAAAGTGAGAAATTTTGAGGCACTAGTTACTTCATTTCCTATCCGCCAATTTTTTTTTTTTTTTTTTTGCCATTCCAAGACTTTTAAAATTAATATTTCCACGTATGTAATACTCATAGTACCCATATTCCAAAGGAATAGAAAATTAACGTCTTAGGCAACAATAAAATATATTTATTGACCATTATTCCAAATGAGAGGACTTCAAAAATGCTCACTTTACCGTGAATAGCTTATAAGCGAATACTTAAGAGTACATGTTATGAGGTTAAGGCCCGCAAATATTAATTTTTAACAACTTCTCGCGTTGTTAAATATTCAATACCTTTATTATTCTGTGAGCACTGATGGAAGATGAGAAATAAGATATTCTTTCTTATCTTCCATCAGTGCTCCGATAGTCATAATGACAGTGAATATGTATCAGTGAAAGAAGGTGTTCGAAACTATTCTTTATACCCTGCCGTCTCAAAAAATTTGAAAAATTCTCTGGAATACAACTTTTGACGAAAATTAAGGTAAATAGACGACTTCCGTGCACCATTCCTTAAGTATGTAATTCCATTGTGGCATCAACGGAATGAAATGACTGATCGATCGCAAATTTGACTCACCAGCCATTCATGAAAATTCGTAATGGACGCTAGACATTTTATCTTACAGTTAAAATTAACCCTGAGCGTAGGAATATTTTTAAAAACAAATGTCGAACTCTTACTCCTGTTACAGTAATCAAGGGAGCGAGATGGAAGTAAAAGCTGCCAGAAACGGAGTGATATGAAACTCTCAGGCTTTTTTTCCCCTCGCCGCAGCGAACACGAAAACTCATCAGTGAAATGAACATCACTGAGATAAAGAAGTTACAAAGCAGATTGGGTTGCGGACTGATAGATCGCAGTTAATCGCTGCATGCAGGCTACCTGCAAACTCACCCGTTCAACAGTCTCTCCCTTCACCTCTTACAACCCTTTCGGGGCCAAAACAGTAATTTAACGAGGGATCTCTCTTGGGGAGGACACGGGTATATAAATACTTTAAACTTTTTCGTATTTTAATTTCTGCAATGTGGTGGCATTAACTTATTTTAATGGAGTTTCATTCACTTCATTGCAATACAATTTATATTTCATGTTAACCGACCAAACTTATTTTTTATTTTATTTGAAGGTAATACCTGTGGACAGTAGTTGAAATTTAATAAGCTTCCCAATTTGTTACTCGAAAACCTTTACAGTCACGTTATTTAAACCAAAATTACTTCACTAAATATACATTCAATAAGGTAAGGAAATTGCACTGGTTAAACGAGAAATAATACTGAAATGTTGGTAATTTCTTTTCGGTAAAATTTCCTTTTAAAATTAAATTTTATTACGTTTAAATTACACATAACATTTTATACAAAATAAATACTTTGTATTATAGTTATGATCCTCATGTGTGTGTATATATATATATATATATATATATATATATATATATTGTGTGTGTGTGTGTGTGTGTGTGTGTGTGTGTGTGTGTGTGTGTTGTAGCAGACAAGAAATACGCATTGTTTTGTATGCCCAATTAATTTATGCATTTGTATTTTTCTCACACGTGATATTTTTATTTATGCAAATTTTTTAAATTATTTTCATGTTGTTAATATTCAACTGTGTTTTTTGTTCTTAGCTTATATGTTGGCCATTATGAGTGTTTAAATAAGTCAATTTGGCTAAATTAATTTTTGTGTATGCATTTATATATATATATATATAAATTTTTTCTCGTCTCATTTTGTATGTTTTCAGGGTTTTTAATTTTTGTATCACCATTTCGAGACCACGAATTCTTTTGTTTTAGGGCGTAAGTATCATTAGAGTGGCCTATTTGAATAGGTTTAAATTTGGAGCCTTCCGATTGGCTGGCAGGTTCGAACCCTACGTTAAGACAGGCTGGCATTGAATGCTAGCGTTCACTTTGCCTTCAACTCACGAGCAGGTCAGAAATGCTGTAGGTTTTTCGCCCGATTGGGTGTAGCGTAGGATTTTAATTAGCTTATTAGGGAGTCCGGTACTGCCCCTGAATTCATTTTGTGTTTTGATGAAAGCAGCGAGGAATTTAAGACGGCCGATAAGACTCCTCGGCGTGTTAGCTGTTCAGGAGTTACCAGAAACAACCGTCGGTCCGTAGGCTGTACGCTTACGTGTTAAAGTCTACCATATATGCTAATGTTCTTGCTACGAGAGAGGCCCACATTCTGCCAGTTTCTGATCAAATAAAACAGAGCTCTACAAGACCTTCAAATCTACACGGCTAAGACTGAGTTTTGTTTCTACATTAAAGTATTATCGGCAACGTAATTTCAACTTCGTTCCATTTGTTCTAGAAGTCCTAGACTGACGCCATTTTGTTTTGATATTAAGAACACGTAACCTAGCACCCGTTCAACGTGGCTAACTTGAGACTAGTGTTTTGACTGAGTGTAACAGTAATATATTACTCAAGATATTAATTATTTTCACAAACAGTTTAATTTTTGGAAGTTTTAACTTTAATTTGAGGATCAAGTTAAAGACATTTTGATTTTGTTTGCACAAAGTCTTTGGGCGTAGGTTACGAACTGCCACTACCCAACGATAATAGTTTGGTCAGCTATGAAATTTTCTTTTGAAATTGCCATCAAGCATTTTAAAAATAGTTTTTCACTCAGCATTTTTAAAGTTGAAAACTAAAAATAAATTTCTCATTAGAAATATCAAATACTGGAACTAGCCGTGGTGTAGCCTATTATTTGTGTAGTGAGATGCTTCACCCTACTCCTCATACACATGTTTACAATTTTCCTTGTCTGGAAGTGAATATCTTTTATGTGTTCCTGCTCGCATTCAAATAGTATGCGCAACAGCTGAGTTCAATGGAGAGTTTGTAAGTAGCAAATGTATCCGCTGCTCTACAGCCTGCAGGGTGCCGGGCTTTAGTTACCCACCAGGTTGTATTAAGACTGTTTTTCAGTGTTCTTATTTACACATCAATTTAAATCACCTTACAGAAAAACATAGTAAAGGTAATGGGCGAGGGCCAAGCAGCAACAATGGGAAACACTGCGCAGCTGTTATGCTCTCTGTACTGAAATGCCTGGTACTGCATTCTAAGTCCCCTGATTGGCTCGTAATGATCTGTATCTCCGTGCCAAACACTGTGGCATATGCAAATGAATATTTTCTTGTTGAATATTCACATCTAACCACACAACATTTTGCACAGTGTATTGTTGTACTGTATACCTACATGTTCGGTGTTTACTGGGGTCGCGGTACGTATACCATTTATGGTCATCTACTCAGCGTATCATTTACACCTTTGCACAGTGTGCCTACGAACGTCCCCGTGTGTCATTACATACTATTTTGGCGCCCTTACGAGGGGCCTTCCACATCCATTCGCACCTACCCTGTGCACTACTTTTCATAATTTGGCTCCCATACTTACCTACATCTACTACTCTATATATGTGAGTTCCTGCAACCTTACTATACACTAATTTTCATAATTAGGCTTACCAACGTATGGACATAAACACCTGTTCTAACTGCTGTCCCTAAGATTCAGAGTGTGTCATAGAAAATGAACGACTATATATATATATATATATATATATATATATATATATATATATATATATATATATATATATATATATATATTGGAAACGTAATTTATGTAAAACAAAAATAATTAACTTCTAACTTATTTTCGTGACCGAGAAAGCTTTTTAGGCCACAATATTTTACGAATTTCATGGAAAACGAAAGTGAAATGTGAAAAACTCTTTTTTTTTTTTGTTCTTTATTTTTTTGTTTGACGTTCTGGTAATTGCCATGTCGTTTTATTATAAATATTTTGAAAAGTGTGCATGCACATATTAACTTAATATTCTAGTTTGTGTTTCGTTAAGGTCCTGCATAACTCAGCTACAAATAGAAAGGTTAACAGTGAGGGATCATCCATAATCAGAGCGGCATCCGAACCGTCGATACCTAACTCAGAGCTTATAAACTATTTCGGATATTGTGAGCGAACCCTCACACGTCCACCTTCAACATTAAATGAGCGTGATTTCCAAGTTTGCGTGGAGATAAAGTATTCACCTACGTATTCACAATGTGAAAATAAAAAAACAAGCCAGACTGTTGCCATAATGTTACGTGTACTGAAAGCTTGCACACAACTTTTATAACGTGGAATATTATCTGCAGATGTAATACGGTCACAGCAATAAGCGCATTCATGCTCACTGTAAATGGCAGTTTTAAAAGTTTGTCCATAATTTTGCTCCCCCACTACAACCAGTTTTCAGTTTTAAAGGTTTCATATTTTTACACAGCAATGTGGTTTACGACTTGCTTTAGGGCTTGTGTGAATGGTTATTATCCCACACGTTGCAAAACGTGAAGTCTGAGCCATGTTTATTATCTAAACATACTCAGGTCGAATATTCCGGTAAATTACCTTCCAACAATGAAAGCTGGCTTTATTGCAACACAAAAATGTTTCAATACGCACTGAATATTAACGTTCGGATTTTTTCAAGCTTTTGCGTCATACGTTCAGATGCTTGAGGTTTCAAATGACTCGTGGTACTTGTATATTGGCAATCACTAATTAATTGTTCCCTACGCAGCACTTCCAGTTTAATCGCACTTTTTATTGTATGAAATATCCAATAACATAAATTTACAAGGGAAGAAATAATAAAATATGTGGAAATGAGTTAAGGTCAAGCGGTATATATTTCGAAACATGCTTCTCACACAAATGCGAATATTTGGAATTTTGGAACTTTGTGTTCTCTGCCAGCAAATGTGAGAAATATTATGCCATCCGCCGATGTTATTATTTATAACAAAATTTTCAAAAGGTATCTTTCATGTGAGAGTAACCCGTTAAATGATAAGTATCGAAAATTTCCGATTGCGTCACTTGTCAATAACATTAAAATTAATTATTTGAAATGCCTGTTCATAGAGTATTCAAATGACAATAACCCGCAAGTAAAAACAAAATGGAATATTTGGGAACTGCGATTATTTTATTTGGTTTTGTCGGGGCACAAACTCTTAGCAGTGTGTGCACCATACAAGTACAAAATGTGGCTTGTCATAAATTACCCCACCTCTCTAAATGCAACACGTCATGACTCGCTACGAACTAAATCGTGTAGTATATTTATGAGGCAATTTGTATTGTGTTATTGCCTCTGTGAACCCTGCAATTACGATGACTTTTTTTTCCCCGAAATTTACTTTACTTTTTTTATGCCATATGGACATAAAAAGTCCTATTATATCACGTGATAGGCCTAGGAAACTCAAGGCACGACTCTTTTTCTGCCTCTTTCTGACTACTGATATATAGGCTGTTCACGGTAAAATGAGAAATTTTAAAATCCCTGCTTAAGATCTACTTGTATACACGTTGTGGATTCTTCCGCCTTATGTAAAATTAATATTGCCATGGGTCTCATCACTTTATTCATGCGTCGGTCAAGAGAAGAGAAACTGTGAAATTATTAGAAAAGTAAATTTTGTACAAATCAACTCATTTTTACACTGCGATGCCAGAAAAAAAAACCCCTCGAAAACGAGAGAAATAATTTAAGTTATCGCGAATGATTATTTCACACTTTTAATTCGACATAAATATATGGAACTACTTTCCCCTTCATCGTTACCAACTTTGCTGGACACATGTCACTCAATGCGCCTGTTAAAATATATGCAGGTAGGGTCAGTGACTTCTTTCTAAGGTTCATTTCAAAAGTGCTTAGTTTATCGTGAATAGCCTTTAATAACACATTTGGTAAGGCAGTCTAGCATAAGGCTGACGAAGCAAAACTTTCCAGATTTGATGACGATAATGAGCAACTCCCTGGTCTCGCGAATAATAAACTTCCAACAACACCATTTTAAAAGTAAAACTTATGGCACAACACGCTCTTCACTGTTTTAGTTTCTGATCGGTTTATGATAAACATGAGGATTAACTTCCTACAACATAAATTATAAACATTTCTGTAAAGATATGAGTGGTGGAAGAGCGGATAGCGTTTGACTGCGGAATAATTTGCAAAAGCCTTCCGTCAGTTGCATAAGCCTTGATTAATTAGTTTAAATTTGTAGTGCTGAGTGTTTTTCTTGTTATGTTTAACAAGGAAATAAGAGGCGTGACTCTCGTAATGCGCGGAGTCGTCGCAGTGCCACGTTGCATCTGCAGGAAACGACCAGGCGTGGAGTACCATTGGCAAGGTAATGGCCATGCCTACAGGAAAGAGAGAGAGAGAGAGCTATAGAGAGTAAGAGAACCGTACAATATGGGCAGGGGTAGGGTGTAACTCGACTACCAGCCGTGCTCGTTATTATTTCGTTATTATTCGCTACACAGAAGAGGTGCAAGCCCTGTAACGACCTGGAAGACAAGGCCCATTCGGACGTCTGCGTAACAAAAAGCGAGCACTGCCTGGCTGTTCAGAACCCTTCAAGTGAAGAATTTTTTTGAATCGTTTCTAAACATTAATAAAAGGAAAAAAAAAACCTCGGTAGCCAGCTGCCTGTCTGCAGCGTCCACCCACAGCACTGGAAAGACAATGAGGTTGCCTACAGGCGCTCGTTACATTACGCGGCGTTATAGTCTGTTCGCGATTAAAGTGAGCTTTTTTGAAATCAAACTTAGAAAAAATCACTGCCACTACATGCATATGTTTTAACGGGCACACTGAGTAACATGAGTCCAGTAAAGTTGGTAACGAAGGAGGGAAAATAGTTCCATATCTTAACGTCGAATAAAGAGTATTTGATAACCATTTGTGAAAACTTAATTATTTCATTTTCTTTCAGTTTTTTAATGCACCAAAGTGTGTAAATTAGCAGATCTGTAAAATATTTACTTTCTTGTAATTTTACTGTTTTACTTGACCCGACGCATTAATAAAGTGATAAGGACCATGACATAGTTAAGATTACATAAGGAGGAATAATACACAACGTGCATACAAGTATATCTTAAGCAGGGCTTTCCAAAGTGTTCATTTTACATTGAATATGCTATAAAAAGACGAATTCCCAGAAGAACGCCTACTTGACGCTTACAAATAAAATCAACAGTAATTTTATGGCGTTATATTTAACTAACAGAGGTCTTGTTACTCCACATCGCCTCCAGCACCCTTAACCTACACAGTAGAGGGCAAGTGCTCCGGTATGTAAAGAAAGAGGACGAAGGAGCCCTTATCAATAAGAATTTAAAATTTGCATTTCAACTATTAATTGCATCTCTGGCTTCGCAGAACTAGGCGTTTTAGCCTATTGGCTACTTTCGTTGTTACGAATAAGTAGTGGCGAAGTTACAGTCAGGACGCTTTACACGAGTGTCAAAGGAATTCGAGATTTGGCTATATATTAATTTGTAAAATTTATTATAAAGGCTGTATTATACAGACAGTAGAAGGGCGTAATGACTGGGTAGTCAATGCACAGTAAAAATGCTTTGTACATTTTATAAACAATTCCGCGGAAAATAATTGCCAAACAGTTTTTCGTTACACTACAAGTAAGTTATTGTATATTTACAACACTGAGATAAATCAGACATAAGTAATAATTAATCTGTATGATTTTATTGAACATGAAGTCTATGGTGCTTACTTGTCAAAATAAACAGTACTGCTGTATTTTAACATTGCAAATTGCTGCGAGCTTTATTACAATGCGCTTGTATTATTACAACAATTATTTTGGCAACTTGTTTTTAAAAACTGCTTAGTTACAAGCATTTCTACTTTATGGCAATTTTCATAATAAAAAGCAGCTGTACCTTTTGAGGCCACCAAGTGAGAATCATGAAGAATAATATTTTGAGCAAAATAATATTGATTACAACTCCCACGACAAAATTTAAGCGTAGCAAAAGTAACGTATCTCATAATTTCTTTTCGCTTCTTAGGAATAATTACGTTGATCACGCCGCTCGATGGTACAAAATATATTATGTGATAACTGAGTTCAGCGTTAACACAATTATCGCGGCAGTGGATTGAAAATTAGTGTTTCATTATTAGCTCGTGCCCTTAAGAAATCACCGGCACAGATATTTAAGTGGGCCGGTTTTTGACAACATATAAGTTTAGTGTTAGGCTACATAACACACTTTTAACTACATGATGTCACTTACAATTCAAAGTTCTTCAGTGGCGTTCCTACATTTGAAATATAACTCTACTTTTAATAAAGAACTTCAAGTAATAAAGTCATTTATCTTAGAGAACGCCTAGCGTTTACTGCGTAATGTACTTTGGCCAGTCGTATTTTATATGAGAACGTCATGTATTGTAAGAATATTTGCCGAGACTTATTTACTTACGGGGAAACCGACGTATAGTAATTGAGGCGTTGCGGATACGAAGGGCAAAGTCAACATATGGGGAAATTTTTTTTGATAGTTTTTACACTATACTGACGTCACATAATACACTGGTGGGGTGTTCTGTTGATCACTCCCTTTCGAACCGTATACAAATGAGTTTTGCACAAACTCGACGGTCGACTAGACGCTTTAGAGTTGCGGATACGGCGCGCGAACTCAACATTCTGCACCACTTGACGCACACTGTAAAAAATAATGGGAAAATTACCTGACAAATGTAAGGTAATATTCGCAAACTTGTGGGGGAAACATAGTATTCTTTACAGGTAAGGTAAAATTACCGCACTCTGGAGTAAAATTCACGTACATGGTAGTGGAAAATCCCATACATGGATGGGAAAATTACCATACGAGGCGTACATCTCTTCAGTATTCTTAAAAGTAATTGTGTGTGGGGGGGGGGGGCGGTAGATATAATAATGCAAATTCTTTTTTTCAAGTGATGCTGCCACGCTGTCCTCGTGGTGTGATGGATAGCGCATCGATCCATGGTGATAGAGGGCCGTGGCTCGCGCCCACCCACCAGCAAGTTTCGAGGATATTATTGTTGATGTTTTGGTTAATATTCGTCAGAGGATATAGATAATAAAATAATTTACAGTGCTAACACTCCAGGATAATCTTAAATATAGTTTTATTATACCTTATAATTTTTTTTCCTTTACTTGTATGGGATTTTTCCCCCAACTTATGTCAGGTACGCAACTTTTCCCGTACGATCGGGGAGTAGTACTTTACTTGTTATGTAAATTTACTTAACATTTAACAGGACATTTTATATCACATGTAGAGGTAATTAGTGTCCCTTACTTGTAAGGGAATTTTAACTAAATTTTTTTTACAGTGTAGCGGTACTCCGCGTTGCTTGAATGACTCAAGTCGTCAGTTCTAGTCGTGTGACAGTGTCATGTAGTAGAAGTTGTTACAATCGTTGGCAGTGTACTGGTTCCAGGATATCCACGAAGACGCGCGAAACGCACTGAAACGTGCCAGAAGGCGGGTGCAAAGAAGAAACGCAATTCCGGAGAAGAATACGTTTTTCGACGCACAAAAAATTTGGTTCCAGCTCGTGGAATCGCTGCGGCAAGTCGCTGTGGGTGTTTTGACCAAGTAGGTATAGGCTGTTCACAGTAAAATGAGCACTTTTGAAAACCCTTCTTAAGATCTACTTGTAAACACATTGTGTGTTCTTCCGCCTTATGTGAAATTAACATTGCGATGGGCCTCATCGCGTTATTCATGCATCGGTCAATGAAACTGTGAAATTATTAGAAAAATAAATATTGTACAAATTGCTCTTCTTTACACTACGATGTATTAAACAATACAGAAAGTGAGGTAAATAATTTACGATATTACAAATGGTTACCGTACACTTTTTTTCTACATTAATACGTGCAACTACTCTCCCCTTCATCGTTACCAACTATACTGGACACATGTTATTAATTGTGCCCGTTAAAATATATGCTGGTAGGAGCAGTGACTTTTTTCTAAGGTTGATTTCAAAAGTGCTCACTTTACAGTGAACAGTCTATAGTGACGATGTGGCCAATACTTTTCGTTCGTTCTGGGATAGAGGGAATTACGATTTGCGAAACGCATATTTGACGAAAATGGTCACGAGCAAAGATGTTACAAGGTCCTTTGTAAGGGGGTGGCCAAACTGTACTTTGCGACATACAAACTACACCGTAAGTTGTAGGTAACGGTCGTAAAATAAATGACACGAAGTCTAAGATAAAGCAACATATCATGTCATTTCCCACTGTGTTCAGTGACCACAGTAGGACGAAAAGTGCCAATCGTAAGTACCTCCTCGCTGGTTTGAAAATTAAATTGCTGTATTCCGTGTGCTAAAAAAAAACTCGAGTGGGGAATGAACCCAGGGCGAGGCAATATTCTCCGAGTGACGGGCTTTCCAGCTGGGGCCCATAGGTGCACGTCATCCCCGGACACTACATGAAATGAGACCCTAGGTTGGAGCGGCGCTGGAATGCAAGGGCGAGGAGATCTGGAGTGCCCCGAGAAAAACCCGCCGGCAAGCTGCATAGTCCATCACGATTCCCACATGCGAAAATCCGGATCGAGGTGGTGGGAGGCGAGCGCCCTAGCCACTGCGTCACCGCTGCCCCTATTCCCAGTGCTTAGAATGGGCCAAGGAACGATTCTCAAGGAGCGAGTCTGTTACTATGCATTATTATCGTGACATCTTCAATGGTGAATTTAACATTGGCTTAGAACCCCCTGTAGCGATACCTATGATTTCAGTTATAAAACTGACATTGCTTTAACCAACATGTGCAAAGAACGGAGGCCGGGGACTGGAAATCGAAAAAGAGATACACATGCAGAAAGCGAAAGCTCCTCAGGCTCGCATCAAATCACTGAGAACGTATACCTGTGAAGCAGTCGTTGCTATCGCATTCGACTTACAACAAGCACTTCCCACTCCCAAACTGTCCCGCGGCACGTCGCTATCACATTCGATATACAAGCCTTTCCCACTCCCAGACTGTCCCGCGGCACGTTGCTATCACATTCGATATACAAGCCCTTCCCACTCCCAAACTGTCCCGTGGCACGTCGCTATCACATTCGATATACAAGCCCTTCCCACTCCCAAACTGTCCCGCGGCACGTCGCTATCACATTCGATATACAAGCCTTTCCCACTCCCAGACTGTCCCGCGGCACGTTGCTATCACATTCGATATACAAGCCCTTCCCACTCCCAAACTGTCCCGTGGCACGTCGCTATCACATTCGATATACAAGCCTTTCCCACTCCCGAACTGTCCCGCGGCATCCAGTTTTATAAACGCAAACTATGAGCCTATAACTTCTGCAGCCGTAACAGCGCGGATCGTGTGTGAAATTACTAGTTGTGTTATGCACTACTTTAGGCTATTCACGGTAAAATGACCACTTTTGAAAGCCCCGCTTAAGATCTGCTTGCAAGTACGTTGTGTATTCTTCCGCCTTATGTAATATTAACATCGTCATCTGCCTCATAACTTTATTCATGCGTCGGTTAATTGAAACAGTGAAATTATTAGAAAAGTAAATATTTGATAAATCTACTAGTTTTTATTCTTCGACTCATCTATTGTTACCATCTTTACTGGAGGAATGTCACTCAGTGCGCTAGTTAAAAATATGCAGGTAGGGGCAGTGACAATTTTCTAAGGTGGATTTCAAAAGTGCCCCCTTTATCGTGAACAGCCTTTAGTCAGAGGTTGACAACTGTGTAAGGAAGGTGACTAAGTTTAGCGGCAACTGTAGTGGGCAGAATAAGGATCAGAATATCGTTTTGCCAATTTGTCACTAATTCACTAGGGTCACTTCGATGAGATACGACACGTCATGTCTGCTGGACATTTCTATATTCCATGTGACCACGATTTTGTTCACATCGAAAAAGTAATACGGCATGCCGATGTTTACACCACAGACCATTAGCTTATTATATCTGGAAATATCGTACGAAAAGCATTAAAAAATTCTTTTGGACCCAAAAAAATTAATATATATTTTTTAACCAAACATTGTTTAGTTTGTACACATTATATGTGTCATTTTATTTGAATGAAAATATTTTACACTTTATATTTTTTTAATAATGTGATGTCAAATTAAAATTTTTGCTGTTGTGCTGCAGTCATTATACCAAATTACAAACTTACTTCTACAAACGAAAAAATTTACAACGTAAACTAATGCATTGGCTACCGCGTGACATATATGTAATCACCAAATAACTGTCCATAAATTTAAATAAAATTTTAAAAATGCAAACAAAATTTATATTTAACAATTATTTTCACACACACACACACACACACACACACACATACATACATATATATATATATATATATATATATATATATATATATATATATATATATATATATATATATATATGTCTTGCTATTTAGTGATGACATACGTCACGCGATAGCCCATTACATTAGTTTAGTTTGTAATTTTGTTCATCTGTACAACTTGTTATTTGTTAATATGGTTGCAGCCACATAGAAAAAAATTGAATTTGACATCAAATTTTTCAAAAAATATAAAGTGTGAAATTTTTTTTTCTCGAAGGAAATGGTATCACATATAACGTGTAGCCTACAAGATGAACAATGTTTGGAACAAAAATAAAATTACTAATTTATTTATAGGATCCAACGCCCTTAAGGGCTATAGAAATGTCTCGCAGTGCGCGAATTCGCACAAATTAAATCAAGACTAGAATTTGAACTACTTAATATATTTTGAGGAGGTTCTATTTATTGCAAGATCTTTGATGCAGGCAATTATCTTATGTAACAGTATTTGGTACTGTTTACAGTTTTCGATTTAAAAATTGTAAACTTTTTGAGTGAAATTAGGACATAGATCACAAAGTCAATATAAAAGCCCAAATAATCGTATTGAAGTTTTCAAAATAGTATTAGATATTTATAGCTCTATAATATTAAAATTTCCATATAACTTTTTTCATTCCAATTTTTTTACAGGGGCTATTAGTAGATAAAATTCGATTAAAATGAAAAATTGGGGTTTGCTTTAGTTCTGTAAAGATTGAGTTCTACAAAACAAATTGTATAATTTTAAAAACATTTTTATATTCACCAATTATTTTGTGTCTATACTTTATTAATCTAAAAACAGTCGAAAATTTTTATCATTCGAAAAAAAATACATAGCATCAACATTTTCTGTATTTCATGTTTTTCTTAATTAAAAATTTATATCTATCCAATATAATGAACACCATCAAAATATATTCTGTTGCTCAAATTCAGTTCTTGATTTTATATTTCGAAAGTCTGTGCATAACGAGGCCTATCGATAGCACTTAACTAACTTCACTAGTCTTCAAAGTGCTAAATAAGTCTTCAAAGACTTATTTAGCATGAATATTAAAACTATAATTTAATCACGAGTCCCTTCCCCTTTCTCGCTCGCTATAGGGGTTAGGTAGAGAATATCATAAATTCATAAATATATCATTAAATAATTTTATCATGCAAGGTGTAATGTTCAGAATACAAAGTATAAATACCTGTATAAAATCATTCTCACTAACTTGATATTAAATTTCATCTCGAAAACTATATCCAGTCTGTGTGTTGTTATATGGGTGTAAACATCATCAACTTTCCACAGCTGATTTTGCCAAGAGAGCATTTTTTCAGTTCTCGTTAAAATTATTTTCACATATGATATTGTCAGTTTCTTTTTAAAGGGCAAAACTCCTGTTAATGACAGTACAATCCGATATCGGCAATCGGCGACTAAAGGCACAATTATTTTACTTTCCATAAAAATATCGTTATGAACGGTTTAAAAGTGAATTACAGCTACACTTTTCAAACGCATTTATCACATTTCAAGGCGTATGGTTTATTCAAATGCTCTTTTGACAGTACAATGACACTATTCAGCATCCCAAACGAAATTTAAATCTCTAGATAAACATACTTAGCTAAATCCCGAGCTATTCAATATAGCTAAAGGTTGTTCACGATAAAGTGAGCACTTTTGAAATCAACCTTAGAAAAAGTCACTGCCCCTGCCTGCATGTATTTTAACAGACGCACTGAGCGACATGCGCCCAGTAAATTGGTAAAGATGGAGGGAAAGTAATTCCATGTCTTTTTGTCGAATTAAAACTGTTATTTAACCATTTGTGATAAATTATTTCTTCCGTTTTCTGTTTTCTAAATGCATCTAAGTGTAGAAATCAGTAGATTTGTGTAAGTATTTTCTTTTCTATTAATTCCACAATTTCAATTGTCCGACGTACGAATAAAGTGAATAGGCCCATGGCGGTGTTATATCTTACATAAGGCGGAAGAATAAACAATGCTCATACAAGTAGCTCTTAAGCAGGGCTTTCAAAAGTACTCATTTTACCGTGAACATCCTGTGATCCGCAACACGCACACACACACGCAGAAATGCCAAATGTGTGCGACCATACTGGCCATGCGATGGCGCTAATGATGTTCACACTTCAGCTTACCGCATGACTAATTAATGAGTACACAACCGGGACCAACCGGTACAGAGCCATCTTCAAATCAGAAGGTTCCGTGGCACTGGGCCTTTATGTCGTAAATCGAGTGCAAATAAAAACACAAGCTCTGATTCTTTTCTAAAACACCGCATGGAAACATATGGCGACTACCATGCAAATTAGGAGAAGCTGATGGGCGAAGTAATTAGCAACCCTACATGACTAATGAGATTTTTTCCCTTCTTGCAAGGATGTAACGCAAAAATAGTTGTATGTCTATGTTATTTTAAATACTTGGTGAGCATCGTTTATCTTAAAGCTTACTACAAAAACACGGAGTTCGAATAGTGAAATAAATTTTTCTTTTGTATTTTAATTACAAACCTAAAGTGATATAAAATGATGTGGTTATAAAGACAAATTTTATGATTATTTATAAACGTGTTTCACTTATGAAGCTTACTATTTAATGTATGCTCTGATATAGAATAAATGTTATTTTGAATATGCTTCCCAATAGCTCGCAAACGATTCTCTATAATGAGTAAGTAATTATCACTATCATTTAAATAAAATTATACTAACTCATGTAAAATAAATTGTACTGTTTAAAGCTTCGAGATTTGGTACCTTACGAATAATCTTAGATAATGCCGATTGTGTTTCCACAAAGCTAAAATGACAAAAGTATAATCACTGAACGTACATACCTATACAAACGCTTAAGTTGACATGTTATGTATTTCTAAATTCTGTGCCAAACAAAGTAAAAAGATAGTTGTTCTTTTTTTTTTTTACAAAAATAATGGAATCAAGTTGCTAAAATTGTTATGCATTACTTAAAGTATGATACAGAACATTTAAAGTGTTAGATGAACAATATTTCTGAGTTAGTAATGTACTATAGTATTACAAGATGTATTTCAGCTCCGTTTGCAAAATTAATTTTAATGTGATACTTCATTTCTCAAGATCAAGTACTCAGAGCTTAATGTGATACTAGAATTGAATTCGTCTAATATTTTTGTGAAAAAGAGGTTGAATTTAAAAAAATATTACTGCTTTCAAGTATTTATAAAAATACGCAACAATTAGTTTAGATGAATATAAAAAATGTTATATAAGTAATTTAGCACATCCTGGAAACTATAAATGCGGTAAATGTTGGATATTACACAGCTAAATGAAAACATTCTCAAAACGTACACTGACAAGATCTCAAAAACCTTTCAAATGTTGTCAAAATTTTTAAAACGTTCATGTGTAGGTGAAAATTATCTGACAAACGATACTCGCAAGTTTGCATTTTTAGTTTGAGTTTTTATACTCGACAAGAACACTGCATTTCCCAAATATCTTGGCTCTGATTTTTATTATATTAATGAATTCTTGATATAGGCGTACAAAATGCATATTGAAAAACTAGGAAATTATTGGAAACGTGAATTCAGAAGAACAACAATAAAGAACTTCGTTATTAATACATAAGGTGGAAACACTGTTAATTGGAAAATATTAATAAATGGGTTATCTTGCTTTTGTTATGCGGGTGGGAAATGTATTATTGTGAGCCTCTACTAAGTCTTATTTAAAGGCGTAGTTTAATATTGTCACTTGGTACATTTTTGCATGTAGCCACGCAAATGAAAGTAGGTTAGGAAATTTTCTTGTACTTCATTTTAAAAAAATTATAAGGGTTAATATACTTTGCGAATTTTTCCAAGTGATAAACAGTTAAGATATTTATGGCCTCTATATATTTTAATCCTTAATTAAATATTTTAATATGTGGAATTTTCTCGCGTGAATTTCAAGTCGACGTATTTGGTGGAAACTGCCACAATTACTTTCCAATGCGATTTGCCTTGCAGAGCTTTTAATTATTATTTGCATTAGACAGCATGGCAGGTCTAAGTAACAGAACATTTTGATATATACCCGATGTTTCCTTTAAAATTATCTTCCTTGTATGGCCGTGGTATGCAGCGTGAAGAATAAACGCTTACCAAGATTAAATTTGTTATTAACACTTTGTAGACTATGCTCGAGTGTAGCTCGACTCGAGCAAAGCTAATGTGAAAATGTCTTTGATGTTCAGAACAAAACCTGCACGGATGTGCAGTGTTTGCTCGGCTAGTGTTTAACACGACCTCACAAGAACACGACAGCGCAGTTACAATGAAATTGCTAACGATAGAATTTATTTTTCGTATAGCCCCACAAAGGGACATGATTGCTTGTAAATAATTTTATACGATAAAGGACATTTGATTGGGTCAATATCAACTCGGCTCTCCATTGGTTGATGAGCGGCCAATAGCGAACGCTGTAAAGTACAGGGTAGTGTCCGGTGTGATATGGACCAATAGGACGATGGTGAGTTATAACACAGACACCAACAGAACTGGTGCTCTTGCAGTAGTTGATATAGGTGACTCACTTCTAATTTGTCTTAAGTACCAGTAATATTGTGCAGACCTCAATGTTTTACAAGTTTCGCCTTATTTAATACAACCCGAGAGAGACTTCAGAAGGAGACAACTATATCTGGTTGCCCGGGCGAGTATTTGGAGAAACCCGATATCCACAGTATTATTCAGAACTACTTATTTAGTTATTTGTACAGTCTTCACAACGAACCACGCGTTAGCACTGTTATGAGTCGTTAGCAGCGACTACCGCGAGAAATCGATAAGAGACGACAAACACCTAGGGAATCTAGTTGTCTTTTGTGGACACAGGCAGTTTTGCAGCTAAGATATTTGCACTTTCGCTTACTTTACTTTCGTTCCGAATAGGCAGCCTTCATTTTGATGGAGTTAGTGTTTTATTTCTCTACCGAAAATAATATTGGTTTAAGTATGCACATACGCATTTTTGTTAACTTTCATTAATTTATAACGTAAAAAATATTTCGTAAAAAGATTTTTCACTCACATTTTCTGCTGGTCCCATTACAACTGAAGGGCCCAGTTGCTCGCTGTCCTGCCAAACGTGCTTATATACCCTTATATAGGCTGTTCAAGGTAAAGTTAGCACTTTTGAAGGTCTAGTTACTTTTTCCTGTCAGCTATTTTCCATCCTTTAACCACCTTTTTAAATAAATATTGCCGTGTAAGTAATAAACTCAATGTGTGTATACCACCGCACACGAAAGTTAACGTGTAAGGCTAAAATAATATGTATTTATTAACTAGTATTCCACATGAGAGGGCTCTCAAAACAGCTCACTTTATCGTGAATAGCCTATAAAATGATTATCATGCAAAATTTTGTATCCGTTCAGGTGGAAAATCAACAGTTAAACTGAAATTAAATTATCAATGCCCAGGCCAGAATCCTATAAATGTCAGATCTATTTGTGCAAAATCAAGTTAAAGTCATTCCTTGCCGTTTTATTTTTTTATATGAAAGTGTTTCGCGTGCCTGCTGTTATTTTCATCTTATACAGCCTTTCAAACTAGAAGATATTTCAAAGTATTTCCTACTGATTTTTGACTGTGTGCTACAGTTCAGTCTATGTGCAAAAACTCTCACAGCGGTATATTGAAAAGATTTTCTACTGATACGTGGCATACGTTTTTTACGCCATACCCTGTTCTTTGGGTCGAATAGGAGATGCTGGAGTCTGCTGGAGAAATCTTTTTACGAAGCTTTCTATTAGATAGATAACAAAAATATATATATATATTTTTATTTTCTCTTTACTTATTTCGTCTATTTACTCCATGTAATAATACTTATTTTTAATTACGGTTTATAAAAGGAAGTTTGTTTTATTAACTCGTTTTCCACCTTGCGAGGCTATATTGCTTTTACGTAGTTGTCCCTATATATCTTTCGTTTTTTCATGTTTCTATTATGCAACCAACACAAACAATATGAATTACACTGCTCCGTTGAAACGTACAAATTATCGGAAAAGTAAAATTTCAAATTTGGTTTTACGGGTTTTTTGAGATGAAACGTCTTTTTTTTGTGGGGAGTTGTGCAATCCAGTGCAAAACAGTAGCTGTTAGTAGATGCACCTTGAGTCTGAATAAGTGATTGCAATAAGATACATTATTCTAGATAAAATTCACTTGTCAAGCTGCCATTGACAAGCGAATGGTCGAATTATTGGAGCGCACGGCAAATTACTGTAAATAGTTGTGGGAAATTTAAATGTAAATGGGTCCTTTGTAGTGTGGATATGCGTAGGGTGGTTAGTCGGACGGGACATTTTCGTTATAATACGCTCCAAACCACTCCATTAATTATTCGGTCATAGATTGCTAGGCAAGCTGGTGGCTTGGCTCTAATATTTCATCGCTTTGATCTTGTCAGCAAAGCGATGTAATGTAAATTCACAGGATATTAATCTTTGGAAGATTTATTATATTAAGGAAATGCAGAGAAAATAGCTTGAAATGAAGATGAAAAAGCACCTTAAAAAAATCACTCCCCAATGTAGCCAGCCATGGTCGTTTGCAAAGTACGCCTGCTACCGGGTTGATTATGAAATCTGGGCTGGATGCCTAATGCTTATTTAGCCCGAAGAATCTACGATGGTTTTCCGTTCTCTTCCGCACAGTACGAGGATGAATAGAGAACACCAACAGCCATGAACGTGGCGCATAACTCTTACGTATCTGAAAATTCCTCTTGGAGATCCTCCCGAGAGTTCAGAGGTCACCTTCGAACTACGAAGTTCAGATCCCGGGCAAGTCATGGATGACAGTCGGTTTTTTGTGCGAGTTTACGTAAATCGTCCTTAGTTCTTGTTTAGCTTTCCGGGCAGCATAACTATGTAGCTGAATATGGCATACACCTGCCATAATTTGAGAGTTTGTGTCTCATGAACTATGAATTGAAATATTACAGACAAATGTTAAATTTTTCGTCAGTTCAATTTTCACATCTATTACCAAATTAAAATGGAAAATTTTACACTATTTACAAGCAACATTTTGTAATACATTTTAAGTACCTTACGATGCAAGCAACACCATTATATTTTAGTATATTAATTATAAAATTTTAAGCACCAATTTTATATGATTTTATTTAAGTATATTCATTGCGTATTTTCAAGAATAAAATTTTATTTATGAGGCCTCGATTGCAGTTTGTCGTTATTCCGTGTTAATTTCAGTCTAATTTGGCACTGCTTTAATGTTCGCTCTAAAAATTGAATTTTGTGATTGTTGGCAACCACAAGGTTAGGTCGAACTTTTCAGTTGGTGGTCGCGCATGGAAACCGACAAGGTTATACAGATGTTCAACCCACGGATACTATTACTGATACAATTCCTACCTACACGTGTATGTTACGTGCTCCAACGTAAGTACACGAAAAACTTGCAACCCGTCCGTGAAACTATCTGTCAGTGTTTAATAAATTATAACGTTTTAATGTTTGGATTAATTTCCCAATTTCGATTAAATTCCATCACCCGATTAACCTATCGGCATAAAATTATAGGCGTCAATAAGCACAATTAGACATTCTAACACCTTCTCACTGTATTGTGTTTTTAATGCGGCATAAATATTCCTCAGTAGAACTCAGAAAAAACTCCTGAAAAATGAACGAACCTTAATCGTCCTCACAGCCATCCTTGAGCATTCTGTAACATGAGAGCTGCAAAATAAATAGAAACTTTTTACAGGATAATTAAAAAATATACACTTGCTCTATTTTGTGCAACCAATTCTCTTTTGTGAAATTAAACTACCCTCAAAAACACTGGCCATGTAAAAATGAAAAAAATGATAAACTGCAATAATTACTTTCAGTAAAAAGCAAGCGGTCAATTAAATAATTAATTAATTTCTTTTCCTCTCTCTTCAAGTGAAACATCAATATCGCCGGCTGAATAAAAGATGCGTAACCACTCAGCAAAACTATAAATCATAGAACTATAAGGTAATATTCTGATGAAATTTGCACTACTGAGATCCACTACAAATTGTTTTATATTTTAAACAAATATATACTTTTTACATATATGGTTCCACTATGGTCCCAAATTTAAAGACGTATTCACGCCAAAAGTACCAAGTGACTGCGAATAGACCATAACCATGCATTTTCTATTGCCTGATACGTGAATAAATGCCGTAGATCAAGTGGCCATATCGTCATCACGATTCCGGCCGTCTGCTAGACGCGACTGCGGTGCTGCTCCTAACATTACTTATAATTCATTCACGGTTACTTCACACTGCTATGAAGCTCTGCTAAAATTCTTCTTCCGCGATATTCCTTCGCCCCGTGCAAGCTAAACTTAACTAAGTCTGGGAAATTACACCAAGAAACAAAGCACCGCTTTCCTGCGCACTCGGTTGTAATATTATTTTGCATGACAACTATTTATTTATAGGCGCTACCAAAACAGATTTTTTCTCACTGATTTTATTCGTGTTTACTATAAAATAAATATTATAATGTATTAATAATATATAGGCAAAACTTTAATTTAACGAAAAAAAAAAAGATAGTCTGTGTTTGAAGAGGTGTAAAACGCTTGATACATGGCATATTTAGGAAATAACTAAATATGTAATACATGAGGTCATTTTTCAAAGGTTCGTGTTAAAACGTCCCGAAGAAACCGTGAATGGACCATAACATCTAAATGCTATTCACGGTAAAGTGAGAACTTTTGAAAGCCCTGTCATTTGGAATGAGTGAAGTGGGGTCTTGAGAGCCGATGAGGGTGATTGAGATGAGTATGGAGCAGCGCCGAAATGAAAGGGCGGGGGAAACGGGACATTTCCGAGAAAACTCGCCGACCAACGGCATCTTCCGGTACGATTCCCACATGCGAAAATCCTGGGGTAGCCCAGCCGGGGATTAAATCCGGATCGCCTTGGTGAGAGGAGAGAAGGCTAACCGCTCAGCCACCGTGGCCCCTCTAATATGTATACTGTGTTAGTTACTTACGTGGAAATGCTCATTTAAAAAAGTGGTTAAAAGATTTTGAAAATGGCTGAAAAGGATAAGTATTTACGTCCTAAAAGGTGCTCACTTTACCGTGAACGGCCTATACGATAGCGCGTGCTGCCTCTGATGAGCGGACGAAGTAGTTCCGTGTGATGCTGGAATCATAATAGTGCGACAGATGCGACGTGAAGGGCGCGACACGACAACAAAAAGTCGCGTTAGCGTGAACACTAGATTTTACCGCCTAGCGATCAACATTCTCTTGCTCTTTTACGATGACCATTCATGTTTACATTATTTTCTTATTTTCCAATCGTTTCAAAAAATTCTTTCCATGCCCGCTGGTACATTTGAGCGTGAAAACGAGGCTGTAATTACATCTAGCCATTAAAATGCGCGTCTTTGCTTATTAATGCGGTAAATAATAACGCACGTAGAACTTTGGCGCCAAAAACATGGTGGCTAAGACAGATTTACAGACCGGTCGCGCCCGCGACGCGAATAAATTAGAAATGTTTGCTAATCGGAGATATTTGTCGCGCGAGCGATTTTCGTCGCTTTGGCGTCACAGAAGTCTCGATTCTGTCTTGCTGGAAAATTATTTTATTCGCGTAGCGCCCATTGCGTCTCGTCTGTGGCGCTATTGTGATTCCAGCATGACGCGCCAGGCAGCAGAAGACCTGTTGCGAGCACTACCTGTTGCCGGCGCGGAGAACTACGGCGGCCTCGACGTCCGGGAGTGCAGCGCAGACGGGTATAGTCCATCCACGGTTTCTTCGGCCTTTTGGAATCAAACCATTGAAAAATCTCCCCATGTATGACGTGTTTAGTTATTTCCTGAATACATTCTGTATCACACGCGTTTTATACTCGTGTTCATAAAAGTTACTTTTTTCCTGTTAAATTTAAATGTTATTCATATTTTATCTATAAATTATAATTCTTTATTTATAAATAGTTTGCATGAAAAATCGGGAGAAAATAGTCCTCACTTCACTGCAGGCAACGCCTTTACCCAGACCCTTCGCGAATAAATTCACGGGATGTTCAGGCTTAGCTTCAGCTTTAACAAGGAAAGACTGGCCGGGAGTCTAACAAACTCTCGTCCAGTCTATAACTTAACCTGCATTTTTCTAAATTAACGAAATTTAAGGGACAACAATAGGTAACAGCCTCACTGTTACCTCCTCCCACGAACCTGTGCAGGCAGGGGAGTGGGGGGTTATCAGCAATGGGAACCAGGGTTTGCTGGGAGTACTCGGCTACCCTAAAAGAACTGTGGCACTGGCCTGGATTGTTTTGATGGGTGTGGGAGGGGGAGAGGGTTAGCTTCTCCTTTCTCCTGCATTTCACATGAGACCGCCTGGGTGGTAAAGGGCCCTCACAAGGGCCCGGGCTACCCCCGCTCTGAGCTTCGGCAGTGATTATAAAATGGCGGGAGAAAATAGGTATGTTGGTAACAGCTGGTGAGAAATAGTTCTTATACAAAATACTGTTACACTGAGTGCGCACGTATGTGGTGCGTTGTCCCTTTGGTGTAATTATCGAGGCTTAGTTAAACTTAGTTTTCACGAGGCGGAGGAATATCTTGCAAGTAGAACCTTAGCAGGGCTTCGGAAAAGGTTGAAGTAACCGTGAACGGATTATAGGCTTATCCGCGGGCAACTAAGCTAATCTATGCTCCCCCATCAACTAGATTAGTCCTTTGCCGATAACCAGTGAGCCATGAGGACGCCTCGCAACCAGCGGCCCTCGCCAGTGATTCGAGTCCGCGGGCCTGCCCCAGCGAGCTCCGTCTGCTTGCCGTGCTCGCAATAGTTAAAGGCTGTTCGAAATCAACCTTGGAAAAATGTCACTGTCTCACCTGCGTATACAGGATCGGTCCTTTAAAAGAGGTCCCATGGGACATGTGTGTAACGGAGCGAGGGAATGAGGAAATACAGTCCTGTGTGTCAACAAAATACCTAGAGTAGGTGCTGGAAGTGGCCGCCATTGACCTCGAGGCAGGCGTGAAGAATACACCACAAGTTGTAAAAGGCACGGGCGAGGACATGCTGCGGGATGACATTGATATGTCCCACGGGGTTTCTTTTAAAGGACTCACCCTATAGGTTAACAGGCACACTGACTGTCCTGCACCCTGTAAAGTTGGTAACAACGGTAGGGAAGTAGTTCCATGTTTGAACGTTGAATTAAAAATGAAATGTTAACATTTGTAAATACTGAAATTATTTATTTGGCTTTATAAATTTCAGTGTATATTTTTTGAGTATAAATTAAATATTAGTATTAAGTAATCAGGTCAGTGACAGTTTTAAATGTAGGCCTACATATGGTGTAAGAATACACAATTTACATACAAGTAGTAGATCTTAAGCAGGGCTTTCAAAAGTGCTCATTTAACCATGTATAGCCTTTAAGTTTAATTCTACACAGCTTAGGAACAAAACGAGTTCTCTTAACAGCTGTCACACTGTCAAAACTTTCGCCTACAACTATGTTTGACAATAAAATCTGAAGACAAAATTACAGCCATCAAATTTTTCCTTACAACAATTTTTTTTCAAAAGATCTTGAATGTGTTTGGCAACATGTCACACTGTAAAATTTTTTCACTGCCAAGAATCTAATTTAAATTTTGTTTAAAAATTATTTTCTTAGCGAGATATTGCTTTCGTTTTTCCATGCAGTCCATTACAGGAAGAACGAATGTTGTTCGCTTCTTTACTAAATTCAAAATTTATTTATCAGGGATATTTCCTGCTCAAAGGGATTAAATGCCTCTGAGTATATTAAATGCAATATTCACTAAAAATAGCATTCATGCCCAGACAGCTCTTACATAAATTAACTATCCTCGCAACATACTTCGTTTACAGCAAAATTGTTCGTTATTTTAAAGTTTATCGACGTCCAATTTTTGTCGTGCACGATTCTGATTGGCTGAGACCATCACACATCAAAATACTTTTCAGAATCGGTCCACTCTTCACATGTTTGATGGAAACTGAAGCCATCTAACTTTGGCAGACTAATATGGAGGCGTTTATGACGTTTCGATGGCATCATAACTGTATAACTTTATTTGATCAAACTTAGTGGAAACAGTTTGACGGAAAAATTTGACAGTGTGACAGGGACTTAAGCGCTAATGTTGCATTGTGTAGAGAATTTTTTCTATTTTCGACGTTAAAAAAATAATTCCATCAATTACACATCAAATAAAAAATAACTACTTAACTAAGTGAAATATTCCTCTTTTATTATTCATGTAGAATAAAATCTTTGGAGCTCTTTGGAACACTTTCGCTTACCTAGCAGCGGCAATTTTCCCTATGCCACACTCTTCCACAAGAAAAGTCGTTTTGTTCCTAACCTGAATAGAGTTAACGTTACGCTCGCCAGTGACTCAAGTCGCTGGCATGCTCAGCCGCCAACCCAGCGGGTCTATTTGCTCGCCGTGTTCTATTTAGTCTATTCCTGGTTTCTTCACACTTTTTGAATCAAACCTTTGAAAAAAAAATCACCCTTGTTAGACGTTTTTGACGTGAATACGTCTTTAAATTTGCAACCATAGTGGGAGGCAATCCAGAAAATCCGATGATAACAAAATCGGGGATACAGTTTTGCATTGCAGCTCCGAATATATGGTCTACATTCAAAATTCCATTACACCACTCTATTGCCAAGGATCAAAGGATATGTTAGGTTGAGTGAGTACTGCGAAGTATCGCGCGCATTGGGATGATGAAGGGGGGCCACAATTTTTAATTCGTTTCGCCACGTCTCATAATTTTTGCGTAGTATAACTTTTAACTCCGAGAAGCTACAACACTCGTTTGAGTTTCAATCGACAGCTCTCGTCAAGATCAATCTATTATGTGTATAAAAAAAATTTGTGTGGCTTAGTTATGGTGAAATTATATACGTTGAATGAAAAAAATTAAGAAAACTTAACACAATTTCGGCCTATACTCGTCAAAAAGCCAAGTCGAAATACAGAAACCGTATATAGTTGGAAAGAGTGTCTCAAAATCAATCCAGTGATACCCATAAAACAACATTAGATCGAGTTAAGCGGTACCGGGAATGTAAGAAAATCGTCAAGGTGTCCGAGCGCGTCAACGTAGACGTATTCACACAAAACAAACGGCCGGTTCCCCAACACAGCCACATCCAATTTTTGGTTGTTTACTAAATACGTCACACAATTCAAGCATTTCATACACGTGTTAACATAACTGTACCTTACGTTCAGTTAAATTAAACTTTTACTTCTATGCTATATATAAATTAAAACTTTTCAATTTTAATTAATCTGAATACAAACGGGGAAAAAATATGTTTATTGGTAACGCCTAGTAAGACATAGTTCTTATGAAAAATAATATTACATTGAGTGCGCACAAATTGAGTCCATTGTCGTGTTAGTGTGATTTTCTATATTTTGTCACGGAAGTAGGAGCACCCGGAGTAAACTTGAACTCCGTGGCAGTAATCGAAGCTCTCAACAACTGTTATACCAAACTCTAGATGCTCAGTAGAGTTAAAAAGATGTTTAGCAGAGTTTAAAAACAAAGGTTTTTTTTCGATCCCATTGATACTGTAAATGCTTTACCCTCAATATTGTGAGAAATAAACAAACAACAAATATAGTTTTATTTCCTGTATTGGGCTAAATTATTTTCCTATTTTTTAAATATAATGCCCCAAAAATATGTTATACAAAATTTATAAAGACTGGTTAAATGCAATTATGCCTGAAAACCGGTTACATATAGCTTTTTAAATACAATTATGCCTGAAAACATGCTCCAAGAATACAAAGGGTGCCAATAGGGGCACGTGAGTATAAATACGTTACAATTTACCTCTTTTCCTAAAAAGGAGCACAAAATCATTAGAAAAAATTGTAATATTACTTAACTTTCATATAAATGCCCAAACTTGTGTTTTGCCCTGTAGTTAAAATTAAAATATGCCCATTAAAAATATTTATATTAAAACATGGCAAGAAAATGCCTTCTGTCTGTGTTTCCCCTTTCACATTTTAAATGTGAATGTGGTGTGTGTTTCCTCCTGTCGCATGTATGATGCTGTGTGTCCTGTCAGGGTATCAACACCAATCATATATAGTCCAAACTTAATCCTGTAGTGTGTTGAGGAACATGGGAGAACAGTATGGAGGTTTTGCCGGAAGTACAAAAATCAATTAATTTATATATCTTGATGACGTATGCCACCGCGTCGTAGAGTTGCCTAGCAACGGTCAACTGCAATGAAGGGTAGGAGCCAGCAAGGTGTTGCGGGGAGGGGGGAAGTCAGCTGGCTGTGCCACGCAGTGCTGAATCCGGCACAGTGCTGAATCCGAAGTCCAGCAAGGCAGACACACTGCCCGTCAGCTCCTCGCTCGCCGTCGAAGGAGAGCTCATTATTGGTAAGTCATCATAACCCTGATAGCTGAACATTCTCAGGTGGCGGATAGCTGGTTAGGTGGAATAAAATACTGTAGTCGGTACGGTGATATTTTCCAGCACCGTTACATCCTCCCCTCATTCAAAGCGACAGTATGGTCGGCTGCTTTCCACAGCCTACGATGTCGGGTGGCCAGTCCTATTCGTAGTCGGGTCGGCAACACAAATCACACACGTAAAATCTTCTTTTCTTCTTTAAACGGCGTCCATAATTCCTCAAACACACCATGACGGCGACTATTAAAATGGGCTCATAAAAATACCGCACACTAAACACACATCTCTCCTACTGGGCAAAAAATCGTAAAATCTTGAAATAATTCTTGTCTTTTACAAGATATTATTTAGAAACTTTTCCACATTATTTGTTCCTTATCTATATTGGGCATTCTTAGGGCACTTTCTTAAAAATTCATAGGGATAGGGCAAGTTTCTCGCTACATTTCCATGAAATCTTTTGGTATGAGTAATACATACCTTAAATTCTTTGTGTGGAAATTGTAGCTCTGACACAAGCAATACAACGGGAGTCAATAAACGTTACCACTTTAAATTAACCACACCACTGTGGTGCTAACTTTGAACCAAAATAATCAACTTTAGAACCGAGAAAATGAGTTTGAACCATAATTAAATCACCACTACGCACTGCAACATCACTACGCTGTGAATAAAATTTTCCCTTCATTTTATTATGATGTACAAGTAAATTATGAGTGACTTCCTTCCACAATTTATTCGAATCCTTATTTGCTACATTTTCTCTCTCTCTCTCTCTCTCTCTCTATATATATATATATATATATATATATATATATATATATATATATATATATATATATATATATAAACACACACACGCACACACACATAAGGGTTGTAACGCCGAATCATTTAAAAGGGGATGTAAAAGGTGCCTTCCTAAAAAAAAAAAACTTCAGATGGAGTGCGTTTATGGGCACTATGAATTACATTATTTAAACACAACACAAGACTATTCAAAATGGTGTCCCATTCTCTCTGCGTCTAATTGAAAACAACGCAATGCTACCTTAATATTTCGGTTCGCTCTCTCAACTATATTCGCCTGTGGAAAATACGGCGAAGTATTAATCATTTTAACTTCCCACGTAAACAATAAGTCACGGAATTCTTGTGGCACAAAATATGACGCATTGTCAATGACGACAAACACTGGTGACCCAAAAAAAAAAAAAAGTGATGAAAAATTATTTTACAAACTTCTACTGCTTTAATGGTACGTAACGGGAAGAAAAAACATTTTCTAAAACTATCAATTGCTACCAACACGTACACATATCCAGATTTACTGGACGGTAAGGGACCCATAACGTCGAGGTAAACCTTCTCCCATACAAACGTAGCGGGACTTGCGGAATACTTCCCTTCCTGTCTACGATTTGTAGGTTTCCTCTGTCGACAGCGACACATTTCCTAACATGTGTTTCGATGTCTTTCTGTACGTCTGGCCACGTAAGAATCTCGGTAATACGACCTATGGTTTTATCACGGCCAATACACTCTCAAAAAAAAAAGACTCCTGATAATATTTGTACTCAACAGGCCTTAAATTTTCTGGGACAAAAACACGAAATTTTCCTTTCTTTGACCAATTTCCAATAAAACCTTTAAAACTACGTAACCAGAGGGACCTAACTTGGGCATTATTTCCTGACATTCTGCGTCATGTTTCTGGTGGTCTCGTATGTCTACGAAAGCTGCGGGAAAATTTTGTAAAGTATTTAAAAATTCTACTGATTCTACGTGATTGGGAACTATTTCAGTTACTACATTAATTTTCTGGATTTCAGCGGGATCACTAGCATTCACTTGATACTCATCACTGTAAAACATACGCGATAATACGTCAGCTATTAAATTGTCTTTTCCCTTGATATGGCGAACATCAAATTTAAAACCGGATAATCTCACTAACCAATCTGCAAGACGTCCAGCCGGTCTATTTTATTTCAACAGGCAGCTTAAAGCTTGGTTGTCCGTAAACAACTGAAAACTCGCGTGGTCTAAATAATCAGCAAAATTTTCCATTCCCCATATGCAAGCTAAAAATTCCTTTTCATAGATGGTGTATTTTCTTTCAGCAGCTGACAAAAGTTTACCAGCGTAAGCTACGGGGACAAAATCAATTCCAATTTCCTGATTTAACACTGCGCCCACGGCAACAGAACTCGTATCGCAATGAAAATAAAATTTCTCTTTAAAATTTGGCGAATGCAATACTGGTGGCTGTATCAAAATGTCTTTTATTGTTTGGAAAGCCTTTAGCTGTTCTGAACCCCACACAAACTCAGTGTTTTTCCTCTTTAAAAAATAAAGTGGCTCGGTAACATGGGAAAAATTAGGAATAAATTCCCTGTAAAATGCTGCCATACCTAAAAAACGTCGAACTCCCCGAACGTTCTTCGAAATCGGGCAAATTCACTACAGCTTTATTTTTTTTCTGGGTCGGTACGCAACTGACCGTCTGAAATAATGAATCCTATTTATTTTTTCAGGATTCACGGTTAATCTTACTTTTTGCAAGGATTTTAACAGTAAACGAGTGTGGGAAAGGTGCTCTTTTAAGGTGTTACTGTAAATACACACGTCATTTATGTAGGTAAATACGAAATCATGTATGTACGGACCTAAAGTTTGATACAATACTCGTGACATGGCTTGGGGACCACAATTGACACACATGGGCAAACGCGTCCACTGATACAACCCACACGGGGTACAAAACGCCAAGGGTTCTCTAGAATTTGGGTGCAGTTCGCACTTCAAAAATGCAGAATTGAGATCCAAAATCGTGAAATATTTCTCTCTACTCAAATACATAAAAACCGTGTCTAGCACAGGAATGGCATATAGATCAATAAAAATTTTATTACTGACTAACGTATAGTCATTTATCGAACGGTATTTAGCCTGTTGCTTTTTAGGAATTAAAAACGAGGGGCTCGCATACGCATTAAAAGTCTTCAATAATTCCTTCTTATTTTAATTCTGCAATATTTGCTTTAAAATTGGCACCTTTGGCGAAGGAACTCTATTCGGAACGGAAAATACAGGTTCATTATCTCGCAATTTCAAAACTACTGGGGTTTGGGTGTAGTGACGTACTGTGGTAGTTATCACGTCATTGAACTCGGTTTTCAATTTCTGTCTCCAACTGCTTGTCTAATTTTATCATCTGCACTTTCCTACAGTAAGATGGGTTATTCTGTACAGGAGACTCAGCAGAAAAACTAAAACGCAAACATTTGTTTTTCACTTCCACACTGCACTGTGTCTTCCCTAGAAAATTAATACCAAGTATGACGGTATACGACAAATCTTTAAACAACTGAAAGTTTACCTTCCACGAAAAATTATCCACTTTAATTTTCATGGTAGCAACTGCCTGTGAACTAATCGAAACCGCCGTTAGCAAGCGAAAATACGATACCCTCATTTAGCGTAATATTCACCATTCCTGCCAGATTATCACGCACTATTTGGTTGCACATTTCATGACTTGTCGAAGACGACGTCGCACCTGAATCAATTAAGGCGCTGACGTATGAAACGCCCATTTGCAGAGTCACATATCATAATCCTAGTTTTCGTTTTCTAGAGGAGAACTGATTCACACTGCCTACCCCTGTAGGTTTGTTTTTATACGGACAAGCATATTGCAAATGGTCTTCGTCTCCGCAAACATAGTATACACGCTGAGGCGTTGTCAATTTTACCCTTGTCACCTTGACTTGCCCTATTTACCCCACTCGCTTGTGTATACGCGTCCCGCTTGGATACTACTACTTTCACGTCTTTTTCAACGCGCGGTTTAACTCCCTTTTGCACTAAACTCGTCACGCGTTATTTCTGTTCGCTAGCCTTGCGGTCTTTAAAGAAGCACATTTTGCTCGGATGGTTCGTACGTGAATAATATTTGAACTGTGCTTTAGGCTTGGTCGCCACTACTTCACGCCTTTGATAACAATCACCGGTTGTTAATTCAACTTTAGAAACTAAAGTTAACAATTCTTTTAAGTTTTGAGGTTTTTGTGCAAACGAAAAAAAAAAAAAAAAAAAAGATGATTGCCTGGCAAGAGATTAAAGAAAATGACCTCAGTTAAATATGCCTCATCACACGGGCTACCCAACACAGAAAGAAATTGCATTATATGTTTCACGAACTCTACCATGATCTGCGCAGGAGTTTGGTATTTTTCCAAAATAGTCATACGTAAACGAGAAATAGCGACAGGGGTACAAACGGTCTGTAATAAATTACTAAGTAACACTTGAAAACCCCATTTGTTAGCAAACGGCTTCACTAAATACTGACTGCACATTATCCAGAACTTTGAGCAAAGCAGCGGAATAGATGATAGTTGGCTCACACAAATCTAAGTCTAAAATATTAGATAACGCTACTAGAAAATCCACTACGTGAACCAAACTACTATTTCTCAAACTAGGTACTTTTACATATATTCCAGGAGGAATAGATTCTAAAACTTCAAACAATATTGGTACGGATTCACTTTTTTCACCCGCAATTGCGCCTTCCTTATTCACGACGTTGCGGGGTGACTCGTTCAGTCCACAACAACGTGAGTATAAATAAGTTACAATTTACCACTTTTACCAAAAAGGAGCACAAAATCATTACCAAAAATTGTAATATTACTTAACTTTCATATAAATGCCCAAACTTGTGTTTTGCCCTGTATTTAAAATTTAAAATATGACCATTAAAAATATTTATATTAAAACATGGCAGGAAAATGCCTTCTGCCTGTTTCTCCCCTTCCACATTTTAAATATGAGTGTGGTGTGTGTTTCCTCCTGTGACGTGTCCGGCACTACGTGTCTTGTCTGGGTATCAACACCCATAATATATAGTCAAAACTTAGTGCTGTAGAGTGTGGAGGAACATGGAAGAACAGTATGGAGGTTTTGCCGGAAGTACAAAAATCAGTTAGTTTAAATCTCTTGATGACGTATGCCGCGGTGTCGTAGAGTTGCCTAGCAATTGCCAACTGCAATGAAGGATGGAAGCCAGCGAGAGGGTGCGGGGAGGGGAAAATCAGCTGGCGGCGCCACGCAGTGCTGAATCCGAAGTGGAGTAAGGCAGACACACTGCCCGTCAGCTCCTTGCTCGCCATCGAAGTGGACAGCATACTGGTAAGTCTTCATAACGCTGGTAGCTGACCATTTTCAGGTGACGGATAGCTGGTTAGGTGGAATAAAATACTGAAGTCGGTACGGTGATATTTTCCAGCAGCGTTACAACTTGGTTAAGCTTTGTTTGTATGAGAGGGAGGAATATCCTGGAAGTAGAACTTTAACAGGTATTCAAGAAAGTTGGGAGCAACCGTGAACAGCCTATACTTGGCTGGCCACATCGATAACGGCGCGATACATCGCTTTCGTAAAAAATGGGGGATCGATATCCACGTATCGCAAGCATCAGCGTCGCCAATGCAGGAATATCTTAAAGGCCATTTTGTGCACTGTGAAAATGGTCACGGCTGGGAATCATGTTATGTTTAAATCTCTTTAAGTGCACAAGCAGCCTTTTAGAGACCAGAGGATGCGTAGGGAGGTGAGGCTCTCATTTCCAGGCATATTCACAAGACAATTGCGGAGACTGGAATGGCTCACGCAGACTGTCGTTATTTGTGCCATATGACAACCAAACAAAAAAGAACAATAAAAGTAGATACATATCTTAATAGGTTGACCGATTGTTATGAAAGCTTTGGTATAAAAGTATTTATAGCAACAAACCAAAAATTACACCATTTTTATGATAAAATTGAACATAATTGTCTACGCAGACAAAAAAATTAATACATTTAAAATTAGTTTTCCATATAGTTTAAGCGATTACAAGCACTTATATTTTTCATTTCCAAGAAGATATAACTTTTTAATTTAGACACTTTCGAAATAACATATCTGAAAATTATACAAATTACACGTTGTACAACTTGATGTATATTAATACATTTAATATGACATTAGTCATTATTTTTTAAACACAAAAATATAGTAGTGTGCACTAATTGTTTTAAAAGGGCCTGGTACAAAACGTAACGCTGAACACATTAATTGGAGTTTACATACAGGTTTCTGGAAACCAGTATAAGAAAATCGAGGTAGAGAAAAAAAATAGTCCATTTCATATAAGTGGTCTCAAATTTGACAGTTCTAGGAAAATTCTAGGAAATGGCATCTGGGTGGCTATGTATCCTTCCGCCACAGCTGAACTGTCATTGAAGGTTACTTTTTGCAAACAAACATCATGTGACTTCCAGTATTTGTAAACAAGCAACATATGACTGCCTGTTTTTGTATATAAACTGCATGTACCTCCTCCCAAGTGACTTTTAGAAGCTGTGAAGGGCTGTTTAAACAGTTGCAGGTTGGCAACAATCCCATTTTTTTTTTAATTTATAAATATTTTACGTAAATGACTAACAGCCCATGTAATTAGTCTATAAATTGATAATTTTTTTATCTTGCAAGAAATTTGTAATGATGCACGAAAATTAAATTGTATTTTGACTGCCAAATGAATAAAATATTTTACTGTTTTTAATATACGGTACTCGAAATATATTAATGACAACTAACCTTCTCACACTTACCTGAGGAAAGTTCTTGTAAATATAAAAATTTAGCATGTTTTTCACGAACACAAAATACCAAAATCCCCCTTCCCCCCAATTAATAAAATTTATAAGATTTTTATGTAAATCAATAACAGCTCATGTAATAAGTCTATAAATTAATTTTTTTACCTTGCAGGAAATTTTTAACCAGAATGCACGAAAATGAAATTGTATTTTGACTGTCAAATTAATCAAATATATTTTACTGTTTTTGAATACACTCTAAACATATTAATGACAACTAATCTTGTCACACTTACCTGAAATAAGTTCTTGTAAACATAAAGATTTAGCATAGTTTCCACAAAACACCAAATACCAAGATCCTCCCCCTCCCCCCACGAATGCACAAATACCGAAATACCGCCCCCCTCCCCAACTTTTTTTAAGGGCAGTATACATTCTTACATACAGACTATGCCTGCTACTGCATTAAAAGTACATAATTCAGCTTAATGGTATGATATGACAACAAACTCTGTACAGCCTGATACTTTTATGGTGGCTATAATTCTCAGGATGTTAAAGTATATAGGTAGACAAAAAATATTTAAGCAAATGTTACTTAATTTCAGTAACTTTAATAACATTTCAATTACTAAATAAGAGTTAAGTATTGCATGTCTACATACAAAATACTTTAATAACTTTTCTCAAATACCTAAGTGTACAGATTGTCATGCTGCGAATAACAACTTATTTCTGACTCAGTGTTGATATTTACACTGAAGTTCAGTCGCACAACCTCCATCCTCAAAGTTGTGAATACAGTCCTAGGCTTGTTCTCGGGTACCTAATGAAAAACTGTATTTCAGTTCAGAAATGTTACAAAGCGCTCCAGAGAAGCAGATGTGACCTAGAGCAACAATATATCAAACGAATATGTTACTTACACACTAAAAAGATGCTCCACCTACCCAAGATTGAAGACACCATAAAGTTAATTTTCCTTAGCGATAAATTTTGGAATGTCGGAGTTCCTGCTGATGCATGAGACACTTCTTTATGATGTTGGAGCACCTTCGTTGGGTGCTTAAATTGAAAGAATTTCGTTTGATAAGCATGTTGTAATTTACTTGATATCAAAAAGTTGTCTTTCCAATGTAAATCCTGTTTGTATGAATTATTCTTCCGTTACTCTTACAATATTCTTAACAATGTATGTTAAAAACATATCAGCGCTTTTAATTTGCAAAACAAAAATGCTCTAAACGTTTAAGAAAGACTCCGACATTGAAACCTACATGCCATTATGTTACTTTAAAATACAGTCTTGAAAAACCAGAAAAAAACTTTAAATTTAGTTGCTAACAAGCATCCTGCGTAACAAGCTTAACAAATTTTACATACGTTCTAAAAAAATACAAGTGATACAACTTACAAGTTTGTATGGCCAGTAAGCTTTACATTTTGAAACCCTCCAGAACCAGAGTGTTAGAGTTCCAATCAATAATAACACAGATAAATTTTTATAGCAATGAAATGTGGGCCCAATCAGGGTATCATCTTTATTTTATTCCGAGGGGAAAAGGAAAAAGTGAGCAGTGTGGGGTTAGTTTATCGTCTTTCATGAGACGGGATTATTTTGATGTTCTTACGATGCCGGAATCACATAGCCCCGATATGTACGACGCGACGGCCAACAGCCAATGAAATACTACATAGATCGTCGTAAGCCCGACCGATTCTGTCGTCCGACCAGCAATTTTGGATTAGAAATGATATCTATTCTTTGTCGTATTGTGCGGCACAGCACAAGAATGTACAACATTGCAAAATGGAAATTGTATTGCAAGCTTTCCCTACAATGGTAAATACGCAGCTTATTAGAAAATTAAATTGAAAACTACTGTACCTAACTCTTAAAAATAATAATTTTACTTTTGTATGCATTAGCGATACCAATTTGTCACCATTATGTATTATAAATTCCCCTCTTGTTCACCGGCTTTGAGACTAACGTAGCCTATCAGTACCTTCTAAATAGTTAGGTCAAATGCCGAAAGCTTAGTATCGGTCGTGCTGTAAGTTCAAGTAGTCAAATTGAAATGTGCCATGGTTGCGTTTTTGGTCGTTTCGTGCTGTGTTGGTCGGGGTCCGGCATGAGTGTGTGGCATTTTGAGTTGCGTATTGTTTTGATGGAGCAGTGGAAAATTTTGCTCGTATGGAAATAATATTTAAATTATTTAACTTCGAAAATTATAACTTTAATTAAAATGCAAAACGCGTACATACGTCGCTGTTCGTATTCGTACAGATGCAGCAATATATACACGCACACACATTGACCGAGGGTTAACTTTACACTCGAATTTATGATGTAGACAAACAAATATTGTTCACTCACTACAAAAGTGTGGAAAGTGCGGCATTTTTCAGGTCACGTGCATTTCAATAATTATATTAACTGTTTACAAATACATTTACAAAACACGCAAACTTGCTGTTGTAACCTCTCGAACGCGTGTTTTTCTATGGCAAGCCTTGCGAGTTTCCATCACTAAAATCACGTTTGTTCGTCACTAGCATTAAATAATTTATTTGCAAAATCATTCAGTAAAATCAACACTGCGCACGTTTCCTAATACAAAGAAACTTAAACTTATATACGTAAATTATATTCTTCTCACTTCATTGTGGAATGTGGTTAGGAAAATGGCGGAACTAGCAGTTTTAACGACGTACCGATTAATATTACATTTCACTCAATAAAACGCACTACAACGGTACTTACAACCAACTATGTTTGGAGATAGCAAATAAAAAATAATTAACTACGGATTAAATATTCCGACAACACCAATAAGATATTCGTATAGTAAACACGATGAGAAAAAACGCGCTCGCACAACTTCCTTCACCGGGCTTGAAACAGAAACATGGCTAGCCATTGGCTGGAAACGTTTACTGTTCGTATGTGTCGACATACTCTGTCATAAATGCTGAACATGTTTTTAAAGTCCCGTTACTAATAGCCAAGAAAATTTAATATTCATTTAGAAACATAATTTAAACCATAAATGTTGTAAGTATAAGTAAGATTTTAAATTACAAAGTTTAGTTCCGAGTACTATTTTCTTCCAAATACATCATCGAAATAGCCAACCTAACAACATGGATCCCGCAGCAATTCATTAGCTGATACAATACTGTAGGAGCGAGAACATTTACGGTTTACATATTGTGTAGGTTGTTCACATTGTCTGTCAAATTTGAGACCACTTATATGAAACTGACTATAACAATTTTTGACTACTTCGTGAGTAAATATTCTGACGGAGTTATACATACCTTTAGCGGTATATCTTAACGCCGCGCTAAAAATTGCAAACATACAGCCGTATGCATTACGCTGGGCAAATATTTGCTAAAAACGTTAGCGAAAAATTATATAGGATTGCTGTTTCTTCGTTTTTCTGGATTGGCATCCGAAATGCTCTAGTTTTTTTATTAATATATCAAGTTTTTATTTATGCATTACACCCTCTCATAATACCAACTTATATATATTAATTGATATGTAGTGTGCAGTTGAACACATAAAACCAACAAATGAAACAATTCCTTCCGTAATACAGTAATGTAGCGATCGCTTAATCCACTAGTTATATGATTTAACTCACATTAGAAATGTAACATTCAAATGGATAGTAATTAAAGCTAATTTGTTCTGTCTAATAAACTTCAGGAAAATGACTTTAAACTAATCGTCCTTATCATTATAATATATTTCACAGTCGCTTAATTGATGGTAATACATATGAGAAAAATACACAGTGGAGAGAATAAAGAAATTAAATTAACTAGGTCTTTCAGGAATGTCTAATGTTCTTATCTAACTGTAAAATGGAAATACAATAAAATATTTTGTCTCTAAAATAAATAAATTCCTTTACTACCACAATATTAACACTACCCCGATTTCGTCAATATCGTCTAAAATTGTATTATTGCAATATAAGTTATGTTGTCATAGTTTTATGTACATAATCGCACGTGCACATCGTGTCAAAAATCGTAATCGCAGAAGACTTCATAATTGGGGTTCTACATCGCACGGTTCTGCATAAGAAGACCAAAGACGACAGGACTTCCATTTTCGTGGCGATATCCGAAATACTCGATCGCCAAATCGGCGCTCATGAAAGAAATCACGGTGGGAATCGAATTCTTGCCAAATGAATCTGTAATGAAGTGAAATATTTGGAACATACTCCATTGCTACACTGTGTTGTCATAGAAAACCAATATTTTGAACATACTCCATTGCTACATAATGTTACAGAAACCAAGTTGGTTTTCAGTGACGACATAGTGTAGCAATGGAGTATGTTCAAAATATTTCACTTAATTATTCAACCCCATTTCAAGAGTAATTCAAACAACTTAAATTATTCTTTGATGCCCCAGCGTACACAGTCAAGGGCCATCTTCCTGAAGGCTGTTCGCGATAAAGTGAGTACTTTTGAAATCAACCTTAGAAAAATGTCACTGCTACTAACTGCATATTAACGGGTGCACTGAGTGACATGCGTCCAGTAAAGTTGGTAAGGATGGAGGGAAAGTAGTTCCATATTATAAAGTCCAATAAAAAGCGTAAGGAAACCATTTCTGATAACTTAAATTATTCGTTTCGCCCTCTGACTTTTTATTGCATTAAAGTGTAAAATTCAGCATATTTGTGGAATATTTATTTGTCAAATAATGTCACTATTTCACTTGACCGGGGTATGAATATAGTGATGAGGCTCACGGCAATTTTAATTTTACATAAGGTACAAGAATACTCAACGTGCATACAAGTAGATTTCCCGCAGGGCTTTTAAAAGTGCTCAGTTTATCGTGCACAGCCTATCGGAGCCGTGTGAGCTGCACTTCATTCATTGCGACTGCGTGGCATAACAATCCGACTGCGCAACATCCGCCTGAGGCAGGGAGCGACTTCAACTAAATGTGATTGAGATAGATGCTAAGTTGCTTTCCGCGTGTTTCCTGACTATCCTGAAAGAATAAATGAGGTTGGAGCATAGAGTATCTCCAGAAAGAAGAGAGAGTCCATCGACGACACACACCTCCCCCCCCCCCTTTTACCCTTTATTGCGTCATTCACTCTCCCTACGTGAGATATTCTTGCGACAAATTCTCGACCTACATGGTCTGGTATCGGAACGGAGTCCTCAGGCTAGCGAACTCTATCGCTTGTGAAGCCAGCCTCTGAAAAATAGCATATGGTATTAATTTCATGAATTTTAATGTTTACACTGACTGCAGTGTTTACAATAATCCTGCCAGTCAATTAGGTATATAAGATCCCGCTATTTCCGGTTTCAACATTCAAGACATCTGCCAAAGAAAGTGATTCCTCTATTGTTTGTACCGTATGTACAAGGTGTTGTTTACAAATTTTTTTTACTAATACTTATTTTATAAGACTTGCATGGTTATTTCTATTTCAAGCATGTCCTCCGTTTCTCCCCCTTTTACTTTTCCCTCCTATTTATTTTTTATACGTTGATCTTTATTTTCCACTATCTTCCACAACGTAACCGAAAAGATTTGTGAGAATGTTACATAGTTGGTTTGAAAAATGAGAAGTGTCATTTAAACTATTGGCTCACTCGGCACCATTTTGGAATCATACGAAAAAGACTGTAAGTTACAAACTAAAGCCCGTTTACAATGTCACGCTCACTTTGAAATGTACAAAGTAGATTGCAGCCATAGGCGAATCACCGATGAGCAAAACTTTGCCACTGAGCCGGTTTGTTTTAAACTTTCTCCTAATAATATAGTGTTATAGGGAAAGTTTGTATCTAACTTCTTCTCGTGGGCTATATTTTCCTGTCTGCTACATAGAAAATTTCCCTTTTTCAAGGTCCTTCTTTAATTCATGCATCGTTCAAGTGTTGTATATAAATCTAATTGTCTTATAATAGGAGAAAAGATATATCCTGCTGTATCAATCTACTAAAACATTGCTAATAATCTGTAAAAATGATTTACATTAAAGTCAACAAGTCTTGCTACAAACATATTTTTTAAGTTATCCTATACGAATCGCAGAGGTAACTTAATCACAATGATGTTAATCCAGTACAGAAACAGGTCTTGCTTTGCTAACGTATTGTGAAATGAGCCCAGGCATCACATTTTGTGTGAACACGAGACCGAATGCAGCTTGTTAATGCAACTCCAACATCACATGTATGTACACGCCCAAAATGCATTTAATTGAAATCTTCCAACATTTCGCTCTTCACTCCCATGACATTTTCCCGCTTTTCTATGGTTCATTTTCAAGATTCTTTTCGAAGTCTCCTACAAAAACACGAAGAAGAAACTTTAGCAAAAATACTGTGAAGCCCACCGAAAGCAGTGAATATTCCACTTTGTTCATTTCAGGGGATGAATTTATAGACAAACAGAAGTGGCTGCCATGGATTCACCACTCTCTCCTCTTCAAACAACATTTTCCTGGAGAACTTTGAGGAAAACGCTATTTGAACTAATCAGTGAAAACTAAAGTGCTGGTGTAGAAACGTTAATTGTCAACTGGAATTGTAGCAGGAAGAAACTTCTAGACGCTGTAACATCTTAACAGCATTCAGTCAAACGTCTAGCTCACAACAGAAGTGGTAAAACAACCACATTGGCCATAAAGTGTATATTGCGCCAGTACAAGCAGATATCTACACCCAAACTCACGCCAATCACCAAACAATAAATAAACTGTTATTTACACCGAGATATAAAAAGCCAAGACTATCTGCGAGTAGGCCAACTGTGATGAAGATACGGCACACTACACAAAGAACATGTGACTCCAAAATGGAAATAATAAACAACGGTATTAGTTACCCTAAGGATATTATAACACCTAGAAGGTTTTCCATATAGTCATCATTCCTTATACAAAAGGAGCCTCGGTTCAACTGATCGACTTTTCAGGAAAAATAATATATACGCAATATCTACACCCATAAACACGACTGAGACTTGAATGACTTCAATAAAAGACAAGAATCCAGCAGAAAGCCCAGCTGGTGTAAATAAAATCCCCCGGCTCTTGTGGAAGGGTATACATTGGTCAAACAGATTGGACAATCATCGCCACTCGGCAGAAATCACTGTCAGCACTGAATTTAAAAAAATTAATGCAGTAACCGATACTTCCAACTACAAGAAAATATATAATCGACAGTCAATAAAAATATTAAAACGTTCTTCTAACATAAAGAACGGAGAGGTGTTTTAACTGAACTACATCTGAGCACCACTTTTTTTCTAATCCTTTCGGTCGAAAATAAATATATAATTTTAGGCGTTACAATAAACAATTTTTTTTGGGACTGTACTCCAGACAACGTTTTATCTAACATGGGGACCAATAGAAATCTATCTGTGCCTTACGTTACTGGCAACAGTGGTTTATGAGGCTACGCAATATAGTATAATTAGCGAATAATGTCTCCCACAAGTAGCAAAACTTTCTCATTGGACGTTATGTTCTGCTTTGTATAGTGAAGACCATTCAAGCCACTTCATATGCAACGTCCCAGATAGAGGACACTGTGACTGAAAGGGCTAAAACTGCCACAAGCACGGAGATGAATACGTATTTGACTAGCCAGACAGGTCGCTCAACCAGGAGGGAAGCGATCAGATAGTAAACAAAATATTTGTCAACTAGGAGGGAAGTTTTGCGGACTAACCAACAGTTCCAGCCAATCAGGAAACATACCTGCACAGCTAACAGTATACGAATACAGTCAATCGCCACAGAGCAGTTGGTAACCGTTGTTTCTGTAAATTTACCTAGAAGTCGAAGACTGCGACGTAATTTGAAATGTGGGTACATAAACGATATCGACGTAGGTACAAAGTAGGAGCCGAGAACCAGTAAACAACTGTCGTGAAAGCCTGAGATCTACATGGCCAGAGCTATCATTTGACTGCGCCGAATTATGTTAACATTGAACACTGCTAAGTAATTAATTAATCTTAAACTTCCACAAGGAAAAAGGTTGGAAACTATAATGATAAAAAAAATATGTTGTAGGACTACAAAAAAGGACTTGTATACATATTTAGTAATCCTACTATATAGACTTGTCGAAAAAAATAGACTCGTATATAAACTAACAATGCTGACACATTGAGCTAAAATAATTTGTTTTGTGCTCGCGAAAACAGTTAATAAATTTCTCACTACACCATCTTAGCATACAACATGCCGTGTCCTATAAATGGTATAATACATTCACATATATATTAACCTGGAAATAATTATTTAATCTCATGGGAAGTATTGAGGTTAATGATTTGGATAAGTTTTCAATAGTTGTTTTACAATTACAAAATATGTATTATTTTACATTCTGTGAATGTATTTAAAATGGGAGGAAAATTAGAACCTTAGTACGGGTTTCGGAAATGCTCATTTACCACGAACATCCAATGCTTTTTTAAAATACAAACTTAGTGGATGAACTCTGTAGCGTTTGTATTACTACAAAATCTTATTCAGCTATACCAACAAAAATTTGAGTTTCACGGTATACGTCCCTTCTTTCTTTTGACTAGCCAAGCTGTGTGTTCGTATTGTAAATCTGCTTCCTTTGCGTTGCTTTTGCTAATTTTCTTGCGTCGTTTTTCTTCTGTTCTCTACAGGGAGAGTTATAAATGCACCACGTGTCTGTGTTTATGGTTATTACATTGTGCAATGTAATATACGGTTTACAACCCGCATACGGAAGGGCAGAAATATAACGCGACATAGTAGCACTTCCGAAGGGCTCTGGTGAAAATTCTTTCTTCGCAGGGCATTCAGACTGAGTAAACCCCTCGACTCTATGAATTTTTTCCGCAAAAAGTGCAAGGCAAAGCCATTTTATCTTATTAGTGAGCCTGTATATATTCATCAATCAATGCTGATCAGAGTCGATATTCTGTTTCCTTAAAGAAAAACAAAAATTTATTTTAGGCGTGGTAATCGACAACAATGTGAAAAAGTGTCATATTTATACAAACGAAGTACGTAATTAGAAGGAAATGAGGATTCGAGTAGAAACGTGGTGAAATTTGTTTAGAAAACGAAAGATAACAGGGGAGGGAATGCAGGATATTCTTAACATACCAAAATGGTTGGCGAGTCTGCTCTAGATGAGATCATGTCGGTAGAGTTGACTCCTTCACAGACACGCGATAGTTACTATACGTGTTTCCACAACGAAACAAAATTTTCTAATTTACATTTTTACTCTGTTAATTATACATAACTGCAACGCCGCATGGTTAAAATTGCACGGCCCGGGAATATGCTGTTCAAAGTCGGTGCCAGACTTCTTGCTGCATGCCGCTACGTGTGACCTCAGCGACCATGCCCACCGCATACGTAATGAGTTCATTCCTGGCGCCGGTAGTTACTCGATTACGTGTAGCATCTCTGGCTTCCAAATGCTGTCCACGTGAAGCTTCTGGTAAGTCTTTTGTTATAAATCCGAAGAGTGGACATGGTACGTACATCCTCCATGGTTAAGGTCGCTATGCCAACTTCTGACTACAAGGACAAGCGTTCGAACACCGCATAAAGCAGGTACGTGTCTCAGTTAGTTTAATATGCACGTCAACCTCCTTATAGGATAAAGCAACGTCATTGAAAAGAAATGATTACAAAAAATATTGAACTGGAGCTCTCGTTTCACCCGCCTTCAGGCTGAATGGCACTGAATAATACCATTCGCAGTCTATCCTGTTGTAACAACGCCAAAATGCTGTCTGGTGCCAACCCCAGTGAGGTATTCTATAATCACTACTTTACTTTCCCTAAACTACTCTAGGGCATGATCTTGGAAAACATTGTAAAAGGTCTAGTTCCCATATCACAGAAAGATTAATCTTCAACATATTACACTCCCTCAAGTTCTCGTCGTGACCGTGCCTGTCCAACTCATGATATGTTAGGCATGGCAAGGAGTTTCCTCAGTCCTGCTTCGTCCATTCTGCACACTCTTTGAGTTGGTGCAAGTGGGGTTAACCACCATCCCGTCCTTCATCGTGGTCTTCCACCTCCCCCAACCTGGATGGATGACAACTTCAAGTAACACAATCCAATACAATAACTTTCACAGATACATGACTTGAGTTCTTCTTTAGCCCTAAAGGCCCTTTAAATACTGCACCTGCATAAGAAATTCCAATAGCAGCACATTTTTTTTAAAGTCGTGAATTATAATTTCAAAGCAGGGTAAGTCATATCATGTTACGAAAACCAAACATTGTTCCTACTTGACCACACTGTTGCCGTAAACAGGCTTTATGTCCTGTTTACGGCAACAGTGCCGTACGGCAACAGTACGGCAACAATCATCAAATACACAACAGCCAAAAAATCTAACAATATTTCTAAAATGGTGGGAACTCCAAAATGGAAACCTTTCCTATTATAGTATTCATTAAAAAGATTCAAATGGCTCTGCAGGGTCAACCAACAGACTGCTCTGGGTGAAGAGCAGCCTGCCAGCGATTTCTATACGAGGAGAACATACCTGCTTACCTCCTACACCGAAAATAAGAATACTGTTACTGCATAATTCTGCTGAGCCATATTATCAAGCATATTCTTTGATTTTGGTCTCTTCCAGCATGTCCGAAATGGGACAGGAAGTAAGTCAATTAAATATAGCATGGGCAACCAACAAGATGGACAAGTAGAAACCTCTCTCTCGCTCTCTCTCCACTCATGTTGTCATCATTAGCAATCTTCAGGTTGAATAGGTCTATCCTTCTACAATCTCAAATCCAACCACTACATTTTAGTCAGTCAATTGAACCAATAATTCTCTACTGTTCAAGATTTATACCAAGACATCAGCATTCACCCTTTGACCAGTGTTAACCCTGAAATAATTACTCAAATCTTCCACCTTACCACATTCATGCAAAACGTGCAATGCGATTTCCTGCACCTAACAAGTTTTACACAGAGGAGTATCACATAAAAAATGTGACTGTTTTGACTTGAATTATATGTGTCTAGTCAAATACAAGGGGAATAGTGGTACATAGTTAGCCACATTTTCTTCATTCTTTCTTACACATTTGGAAGAGTTCTAAAGGCAAATCTTACTTTTTCAGAGCTATTCCCATATTCCTGCCATTCTGCCAAAGTAAATAATTCCACTTCCTCTTTTCGACTGCTGTAGATTGACAGTTTCAGGTAAAACTCAGACTCTTATCTCTTTCTTTGTTGACCGAATAAACTTTAGCAGCTCTAACAATGATTTAAGTAATTTTTAGATGCTGTGTGCTATATCTTAGTCACAGTGAGTAATACAGCATACTGCACACTAAACCAAGTTAGTCTCAAATGAGTATGTGCTGCCACACGTTGCCATATAACAACTTCATACAAAACCACAAAGAAAATTACCTTTTACAAAGCATAATTTTTCCAGAAAACTGGAGCAGCATAGCTCGTGGAACAATATTACAGCCTTATGAATCATATATCGCAAGGGTTCATGGAAGATAAGGGAACAATCCCCCAATATACACTGATACACGGGGCAGCAAACTTAACAAACAGAAGTTGCTTCAGTTGACCGTTTAACCAAATTCCATTGACATTATGAAATGCGAATGTTAACTCAACTTCAGTTTATCACTGGAAAATGCTATCTCAGCTTATTCCTCTTGCTCGTTTCCTGACAGAGATTTGACAAGCAGCAATCCACCATCTGCATATTCGATGCTAGTGCAGTTGCCTAGCAGTTCAAGTCGAAGAAGTCCATTGAACAGGTTTTAACACAATCAGTTCAAAGGCCGTACCTAGGGACAGTGCTTAGATAATATTTCTCCTATTTATGAAAGACAATACATGACAACACAGGCCCTTTAATCAAAACACTATATTAATCTATAAGAATTGAGGGGATAATTGAATTATTTGCGCCTACAATGAACCTGTGGCTATAAGGCATTTTCAAATGCTTTAGATATATTATGAGAAACTTCTTCTAACAGTTAGGTCTGCTCTTATAATTTCAGAGCATTCACTACATCAAGTACTGCTCTATCGTTCCTTTTTCTGCATTGGAATCCACATTCATCCATGCATCTATGTACTCCATCGACCAAGTATTTATCAGTAGCTCGGAGGTCTTCTTCGACATAGCGAACTTAGTCATTAGTCTGCAAAACTTAGGAGATGTGGAGGGTATTACGACCATTTTTATAAAGTACCTTAAGCAGGCCTCTTTTTAACGAGCTGAAAACATTCCCGATTCCAGGGAAGTATTGCAGAATGTAACATATCTCCATTGACTCTGGGGATTGCACGAAGAAGTAATTGCCCAGTTGTCTGATCCCTGCCTTAGCTTCCTTCATTGTACACATTTGACATGTTACATCTCTCCTGAAGAGATAAGATCTATTATTTTAAAAACCACAAGAAAAATCAACTTCTTCTTCTCTCTCTCTCTCGCTTGGTAATTTTTTGAATACTCATCTTCAAGTTTATCATCTGGTAGCAGAAAACACACAAGGTTCACCAGTGTATCATGCATTTTCAAGACATCTTCATCAGAAAATTTAGATTGTGAAACTCAACACGAATCTTCAGTTTTCCAGCACAAATCCTGTATGCCGACTCCACGTATTCTAGCAACCCTTATGGGACACAACTTCCCACTTGAAGTACAGCATATTAACTCGTATGTACTGTCACAGTGGTAAATTACTGTAGATACAATCTTATCTATAGGTCATGTCAAAAACTCAGCCTCCACAGAAGAGCACGGGTTAATTTTTTCTGTATTTCTAAGTCATCATTTCACAATTAGCGACATTTAACCTTCGCCTAAATGTTCTTTAATCCCTCATCGCACATTTCCAGTACCCAGTCTCTCAGCTCTCTGATCTTATAAGCTGTGGGGACTCTTAAGTCGAAGTTTCCATTGATGAAAATTGCAGTGTTGTAAATATCTCACCTCAATGCAGTAGGTGATGGCAGTGATCAGAGGCATCAGTCGATTGGCCACCGCAGGGTGTGTGTTCCTCTAACTTCCACCGACAGCAAAGTAGGTGGCACAAGAAGGTAAAATGAAGTACCAGATTTGAGCTGTGGACCTAGGTCATATTCCCTTCCCAAGGGAGGTTACAGGCCTTTCTGTTCTTTGTGATATTTCGTTGTATTTTGGTTATGTTGATGATTTACTAGACTTGAATCGTGTCCACATGATTTACTCGCCTGGATCTGTGACTATAATGGGATAAGAGACAAAACAACATGCGCAGACCCCAGTGTCAGTGAGCAGTCACGTGACGAGCACGACGTAGTGGTAGGGATTAGTCACTCAACAGCTCGCGGCCCTGCAATTTGTCTCCAGCACGGTTGTCGTGCGGCCCGAGTTATACACGGTACGACTTACCTCCATGGCATCTACGTCGTGTATGAAGTCCGCTATACCACAGCGGGCATGGGTATAGAGGCCATGGGGACGTGCGGTTACGAACACACACTGGGGTTATAAGGATCCTCACTGGATTTGCGATAAACCCCATTGATGCCCGAATCATACTTATACCGAAATTCCTTATTTATTGTAAATTTTGGACCATCTCTTACAACAACATTTCTGTTCAGTTTATTCTTTTACTTCACTATCGGGCATATTTTAAAGTATGATTTCGGGGTGTAGCAAACATCACAAGAAATTGTAGGGTATGAGTATACAGTGGAAAGTAAAAAAAAAACTTGTCTACCAACACGATTACAAAGAAAGTGGTCGCATACAACACATAGGTTTATTATTTTAGATTAAGAGTGATGTCCCTTAAATTTTATTTGGCAAGAATAACATACTACGTCGTTAAAATTCTAGGTTCACTTAAAAATAACAATTTTATTACAAGTTTTAACTAGCTTAAATTTTTTTTGTATAACACAACTTTTTCAAAACCACTTTATAAATTGTAAGTAAATAACAATGCGCTTTTAAGGCGGTATTATGCCTGATGCTTGAAATTCGTTGTAGAGTGTTTGAAAAACGTGTATTTCGACGAAACCGTTAAATGTACCCCCAGTAGGTTTCCCCACGAAAAGGAAGCACATTCCAAACGGTGGCAGAATGATACATTCAAGACATCATGCACATTGGAAAGATTATTTTCACGGCCTCCAAGATAGCTAAACACTGCTTTTTCAGACTGCTGTATCTCACAATATGCGAACCAGATACATAGGGAGGTACGACAGACGCATGCATTATATTTTGCTAGAGAGGCACGTCCAATAAAATTATAGGGTCACTGCTTAGAATCCTGAAGTTCTACTATCACGAAGAAACCATTACGCGCTATTCAGAGGCATACGCATATAGGCGATAACGTTTAAGTTACGCCATTCAGCATCTATAGGTACAATGGAAATAAAGGATGGTCTAACGTTAATATTTCGTATTATGTACTAACAAATAAATTTAATATACTGAAATGAAAGCTCGGCCAACAAGCCTTCTCTTTCTAATAGCCGTGCGTGGGCATAGAAACCCAGTTACTGTGGTAAAAAGAAACTTTTTTCAAAGACGAACCCTTACTATATAAATATGTTTTCTACGCCCCTAGTGCATAGCCAATCACGGGGGATTGTATACAATGCTGCAGCGTAATTCAGTGAAAAATAAAGTCGTTTATATTTACGTATATCATTGAAGCAACTAGTGCCGCAACAGGAAATTCAGAATCAACAGTCAAAGGAATCAGGTAGAGGGTAAACAGGATGACCAGTTGGACTTTTGAATATCTAAATGTAAGAAAACGGCAGAATAAATTAATTGAAGTAGACGATTTTACATGTGGTTGCTGTGCAGAGAAAAATGCACAAGTTTCACATTGTGAGGAAAATGTTTTAGATTTTATAGTGTATGTTCAAATTTGTCTATTATTTGCTGTGGCAACATTTTTATGAGCAGCGTGAATCTGTTAGTTCATTATTTTTTATTTTGCTTGATGGTTTGGTATTTTAGTGTGTTCAGATGCCCTAGAGTACTATCTCGAACACTTGCTTTTGTTATATTCCCATATAATGCGCTCGGACAAATCGTTTGTTAGTTATATAAACTTGCAGGTGCCTATACATTTTTATGCTCGTCTGAAAGACGTTTAAATACCGATTTGTGGCACAAACAGCGAATAAATAAAACATTTAACATCACTTGTTCAGTGTTTTATTACCACTACTATCGTAGACAAAAACATTTCAGGTATGCTGGATACGTTTTTCAAAATCTGACAATGAACGCGCCATGAAATTTAATGTGCGAGTTCCACTTTTGCTCGTGTAATATGGACCCGAGAAGCGGTTTTCCACTCCTCCAGCTTTGCCAGGGCAGGGAAATGCCGCCACTGCACAGAAGGAAAACATAGAAAATCATTTGGTTCTTATCTATCTAGAAAAGGTCACCAGGGTACATCATACTGGCCAACAAACTAGAATTGCAATAAGAAGTTCGTTTTGAGGATCGTAGTGTTATGCTCGCGGAATTTACTCTAAAGATTGAGCTCAGTCAAATAACTCATTCAGACCCAGTGTACACAACTGGGTACATTATGCACATACAGGTAATTTTTGATCTGTTGCACATTGCGGAGCTCAATGACCAATGATCCTACCTGTGGGTAAATGATTCGCAAACCATCTTACTGGCATAGGTAATAATTGATTCATATGACTGTAGCCGAACATATAGCTACAGCTCATTGGCTGTGCCAACGCAACAAGTGTTGAGTCGATTATGTACAGCATACATAATACAAGTTTTGTTTGCAAATACCTGAAACTGTAAATTAAAGTGGGTCTGAAAGGGTTATACCACTGACAGAACAACTGATAGTGTGACAATCTGAGTTAAGGTAATGCAACGTATTATAACAAGCTGGAACACTTAGGCCTGTTCATCTCTTTTTCTGTAAACAAGACCTCCCAAGGTTGAAAATATTTGTCAAGGCATGATATATACGGTTTCAGGCCAGTGAGGGCTGCACCGAGCCTGTGGAAACGGATGAAATTACCACAGATGGAGATGAGGCTCTTCTGGCAGATGCGAATCATGACTAGGAAGTTATTCGAATTGGAAACAAAGCAATGCGGGAAGGGATTAAGTATTTCATCTTAATCATCAAGATGGTATATCGGGAGACCAAACCATATTTTATTCCGTAAGTGATTGAGTTCGAAACTTTGTTTGATTTACAACTGATACGAGTTGCTGAAAAGAAAGCGATGTTAATTAGTCTTAAAATCTTAAATATGTTGCTGAAGAGCTGGTCACTCTCCCCTCCAGGTGGATAAAATTTTGTAGTAAAAGTTATTCTTAATGTTAGCAAAATTTCATTTTCATAAATGCTCCTGTTAATAAATTTTGTTATAAAATACTCTCTACTGGTGTTATATAAACTTCATTATTATAAAGTTGTAGATAGTATTATTCACTTGATTTTAAACTGTTATTTTGGCTTATTCTGTGTGCATGTCCCCAATTGTTTGCAGAAAGTAGGAAATTTTTTAATGGGAAACTATTTACTGTATTAAATATTGCTGTATTTGATGAGTGCCAGCATTCGTAAAGCTTGTCAATAAATCTAATGGTGACAAAATATAATAAGTAGTGCAAGTTACGTTCTTAGATTTATGTTTCGGGAGTTCGCTCTTAAGGGCGTTCGAATACCAAAAATTAATTTCTACTATTGTAGGGTATTTTATAATAATGTGGTATTACCATAGATAGCCTCTAATGAAAGTATAAAAAAAACATTAAACATCAATTTACAAAAAGTTAATTACAGAAGTTAGGGGAATTGCTACAAGACGAAGAAACTCAAAAGAAATTATTTAAGTGGCCTGACCATACATTAATTTTTAGTTTTACAATAAAATTTAAATTCAAAACAGTCAGAAGTTGAAACCCAATTCTAAACGAACAAAATTTTGGACTTCCGAGGAGCTGAAATTAAACATTCTGCTCGAATAAATTTTTGAAATTTGACTGTCACAAAATTTAAGTTTAAATGCTTACGATCTTGTTATAAAACGTAGGTGAAAATTATTTATAAATTGACTAAGCCTTGTTATCAAATTTTTATTTCTATAATGTCACAAAACCCTAAAATACCATTCAAACACAGAAAAAACAATTAGGCTCTTGATAATGAGCATATGCCCCGAAATGCAGACATTCAACATCAGAGTGCGGCGAAAATGCATGGCGTGGCTTGCGAGTCGTGTTGGTTGCTCTCTGGCAGGTGGTGTACGGCAATAGCACAAGTCTCGTTAACGTTCGCGATCGAGCTGCGGGAGGGTAGGAATGGGAAATAGGCACACTGATCATCGTTCTGAACTGCAGACATTCGACCCATTCAGAGTCATTGCACACAGTTATAGGCTGTTCACGGTACAATTATTACTTTAAAAAAGCATGTTTAAGATCTATTTGCACGTTGTATATTCTTCCACCTTATGTAAAATTAACATTGCCTTGGTCCTCATCACTTTATTCATGCATCTGTCAAGTGAAACTGTCCAATTATTATAAAAATAAATATGTTATAAATCTGCTCAATTTTACACTTCGGAGCATTAAATAAAACAGAAAGCGAAAGAAATAATCTCAGTTGTCAGAAATGGTTGCCTAACACTTTTAATTCAATATTAAGACATGGAACTACTTTCCCTCCATCGTTGCCATTTACTAGGCGCATGTCACTCAGTGTGCCCCATTACATATATTTGTATGTAGGAGCAGTGACATTTTTCTAAGGTTGATGTCAAAAGTGCTCACTTTATCATGAACAGCCTTTAGGTACATGATGTAGAGGAAGGTTAGTTTTAGTGGCCCCTGTACACGGCTAGATTCTAGGTTATGAACGATTTAACCACAGCTGAACACGAAGCTTACATCTATTTCGTCGTAATAACGACACAAGTGCTGTGTCGGCTTAAGAGCATCACGTACCGAAAAATTTTTGTTCGCAACACCTGAAGTTACAAAATTAATGTGGAGTGAAGATATTTGGGCTGCTCTTAACACCAAGGTATTGAGAGCTGATGAGGGTGAAGCGAGGTGAGTATGGAGCAGCACCGGAATGAAAGGGCACGGGAAACGGGAGTTCCCCAAGAAAGCCCGTCGAAGAGCGACATCGTCCGGCACGATTCCCACATGCGAAAAATTCGGGAGCGACCCCGCCGGGAATCGAAGCCGGTTCGCCTAAGTGGGAGGTGAGTAGTCTAACCAATATATTACCGTGGCCCCGTATCGGTAAGCGCTAGGCAATTTGTAACTATGTATTTTCCCTCTGTTGCATAGGAGTGCCTTATATGGACGTAACAGTCGGTCATAAATTTAGTATATGGCCCAAAAAAAAAGAGATTATATAGCTGCTCAGAACTTATAAAGGGGCAGTACCCTGGTAGGTAAAGTACCTAGTGTAACGGCAGGTGCTGCTGTAGTACCGGCAAGAACTGCAATCTGTCATTGTGTTTTAATGATTATAAAGTAATCTATATTTTCCAGCACATATATTTTTTTAAAATATTTTAAGGGTTTTCGTGGACACCACCAACGTAATCTACGAGTTCAGAACATGAATTAGTCTTATTCGCGCCACAAACAATATAACAATTATATCAACTAATTTTTAAAAACATAATTTATCCTACAAATGTCACTTGACAAACTGCTCTCATTGTCAATGGTTTCGAATTGTTTGATCTAAAAACAGGTAGATCCTATCCATTTCTTCCATACTAAGTTGTTTTTTGAGAACCAACACTGCAAAAGGAGTTATTTGCAACGCTGTATGGCCATTATTTGCTGTGCAAGCAACATCAACAGTTATGAATGCAGTGATATAATTGGGACCGAAAGTAGACATCATTTTTACCTTGCTATCTTTTGCAGATCTAGCATGTTTTGCAACTCTCCAAATTAATTGTTGAAGTAATCAGAAAAAGGTAAAGAAATCCAATGGAAATTTAAAAGTTCAAACTCTAAATAGCTCACAAATAATGTGTTTTGCAAGAACCTCGAATGGGTTTCTAAAACCAACAAAGTCTAATCACGTTTCGTTCTACAGACGAATTTTCACACCAGAAATAAAGTTTATTATTCTAATTACTTTGCTGGCAACAGTGTTATGCGTGTATACGTTAAAGATTGTTAAGACCGGTCTTGATGGGAAACAGTTGATTACAGGCTATTTCACTGTTAAGTGATCACTTTTTGAAGTCCTTTCATTTGGAATAATAGTCAATAAATATATTGTATTATTGCCTTAGACGTTGACTTTCAAGTCCAGTGAAATAAATACACTTTGTTTATTACGTAGATGCAAAATATCTATTTCAAAAAGCGGCGGAGGGTTAAAAAGAATGACTGACTACGGCCTCAAAATTGCTCACTTTACCGTTAACAGCCTATACTTTTGTTGTAAAGGCCCCATTAAAATTACATGCCAATTCAGTGAAACTGGAAACTCGTGATACTGAAGAATAAAGCCTGGATGTGTGTATTTGTTGTCAGGTGATCATCAGAAGATAGTGGTCAGGTCAGATACCTCAAGGCCTTACCTCAGCGATGGTCTAACTGAAGTTTGGGTCTGTGCCTATTAACCAAATTTACGGGTGAGGCCACACCAACAGAAGATAAGTAGAGGGTAAATATGAAGTTAGGTGAACTCGTTATTTAGCATATTTATATAGCGTACATATATGAGAAATGTCACTTAGGGGGTTATATATTATTTACTTTATTGTTCTGTATCGAAACTATGCTAGCAATGCGTGGACAGGCAATACAGCATATTTCCCGGCATGTTACTATCCTACAGAGCTACCAGCTTAAAATCAGTAATTATTCTAAGTCAACATCAACGAAAAGTGAATAGGGAATTTATATATAACCGAACCAACTGACAGGGATAGTGGCATCCAAGACAGTGTCCTTGTTGTAAAGACATTTATATCTCGGAACTGTGACAGTCTGGTGGTTAGATCAATGGGTTCATCTGAAAGAGAGACCGGACTTTTATAGAGGTCATGTATGATTTTGCAAACAGAGACAATGTAAATGCCTTATAATGTGCCTGGGAACCCTGACACCAGAAAACACCAGAAGCAGTCAGCCAGAAGGCGTCAGTGCAAATCTTGAAGAGGACTGAGGGGAAAATACGCTCGTGGTAACAAGTCATTTCTCAACGTTTACAGAGAATAAATGCCTTTCTCTTGTGTACTGGTCAATTTTGGTAGAACTAGTGTCGCATGTTATCGCACCTACACAGGAGAGCCATTGTCAAGATATATTTTTTTTTTTTAGACAGCTTTCATTATTCAAAGTTGTCGACTGTATCCCAAGTGATGTCGTAAATCTGATTAAGCCATTACGAAATGCATTACTAACTCACATTTTGCTGTTTACAAAAAAAAATCGTTTATGAGAATTTTTGTAGAGTACAAATGCCAGTATTTACGAATACCTAGATTGAATAGCCTAGCAGAAGCAGAATTTACTTTCGAAATTGTGTGTGAAATGAGGGTAGGGCCTTTAGAGGATCTGAAATCAGCGTAAGGATCGGAAAATGATTGCCTTCTGTGCCCGCAGTAGGAAAGAAATCAGACGAACTAGCGTTAGAACTTTCGGACTATGCAAAGTGAAACATTAACTCGTTCAGTCAGAGTGTCGTATTTCCGGTACGTTGCACACAGAGTGACATTAACGGGGTAAACTGGAACACAGAAGAAGATAGCGTCCAATGAAGGAATTACTTCACGTGTCGCAGATGTCATCAGCTGCTGAAACTATATTCCATATTACATGGCTTGTTGGTCTGTGAGTTTCACGTCAGGCGGTATGTGCAAATATTATACCGACGCGATTCAGAAATGTTTATAAATGTATTTTGCTCACAAGACTTGCAGTTCACTGTCAAACGTGCTCCCATGTTTACCGCTGATTCGAGGGGATCGTTTGATGGCAGTTTTACAGTTTTCACTCGCCCATGAAAACTTCACTTGTGAAACGGAGCAGTCATGATCCTGGCCAGGCAGCGGTTGGCTAACTTTCTTGTACAGCTCCCTCCCCCCCCCCCCTTTTAACCTAACCAACGTACGTGCGCGAGTGTTAACACCTTGTTTTTCTGGATTATTGGGGCTTTTTGTACCTAGGACGCTGTCGCGGTCCAAGAGGAGCTTCGCCTAAGGGCGGGCTTTTTCTAGACCCGACGGCTCGAAAGAGAGAGCTGCACATAACCCAGGTGGGAGTTATCCAATTTATTTTCAGTTAAATTAGTTTAGCGTCAGGTAAGGAGCTCACACCTGGGACGGAGGGTAGGATGGCCATGTTGGTCCTTGTTTGGCTCATTTCTCTCTCACCAGTCGAGAGCCCCTAGGTATCGTTAGATTACGGCCATGTTTAAGGTTCGGTATAAGTTTAAGTTTAGTATGCTTCGGTAACATTTAAATTGTTGTTACATGAATTCATTCACAGTACTTTCACAATTTTATGAAGCCCTCTTAAAGTTCTACTTCCAGGTTACTCCTCGACCTCGACAAACTAAGCTTGACTACGTCTAGAAAATTACACCAAAGGACATCGCACCGAATTCGTGCGCGCTCAGTTGTAATAATATTTTTTCACAAGAACTGCTATTCATTACTAGGCGCTACCAACACACATCTTTTCTGAATGTTTTTCTCATATTTATTATAAATTAATTATTATAATTTATAAATAAAATAGAGATAAAACTTCAATTTAATGAAAAATAAAATACTTTCATGTTAACAGATGTATGAAACGCTTGTGACACATGGCATATTTGGGAAATAACTATACACGATATAGCTACTCGGGGTAACTTTCAAATTTTTTTATTTAAAAAGGTGTGAAGAAACCGCGAATAGACTATAGTATTATGTTCGACGTATGGCTATGTGTAAACCCTTCTGGTTCGCGCGTTCCTGTCATACTTTCACATCTTCACATTGCGTTGATTTTGGCGAACGTTCAGGGTGTAATGTTCAAAGAGTTAGATAAATTAACGATTACAGGAAGAATCATTAAGAGTGTTTCTATTTGCTGAATTCATCTCAAAGAAGTATAAAAAGTTTACACATCTAGGTACTTGAATTATCCCGGTTGAATTGTTTTGCTGGAAGAAAACTTTGCTGCAAAATGCATTACAAATAAACATTCCTATTTTTATTAATATAATCTGATTAGCTTAAATTAAAACCTTTTAACTATTTAGTTTTAAGTTTGGCGAGCAAATATTTTTTTTTGTATGACACCCCCTTGGCCCACTGTGTTAGACTATGACATATCCCATCGTTACTGAGCGTATCATCTTTTACCAGGATCACAAGATCCTTATAGTTTCTCTTTGATTCCATACTCGTTTCGTGTACCTTTCGTAATCATTTAATTGGATAGATGTTATATAAAAACCAAGCAACACGTATTGCATGTAGCTCGGTGTTTTATATAAAAGCCATACGGTTATAAAAGCAACTAAGCGAGTGCCGCAATAGTGCGAGTATTATCCTACCATCCATCTCCCCTTCTTTGGAAACGTCATAGGCGAAAAGCCTTCTGTTTTTAACCAAGGTCTCCAAATCGACTTGGACACAGATACGGCGATCTTGCCGAAGGCTGGGATCGACAGTTCGGCTGGAGTGTGATGCCCGTCTCCTTTAGGTTATTTACGGCAAAGTGATCACTTCTGAAAGCACCCTCATTTGGAATAGTAGTCAATAAATGTATTTTTAATTTTAGTCTTAGACGTTAACTTCTGAGTGCGGTGGGATATTCGCACTGTGTTTATTACTTTCATGACAATATTTATTTAATAAGGTGGTTAAAAGATAAAAAATGACTGAAAGGAAAATGTAACAAGGGTCTCAAAGGTGCTCACTCTACCGTGAACAGCCTGTAGTGATAATAAAGAGCATCCAGCGTACTGGTAGTGTAACTCTGATGTAGAATGCTTTTGCCTCCTGAAGTACGAGGATGAAGTGACATGGAAATTAAATGTTTCATATGACCCATAATGATTCAAAGCCGGTCATTAGGGCGTAGTCAGGTGACCTGGCAACTGGAAAAACTGTGAAGGTATTTGCCTCTACAAGCTTTCACTTCTTCGTGAAGCGTGAATACTAAGATTACTATCACGCTAAGGTGAAAATAAGACAAAAATTAATCTCGATAGTTTCAGTCGCATATGTTGGCCAGTGCGGTGTTTTTTTCTTCTTCACAGAAATACAATGTGACGTATTGTAAAAATACATTGTATTTTTGCGGCATCGCCACGACAGATAAGCCATAAGTGTAACTTTTATGTAAAGAAGACCAGCTATTTGGCCAGCTATCCTGAAATAATCGAAATGGAATTCCAAGTACCTCATTCTTGATTCTCAGAATATTTCATGGGTTAGTTAATCGTACGTACAAAACTGGAAGAAAATACTTGCGAATGAAGCAAGTAGTTTTTGTTATCTGAGCATATAGTAATGATTCATGGAATTAGTATATTTCTTACCACGTACACAGTCACAAAATGTGTTATTTTTTAAGACTTCTATTCGAATAAGCAGGGGGTTTTTGTCTCCGGAGTAAGCAGTTAATCAAGTAAGAGTTATTGCTGACTTAAAGGATGAGTAATTTCCTTATATACCGCCTTGGGGTTCACTTAACATTATTAAAATACATGTTATGAAATAACTTTCAGAAACTGCAAATCAGAATTACGATAAATGAAAACTGTTAAACTCTAACACTATTTAAATTAAAAGACAAAAAGATAAAAAAAACAGCGTACTTGTAAATTATTCGTAATGTGTTCTGTCTATGTGTACTACTTTTGCAACTTGTTTCAGTTGATTACACAGCAACAGCAAAAGAATAATATTTCAAAACCTTCACAACAATTAAGCACAAAAAATATAAATGAAGGGCTGCAGTGAGTAATTTTACATTCACCAATTATCATTTAGCGACTCTGAAGGCGGAAAGGGGGGGGGGGGGATTGATTTTGCCACCTACAAAAAAGTAAGTTGTGCCCCTTCACAGTGGAATTTCGCGCTGTTGAAGGCACGAAAACCTTTCAAAATATTACAATTTTACTACAAATGACACACAACTAAGGGCTGTTCACGATAAAGTGAGCACTTTCGAAATCAACCTTAGAAAAAAGTCACTATCCCAACCTGCATATATTTTAAAGAGTGAATTGAGTGACATTCGCCCACTAAAGTTGGTAACGATGAATGGAAAGTAGCTCTTTATCTTAACGTCGAATAAAAAGTGCCACGTTACCATTTGTGATTACTTAAATTATTTATTTCACTTTCCGTTTTTTTAATGCATAGAAGTATAAAAATGAGAAGATTACAAAACATATTCTTTTGTAATAATTCCACAGTTCCATTTGACCGACGCATGAATACAGTGACGAGACCCATGACAATGCTAACTTTGCATACGGCGGAAGAATACACAATGTGTATACAAGTGGATCTTTAGCAGTTATTTCGAAAGTGTCCATTTTACAGGGAATAGATTATAATACAGTTACTCGCAACCGATGGCATAATTATTAATTGTTTGGCGTTTTAGGTCGTGAGAAAGCAGCAATTATTTCACTCTCGTGTTTAGCCAAGGAATGTGTGACATTTCTGTGGACACGTTTGTGTGAGATCATTTAGACAACGTTTAAGTTATATTGTGCATCGTTACCACTGAGGCTACAAGGCCTTACAATTTTTGTGCGACAGCATTGATAGTAGGCAATAAAAAAGTTGCTCTACGTTGCTTACAAATCTTTAGCAGCATGAGAAACAAAAATAAGCAATATTTAATGCAAATATTTTTGTTAAAATTACTCTATTGCCATTTGTAAACAATGAAGGGCTAATGTTCAGAAACGATACTTAATGATACATTCTCTTATTACATCATTTAGTTAAAAATAATTTGTTGATTGTTCTTTGTAAAGTATTGATGTTACGTATTAATGTTTAGCTAATGGGAAATATATGGCAAATACAACTTCTTTGGAATGAAACTAATGAATAATATTTCGTAAAATAGCAATGTTGTTTGAAGCAACTTGTAGAAACTTATCTAATCAAATGCCCGTATACTTTCAATGGATGCGTTTAGGATCAATGAAATCAGTTTTCAGAAAATACAACAAAATCGCTCATTTCAGTTACATAAAACTATTAAGCTCCAATCTAAGTATGTTTACAATGAAGTTAGTGCGCGCGCACACACTGCAGCAATATTAAATGTTGTTAACTTCACTACAGAGAGTATTAGTTCATTGATTAACATATACTTACACGGGAAAAGTTAGAAGGCACGAAGAACTCAGGCGAAATAGCGTTCAGTCTGGCATTTATTCTTTCTTCGTTGTCAATAAAGTTAAAAACATGCGTTTTAGCTGATCTGAGTGATCTCCACAATATGAGGAACACAAAATCTAAACAACATAGTAAACTCGTATTGTTACACTTAAAGGCACATCTTTATTTAAAATTCAACACGCACGTGCATAAACTAACCAAGCTGCCAGTCATAATGTCACCTTAATGTTGAGCTCCTAATCGTAATGTCGCTGACTTGGCTAGAAGAGGTTGTAAGGCACTGAAATCTTGATGGAAACGCCTTTACCCAATCGACCTATAAAACGCTAATCCTCGGTCCCAAGTAGCTAGTACTGGTTAGACAAATACTGGTAAAAAATTAAGGATATACTAATCTCATTTCCGAATTGTATTATGACGTCTGCGGAAAACGACTGATGCCCTGAGCACCCAGAACACCTCAAATATACAATTTACAAGAATACTTAAAAAGTTAAGTAAATTTAAAATAAACTGATATAAGAAAAGAGGCATAGAGTATGCATAAAGTGGTCAATGAAGCAGAAATTATACTACCGAAACCTGCATTAAATTGTATAAGGTTAAAACTACACTGCCAAACTGGAACATGAATATTTTCATATTGATTTCTAATATAGCATACTATTTTTCTTTTCTTTTGGAGAAACATTACAGAGAACCAAAATTGTAGTAACAATAATCAATTTACAATTTTTAAGAAAACTGATAGTTTATAATAATATTTCAGAGAAACAGATATATGTGTATAAAAATCTTGTCCCGCAAGAACTCTTAAATGTATATTTTCTTTGATTTTTTTCTCACCAAATGGATTAAAACATTTACCAATATTTCCCCTATAGTACAACCCAAGTGTTGAGCCAAGAAGGATTTCAAATTTAGAATTCACAAAAAATTATTAAAATAGTTAAAGTATGACTCATACTGTAGTTCCATCCATAACTTTCCCTAGCCATAACATTACCGGCCACTTAAAATTTTATCTTTCGCTTTATACAACAAACGCAAAAATTTATGTATCCCAAACCTGGCCACTTACCAGTATTTTTAAGGTAAATTTCTATTACTTCAGTTACACAATTCACTATTCAAAAATGTAAATCCACCACTCTTTTCAATTTAAAACAGAAAAATCTCTAGCTTCTAAGCCCTGGCAGAGGCCATTTAATCTTCCCGAACAGGCCGTTTCCAAAACGGTGGGCAAAACTAGATAATGAATGAATTCAATCAGCCCAAAAATGGCAGGAACTGACAACGTACAGAGTATCATTTTCAGGAAAATCTAAATTATTTTTGACAAGAAAAATTCAAGGTTCCTACTCGCATATTTATTAATATATCTTATTGGAAAATTGGAAGCGATTCCTTATTATGTTTTGCAGAAATACTTATACTGCTCCTGTTATGCAAAAATATCCTGACTGTAAATGAAAAATCAGAGCTTCAAAATGACGTTCCTGCAATCTCCTTAAGAGCTTTACATTTTATTTAACCAGTGATCAAACCAAAATACCTGACCTATAATCTGGGGAGACTTCCCTCGCAGCTAAGCATCTGACATCGATACCAGGTTTTACCAATGATTATATACAAAAATCGATCATTGCATCGCTATGGGTGTAGCTACAATCATCCACCAATAGCGAGCCACTGTCGCAAAAATCATTCATTCAATTACGACCTATCGGGGTTTCTATAATTCATAAACAGTAAAGAACAGTCCAGTGCATTATCTATGCCGTCATCTCCGATACATTTGAAACTAGCCATTCATAATTGCGCGAGATAGGTCCGTCCTTCCGGTGCGCTACGAAGAAGGAACACTGCTGAACTCTACTGGCAGCAGGCAACAACTCCAGCCCGGCGAACAGCGCTCGCCAGTAAGGCAGCTGACTTTCGAGGACTGTGACGCGTCTCGTGCCAGTCGAACCAAGAAACATAATTTGTGCGGTATTTACGCTACTATGAACCGCAAATCACCAATGTGGGCTTCAATCAATACAAACGCGAATGTTCATGGGTGTTAAAAGTAAGTTTTTTAGCTTAATTGTCCGATTTATGTAGTTCGCTTGAACACACATCTTTCGATCAACACGTTTCTGTGGCGGACAGGTGGAAACGGTGTTGCATAGAGAATGGGCCGGGGACGGAGTGACAAACTGTACGCGAATTTATTAGCGTACTTGTCTCACGACGTTTGTTCATTTGAATACTGGTCAATATCATATAGCAAAAGAAAATATATTCTGGCACGTATAAAAGTGATATTCGTGTGCTGATTTATAAGATTGGTAAGTTCAGAGTTGTTAAATAACTACGAGATTGTGTACTTACAAAAATAAGTTATATTTGAAATGGCACTTGATTCACGTAATTTGCGGAGTCTTATACCAATCATTTAGTAAAGTAGTTCGGATAACATGGTTGTAATACCTGTTTGATTCCACACTGTTTGAAAATTTTTTGAGTGTTACGAACGTTATTGTTTCAGTATTTGTTGTGTTTTTCTTTCGCATTTGTACTACGGAAGGCAGTAACTGACTGCCGATCATTCTGCTACTACGCCTTGTAGGAGTCACGATTTCCAGTGCCGGCAATGGGGCTGAAGATCACCGCCAACAAATTTCTGCTAGTCTAAAATACTACAACTGACAAACTTTGTCGATGAAAATTGATTTCCTTCGAAATGTGCGAATTTTTTATTCGACCAAAGAAATGTTATCCGTAAAGGGTGTGAAGGGTCGTCATTTAAGTTGACGACGTATTGTTGAAGATAGCGACGTCTTGACTCACACTATTTCGTCAGCATTTGCGTATTGTGCACCGTAAAAGGCCTGGCCTCCTAACTATGACTGAATAATATGTTGACCATATCGGTATCGGTGCGATATATCGTTGAAAGAGAATGTAGTAGATCGATTATGATATATCGCTAGAATCGCATATATTGATATCGCAAATATCAGTATCACAAATATATCGTAAAAGTCGTAAATCGCTAATATCGCATATAGATAATGTTGCGATATGTGATATATCGCTCTACTCCGTTGGATGATATCGCAGTTGCGATATTTAAAAAAAAAATTCGTAGTCGATATTTCTTCATTTTGCACTGCCCGACTGCTGACATCTTCACCTACGTCATGAAGCAAACAGTCACGTACAGGTGGTGTAATGGCGTGGCTCTCTCACCTTCTGGACGGCCTAACACTGTCTATGTTTGTTCTGCTGTGCTCACGGAAGACGTTGGTTGGTCACTGCGAACGCCTTACACAAGCACGACCAGCCGAGGAAAAGCACAGACAAGAACAATGTTGGTCGGAACAATGGCAGTTCTCCTTGATGTTCATTAGTGGCTAGGACGGCGTTCTTCATGCAAAAAGTAGTTGTGAAAAAGAAGTCGCTATATTATAGCAGCAAGTTGTAGCCTCTGGATAACTTACGGTTAGAATGAATTTACAAATTACCTGTAATATTTTATATATCTCCATTTGGTAATTACTGAAGCAAGTCACTACACTTCCATGATTCGAGACTTGGAAATTTCGCGGATTCATTAAGCAACAAGTAAGACGCCCCAACCCTTTGTGTACTCGAAACTGTCCATTGGCTGACGCTCAAGTTTTACACCAGACATTGGTAGCATGGTATTCGGTCCTCGTTTTCTTGCGTGTTAGTTATTGGCTTAAGTTAGTCCAGGGCGTGCCTTACAAATTGCAATCCTACTGAAAATATTCGTAAGTTCACTGGCTTGGCGTCTAGTTTAAATTCAAATGAATGTGCGGTGTAATCGGAAGCATTGGTCTTCCACAGTGGCTCCGTAGTGGGCAATGTAGGGTATCGCAAGGTAATTTTAATTCTGTTGCATTGGTTCTGATTACACATCGATACTGTAGTAGTTGTAAGTAAATGCTAAAAATTGAAAGGAGCAATTCGTCAAGCAGGCCTTCAAGTTTTAAATTTTATTTTAATGTCAAGAATATATTTAAAAAAATTAATATATTTCCATTGAAAGACATGTACATGCATATCTCATCACAAATTTGAGCCTAAGTCACAGTTGTCAACCCTTTGCTCTCGTTGCAAAGCTAAATCGAAAGTACCCGAGTGCTGTCGTGTTGGCGAAAGTGGACATCGCGATGGGTAAGTGCAAAGTAAATACGAGGCGCAGGATGTTTGGAGTTTCTGTTTACCACAAACATGAACGATGCTCACGCAAACAAGATAATTCAATGCTGTAAAGTACACAGTAAATATAATTTTACTCTTGAAACATTACTGAGTGTTGTAAAGTGGCATCCGCATGGTGTATTTGCTAGTTGTTGTGCTTAGCTGTACGACCAAATACAACACAACTAACGATTATACAAAATTTGCAAAATGGTTATGGCATTAATTCGTGTTGTTTTTATTCAAAATCATGTTCAGAATAATATCATTATTTTTTATTATTTACATGAAATTTTGAAAATTGGCATAAAACAAAATTATTTAATATGATATTTTCTACCACTTACCTACAAGACGAAAAATTTCCCGATGTTTAGTATTTATTACAAAGTTCGCTTGCTGCTAAGAGGCTGCAGATGTAGCTCGTTTGCTTGGATAACTTAAAATCTACTTACTCCATTTTAAAAACAAAAGCATATTGTACAATTCGCACATGATCAGCACTTTAGCATCACCTGTCGTACCAAGTTATTTACGAAAATCTCAGAATTCAGTTATTCCACTACAAGCATCAGAAGTAGTACCTCAAAGAGCATAGCTGCAATAGCAAAATCCAGTCACAATATTTTGTATTATATTTGCTTATTTGCAAGGGCGCCGTCAGTTTTCGACGCATTACAGACAATCGTGACAGTAATGTTCATTCAAGTTTCAAATATATGTTTCGCCAGATATGACACAGCACACTCTTGTAATGTTAAATTACAATGTGATCTTCCATATGCACTGCATTAGGAAAATTTCTGTATATGCCAGTATGTGCAGTTTCTTGCACTGGTAAACCTGACATTGAATTCATAGCTCTCGCAAAGTATAAAACTTAATCACACATCTTCAAGATTACGTGAGTTAGGCCGAGATATCTTCTTCGGCGTATAGGATTTGCTGTTCCTTAGCGGCTGTGTCTATAAGCAAGAATACTTAATACTAACTTTTTCCCCCGACTTTGTCCGCGTGTAATTCGTCTTTTCATTACAATTTTTTTATGGACGGTATGTTTTAAAATAGAATACGTATTTTAAAACAGAAAGTGGAATGAAATGGAAGTCCAGAAATAAGACAATTGTGACTGTTAAGTTTGGAGTTGTTATTAGTAATAGACAGTGTTAACATGTAAGTTAAACTTTTTACAATACTTCTTTGTAAACTATGTTCTTTATCATTTTAGAGGGTGGCACCAAAACAATCAGGCTGAGGGGTGAGCTTACACGCATGGTAGCCGTGGAAGGAACAGTCCTGCCTCAAGTCAACTCCTGCGAATTTGAGAGTATGACTCTACTACTTATACATATATATATCATCTGTTAGCATACTTTGAAAGGAAACTTCAGTCTCTTTAATTCAAAAGGGAGATCACTGGGAGTCAATGGAAAACGCGGCACAGCCACTGTTTCTCCCTGAGAAGATTCAGTTAAAATAGTGTTGTCGACTGCGTTGTGAGGTAGAACTTTTGACTTGCAGCCTAGTACCATTAAAGAGTTTCAGTTGCTTCAAGTTTCTGAGAAACTTAACAGATCTGCCTACACGCAGTATAAGTCTATGGTATGGGAGACCCGGTGGATTTAGAGCGTTCAAAAATTCCTCTGGGTAATGAACTGTTTCACCCCTTTAAATGTTGAATTGCAAAAAATCCCTCCCTATTGGTTGCTTACATTACATAATGAATGTTTCCTCCAAATTGTATGTTTCTAGGACCAATGGTCGAGGCTGGGCATTGATATGTCATTCAGTCTGACATACAGTTTTTCCTTTTATATACAACGATTTCCCATTCTTATAGAAAAAATACTTACCTTTCCTTCACGAAGTGAGCAGTAAATTGCGATTTGTTGATCGATCGATTTGGTGAGCCCCCGTTTACAAACACGTGAATGGTTTGTGCTGGTGCTTTGATAATCGAGGTTTGTGTGAACGTTGTTATTCAAAATACTTGTGAAACTTAAGTACAACATTTCAAAAAATTAAAATAATTATGAAACCTGATCATACTAGAATGTACCAAACAACCGTGGTCTTTTTACGTAAGCCTAAGAAGTGACTTGTGGGGCCTTACTTGAGCCTATAAGGGGTTTTTATTTTATGACATAAAATTCGCAGTACGGGCAACTTGAAGAAGACGGTGTACGCAGTCACGCTCTTTCGTCTCCTTTGTTGGTAACAACAGATATTTTTAAGTGGCCGAGATAACATGAGGTTGCTCTACACACTCAGAAATTATTTGTAGATTTGCCACATTAGTGTACATTTATAGTGGGAAAATGCATATGGTAAATTTATTTTACATACATCGAAGTTCCTAAGTTGGCTCAGGAAATAATAAAATAAGTAGAGAAGTCCCCGACTTTGTATTAGTAGTGATACTATATTTTCCTACATTTGCAGTTCAATGTGTGGTAATATTTCCATTCAATGTATAGGTTGTTACGCCCCTTTGGGACGTAGCAAGGATTAGGAAAGGCAGGAAAAGGTACACAGACCTACGGTCACCACCAGATACACGATTCAGAAAAACAATTCCCATATATTTAATAATAGATAACACAAAAATAACTTTTGTTTTTTTTTCTATATAATACTGCTTGATGCTGCTAAACTGGGCGAAGGCAGGAAGAACGTTAAAAAAAAGAACGGTCTTAATCTGTCCCAACAGAATAACACCAAAGACTATGGAACTCTTTCAAGATCAACCATGGCAGGCAAAGCAGCAACACCGTAGAAAACAAACCCTATAGCACACAACCTTACTATAAAATTTACATTAAAAACGTATCACTATAATTGCCTCTATTTGCAAATAGAATACTGAGGTAGCTACCATACTTCAAAAGGTATTCTCATAGCAAAGACATTCAGCAGACCACACTTGATCGATATCACAGAAAAATCCACCTCTTACAAAAAACCTATAGAAGGACCAATTGATATTGTTTTATGATATTAACGGCGAAGAATCACTTCCCCGAATATCTAAGAGACGCCAGAAAATTAAAAGTAACTATTAAAACAGACCTACACTTCCAAACGCAGGGAGACAAAGAGTTCTGCCATTCCACACAACTATGTCATTAATCTACTAATTACCAGGGGCAACGTACTAAAAATAACACACTAAAAAAATTACTTAGCTTTTCAACTTTCAAAATTGCCGCGCCTAGCGCCATGAAGCCTAACTGCGGATTGCGATATCGACGTCTTCCCCTAGCCAGCCAGCCCGCACCACTCGCAGAGGAAGACTGCACGATTGTTCAGACTGGCGGGCGCTTATTTATACACCTGAAAATGCGGCTCAAAATATCAAGGAGGGCAAGAAAATACAAGGATTTTATCGAACATGCCAGACGTACGCGCAGTTCCGAGTGCTGCCACGAGGGGGCGCGTGACGGCCTCGCGAGTGCCGCGAGCCGCGAACCAGTTTAGCTTCGTGCTTGGTTGAGGTAAGATGTCTGTGGCCTATCTGCTTGGAGGTGGACGAGTCAACTTGAGAAAACTTCTGCAAGGTATTTTCCGCAGCACAGTAGTGTTGAGTGTTCACTAGCATTGGACCTACGATCTAGTAACATTTCTTGAATAATCTTCAATCAGTGTTCCAAAAATGCAGGCTACTATTTTCACGTTTCTTGACTATAACCTTAACGTGAACAAAACGTCTTTTTACATGCGTAGTTTCATACAAATGTGCGTGCAGGAAAGTAACGGTCAAATTCAATTTTAACAACTTGGGCTATATTGCAGTCGCAGTTTAGGAGAAGTTAATTTTTCACCGCAGTGTTCAATACCTACTCGCTCGGCCCAATTCACTAGGCGTGATGCATTGTTCATAACAGTGCACGTTGCGAGTATTATTAACTTAAAGCAGTTCTAAGATATTTCACGTAATAATTACAAGATATATTAACGTATATTTCCACAGTTTATAACACCATAAACGGGGGCAGAAATTAAGTTCTTCGGGCTGGCAGGACAGTTTGTTTGGCAGGTAAATGGAGTAGACAGACAATTTCTTGAAGTAGACGAGTTGACACGTGTGGTAAATTTGAAGCAAGGCTTCCAGGTCAAAAACTTCCAATAGAGTTTAGGAAGTTTGCGAGAGATTTTCCTACAGTGTAGGGTTGTGCGATATATTACATCAAGTGGTTTTCTTACAGCGACAGTGAATTTCCAAGTACTCCTGAGCCAAGCATCAACATATTGAATGTCTGAAGACTACCAGATAAAAATATGCATTGCCTCTCTGGAAGAGACACCACCTTACGGCCACTAAGAGTCTTGCATTAGAATCTCTGGCTGTGTCCAAATTCAGTTCTGTGTGCTCTCGTCCACTTGCCCTGGATCCCTTCGTGTGTGATGGCCCCCTTGTTCGCTTACTGTCAAAGTGTCCGTTTGTGAATTCGGACGCTCTTGTTCTTTTCCATCTCGACTTATATCCTGCCGAATTTTACTCCAAGCGAGTTTCATGTGACTTTGTGACAGTAGCGTTTTCTACTGCCGTTCAGAGTTATGAACGCCGACAAATGAAATACTTCAAACAGCACAGCGTCGAAAATTAACCAAGGGTTTGAGAAGGGTATATGCCATACCAAATTGGCTTCAGTGTTATTAGAGGCTGCATTCGGGCACTTGCTGTGAAATTATCCTCGCTATCTTGATGTACTTTTTCCGAGGGCACGAAGCCAGATATAGGCTCTTAGCTGGTGTACTTGGGGACAGCCTCAGTTTACGTTTAATTCAGTGTAAAGTCCTTCTTTCCTTCCCCCCCCCCCCCCCCCACTTCATTGCACAAATCCAGAAATCCAGAGAGCTGAAAAATTCTCGGGTTTAAATCGGGGCAAGCTGCAATACAAGATCTCATAAGTTTGTTTCACTTTTTGCTTTAATGTACGCATTGACATCTCGCGCAGAACCTTGAGCTAATAGCAAATGCCCACTAAAATGCAGGCCCGATCATCGCATTGCGTTATGACAGCAAGCAGCCTGTATGCAGTTAACAGTTGCATGATTGCACGCAATACTGTAAAGACTAGACTGCGGGCCACTGAACTTGCCAATTTATCAAGTCTCTGCCAATAACCGATTATCCTACCGTGAATGTGTTCATAAGCAATTACACTCTAAATCTGAATCAGTGATTTCAAACAGTAGAATTACTCAGCTGAATTTTCAGTTAACAAGCTGTTATCTACTGACGAATCACTGGAACGCAGAGAGGTGTTACTGTCAGGCCAGTGAAATTCACTGTTTAATAAGTGAATACCAGGAAGTAACAGGATCAGTGGAATATTACTGATTCGTGTGGAGCAGTTCCAACAGATCCTGCAGTTGAATACATTGATTTGGAGCAGTTTTACTGTTTCGATTTCAGAGTGAATTTTTTTAAACCCTTTACGCCCATTCCAATTCAATATTTCTAGTTTAGAAAACAAACTTCTTTTAATACGTGCTTTACTTAAGTCGACCTGACACTTATTTCTTTGTAACAACAAATGACTTCGAATTTGATTGCGGTATGGGATATAATGAATTGTTAATAATCTTGGCTAGTGGCACGTTTTACTAATTATTTTCCCACAAAACAGATCATTGGGCATTGAGCATCGAAGTGTAGAGTACCAGTAAAAAATATATTCCCCGTGTTATGTAAGTAAGAAGGATATAGTTGGTCAGTACTGCACACTGCAAAACTCAACCCCCAGTTATCTTCCCTGTGACTGATTTGGGACCCGCGATACTCTACAAGGTTATGAACAGTTCGTATTATTAGAGTTGAACCCGAACACTACAGTTCACAGATTATCCCATTCAGACCCAGTGTACACAACTGTGTACATTACGCAAGTGTAGGTAATTTCTGGTCTGTATTGCACACTGCGAAGCTCAATGACCAATGATGTTACCTGTGGCTAAACGATTCACGAACCGTCTTACTGGTCTACGTCGCAATTGGTTCGTATAACTGTAGCACAACAAACACCCAACAGCTCATTGTCTGTGACAAAGAAACAAGTGTTGTGTCGACTTGAGTATAGCACACTTCATAAATGTGTTTGTTTCTAACACCTGGAACCGTAAATTAATGTGGGTACGAATGCAAAAATGAAATAGCCGCCCATACCTTCAACTCCAGTACACTGGCCAGCAAAACGAGGAGGACGCCATTCGCCAATGAGCGCAAGGTAACCTACTCGCCAGCCGGCAATGCAGCCAATAGGGAACTTATTGCAGCACGCAGTGGCCAGTCAGACACAAGACCCGTCCCCAGATCCTCGCTTCAGATAATCCGAGGCTGGGTACGTCCGCGTCGAAGGATTCGCCTCTCCATTTCTTATCTGTTAACTCGTACACTTCTTGACGATGGCAAGTGGCGAGTCGGTTTAAGTACAGCACGCATTAAAGATTGTCGTGTTTGCAGCACGTGAAGCCATAAATTAAATCACGTGGGAAGTTATTAATCCTTTTATACCCACATTAAACTGCGTTCTAAGGTGTTGCAAAAAAATCAAATTTATGATGCGTTCTGTACTTAAATCGATACAACACTTGTTTCGTTGTCACAGCCGAAGATCTGTAGGATGTTTGTTGGGCTATAGTTATATGAACCAATTGTGACTTTAGACCAGTAAGAAGATTTGCGAATAATTTACCCACAGGTAAGATCATTGGTGATTGAGCTTTGCTGTGCGCAGTACAGGCTAAACATCACCTACCCGTGTGTAATGTACACAATTGTGTGCGCTGGGTCTGAATGGATTAAAGAAATCACATACGAACCGATCGCATATTTTCGTCCATTTCTCCCGAGCTGTACCACAGGAAACGTAAGAATACTGACGTGAAACAACCGCTTATACAGCGAATTAATCCCTTTCAGGCCCGAGTACATCTACGAGTTCAAGAGTTGCAATCGTTTAATTTTATGATGTATGCTGTACTTGTAATGGCCGTGCTTCGTGTAACCAGTGAACAACAGTGGCATGTGGTAAACTGTTACAAGGTAAGCTGGCGTTAGATCATAACTGTACCCTGTTACTTTCGAGTTTACACTTCCACCACTAAAACGTAGCTCGGCAACTGACTCCACAAGACGCGTGTAATGGGACCCTTGCTGCTCGCTTGTGAGTGGTCGGTATGCATACAGTTTCCCTAAGCTGCACGGTGGTTACCGGCTCCTGCTGCGAGCACCGAGAATGTACAGCAGTGAGCAAACACCGGCTTACCTTGCAACAGTTCACCACACGCCGCTAGTGAACAACGTGCTGCATGTTTGTTGTCAGCATCGACCATTCACAAACGAGAAGTGCCGAGCTTTCGACAAATCAGATTACTCACAAGGAAGACGCTCAACCCCCCCCCCCCCCACAGACACTGATTCTTTGTTGTGTACAGTTACAACCATAAATATAATTCATGAGCAACGTGTCCTTGCTCATAGACACTGGGACTGAACGGGTTAATCCACACTTTCCAGCAATATGGCGTCGATGGCCAGCGAAACGTGGAGAACGCCGTCTGCCTATCAGGCGCCTGGTAACCTACTCGCCAGCCGGTAGGCTATATTTAGTAGGAAAATTTCGCAACGTGCAATTGGCAATGAGACGCAAGATCCAGTTCCCAAAGTCTCGTGCTTGCCAATCAGAGACTGGGTACGGCCACATCCAAGGGAATGCCTCGCCAATTTTGTTTCTGTGTATAGTCTATTCGCAGTATCTCCACACTTTTCGAACGAAACTTAAAAAAAAAAATCACCTCCTACATGACGTGTTTCGTTGTTTCTTAAATACAGCCACTATGTGGGTTGTTCACGGTAAAACGAGCACTTTTGAAAGCCCTGTTTAAGATCTATTTGTATACACGCTGTGTGTTCTTCCGCCTTATGTAAAATTAACATTGCCATAGGTCTCATCACTTTATTCGTGCGTCGGTCAAGTGAAACTGTGAAATTATTATAAAAGTAAATATTGTACAACTTTGCTCATTTTTACACTTCGATGCATTTTAAAAAATACTAAAATTGAGAGAAATAATCTAAGTTATCACAAATGGTTACCTAATCCTTTTTATTCGACGTTAATATAAGGAACTATTTACCCCTCCATCGTTACAAACATTAATGGGCGCATGTCACTCTTAGCGCCCGTTAAAAATATATGCAGGCAGTGGGAATGACTTTTTTCTAAGGTTGGTTTCAACAAGATATTTATACCTCTATTAATAAAAAAGCATTTTATTTTTGGTTTAAATTAGACATAAGGTATATTACATGTATAAATTATAAAAGGTCAATATGAAAGAAGGCCTGCTATAAAGACAGAACGTTTTGATGAACTGGAAGTAATAAGCGTGTCCTCCGAGAGTTCTGATTCTACTATGAGTATAACAGATATGTTTGTAGGTTCTGTAGGTTCAGGTTTTGTAGACCCTATGCCAGGTCCATCCCCTATTTCTCCGCAGTTAAGTTCAGGAGGACACGATGCTGGTCGTAGTGATTGCTGGTCCGAATGTGCAGATAGAGCTCGAGATTGGAGCAGCGATTTAGATTTTGAGAACTGGCCATCTAGCGGGCTGTCTGGTACCTTAAGGAAACCTAAATGACTGTGTAATTTGCTAAGGAGGTGTGTTTAAAATTAATAGGTTAGGTTTGATAATGTAATGTTAGGTTAATCGTGGTCAAATAATTGTAAGGATGTTATATTATTGTACTGAGAAAAAAATGTAAAGAAAGATTATTATACTTTGATGAAAGTGTTTATTGTACTAACTCTTAATAAAAATAATTATTATTTATTTAACCACTCAGTGTTGTTGTTGGTTATTTTTAGAGATCTGCAAAATTCGCGTTATTATTTGGGGACAAGTTCGGTTTCAAACACATGTTCCTTTGCAAGCGTGTTTCTCGTTGAACCACACTTTATTTGACACGTCCTGGATAATTCTGTGCCCTAAAACGAACGCTTTACAACCGTGGCCTCCAATCACGTGCAGTTCAGTTAGAAAGGGCGTGGCTTCACATATATACAGCACCCAACGGAGAAACGACGCCTGCTCCAATGTAGATAGTACTGTGGAGTTTAGCCTGGTTCCAAATAATAAAGAGAATTTTCCATGTCCCTAGTTATTTTCCTTAGGAGTTAAGTAGATGATCAGGTGAAAAAGTAGTTGTTTGACTTGGTTTGACTTAAAGATATACAAGTTGTGTTTGATGTTGCATACCTAACCTAACCTAATATAACCTTATTTCACTGAGACTAATGATTAGTATGAGTGAAACGGGGAGAAATTACGTGTGTTGGTAATGCCGAGTAAGAAATATTTCTTATGCAGAATATTGTTAAATACGTAGCGTTGTCGCCTTGGCGTAATTTTCTATACTTGGTTGAGGTTTATCCTATTCAGGTGAGGAACAATAGCGTGATTTTTTGTGGGACAAATTGGCATATGCAAAAATTCCGCCGCTAGGTGCCGCCGCCGAAAGGTAACTTTTAATTAAAGTGTTCAACATTTCGTAGACTATGCTAGAGTGTAGCTCGAGCAAAGCTAATTTGAGAATTTCTTTGTTATTCAGAACAAAACCCGCACGGATGTGCAGTCTTTGCTCGGCTAGTGTTTAACAAGACCTCACAAGAACACGATAGCGTAGTTGCAATGATATTGCTAACGCTAGAATTTGTTTTTTGTTCAGCCCCACAAAGGGACATGATTGCTTGTAAATCATTTTATACGATAAAGAACATTTTATTGGGTCAATATCAGTTCGGCTCTCCATTGGTTGATGAGCGGCCAATAATGAACGCTGTAAAGTACAGGGTAGTGTCCGGTGTTACAGACCAACAGGACGATGGTGAGTTCTAACACAGACACCAACAGTTGTGAGTGAGTGAGTGAAGAGATTTGGGCGGATGATTGGGGTGAGTATGAAGCGGCGCTGGAATGAAGGGGTGGGAGAAACGGGAGATCCCGAGAAAACCCGCCGGGGATTGAACCCGGTTCCCCTTGGTGGGAGGCGAGCGTGCTAATCGCTCAGCCACCGTGACCCCTGCAGTAGTGTATATAGGTGACTATAATTTGTCTTAAGTGCCAGTAAGTGTGTGCAGACCTCAATGTGTTAAACCACGTGAAATATAAAAGAGAAATATCTTACTTAGTTACGAAATTATTTTTATAATTTATTTATGATTTTTGCAATTATTTTGATTTTTAACGTAGTCAATAAAGAAAATTCGGTACGCATGCGACCCTAGCGCTCACCCAGTAACGATTTTTTTTCTTTGGCCGAACTTTTAACATTGATCTTCCCAACCTATGGTAGAAGCAATGTTAACCCGTTCAGTCATTGTGTCCATAATTTTGGACACGTTGCAAATTAATGAAAGTTATGACCGACACTGTACGCAGCAGGGCACCAGTGCTCAGTCTTGCCTGTTGCTAATCTTATTTGTGGACTTTTCTACACATCTTTGACATGAATGGTTAGTGCCAGCATTACGAACAAGCAGCACGCTGTTCATTGGCTGAAAAAAAAAATTGCTGAACATAAGTACAGGTCGTACCAAAAAATTGCGTGATTGCAACACTTCAACTGGATAACCAATGCGTGACCAAACGGGTTGAATTGGTCAAGCTTCGTTTGCACGAGGCGGAGGGATATCGTGGAAGTAGGACTTCAGCAGGGTTTCAGGAAAGTTGGAAGTATCCGAGAATGGACTGTAGGTACTTATCTACTTTGTGGCTGTTATCCACAGCCGGCAACCGTCAGCTTGACAGAACGTGCGGGTCGACCTATTAATCGGCGGCGATCGTTTACGGCGAGGCTTATACGACTGGGGACGAACCTGGTGGAAGCGCCCCACACTACAACCCCCCCCCCCTCCCCCCCCCCCCCTTTATCAATACCTCATGCACTCGGCTGCGGTCTGGCCGCAACGCGCGCGCGCGGGGAGACTTCGTTTAACGACTCCGCCATAAACCAGCGTCGACCCCCGGGCGATACGGCGTCATAAATACCTCCCCGCTGCTCCATGGAAATGGATCATCTACCTAGTCTTGATACGGCGGTGCTTTGATGCCTCGCGCGTTATTACGCCACGGGTAACAAAGAGACAAGGGCGAAATGCCAATATGACGGCACCGATTTTTTTTTTTTTTTTTTTCATAAATGTGGAACACGCCATGCGCCAGACGAGTACGGCATTAACTGTCACGCGACTTTTTCGCTGCAACCAAACTTCTCTTTTGAAGTCGTGATCTGTACAACTTAGAAAAATTTTGCTCGCTTTAGATGACAGGTTAGGGTTCCAGCTGTCTGGCACTTGAACTGTGCGATGTAGTGTGTTTGAAGTCCGGTTTTTTTTGACGAAAATATTAAACGTGCCCCCTGTATTTCTACCCACAGAACATCCTACACCAGACGAGGACGGAATGGATCTTTAAAGTTACCACGCACTCTATAAATATTATTTTGTAGCCCTAAAATATAGACTTTCTACCAAAAAGTAATTGGTCACCCATGAAGATAGGCAATTCAGTACGTCAGTTGACTTGTGTTTCACAGCCTTCAGCGTAGGACCGCTGATGTTTGTCTGTGGTAGCATAAACACAGAGGCCTATTGTAACATTCTGGATAATGAAATGCTCCCAATATTGTGGCGTTTTTACGGAATAGACCCGTGTTACTTCCAGGATGAAAATGCCAGGTGCCATGTTTCAAGGGCTATTATGCAGTGGTACGCCGACAACAATGTTCGCCGATTGGACTGGCCCGCCCAGAGCCCTGACCTCAACCCTGTAGAATATCTCTAGGACGAATTGGATCGCCGGGTGAGGGCTCGTCAGCGGCTATCAAAATCCATTGCTCAACTCATGGAATGGTTGCAAGAGGAATGGCGACGAATCTCCGTGGATGTCCTGCAAACACACTCTTAGAGAGCATGCCAGACAGGGTGGCTGCTGTTATAGCCGCAAGAGGTGGCCCTACGAGATTCTAACGGAGTGACAAGCAGGGAGCAAACATTGTGGACAGGTGCCCAATTACTTTTTGGTAGGTAGTGTAGTTAAATACGGGTTTCTTTCAGACCGCGGTATCTTAAAACGTACAAGCAGAACACGAGCCAAACTACGGTAGGAACCTGTATTAAACTTTGCTACAGACTTTTCATAAACAAAAGTTATAGGGTAGCGCTGAAAGTCCCATAGGTACACTACACGCCAGTTAAGACAATGGCGCTCTTGTAGTGCGTACCAAGGCAACCCTTAATCCCATGTCACACTGTCAAATTTTTGCTTTCGACTATATTTGACAATACAATTCCTTCCAACAAATTTTATCGAATAATCTTGAATGTGTTTGAAAATCTGTAACACTATCAAATTTTTTTATTGGGAGAATCTAAATTGAAAATATTATTTCAATATTATTTTCATAGTGAGATATTGCTTTTGTTGTTCCATGCGGTCCATTGCAGGAAGAAATGTAAGTAATATTGAAATTTATTTTGATTTCTTTACTAAGTTAAAATTTTATTTATGAGATATGTTTCCTGCACAATGAAATAAATGCCTCTGAGTTCGTAATATTATGTGCAATATTCACAAAGAATAGCATTCATACTCAGACAGCTTCTACATAAATAAATCATCTTCATAACTTACTTCGTTTCCAGCAATTGTTCATTGTTTTAAGTTTATTGACGTCCATTTTTGTCGTGCACGATTCTGAATGGCTGAGACCGTCAAACATCGAATAAATTTTAGAACAGGTCCATTTTTCAAATGCCTGATGGAAACTGAAGCCATCCAATTTTCTCAGACAAAAATGGTGGCGTTTATGACGTTTCGATGAGGTCATTACCGTTCAACTTTATTTGAACAAACTTATTTGACGGGAAAAATTTGACAGTGTGACAGGGGCTTCATAGCTCCCGCGTTTCTCGGGCTAAAAAAGGAGACAAACGCTGCAGGCAAACGGGACCCTTAACTATTTTACGAAACTAACTTACATCAGTAAATACATTTGCACATGACTTACCTGAGTTTTGAACCCGGTCGCCTTGACCGTGTAGACATTAAACGTTTCTATAGACTGTTCACGGTAAATTGGACACATTTGAAATCCCTCCATACGTGTCCTTCTGCCATATGTAAATTTCACGTTACCATTGGATTGATTACTTTATTCATGCACCATCGAAGTGAAACCGAGAAACTGTTGGGAATGTAAACGTTTTAATAATATGCTAATTTATAGTGTAACATGTATAAAGAACACACACTAACTTCATTGGCCGTAAATTTTAACATTCCACTCGCAATACAATGCCGGGTGTTGAAACTATTTTTGCTAATTCGTAGGGCCACCTGTTTTTTCGCGAAAAGATTCGCGTGTAAGCTGAACTCCAATATCCTATGGCATACGCACTGTCTTCCTTTGGTTATTGGCCACGTGTCTTTGTCGTGAAACAGTTTCTTACACGACTGGGCCAATCAGAACTGGGTACCTCTGACACTGAGTGTGAATGATTAGTGGGCAGACACCTGTAAAGCGTAACTGTTGAAATCTTGTAATCAATACAGTGTATATGAGCTCTAGCGTTTTGGAGTACAACCAGTCATGGTATCGTTTCGCGAAAAACAGGCGGCTCTACTAATTCGCTACCAACTTAACTTTGAGCTTTCAGGCCAGCGTGCACTGTAGCATATATGTAGTTACAGACACAGATTATTTTCAAAGATTGATTTTATAAGTCCTCACTTTACCATGAAAAACTTTTAACTCCATAATTCAGTTGTGTAATATTTGATTTTAAGCTATATTTTGGGAGGTGGTATTATTTCTTACTTTTCGATTTTATTAAGTTTTTTAATATTATTATTTGTAATTGCATGTCAGTTATGGAGGGTGAATAAATGTATCGTTATTTTAATATTACGTGAAAAAAAAAAACTTAATCGGGAGTAGTAAAATGGGTCACAGATCATACGAAACCCTTTTGTGTGGCGCTAAGAGCACCTCTAGCGTGTGAGTTAGTGAGGTGTAGGTACTCCGTTGAGGAGAGTTCCTCAGGAGTTCACGGCCGACTGGCTGCTCAAACGGTCTCCAGCGTGGTTCACGTTTCGATCCGCCGCAAATCACGTTCGCATCGTCGATTCCCGGCTCGCTCCCAGGAGGCCCGGCGCGCCACGGCGGTTCGGTTCGGTTCGCCTTTGGAACCGCGGGCCCGCTACACCGTTTTGCTCGCAGAGGGGAGTGGGGTAGAGCGTGCTCGCGAGATGCGCGGTGACCAATCTTCGTGTTCCAACATTGGAGTGTATTGTTTAGTATTTGAGGTTAGAACACCTTTTATGTTAAGTGCTTTTAGATATTTGTACATACACTTCCTCTGATGTAGCCATAATACTAAAGGCTGTTCACGATAAAGTGAGCACTTTATAAATGAACATTAGAAAATGTATCTCCCCCTGAATGAATATATTTTAATAGGCGCAGTGAGCGGAATTTACTCAGTAAAGTTGGTAACGATTGATGGAAAATAGTTCCATATCTTAAGGTCGAATAAAAAGTGTTAATTAACCGTTTGTGATAACTGAAATTATTACTTTCGTTCTCTGTTTTATTTTAAATTCATCGAAGCATATTTGTATAGTATTTACTTTTCTAATAATATTAAGTTTCACTTTACCAATGTGTGGATAAAGTGACGAGGCCAATGTCAATGTTACTTTTACATAAGGCGGAAGAATACACAAAGTGCATTCCAGTATATCTTTAGCAGGGCTTTCAAAACTGTTCTACAAGACTATATTCACGTTAGTCATAGTGATTGATTCATATGAAAGGAAAATTCGAAAAATGCGAACAAACGCGTTCATTACTGTTGACTATATGACTTTTACGGTTGTACAGGCTACGGGCTAGTCAATGGCGGAGGACATGCGCAGAAGAAAAAATGTGAACTACCTCCATCTTTAATCTATCATTTGGCTTACTCAGCACGACGTAACGTCTCATTTAGCCTTGACCCGAGTACCCCGCCTCTTTGCCACGATCGCTTCGTTCACAGTGCACTATTCGCGATTCCTTCACACTTTTTGAATAAAATCTTTTAAAAATCACCCCATGTCTGACTGAGTGTTTAAATAACATGCCTTGTATCACAAGCGTTTTATACTTGTGTCAACATATGTACCTTACTTTTTATAGGAATTTAACACGTATTTATATTTTATATTTTTTAATGATATTTAATTTATAATTGATATACGTAAAAACAGTGAGAAGAAGGTGTGTTGGTAAAGCCTAGTAAGAAATAATTCTAGTGCAGAATATTACTAAAAGGAATGCGAACGAATTCGATGCGGTGTCACTTTGGTGTGATTTTCTATACTTGGTTAAGTTTTGATTGCACGAGGAGGAGAAATATCCTGCAAGTAGAAGTTTAGAAGGGCTTCAGAAATGTTGGAAGCGACCGTGAATGAACTATATATGGAATATTGCACAGGAAACGACTTCAATGATCTGCACTGGGACCAAACACTAGGCAAATGTACGGAAGCGAAATGGAACGACGATACCTTTGATATAGGTGAACTGCGGGAACGGGCCTTGAGTCCGATTGGCTGTTGCACGTTGTGTACTACTCCCAATTGGTCGGGCTGCCGTCTGGATAAGTAGTCTCGAGGAGCTTATTTGTGAACGACGTTCCGCCGCCTATAGGCAGGTCACGATAAAGTGAGCACTTTTGAAATCAACCTCAGAAAAAGTCAGTGCTCTTACCTGCATACATGTTAATGGGCGCACTGAATGAAATGCGCCCAGTAAATTGGTAACAATGGATGGGAAGTAGTTCCTTATCTTAACGTTGAATAAATAGTGTTAGGTAATAATTTGTGATAACTTATTTTATTTCTTTCGCTTTAGGTTTCATTAATGCATCAGAGTGTCAAAATGAGCAAATTTGAAAAATATTTACTTTTCTAATAATTTCACAGTTTCACTTGACCGACGCATGATTAAAGAGATGAGGCCGGAGGCAATGCTAATTTCATATAAGGCGATAGAATACACAACGTGCATGCAAGTAGATCTTAAGCAGGGTTTAAAAAGTGCTCATGTTTTCGTTAATAGCCCATAGTAGCCAATAAGACACAAAGCCCATTCCACAGATTCGTGCAGTCAATCAGCGAATGGATTAACCCACTTCAAAGGACCTGGCACTTCATTTCAATTCTGTATACTTATTTATTCTGTGGCGTTATACTGAGACGAATAAAGCTCGGGCAGTAAATTTGTCCGTTGCTCAGCTAAACGTTACTTTCTTACGTGTGAGTGATAAATGTTATGGTATACATGTTCCCGTCATCTTCCACTTACGTATACTTCTACACATATTAATTTCCACATAAAGTATTTCAAAACTGAGGCTGTGAAAGCACAGGGAAAATTATAATAATTGGTTTTTCGTTATGAAAAATAGCTTGCCTTTTTGTTCTATGACATTTTCCACATTTTGAATTATAATCGATGGTTCCTTCGTTAATCGATACATTTTGACTCGCTAGAAAATACGAATGTAAGTAAAATGAGTGCCTAATTTGTACTAAAAAATAGTAAAGGGAGTCGAGTAACAAAACATATGAGAAAATATTAGGGAGGCCATTTTTTGCCTTCGGTTTAAAAAAATGCTGATTTCTAGCCAGTTCGTTGATTCAGGTTATTACTGAGAGAAAAAAAATACAAATTATAAACATTGAATACTAGAAACTAAAAATAAAGTTAAATTAAATTAATACAATGGTGTGGATGCTGTAAATAAGTGAGTGGTCCCATACCGTTTCATTCGGTTCACCTAGAAACTAATCACCGAGTTAAATCGTAAGAGCTTAATGAATTCTGTTCAGTAGCCTCGTGTCACGTAAGAAGCTTTACTATTTGAATTTGTGTCTTTTGAGATACGCGACGAAAATACGTGAGGACGATGGGGATTAGTTAATTGGAATACCAGAAGTTATTTTGCGTATTTACGTGTCCGAGGCATACGCGTGTGGTGGCTAGAGCTAGTGATTTTCGCGAAAAAAAATTCGGGTACAGGGTAGACACTTCAATTCTATAAAAACCTAACAGCAGTTTTTCCTATGCTGCCTTTGGTTGCTGTCTGTTTGAGAAGGCGTTTTCATATTTGACCGGGCCACTCAAGAACTCGGCAACACCGACACAGCTCCTGCGTGATTCGCGTGCAGACAGTTAACACATATCCAACAATAATCCAGCCAATCAAGACAGGTGAACTACCCTACAATGTTTTGAAATATTACTTGTCTTGAAGTCTTTTCGCGAAATTTATCTAGCTCTAGTGATGGCGCTAAGGGTTGCCCAAGCTCTGGCGTCACATGCCTCGTCCCCTGTACGAGAAAGAAGCTTAATTGGCGTACAATCTTTCAGTGGGATGCTCGAATGTGCAATAATTGCTGCGATGACTTTATAATTTTACGGCATAGCGTTAAACAAAATGGAGTGCGGCATACCTAGAGATAATGGAAAATCGCGAAAAATTTTTGAGTCAACATATATTCACTTTAGGCAGTTTCCCCTTTTATAATTCGATGAACAAGGTTTTCATTCGACTAAGTTGTTTGCGTATCAATCACGAACGTTTTGACTTTTAGTATTAGAATCCTGATTGGCCCAGTGAAATGGGGTAGTGGCTCCATACATGATTGACAGCCGATAAGTAAAGAAAACTGTCGGGCATGTGTACAATACATTGAATCCTAGCAAACAGTCAACTTTTCCCGCGGTAAACCATCATCTCTAGGAATACCCTTAATCTACTTTTACCATCCTGTATGGGAGGTGGAGTACCCAAAAAAAATGTTCGTGGAAACGTCCGTTGTCGTCATTAATGCTCTGGAAAATACTCATTATAAACGGTAACTAATCAACAAGCATGGTGTGTTTCTTAAACGCTATTCGTAGGCAAAAATTAAGTAGACCGCTTTAATCACTTCGATAAAATAATTGACGTACTAATTGAATTTCTGTTCATTTCTTTGGCGGTGCAATTTAGACGCTCCTTTAATCTCGTCGCGTAAAGTGTAATAAGAACATCTGGATCATAAATTAAAATTAATTACTTTAATTATTGTCTGTGTGTTTCCAGAATGAATATATATATATATATATAAAATACATATTATATATAATTTTATCGCGTAAACAATAACAAGAACATCTGGATCATAAATTAAAACTAATTACGTTAATTATATCCTGTGTGTTTCCAGAATGTATATATATATATATATATATATATATATATATATATATATATATATATATATATATATATATATATATCACGAGTCAGCGTTACACCACAATTTTTGCCAAAATTGTGGGAAGATACTTTATGCACTTCAGTTGAGCTCCTTTTTATCCCTTCCCATCCTTACACTTTTACATTTTATAGTGGTGTGAGAAATAACATTTTAAAAATGCTAAGGGATCGAATTCCGCCTGAGACAGAAGTACGTACTACAATAGTAACTACTATTTTTCAAACTTGTCTACTGCTATAAGATTTTCTGCTACCGCCAGCCACAAAGAAACTGCTTGCTGCGGCAAACGTTGCCCGGCAAGCATGTTATGGGCTGTTCACGGTAAAATGATCACTTTTGAAAGCCCTGCTTAAGATCTACTTCTATACACATTGTGTGTTCTTCCGCCTTATGTACAATTAACATTGCCATGGGCCTCGTCACTTTATCCATGCGTCGGTCAAATGAAACAGTGAAATTATTAGAAAAGTAATTATTGTATAAATCCGCTCATGTTTACACTTCAATGGAATACAAAAAACAGAAAGCGAGAGAAACCATTTAAGTTATCACAAATGGTCACCTATCACTTTTTGTTCGACGTTAATATATGGAACTACTTTCCCCTCCATCGTGAACAACTTAACTGGGCGCATGTCACTCAGTTCGCCCGTTAAAACATATAGTGGTAGGGGCAGTGACTTTTTTTTAAAGGTTGATTTCATAAGTGCTCACTTTATCGTGAACAGTCTTTACGTGTGGTGTCTGTTACATATCATCGTTTGCTTATTTTCGTTTCAAATGCGCAATTTTACTGTTTTTGCGAAACACTATAAGGTCACGTTCAGGAATGAGATTATAATTATTATAATTTTCTACTACTGCGATAAATATGCGCAGCGTAGGGAAAATATTCAACATTTGGGAAGCTGCACTTGATGGAAATTTTCGCGTACATTCCATTTTTTTGCATTTATTAAGATTTTCCTAAGCACTTGTTAAAATTAGTTCACAAAATGCCCAATTTATTCCCAGTACTCATTTGTCTAATTAGTTGATTCTTGTGTTCGCAAAACAGTCAGATTGTTATTTTGGCGTATAATTCTAAACATTTCTATTTCTAGCAAATGACACCACGTTTACTGTCTGAAAATTGAACAGCGTCACTTCTGCACAAAGAATATGGTCTTATCCGAGTGAATGTACTAAACTAACGCTTTGAAAATAAAACGTGTAAAGGAGTTAAAATTACGAATCCCATCCTCCTTAAGGGTGTGGGGTACATTTAAACGACTATTTGGTATTTACATGAAATATTAGTAAAGAAGTTAAGACACCTGAGATGATAGAGCTTATAGACTGTTCTCGGTAAAGTGAGCATTTTTGTGGCCCTAGTTACTTTTTATTTCAACCATTTTTTATCCTTTAATCACTATTTAAAATAAATAATGCCATGTTAGTATTAAACACAGTGTGTATATTCCACCGCATTCTGAAGTCAACGTCTAAGGCTAAAACAAAATGTATTTATCCACTATTATTACAAATGAGAAGGTTTTCAAAAGTGCCCATTATACAGTGAATTTCCTGTAGCATGATTAAACATTTAGTATGTTTATAATTTTTAGCTTTGGAAAATTTTAATACGCCACTGAAAATTTTATAACATGATTATCCTAAACTATAGTTTTAACCTTCTTGAAACGACTCGTAATGGAAAACGAGCTAACATAATTCAACGCAGACTTATCGTGATTAAAAAAGAGTGACGCATCATTGGAAATTGGGAATTAAAATAAGTTAACGAGAGGAAGCAACAAATTCGCGATTTGATGTCCACTACCTGTGAACATTCGGCGTGGAATAACATTGCCCGTCCTTAGGAAATTACGGGATGTAATGTTGTTAATCAACAAATGTGTGTTACCCGTGGGCGTTTATTGATTGTTATTACATAATTATGATGCGCACATTAAAGGAACACACGGTAGTACCTTGGTGTAGCATACCCAAGGAAACTGTTTTTGAAATACATACAACGTTTGAAAGGGCGTCGTAGGTTGCCAGTCAGGTCTGCAAACTTATCTTTACAGGCGGGTCGTTAAAACCCTGATTATCTACCGACGGACAATGTTATAGGCTATTCAAGATAAAACGAGCAATTTTGAATATGCACGTTGTGTATTCTTCCGCCTTATGTAAGATTAACATTGTCATGGGCGTTATCACTTTATTCATGCGTCGGTCAAGTGAAAGTGTGAAATTATAAGAAAAGTAAATATTTTACAATTCTGCTCATTTTAACACTCCGATGCATTAAAAAAAACATAGAGCGAAAGAAATATTTGAGCTAACAGAAATGGTTAGCTAACACTTTTCATGAGACGTTTAAATACGGAACTACTTTCCTATCCATCGTTGCTAACTGAACTGGGCGCATTCGTCTCAGGACGCCCGTTTAAATATATGCAGATAGGAGCAGTGGCTTTTTTCTAAGTTTGATTTCGAAAGTGCTAACTTCATCGTGAACAGCCTTTACCCGCAAATGTTCACAATTAGCAGATAATTATTTGTTCCATTTCACGTAGTTTTTTAATTACTGCAAATATTTTTCAGTGATGTGTATCTCCCTTGGTAATAACGTAATATGGCGTATTATGTTTTTCTCACACATTTTCCGTAACGTAAAATGTAAAAAATTTGAAATACAACTAGATAAGAGGTCTCTTAGAGGGAATCAAATGTCCTTATTGAGGTGTACACGATTTGGCAAACGTTTCTCGCGTAAAGGCTGTTCACGGTAAAGTGAGCACTTTTGAAATTAACCTCAGAGAATAAGTCACTGCCCTTACCTGCATATATCTTAATGGGCGAAATGAGTGACATGTGTCCAATAAAGTTGGTAACGATGGAGAAGAAAGTAGTTCCATATATAAACGTCGAAGAAAGTGTTAGGTAATTATTTGTAATAATTAGAATTATTTATGTTGCTTTCTTTATTTTTAAATTCATCGAAGTGTAAAAATGAGCACAATTGTACAATATTTACTTGTCTAATAATTTCAGTTTCACTTGACCGGCGCATGAATAAAGTGATGAGGCGCATGGCAGTGTTAACTTTTCATAAGGCGGAAGAACACGCGGCGTGCTACAAGTAGATCTTAAGCAGATTTCATAAGTGCTCATTTTACCGTGAACAGCCTATAGCCAACATACAAGAACATCCAGGTGCTGCATATACTTGGAGGAACGCTCGCACGAGACAGAATCGATGGGACGCTAAAAATGAAGCCGACATGCTTATTCAATGCGGCATCGCCCCTCAGCGCAACGCAATGGAATTGCGCGCAGTGTTTCGTCGTGAATAGCGCATTTATGGAACATCGAGCGGTAAGTCTGTCCGGTTTTTATTCGCGGGAAATATGGAGCAAAGTTGGCTGCAGTTCTCTGCCCTGTAGGTTCCCGTGTAAAGACTGTTCACAATAAAGTGAATATTATTGAAATCAACCTCAGAAAAAAGTCACTGCCCCTGCCTGTAAATATTTTAACGGACGCAGTGAGGGACACGCACACTGTAAAGTTGGTAATGATGGATGGAAAGTAGTTCCATATCTTAACGTCAAATATAAAGTGCAAGGTAACTGTTTGTGATAACTTAAATTATTCTTTTCACTTCCTGTTCTTTTTTAATGCATCGAAGTGTAAAATGGAACAGAATTCTAACATATTTACTTTTCCAACATTTCCACAGTTTCACCTGACCGTCGCATGAATAAAGTGATGAGGCCCATGACAATGTTAATTCTACATAAGGTGGAGAATACACAATGTGCATACAAGTATATTTTAAGCAGTGCTTTCAAAAGTGCTCATTTTACCGTGAATAGCCTATACGTGATCGGTAAGTCCCGCGTATCTGATAAATACGTTTTCATATATATATATATATATATATATATATATATATAGACGGTTCATGGTAAAGTGAGCACTTTTGAAATCAGCCTTTGGAAAATATCACTGTCCGATAAATGCATATATGCTACTGTAAACTCCGGCAGGTAGGTTTCTAAGTTAAGTTAGCCGCGAAATAAGAAAAAAACAGTCACCAAGTCTCTACGTTACAATGTGAGTGTAACGTTAAAACTTTTGGCAAGACGTGTTAAAGGCTGTTCACGATAAATAAAACACTTTTGAAATCATCCTTACAAAAAAGTCACTGATCCTGCTTGCACATGTTTTAACGGGCGCGGTGAGTGACATGCGCCCAGTAAAGTTGGTAACGATGAAGGGAAAGTAGTTCCATATATTAACGTCGAATAAAAAGTTTTAGGTAACCATTTGTGATAACTTATACTATTTCTTTCGCTTTCTGCTTTTTTTTAATGCATCGAAGTGCAAAAATGAGCAAATTTGTAGAGTATTTATTTTGCTGCTAATTTGACAGTTTCTCTTTGCCGACGCATGAATAAAGTGATGAGGCCACAGCAATATTAATTTTACGCAAGGCATAAGAATACAGAACGTGCATACAGGTAGATCTTAAGTGCAAATTTTACCGTGAACAGCTTCTAGTGATGTTTACACGCATGCAAAGTACGAGAAGTGGCATATCAGTAACCATATTAGTAACTCATTTTGGTTTCTAACGTTTTCACGTTTTTACTCGGCTGACGCGTAAATAAAATCATTAGACCGAAGACGAAGTAAATGATACAAAATTCCGTGGCTAGGTTAACAAAATGCAAAACTGCCATTATTTCTCCATCGAATCCTTAATCACTTAATTAAATATGTAAGTTGGGCACGGAAGGATACAAAATTAGAACAGAAGTAGATCTTATGTAGGGCGCTCAAAAGTGTTTAGTTAACTGCAAACTACCTATAGCTGAATTCTCGTTTGCTTTATCGATGTGTTTTACAATGGTGCTGTTAAAATGAGTGAAATCCCGAAATTTGCCTTACTTAATAGTTCCAACTGTGCGTAATGTTCGTAAACAAAATCATTGTTAAATGGCGCACTGGAAATGTGTGTATTCACATGTGAGAGGACCCGGGTTCGATTCTCAGTCCAACAATTGTTATTTGTGTTTGCCACGGTTATCCGAAATTACTTCAGGTCAGTGGCGGGATACTTAATTAATACAGAGCATGGTGACTTATTACGCCGTATCCTTACTGTCAAAGGACTTCGTTTTGCCCCTAATTACCATCCTGTCTACGAGACATAAAGTCAACACATTGAGGTCTGCACAATATAACTGGCACTTACGATAAATTAGAAGTGAGTCACCTATATCCACTACCTCAAGAACACCAGTTCTGTTGGTGTCTGTGTTAGAACTCACCACCGTCCTATATGTCCATACCACACCGGACACTACCCTGTACTTTACAACGTTCATCATTGGCCGGTCATCAACCAATGGAGAACCGAGCTGATATTGACCCAATCAAATGTCCTTTATCGTATAAAATGATTTACAAGCAATCTGGTCCCTTTGTGGGGCTATACGAAAAACAAATTCTATCGTTAGCAATTTCATTGTAACTGCGCTGTCGTGTTCTTGTGAGGTCGTGTTAAACACTAGCCGAGCAAACACTGCACATCCGTGCAGGTTTTGTTCTGAACATCAAAGACATTTTCACATTAGCTTTGCTCGAGTCGAGCTACACTCGAGCATAGTCTACAAAGTGTTGAGCCGTAACAAAAATTACATTTTCGTACAAAATGGTGCACTTCAAACTCACGGCAAGGCAGGACAGTCGCCAGGTAGTCGAGCGCCTTTTGAGACCAGGTTTGTAATCCACGCGCGGAACGCAAGCACGCACACACGCACACACACATACAAGTCGAATGCAGAAAATTCTAAGATTCGGTTGATAAACTACGCACGGCGCAAAGATGCAATTCATAATTGCAATGCGTTTCGGCTTGCATTTTATGCACTAATGTCTTGCACTAATGTAGAAGGGCACGGTTCTCAGTTTTATTCTCAACATTGAGTTATTTTATTCAATTTCGCAAAGATTCTACGTCAAATTTAATGGATTCAACAACAGAAATAATTACGTAGTCACGCGGGATCTTTTTAAGTCATTTCCGGCTGAAGGTTGCCAAGGCTTTAACGTCAAATCACATTCAAGTTCAGTTACGGAGTAGCCACGCGTGTGTACCTGGTTTTTTTTTAAATATGCGAGTCTAAATAAGTTTAGTCCGTGCCCCCACCCCCTCCCACTACGACTAGCCTACACCATAGAAAAAAAAACAATTTCTGCTTATGTTATTGAAATGGCAAAGGTTGATGGCATTGTAATCTCCTCCTTGACCTAGTTTAATGACTAGGTTGATGTACTTTTAGTGGGATCCTACAAGGAACATGTAAAATGAAGGCTAAGTTCAGACAGGATCTTATCGCTGACTTCTTCGCCTAGTTAAAAGTAAGTGGTATTTTTAAAAGCGCAAATCCGTTATCGATAACCGAACGCTGAAGAACATTCCAGAATCCATCATTATTTTTTTGCAAAGTACCTAAAAAGCCTGAAAAATAACTTCGTAACAAACACATGTTGGAATTCGGAAAAACATTACAACTTACATATTTAATTAAGTGATTAAGGATTCGATGGAGAAATAATGGCAGTTTTGCATTTTGTTAACCTAGCCACGCAATTTTAAAATCGGTCCCTCATTCGTGAAATTACTTTATAGTCAATACCGAATAATATACAAAAATTCGAATATCACAATCATTTGTGTGCATCAAGTCGAGACAGGTAACTTAACATTCGACAATATTTTACCACGAATGCTTATTACTACTGAGATTTCCTCCGGGCACGCAAAGCAATTTACTCTCAAACAGTATTTACCTTTTTTCGAGTAATTATATATTAAACACGCTGAATTATGTTTCCTTTTCTGACCTCATAAAATTCTAGTCATAGCAGTATACTGTAAATGTGTTCAGCAGGCTTGTATAAACGCAAATGCGCGATGAACATAACATATAATAAAGTTCATTCGGTTTACAAGTAAGTGTATGTATGACAATGAAAGAAGGCATTTTTACGAAATAGTTGGTGCTTACCTTGTGCGTGTCCTGCAGGGACAACCCTGACGTGCACGAAATTGCGATATCTTATTTCGTGTTGTGTACGTAAGATGTTCAGTCAATATAATTGCCTGAGTGAAGAACAATAATAAATAATCTATAGAATTTATTTGAATAGCTCGTTTCTGGAAAAAAAAAAAAACCCTTACTTTTTTATTTTTCTTTACTCGTTAAAAACATCTCAGTTATGGTATTTGCTAATTATTAACTACTTCACTATAATCAAGTTAATATCCAATCGAGTTTGAGTGGCCTGAGATAAAACGAGTATAATTATGAATCACATATTTTGTATAGGTTCTGTGCACAGTAGAGTGAGCACTTTTTAAGGACCTGATAATTTTTTTCTTTTCAACGTATTTCTATCTTTCCGCCACTTTTTAATATCAGAATTGCCATGTGACCAATAAACACAGTGTATACATTTCACCACTCTCAAAAGTTAACGTCTGAAGCTCCGTTAACAATATATATATTAGTGGTTAATTCCTGTTGCGAGGGCCTTAGAAAGTGCTCACTTTACCGTGAATAGCCTATACAAGAGTTATACACAGGGCAGATATCGGGCACTGAGATTCGCGAGAATAGTGCCGGTCAAATATCGTGCAACATGTTGACGACTGACTTTCTACACTGACCATGAAAGGGTTAAACAATTGCGACAGCTGGGGACTGAAGAGGCTGAGACGGCAGGGCAGGAGGGACGCAGGCATGCAGACAGGTGTTGGCACATGTAACGACTGCGAGGAAGAAACCTACCTGTGGCTGCGACCTTGGGGCAGGCAGCAGGGGGTGGGTGGCCGGCTGCTCGCGCCACCCGGGGTCGGGCGGACGCCTGGCTGACGGGCCAGCTATTGACTGACCTGAGCGGGTCACGCGAGCCACGTAGTGCCGCTCGGAGCCGGGGACTCTGCGGCCTGGCCGACACTGCAGGTCACGGACCAGCGCCGAGCGCGAGTACCACACCCCCCCCCCCCCCTTTTTTTGCAATGCGCGAACAAGGAGAAGGGGGTGCGGATCCCCGAGCATGTGCAGAGACGCACCCACCTGTTAGCCTATACGCGGCGCGCATCTACCCCTCTCCGTCGCGCGGCGCTGGGGGCGCGAGGGTATACCGCGCAACGCAAGGTTTGATGCGAGCCCCGGCCTTGGCGAGGGGAGGGGGAGCGTACACCACCATACACGCCCACCGCCGCCCAGGCACTCGCTTGCACTGTGCGCACCTACCTGCTGCCCTTGAATGGCGTTGAAGCACGCTTGAAAAACTAGGTTTTCAACTTAAATATTAAGCGTGTCTCAACATATGTATGTACGAAAAGAAAACGTACCACGTAAGATTATTGGTTGTACATGGTAAAATGAGCTCTTTTGAAAGCCCTGACTAAAATCTACTTGTAAGCGCATTGTGTATCCTTTCGCTGTATGTAAAATCAACGTTGCCGTGGACCTGGTCATTTTATTTATGCGTCAGTAAAAGCAAACTTTAAATTATTATGAAAGTATATATTTTTCAAATTTTCAAATCTAGACACGTATATACATTTAAAAAATCAGGAAGAAAAATAAGTAATTGTAGTATTGATAAATGTTTACCGAACACTTTTAATTCAACGCTGAGACATGGAACTACTTTCTCTCCTTCGTAACAAACTTCACTGTGAGCGTGCCATTACGTGAGCCCGTGTAAAATTTGCACGCAAGTAGGGACAGTGACACTTTTCAAAGGTTGATTTTAAAAATGCTTACTTTATCACAAACAGCCTTTATGAATATTGTTTTGATGGCCTACATCTTTAAAAGTGTATTTTACATATTGTATCTTAAAACATATACTATCGGACACTACAGAAACAAAGTTAGGTGACTATATTGTATCTTGATACAGACTTTCCACCAATAAAATAATAAGAGTCACCGGTTAAGTCTCACAGGTACACGCTGCGTGTGTACACTGCACCCCAGTTCAGAACCTTGAGCTTAGTGGCGATGGCGTATTCGATGCGCCGAACAGTGTAGCCCTTATTGCTCTCGCGCTTGTCTGCCTCGGATGTCGAAAACTGCATCAGGTAAATTCCATTAATCTCGGATATTTACAAACAAAATCTTTGTAATTAACAATTATGAGCGGGCATTAAAAATTAAAGCTCGGCGTGGCCTAAGGGACAACTTAGCAGAATTCTGAGCTTTGTATTATTTCAGTTATATCATAGTTTTCTTTATGGAGCACACAATTATTAAATAATAACGGAACTATGAATTATATTAACATATCTGAAACGAGAAACGGGAGAAAAAGAAGTAAGCTTTCAAAATAATCGTCAATATTTTTACAAGACGCCAGAGACATGTATTCGGGTTCTTGATGGATGGAGGTCTTAACTAAAATAAGAGAACTCAATTAATTTTAATTTATTGATATAGCTACTATTTACAGCACTCAACTATCCATATCCACTTGTAGTCGTATTGTTCTCAGTAAGCGCAAAATTTAATATATGTCCCAATTTTAATTAAAATACTTCTCAATGTGCCTATATTGACTATAGTCACGTAAGTCACACTGATTAACGCTTGTTCAATCTGTATGTTGCCATAATTTGCAATGCCTCACTCACGCTTCCATTTCAATAGTCCAGCCTGCCAGTCGCACCCTTCACTGCACCAATGCTCGCAGTTCACAGACTTCTCTCCCGCTGATCACTTTCGTCGCCACCCTTCAGAGACTACTGGCTCCATCTCTTCGCTGTCTTCACACAATTGTCGCTTCTTAAGTCTTACAATCATCCAAATGCTCAACTCTTTAAAACTGTCGGCTCGGAGGCCGTCGCGGATTAAATAATCCCGGTGGCCCAATCTGGAAGGTTCCCCGTAGACCGAGACATGCTGAGGAATGGTAGGACAATGAACCAAAACATTATTTCAGATAACCGCAGAAATTCAATTCTCTAGATGTCAGTATCGCACGATTTGCGATAGGCTTATTACGGCAGCATGTAGTGGTACATGATGCAAGAGACTTTGAAAATTGCCGCACTCTTCTGACCTTCAAACATTCCTTCGCTCTCGCGAGCAGGTCGGTGCAAGAGGAGTGACGAAGAGCAGCGTAACGTAACATTGCCCCCCCCCCTCCAAAAGTCTGTTCACCTCGAACCGACTCTGCAGAATATGGAACTTCGTGTAGTGCCTGTCGGTCAGTGTGGATATAACTTGGTTTCACAAGAGAGCCTTGACGATAAATCAGAAAGACTTCATCATTGATAGTATTCAGAATCATGAAAGGGCCTTCCTAACATTTTTGTAGCTTCGGGCAGTATCCTTTTCACCCTGTGGGTTGTACAGCCTCACCAAAACAACAGTTGTCCTTCTTGAAATTCCTCGCCTGACTTTCTCCTGTCATACAGCGTCTTCAACCCATAACTATTTATTCTGAGGCACTGTCGAGCAAAATCATGATTTCCAACTAGTCTGTGATGTACGCTATCTACCAAAAAGTAATTGGGCACCCGTGGCCTATTGTAACATTCTCAATAACGAAATGCTCCCAACATTTTGGCGTTTTTACGGAATGGACCCGTGTAACTTCCAGGATGACAATATTGCAGGTAACATGTTTCAAGGGCTACTATACAGTAATACGCCGGCAACAATTTTCGCCGATTGGACTGGCCCACCCAGAGCCCCGACTTCAACCCTATAGAACATCTTTGGGACGAATTGGATAGACGGGCGAGGGCTCTTCAGGTGCGGCCAAAATCTATTGCTCAACTCATGGAATGGTTGCCAGAGGAATGGCAACGAATCCCCATGGATGTCCTGCAAACACTCGTAGAGAGCATGCCAGACAGAGTGGCTGCTGTTATAGCCGCAATAAGTGGCCCTAAGAGATTATAACAGGGTGACAACCACCGAGCAAATATTGTGGACAGGTGCCCAATTACTTTTTGGTCGATAGTGTAGTTCGCTGGCACAATCAGGGACTGTAGCGTCCTCTTCAGTCGGTCGGCCAAACAGCAGGTCACTCTGGAGACATAACTCTGTTCCAAACACCACCCTTATTGGTCTTACCCTTGTACACTCGTGAACTGCCAAGTGGTAGGCAATAAGAAACAATTGCACCTATTATTCCCAGTCCTTTGTTTATTTGCTACAAGTACTGCTCAAGAGTGTGGTTAAGCCTCTCGACCATTCCATCCGACTGAGAGTGTATGGCTGTAATCCTAATATTTTTCATCTACAGAAATGTTGCTACATCCTGGAAAAAAATTGTTTTAAAATCTTCTCCCATATTGGAATGATGTACTAGTGGCCCTCCAAACCTCGAGAAGACATGCTACACAAGTGCATCGGCCACATTAAATGCTTCTGGGTTTGGGAGGGGAAAGACATCAGACCACTTAGTAATCCTGTGACATCAGTAGATACCAATTACCTCTCTCTGTGCCAGGCAAGGGACCCAGAATATCTACTGCCATTATATCGAATTGGGCTACAACATTGTATTTCTGGAGACGAACTTGTCCCTTGGTCCTTGGGCCCTTCCTCGCAGTGCGGGTGTCGCACATGTAACACCACTACTCAAAATCATCCCGACAATGAAGCCAGTAGAATCTCAGTCTATTTCTGTCAAGGGTCTTACTAACACCAAAGGGCCTACTGGCTGGCGCATTATGCAGTTCCTTTAAGACTTCTGGAACCCTGCATTCTGGAAGGACCAACTGTAAATGTGTGTGTTTTCCATCATTACTTTCCCAAGTTTCTGTTAAGTTCACCATTCTTCAGTATGAGGGCATTCCATGGTCACCATTATGCTTTGACTGCTGTGCTTAGGCTAGATATATCATACCATTTTGGCTGACAGCTAATTCTTTCCACTTTAGTAATGGTTGCAAAGTGGGCTTATTCAGATTATCTTTCCTAATGCCCTCATCACTCCAGGTAGGTGTCTTATCATAAGGTAGACAACCTTGAATTCTTGTCCTCCACACCTTCAGCGACTCACCACTATTTTCTTCCTGGCATTCGCAATGACGACAAAATGGTTCACATGGCCTCCTAGAAAGTGTATCTGTGTTCCTGTGAAGGCGTTAAGATCTGTGCTGCATTTCAAAGTAATATACTTAGAATTGCTTTATCGACTAGCCTATTTGACCTTCGGAGTTCTTGAAAATAAGTATTCAGCATAGGGAAGCATAGTCGATAGGGGCTATGGTGGTTGAGCAGTTAGCCTGTTCGCTTCCCACCAAGGCGAATTGGGTTCAATTCCCAGCTGTGTCACTCCCAACTTGTCGCCAGTGGGAATCGTGCCTTCCTATCTCGAATCTGAGATAACGTTACTCTATTGCATACATCGCTAGTATCAGTATCCAAAATGAACATGCCCTCACTTTTTGGGAATCCCAGGACTAGTGGAGATATCAGAATTTCCCTTGCTCTACTAGAAAACATCTTCACTCTCAGTGGTCCAATAAAATTTCCTTTATGCCCCAGTCAGTTCGTGTAGTGACGTGGCGATAGTGGTGAACCCAGGTATAAATCGAAGTTAGTAGGCACATAATCATCGAAAATTCGGCACTTTGGTTTTGGCAGTTGTTGTCGGCCAATTTATTATTGATTTGGTCTTTTCATTGTCTGTTTTAATTCCGTGGGCCAACACTACATGCCCCAATATATTTATTTTCTTTTTTAACACATGGCGCTTCTTGGGAAGTAGTTTCAAATTGGCTGTGGCACTTTCTGGAATACAGAATCTATGAATAACAGATGTTCTTCAACTGTCTTTACTACCACAACAGTTTCGTCTATGGAACCCTGACATATATCTATAGGGAAACCTTTTCCCATCAGGCATTCGAAGGTGGCAGGGACCTTACACAGCCGAAAAAGATTAATTTTGAACTGCTAGGTGCATTTCCCTTTGACACAAAATTTAGTTTTCTCTTGGTCATCTCGGGCCACCTCGCACTGCCAGTAACCACTTTTCATGTCCAATGTAGAAAACCATTGCGAATCTTCTAGACTGTTCAGCATGTTATGTATACTTGAAAGTAGATAAGTCTTCCTTTGTCACATTATTTACATGATGTTAATCAACATAAAACTTCAGAGAGCCACATTTTCTCTTAACTAGTAGAGTATGGGAAGAAAATGAATTTACTGATCGTTCTACCACATATAGCTCCCTAATTTCCTTCATAATTCTCTCAATTGACAAATGCGAAGCTAGTGGCAGTCGTATTGATTGATGATTTATGGGCCTGGCATATCCTGTATCAATGCGATGACAGGTCACATTAGTCCATCCAAGATTATTTTCTCCATACCAGAAGACATCCCTATTTCTCAGCAGCAATTCTAAGATGGCTTTCTCCTGTCGCCAGTTAAGGTTTTCCCTTGTTCTTAGTAGCAGTTCCTCCAGTACTTCAGGTAGATGACATTCAGTTTGTTTTGCTCTAGAAATTTCTGGAACATTTGGACGTACGTGTGTGACCTGGTTACAAATCCCTACCACAACCCCTCCTCAACATGTACGGCACTGTCGGACAAATTACTCATTCCAACTGGCAAACTAACAGAATTTTAAGAGACCGAATTCTTTGCTACAACGACAATGCATGGCAGGAGGACAACTTTCTCTGCTGGCTAAAATTAGAATCAAATATCTGACAAATTTTCCTTGATATCTGCATGTTATGACAATTTCACTAGAAGAGGGCAGCACAGTGGTTTGAGAACAGATTACTTGGTAGCTAATTGGCGAGGACAAATCATACCATGTTAAAGTCACCAACTCTGTATTGCCTACCCATAGAACACCATGTGGAGTAACGATACAGCACCTTAGCCTGCATAATACATTAACACATTGAGGTTTGCACACATTTACTGGCACTTAAAACAAATTAGAAGGGAGTCACCTGTATCCACTACTCCAAGAACACAGGTTCTGTTGATGTCCGTGTTAGACTTATAATCCTCCTATTGATACATACCTCACTAGACCCTACCCTGTACTTTAAAGCGTTCGTTATAGGTCGGTCATCAACCTATGGAGAGCGAAAATGATACTAACCCAATCAAATGTCCTCTATCGCACAAAAGGATTTTCAATAACTCATGTCACTTTGAGTGGCTATAAAAAATAAATTCTATTGTTAGCAATATTATTGTTACTGAACTGTTATGTTCTTGTGAGGTCATATTAAACACTAGCCGAACAAAGACTGCACATTCATGATAGTTTTGTTCTCAACAACAAATCAATTTTCAAATTAGCTTTACTCGAGCTACACTAGAGCATAGTCTACAAAGTGTTAAGCCCCAAAATAAATTCGTCCTCTATTTATGGTATGTATATATGTGCTCTAGGCTTGGGCCACTAAACCTCAAGTACACTTTTCTCTTACCTGTTACTGTATTTATAAGTACCATTCCATTCTGTCGTCGGGTGATCGCTGGGCGAAGGCCCAAGGATGTCTAGACTTTCTAATGTTATGATCACTCTAGTGTCGACGATCATCTGGCAAGAAATGTCATTCAAGCTCCCTCTATGTGATAAGGTTTAGTGACCCAGGTGAACTTGGGTCAGCGGAAGCGGACTGATCAGGATATCTGACATTTGACCCCAAAATAAAAAAAAATCCAAAATATTCCAAAAATCCCAAAAAGATATTATTATACATTATTGTTTTATTTTTTACATTTTTTTTTAAATTTTATTATTAAAAATAATTTAAAAATTGCAAAATTATAAAAAATTGTTTTTAATTATTACTTAAAAATTTCAGTTCCCTAGCAGCCATTTTTCCATAAAAATCTCCCCTTTCACCCTAAAAAAATTCACCCTTTTCCCTTAAAATTTCCTTTTCTTTAAAAACGTCTTAAAATTGCAAAAAAATACATAAAAGTCATTAAGTATATTACATTACAGACTGCTACCACTAACTTGGAAGCCATACCTCGACCTTGACCTCGTGACATTGAATGATCTTAGAAACAAAAATTGCAATAAAAGCCATAAAAGTCAGTAAGTATATTACGTTACATACTACCGATACCATATTGGATGCAGATGACCTTGAAGTAACATTGAAAACCAAAACTCTAGAAAAATGCATAAGAGTCAGCAATCATATTATTTTACAGGCTACTACCACCACATTGGATGATGTTGACCTCGACCCCATGACCTTGAAAACAAAAATCGAGAAAAATACTTAACAGTCAGCAAGCATATTAAATTACAGACTACTACCACTATCCTGAATGCAGGTGACCTTGACCTTCACCCCATAACCTGAATGACCTTGAAAACAAAAAACTCGAGTAACAAAGCATAAACGTCAGCGAAGCATATTATGTTATAGACTACTACCGCCATATTGGATGAAGGTAATCTTGAGAATTACCTTGAAAATAAAAACTCAAAAAATACATAAAAGTCAGCAAGTATTTAACATTACTGACTACTACCACCATCTTGGGTGCAGGTGACCTTGATACACAGTGCAGGGCGTGTTATGTAGGTAACTACATACACTTTTGAGGACATGTACCGAAGTTACAAGATACCTGTTTGCAGTAAACCTGGTACCAAGGCACTGATAAGAAATGTACTTCGCTTTTACAGTATGTTTAAGTAAACTGTTGCTACAGATGAACTGTTTACCGCACCTGTCAGATAGATATGACATATGACAGGGATTCTGGGCACAATTAAATAACTCATGTTGCCATATATTATGGTCGAAAGTAAATGTCTTATTACAAAAGTGACACTGATGACGACGTAGTGGTTCAGACAAAGATTCGAGCGGACCTGCTGGAGATGTAGGTGCTGGAGCTAAAGAAACAGCTAATGCTAGCGATGGTGTTATAGGTACCTCAGCTGAAGAGGTCGATGGCGATGCTGCTAAAGGGAATGCCGCTCGAAGAAGTCAATGGCACAGCTGGTAACATCCTAAAGAAGTCGGTGGTACTGCTGGTACCACTTCCGGAGAATAGATGGTGAGAAACCATAGGCGGGCAATATCCACTCCACTTTAACGTCACTAGCCATGGACTACCCGATGTAGGAGATAGCCGAGATTATCCAACTTTCACGGCAGCTGCTGTCAAACTAAGCCTCTTAGCTTATGTCCCTACTGCTCATAATATATGAGCATGGAAGCCCTATGACGTCATATTGACTTTGAATCAATTGTACTGCACCATTAATACATTGTGCGGACACTGACCAACCAATCACCGAGTTGTCACGTGAATGCAACTGGCTAATCACGTGAGGTGGTGGTGGTAGTGGCGGAGTCCCTTTGGAGTAATTTAGTGGCGGTGGAGGTGGAGTAATTTTGGAGTCATTTTTGAGTAATTTAGAGTCATTCGATGGTGGTGGTAGAGACATTTTGGAGTCATTATGAGACATTTTGGGGTCTTTTGGAGTTAGTCGGCAAATGAAATATTTCGGACTCTTTTTGCGTGTGCATGTGTGTTTGTGTGTGTGTGGGTCGCAAGTTAAAATTAATTCCCCTTATTTTAAATTAAATTAAATATTCCTACTTCCAAAAGCTGAAAGGTGAATATTTTATTTAATAATTTCGCTTTAAAAAAGTATATATTCAGGTCCCTCAGTGTATTTCATCGCTTATTGGTAAACTGCATTTACACTTTGCAATAAAAGTGCCTAGAACTATACAGTAGCCTCCCCCTACGCTTCGCCATTGATGGATGCATAACATTGACATTGTACCGAACAATGCAGCACCACGGCAGGACACTACAATGCTTCCCAATTGGTCGTCGCGCGAAAGAGACACACCGTACAGACCACCCTTCTATACCTACGATACCGTGCGTTGTGGCGCTGTGGTAACTCACTGGACTCGCATTCGGTAGGACCCGGGTGCGATTCCCGGTCCAGTCATCCTGATTTCGGTTTTCCGTGGTTTCCCGAAATCGCTCCAGGCGTATGCTGGGATGGGTCCTTAACAAAGGCCATGGCCGATTCCTTCCCAATCCTTCCCACAATCCCTCTTCCCTGTGCAACTTGCACCGCCTCTAATGACCTCTCTGTCGAAGAGACGTTAAACCCACTTACCTACCTATCTACCTATACTTACGATGTACAGTACATTTTGAACATAGGTGAAAGATCGATCGGAGAATCGACACTTGCTACAACCAGTTAGCGATGATGCAGGTCACGGCTCCGTGGTCGTCGAGGTTAAAGGCAGCCCTACGTATTCGCAATTCATCTTCTCGGTATGTGAGTACTCTGAGAAAACACAAATACTCGTTCGCCCCAGAAGAAAACACGCAGGTGCTATCATGTATATAAGATAGGACTAACATAATTATGTATAGGATAATCTATTTTTTATATAAAATAGGAATATACGTAATTATGTATAGAATAATAGAAATATATATTTATATAAGATATGAATATACATAATTACGTATAGAATAATATATATGTATGCTTATAAGTTTGGTATATACATAACTATGTATAAAATAAATTTTATACCTACGTGTTTTCTTCTGTGAAATGTAGGGTGTAATATTAGTTCTTCCTTTTTACAGAATGAAAATATTCCTGTAACAGAGTAATGCTTATAGCTAGCAGTATACACATGATATAGTTGCTTGTTTTTTTTTTTTTGCATTTAAATATAATTCTTACATTAGGGTATTAACTATGTTTCTACTAGAGGAAAATTAACGAAATTAGTCAATATTAATATGTATTTGACTGACGCATGAATAAAGTGATAAGACCCCTGGCAATGTTAATTTTATATAAGGCGGAGAAATACACAACGTGTGTATAAGTAGATCTTAAGCAGGGCTTTCAAAATTGCTCATTTTACCGTGAACAAGCCTATAACATATTACATTATATTGAAATGGCATACTTCGTAAGCAGTGAGTAGTGAGATATAGCTGTGTTATCATACTGAACTTGCATTCGGAAGGACCTGTGATCGATTTCCAGTCCAGCCCTTCTCGATATCTATTTTCCAGAGCAGTAATTTTGGCATTTTTTTCTACAGATTTCTGCCAGTGTAAGAAGGACTTATTATAAATGTATGATGGGTACTGTACTTATATCTACAAAACACTTGTTTCGTTGTCACAGCCAATGAGCTGTAGGCTACTTGTTCGGCTACAATTATATGAACCAATTATGACATAGGCAAATAAGAGGGTCTGCGAATCATTTACAAACAAGTAATATCATTGGTTATTGAGCTTTGCAGTGTGCAGTACAGAACCAAAATTACTTACACTTGTGTAATGTACACAATTGTGTGTACACTGGGACTGAATGGGTTAAGCAAACAGTGTTTTGGACTGAAATACTATGTGTCCATTTCCTGGTTTATCCTCATCCTATAGTTGAAATATCCCGCTCATCTATAACATCTTCATGGTGGTGCGATTTCAATCTTCCCCAGCGCAGTTTGTGTACGGAAATTGACTGACGAATAGATTGGACGCAGTGATGCCTCGCAGCCGTGGAATCGAACGTTCGTCAAGAGAAAATGCTAATTAAACTGTGATATCGATATATATTATGGGAATCAATGTGGCTTCACTGATTCTGGAGGGTCAGCTTTTTCTGACAATCAAAATTTTGTGATCTAGGGCACACTTCACGGATTCAATTTTAAAAGCTAAGTACACTTGGTGGCAATATAAGGTCGCATCTGTTACAGCAGCAGAATTAATGTTCCTAAATATGGATTCAACATTTGTAAGCGTTTAAATTTTAAGACTGCTTAGGAAAGTGTAGTACAAAATTATCATTCTTACTACACTAATAACTGAGCAAATAACTAAATTAAGACTTTATTGGGGTACAGATAACTAAACTAACTACCATTATACTGGATAAAAAATTGTGTGAGTCTCGAATGACAATACATTTTGATTAATCAAGAAGTCCCGTAAACAGTGGATAACCCGTAAACCACTGAATGGTCAGGCCATGCCCTACCATAAAATATGGTAGTTTGACCTTAGTTAAAGTTGTCTCGTTTTTAAGATATTATCACCTTTTTGGAAAGGACACACACTTCTATATACATTCTGTGTTGTGTTGTATAAGCATATTGCTGCCTAGTTCCGCTATCGAATTGATACATCTGTTCTGCTGCAAATATTACCCTTCCCTTTGAAAGTAATATCTTATTTACGTAAACAATATTTTATAATTTGCGTAAATAATATGTACCGAAACTTGGTAACATGTACGTCATAGCAATACATGTATTATTTATTTATTTAATTATCTTCTCAATATTACGTACCTTGATAAATATTGTTTACAAATTTCAACCATCGTATTTCACTCTAATAATTCTCAGCAATAAGGATACTGTGGTCACAATTGTAATTGATAAAATTTAGACCATGTGCCAACTTCATAGCAATTGTTTTGTTGCTAAAAGCAATGATCGGATGTATATACTCTTGTAGAATAACTACTAAATGGAAATATTTTCATGATAATAAACCTGTTTTATGTAGTACATTTGGTTTTAACTAAATAATGTTGAAACTAAGCATTCCGAGCTAGAGTAATTCAAAACGTACATGCCGCATTATTTTCTAAAGGAACGGTCATCTTTTGAGCAGAATTGCCATGCCAACACGCTGGAATCACTATTAGGCAATAAGTTGTAAACAACAAAACGTCAATATCTGTATATTTATACCCACAGCGCACAGCACATAGAATGTAGGTAGCAGGTGTGGCGGTTACTTTGATGCGGGCAAACCCATTCTTTGAGTGGCTGCGCGGAAGTGAGCCTTGTGTCTGATTGGTTACTGCATGTTGCGGAAGATTCCTGAGTGGCCGGCTGACAAGTAAGTAACCAGCTGCTGACTGGTGAACGGCGCTCCAAAATGTTGCTGGTCCGCGACGCCATTTTGCTGGTGTGTGTGGTGGTACAAGCAGTTTTTCACTTCTGCACTCCGATGTATTCTTCGGCCCAGCATTATCGTGAAGTATGATAACGGCCCTCGTTAGGAAGACAGGCCTCTTAGTATTGATCTGCTGCTACAACGGAGCAAGGGTGTTGGTGTATCGATCGGCATAGCTCACCGCACGTCGCACCATGAATTCCATAAATGTATTTCGAAGGCGAACGAAGAACAGCTTTGTTAACACCTTCCTTGCTCTGGCATGCTGTTTGCTCTTCTTGCATGTGTGGTCCTACGTGTTTCCACTGCACGCTGGCTATGAGCTTCTCACCGTCGTAGTGATGGGAAATAGTATGGTCTCCTGCCACAGTGCGCAGCATGAAATCATCGCCCTCTAGTCGGTAGCAGTACCGTTGCTATTGGAAGAACCGCATAAGCGACTCTTTTAATCACGCAGTTAGATATCAACTGAACGGTAACCTTACGATGATGCTACCTGCCATGCAGAATCGCATAGAAATTACCATGGCTAACCCCGAACACACACACAGACACACACACAGACACATAGATACACATATATATCTGTGATCCGTCTTTCCAGCCAACACTAGTTCAAATTTCTAGAAACTGGGGCTGCTGTGATGACGACATGCGGTTATCCTGATCGTGGGTAATCTTGTAATGATGACCGACATCTAGTCCCTTATGACGGAGATGCTTGAATAATGCTGAGCATTGACAGCTTCCATTCTTCTGTGAGAAGTAGGAATGGACATGACAATATGCTGTTCTTCCTTGGAAACCTCCATCACTCACACTGATACATGATCTTCCCCAAGGTTGGCTCATCCCCTCCAAACAAAAAAAATGGCAGCACCTCTCTACGAGGTCATGTGTGAGCTGTGTGTTGCTATTGCTGGAGAAAACTGTTATTATATACATGTTTTTTATAAGACTCCTACTAGTTTCATTTGACTACCCTTTATAGAAATTGAAACCAATCTTTGTTTACGAGCAAATTCAACGATTAAACGAGAGTGTACATTAACGTTTGTTTTCTTTTTAAATTTGTTTTTCCCTATGTTTTATGGAACTCCACACCAGCTCAAGGAGTTATTATAACTTAGACATGTTCTAATTTGATTTCGGGTGAAGAGTAATTAGTAAACTCAAACCTTCATATTTCCTAATGGTTTCATTACTTAAAGTAATAAGTTATATTTTAGTAAATACTATAGTTTTGTTTACATAGTAAAATTTTATGTAACCTCTTCAATGATGCGAAATACATCAACAAACTGAGATACCTGGAATAGTTATTTATTTATATTTTTTAAATTTCATTTTCTGCACTAGTCGTAGGTTTTTCAAACTCATAGACAAATTTATAAATTTTGGCCTGATTGTAGCAATGAAAACAGATGTGACAAGCAACAATGCCAGCAAGTTAATGATACAATTATACCCAAAGTAAAACTTCTAAACATATTTATATCTGTAACTTAAAAATGTACTTAAGAACTGAAAGCGCAGAATTAATGTTTTTTTTTATAACTTATTTTCTGTATGATATAATATAGAAAATAAAAATTTTCTTAAATGTAATAATGCTTGTATAACTTTAATGCCACATATGGAAGAAAACAACATATCCAAAACATAAATGATTATGTTGTTTTAAGAATTTTTATTTGCCAAATTTGATACTTAAGTCACTTGGTAGACAGTGGAAATTATCTTATTTCCCCCTCCTCCCTCATAACACAGCAAAACTTTACTAATAATTGGATACCCGGGCAAATATTAGTCACCTTGCACGTTTACAGTTGGAGTGAATTAAGACGTCTGCAGTTGACGCTTCGAAAAAAATATTGGCCTGTATCAGCAAGTTGTGCTGCGGGTGAGTGAGTGAAGAGATATAGACGGCTCTTAACATCGGGGTCTCGAGAGCCGATGAGAGTGGTCGAGGTGAGTATGGAGCAGCGCCGGAATGAAAGGGCAGGGAAAATGGGAGATCCCCGAGAAAACCCACAAACCAACGGCATCGTCTGGTACGATTCCCACGTGCAAAAATCCTGAGTGACCCGGCTGGAGATTGAACCCGGATTGCCTTGTTGGGAGGTGAGCAGGTTAACCGCTTAGCCACCATAACCCCGTTGTGCTGCGGGATTCGCGAATTGTGAAGAGGCGGTACAGTGCACCAATGTCTTGTTCGATGTGTGGTAGCTGGAGCTTAGATCAAATGTTAATGATTGGAAAAAAATAAGCAATTGCGTTTGAGCGTGTTGAAGGCTACGGCGTGAATCTATGCGTACGGCCGTACTGGTCTATCAACAGTGGCAAACATCCCAGTCTACGTGGAAGTCCAAACAAATTTCTGGGTGAAATACGTTAGTGATGCACTGCGCCAACGTGCTTCGAGGCTTATGGATTAAGTCACTTCTCCTCTAAGCAAGATCTTCCAGAAGTCAATGTATGTAGATCCTTCACAGCCAATTTCTGAAAGATCTCTCGGCAGGAAACTGCATTCCACAAACATATGTAGCAATGTAGCAATGTGGTATGCAAGATGCTTTTGCTTGCTTGTGTTTACAAAGCTACCGTGTTGCAATGGGCGAAAAGAGACATACATTGGAGTCTTCGTAACTGGAATTGTTTCATCTGGTCAGATAAATGTCGTTTTAATCGAATGGGAATGGCGCAAGGTGTCGTGTTCATCGCTGACCTCAGAAAGCCTCCAGTGAAGGTGGTGCGAAACGTGTGCCACATACTGAAGGTACTTAGGTTTAGATGACAGGAATTTGAACTACAACGGATGCTCTAAGGATCTGCTGGGCGACTACGTTTTGCCTTCTTCTCATTACCTTACCCACCAACCTAAAATTACTATCCCTGTATACCGAGAAGACAATTTTCGCACTCACAGGGCTGCTAAAGTGACTCAAGTGATGAATATTCAGGAATATTTACACAGCAGAACGAGCCAGCAAAATTACCAAATATGAACAGTCTTGAAAATCTATGTCACCACCTAAAAATACGAGTAAAACGTCAGGAAATGCAGCCACGAAATATGACCAGACGGGACAATACGTTGTTTCCAGAATAACATATTGACGTCGCCTAAATCCGTTCACTTGTTCAGTCCACATAAAATCGAATTGCAGCTGTTATTCGTGCTCTCAAAAGTAGTACACCCTACTAGGTAAGTTATATTCATATGTAATTATTTTATTTTTTTAACTGAATGAAGCCTGACATACTCCTAGCAGTAGGAAGAATGCAAACTTCACTGATATTTTCATTTCTTTCATATACTTCTATGATATGCCATTTGGGCAGCACCAAACTTATACCAAACTGCGAGGATATTAAAATTAAGTGAGCTATAATAGTAGCATTTCTTCAAAGAGAAATTTCAGTTTTCTACATTTATTTCTTCACTAGCTTTTACCGCTGTTTCCTGCGCGCCCACTATCGGGTGCTCTACCCACTGCGCTACTGTGGCCACAATATTGGGTTCTCTACCCACTGAGCTACCGGGCCTCTCTATAGGGTTCTCTATCCACTGAGCTACTGCGGCCCCACTATTGGATTCTCTACCCACTGAGCTACTGCGGCTCTTGGAAAGGAATGTAAGACAGCCATAGACAAAAAAGAAAGGAGGAAAGTTTAATCCAGTACCTATGTACATCCCTAGTAATCATTTTATGGAACCGTTTGAGATTTTTTCCTGGGATAAAAAGCAGCCATGTTACTCTCTGGGCCTCCAATTATATCTGTGCAAAACGATCCGTTGCTCCATTTTGACGCGAAGAAGGACAAACAAACAAACAAACAAACAAACACACTTTCGCATTTATATAGTAGTAAGGATTACTGACAAATCTCTTTGCATAAAAGTCAAATTTAAGTTATAAAATGGGTCCAGTTGGTATAATTTTAGTATCGATAACGTCACTCACATTAACACAGGTTTGTGAGCTAAATTTAGGTGGCATGAATCCAGTTTCCAATCGATTCATCCAGGGAAGCACTGCACGTGTCCTTATTTAGAGGCAGGGAGGCAGTGAGGTAATCTCCTAGTTTCATTTCCTATACCCGCCAACGGTTAAAGCGAGTTCAAGTGACTGTCGATTTATAGCGACACGAATAAACCCACTTTTCTTCTTTGCCAGAATCTCTTCCAACATCAAAAGTAGGCACAGATTATTTTCTGATGAAGGACCATGTTTTCATCTGATAATCTCTTTAGAGACCTGTAATCATTGCAAAATAATATCCATACATTAAAATTAATCAATGACGAACTTTGCGTGGCTAAACCTGTTTATTTTTTAAATCTGTGAATGTTTCTTGGTAATTTTAATTTTTTAACATGATGGTTACAAATGATGAATGGAAAATTATGTGGTAGAGACGTAGTGACTGAATAAACTTGTGTTTCAGACATACACAACTGCTTTGATGTGTGTCACACAAACGATTATGGCGCGTGTTCATAATAATACGTCATTCATCACTTAATTTTACTGCAATGATATTTAAAATAATACCTAAGAATTTTAATTTACTAACGTGTAATACGACAAACTCAGCAAAACTAATGTCATAGCTGTGACGATGGAAATAAAATGTTAAATTCAATTCATGAAAATTTATTTTCCAACGGAACTTGTCATTTATTTTGATTATATGAACACACGACTGGTCTAGGAGTTAGTCGCGGCCTCCCACTACAGTGTAACGGCTTCGATACCACGCTCCAGCCGAAACACACTCCACAAACTTCTTAATTCCCAAATATTCAGTTACGGCGTACGTTGGTACACTTCCTAAACACTAGTGTTTATTCAAAAGAAACGAAGACTCGGCACGTTAAAAAAAAAGTATATTTATTCCTCGAGTAACATTTTGAAGGGGGAAAAAAAAAAAAAAAAAAAAAAAAACGGGAACACTAGAGAACAATGACGTTGGAAAATATGTTTGTTTTTCAAATTCGTTCTATTATCTTTCGTGAATTTTTATCAGTTTTGTATTATTATTATTATTATTATTATCTGTATGTCTAAACTCCATGTGCAATATACAAACGTTACGTCAAATTTATTTATAAATTACACATTATAAAAAAAAATCATTAGGGATAGAAAAATTTCGCGAATTCATTTCAGGACAAGATAGACTTCAAACATGTGTACACTGAATTCACCTTTGCAATTGGATTGCAGTTTTTTTAGACGCACCCTAAACGACTCTGTACCAATAGCAGACTTGCAAGGAAACAAGTAGCGGATCCCATACTGCCAGATGTGAGTTAACAGTGGCTAATCTCTGAAGCAGCAGCCACTGAACAAACATCTGAGGGTTGGTTATACAGAGCACTGTGGAGTCTAGCTTACAGGTCATTAAACCCGAATTTTCCTATCCCTACTTATCATTCATTAACATTTTATAGCTACTTTTAACTGTCATTCCACCTGATTTCCAATGTCGGCTAAGCAGAATTTTTTGAAAAAATTGCTACCATGTAATTTAAAAAAAAAAATCCGTTTGTTCTGTCAAATAGTAAAAGCTTACCATATATATATTTCATAAACATTTAAATAATTTATCTTTGAAATTTAATAACATTGGCATTGCAGTCTTCTGCGAATGTTCTTCCAGTATCTCACCTGAAAAAGGGGACATATTCCAGGCCCCGAAACGTCGTGAAGACTTATGATTATATTGCGTGGTTCTATGTAATCTTATGGTTTATCTGTTGTTTTCTGTGGTTATGTTTTGTGGCTCCTGTGTTGTTCGTAGTGTTGATTTATTTGGTTTTATAATCTGACAAGGGATACTTTTCCTGACTTGTGTTTCATTATGATTTTGTTTTGTTTTATATTCGTATTTGTTTTGAGTTTTTGTTTTTGAACTGTGGAACTGATATTGTGTTTTTTATTGCTTTGTTCGGTTCACTTTTGTGGTATTTTGTTTTCGTTACCGTATTTTCTTCTCTTTTGGTTTGCTTTTGTCATCTGTCCTGTTTTGTAAAAATAAGTTGTTCCTCCGTCGTTTTGTCGTTTTAATATTCTATTGACAAGGAAACCGCTTTGCCTGATTATCTGTCTGTGGTGTTGTAAAAGGGTTTTCTCATTTTTGTCTATCTGATTCTGTGTATATTTATTTAGTCTTATGATCGGTAATGGACGCAGTCAAATCGAACCATTATAATAACTGTCAATTATTCCAAAGTGTTTTTTCTGGTATTTATATATATTTTTGCAAGTCTAACTGTTCTTCTGAAATGAGATCACCTTCATATCGTTCCCATCAACATAATAATTAAATCGCTCCCATCAAAATAGTAACCTGAGAACACTAAGAAAATAACACACACACACGCCAATTACATACATATATAAGGTTGATTTTCGTAAGTCGCTTCCAATCGGGAATGGACTATAGATGGTATTTACTACGTGTTATTGAATACATTAACTTTGATATATGTATAATATATAGTCCATTCCCGATTGGAAGCAACTTATGAAAATCAATCTTTGAAAAAATACACTAGGCATAACATGTCAACCTGCTTTTTCAATAACTTGTATTCCACAAATATATAACACTGTGGTTAACTTTAGAATACTCTATTATTGAATAAAAGAAACTTTACCTTAATATCTTCTATAACTTGTCATATTTATTTCCTTTTAAATATGAATTAGCAGCAGCGAGAGCAGCGACGTGTTGGCAACGTCCGGTAAGAAATAGTTCATTGTTAAAATATTATTTTAACCTAGTTTTTTAGTATACTATTTATAAATTAAACTGTGCCTTTGAAATATTTAGATAGCCCCGATGGTGACGTATCTCATTTTTATAGTTTAAAATAACAGCATAAAATATAGTGAGTAGGCCGTAATGGTAAGGTGTTGGTTTATCGAGCGAGAAAGCAAGTGTCTGTTGAGCGAGACTTGTCGCTCTCTCTTTTTTGTCTCTTTCGCACTCTGGAAAATTTCACTTCGCTAGCAAGCAGCAATATTATATCTGTTTTCAAGTGTAGCATATTTCATACTTATTACAGCAAAATAATAATTTTTGAATTTGTAATTTACAACTGAAAAGAGATTTTAATGTGTGAATACTTATTTAAATATATTTAGATATGATGGCAGGGCAGAAACAAAGTGAAGTTGGCAGACGTGGCGAGCCATGACAAGGCGTGTTGCTTTGTTACCTAACGAAGCTTAAATTATACTCACTCCGAAAAATACTTCAAATTACCACATCACGTTTGTAGACACTGTGTTTTTTAAACCTACCTAAGCAAGTTGCGATGTTGTGATAAATCTGCGTTTCAGCGGCAGTAATAAATATACTGTTACCGTGTTTCGTTAACCTCTGCGTGTGAAAAAGCGTGGCGTGGCTGCGTGGTGATAGTTACGCTGGATCTGTGTGTGTGCGTGATTTAAAATATTTCATGTGAACTATTTATACGTTTTAAATGTGAACTGTTTTTATGACGGAGTTATTTATTTACATCCACGTCTGTTTATTTATCACAACGTTGTACCTTTGCCCTGGGTGTTTGAAACACAGTCATGTAATGTGATTTACCACCAATCCCAACAAAATAACCAAGCCCAGCCCCAATAAATTTCAATAAACCTAATGCACAGTAAGTAGCAATACATATAAATACGAGTGGAATAAAAGTTAGTGTAGACTTATTTGTGTGCATGTTCACCGCTATACTTTTAAGTTTGTATGACAAAAAATGAGAGACACGAATTGCATGCTTGATTTTAATGTCTTTATCTTTGGATTAATTATGAGGCCTTCCGTTTAAAGAAATAACCTAACACATATCTACCAATAACAAAAAGTTAAATACTATAGTTAATAATTACCTATCAGTTGTAACAGTGTTAAACACAGCCGCGGCAAAATACTAACGTGCATTACATGTAATGTGCTATGTCGTAGAAAACAAAAATATTAATGTAAAATAACCGTAAGAACTGTCATCAATCCAGACATTTTTAAAACGTCATAAAGCTGACCTAAATAATGTTGGAGGCCTAAACTGTGAATGTTCATACGGAATGATTTTTGGAATATGACATAATTTTTTGGAAAGCTGTAAACAATAAACAACACATTTGACAGGTATAAAAGTAGAAGTCACATTTTAATATTTATGTTTAGGTGTAACGAAAGTATACGAACACTTGTACACACGCAATGACATGTAGGAACATTATCTTGCGTAACGATCTCAACTATTCGCACCAAGCACTTGTATACTAAATATAAACTGATGTAAACATAATAATTTGTAGTAAAGGTTATTACGGCTTTTCAACCACGTCTTACAAGTTCTACCAATTCTGTAACTACTTCAATTATATTTCTCTTTTTGGTACATTTATAATTAATGGTTTGGTTTTAAAAGGTTTTTTTACACTTAATTTATTTTTAAAATTTTTGTCACAACAATATTTTTGGTATTATATTATTTGTAGACTATTTATACACTCATTTATATATTCGTGAAAATAAAACTACTAAAAACGTTCATTTAAACACTGGTGGCCCCCTCCACACTTCCGGCTGCAACCTGGCGGACAGTATTGCACTGCAGGCAGATCGCACGTCAGTTCAGTGCATAGAGACTTAGACGAGGTCGGACAGACACTGTTAATACAAACAATGCAAGTTAAATAAAAGGTTGTAAAAAAAGTTTTTCATGTGACGATCTTCATAAATGGAGGACCAACAGGTAAGATATTAGCATATTGTATGATTTTCATAGTTACTGCCTGTATACTAAGTTAAGAAGAAATTGGTTACATAGTTTTGTAGATGTAGCACACAAAGCTAAAATGTTTTTATAGCAACAATTCTGAAAATAAGGTTCTGACAAACTTAAAACTTACTGTTAATATAGCATTCAACAATACATTTTCCCCTAATTTGATAGGAATCAGTTGATTTTATCCTGAGATAAGACATAAATACTTTATATTTTCACATGAGGATACCTTAAAAAATGGCGGAGGAATGAGATTATTTATAGACATATTTGATGGGTGCAATATACAGAATGATCCGCCTAAAGTGGACCACCCACAATATTTTTGGAATGGTTGAAGATCACGAAATGCTGTTTTCGCTAAATGAAATAACGCACGCGGGTAAGTAATTTGAAGCAAAGTGACTATTCGTAACACGTGCATGGACAGAAATAAATAAACCACAAATTAATTTTCCCCTGAAAACATACGTTTATTTCAATGGCATATGAAAGTACGTGCAAAGAGGAATTCAGTGATACAGCAGATGCAATGCAAAGTAACACAGAAAAGCCAAGAAATAATGTGTAAATATGATTAAGGAATAATTTTCACATACGATTAAGTTAGGTAGGCCGATAGTATGGGGTAGTGGACCTGTACTCACAGCTGTAAGCAAGCAACACGAGCCGTGACTCATCCTGGTGGGACCGCTTCCTAATAGCAGCGAATCACCAGTCCCCGTAATCTGCTATGATAAGTCGTATTGCAGTGTACGTCAGTACTTACGCAATTAAGTTGAAGAATGAGGAAAAACTGGATGCTCTTCTTATTTATGGTGAGTGTGGCAGAAATGTCAAGCAAGCCGTCCAAATATATTGTGAAAGGTATCCTAATCGGACGTTCATCTCACGGCAAAGGATACGAAGAATTTTCACGTCTCTTGACACGAGGTGATTGGAATTCCACAACACGAGTGCGGCGACAGACTGCTACAGGCGAGATGCATCAACACGATGTGTTGACACACGTCAATGCAAACCCCCTAATTGATACCCGAGAACTTTCCAGATTCGTAGGAATAAGTAAAACAAGTGTGTTGCGGATACTGCGCCGATGGAAATTCCAACCAAATAACGTGGTTCTTCAGGCATTATATGAAGGTGATTTCCAGCAGAGTGTTCTGTTTTTTTTTTGTAGATTTATTCTGATGTCTGTAAGGGATGAGATCAATTTTTGAAGAACATACTATTTACCTAAGAAGAGATGTTCACAAAACAAGGGCGAGTAAATTTACGAAATATGCACTACTAGGCGATACAGGATTATTTATCAGCACGAGGATAGTGCCTTTAGCAGAGTGCTACTTGCTGTAGATTAATTGACGTAAATAATTTGTATTTTGTTGAGCAATATAAGTACTTGTCATCTGTTGAGTATTTGCGCATTTCTACGTCTAGCTACTAGACCTCCAAATTATACTTTGTGTGGTAGCCCCCTTGTACAATATCGCATTCCGTGTCCTTTGCTAGATTCTGCAATTAACAATTACTTGACGTCTCGGCCTATCAATTACTCAACGTACCAACCTAGCGCCTAAGAAGTGTTATGTTCACCACTGTAGTGTAGAATTCTGTAGACGCAGATCGCTCAGCGGTCGACGGGGGCTCCTGCCGAATGCTTATTTCCGAAATGATGGTCCTGTAAATATATTTCAGGTTATTTAACACTACCATTATTAGATTGATTAAATCCGTAGTTGATGATCCGAATCCTACCTCCATAATACAGTTTATTGCACGCTGGCTTATGGTACGAATGTTTCGATGTTATTATCTCAAAAAAGGCACGTGTGCATTTGTAATTGTCTAAATACTGTAGCAAATGCTTCTGGTTCCATCCTTGATAATATTGCTGTCAACCAGACGTCAATGCCTACCTTCCATCTAGGCTTTGAAGAACTTCGTTAGAAATTATTTGCATCCATGAAGAGTAACATAGGCTCATTAGTCATGATAGTAATATCTTGTTATTATAACTCATAATCACGATGTCTACCTCCTGACAGGTGTGGCTATCGCACTAATAGCAAACAACTGCTTGAGTGCAGCGGGTGGAATTCAGCCCCACGTGAACTCTAACCTCATCAGTCAGCTGGCCACCTCGCAAGTCTAGCAGTAGCGCCTCGTCGACCGGACACTGCGGCGAAGACCTGCCTGCGTATAACGACTCATGAATAAAATATGAGCCAACTCGCCCCTCCCTCAGACTACGCGTCACGGGAGGGAAGGGGGCATCTCGTTACTGCGTGGCGTCCTTTTGCACGGCCGAAGGTACTCGGAAATAAACGACTTATATCATGTGTGCTTTGAATATTCTATTATACACCACTTCCTCCCAGCAAACAGGCGGTGCGCTGCTTTGTGTTGCATGAAAGAACGTGCTTGGGATGCTGTATAAATGAAATTGAGAATAGAAAAACAAGCAAGGGGAAAATAGGCGCGCGACGTAAGTGGTAAATATTTAGCTACAGGGTGAAGTACATAGGAAAAGAAGCAAAGTCAGCTAGCAGTAAATCATCATTAATGTAGGAAAGTATACATGTATGTACATTGTGTATAGCAGTGATAGATCAAAGTAATAACTAGAAATAATATTAATTTATATGCTGGTTCTCAACAAGGATGATATATGTACAATACATACAAAAAAGCGAAGATAATATTTAATGCAAAAAATAATCAAAATTTGTTCAGATATCTATATAAATGATAATTTTCTTGCTCTTTTGTTATACCTTTTTTTTCTTGAGGGCAATTTTCGTTTTATTTATGTTGGTGAATTGGTTGTTTTATCGTGCTTGTTAATATTTTTCCTTAATTTTGTAAATGTGTGTTCTTCGTATGTAAGGGGTTGTTTTTGACTGAATAATTTATATTTATCATTAAATATTTCACGTCTTGATTTCTTCTGTATTGTCAATATTTTCTTTCAACTCTCTCGGTTCTGGTTTATTTTGTTTGATGGATTGGCAGATGACCTATTCATATAAAGATATTATTGCGTTTTCTAAGTTCTGGAGGGTTCTTGTCGTCTTATTTACTGTGTTGTCTTTTTGCGTGGTTTTTCTTGGGAAAAATGTTCTCTATTTTTGCAACAAAAAAAAATTCAAATTTTTTTTTTGCGTATTTATTTTTCACGCTTTTTGGTCAAATTTGGTTTCCGATATTTTTATATATTTATTGTTAAAATTTTTCAAAATAAGTGGGCTTAAACATGTTATTTAAGGGATGGATATCTTATGAAAGAGTTAATATTAATGTCCTAATTTAATTACAAACACTAAAAAGGAAATACAGTTTACTTAATATCTCACCATATATGGATATCATTGGCTATTACTAATTAATCAAAATAATTTACAATTAACTCAAAGAAATTAATGCAATCAAATAACTGAAATCTGTCCCAATAAACAGTGTACCAAAACATATTGAAATGTTTTACAAATTATATGTCTATGTTTGATAGTTCCAATATTGACAACCAAGTCCGTATCACACACCCAAATAGTCCCATTTTACTTCAGTCCACATTCCCCCATTTCATGATGTTATAGAGTGCATCGAGCGCCCCCTATGCACAGTAACCCTCTTATCGTCCGGTACTACGCCTTCTCGTCCGCCCACACCGCACAAACACTCGTCTGCCATCGTCTCGCATCCTTTGCCGTCATCCGTCTTCTCCACTGATGTCCCTCGCAGCACCAGAATTATCTTGATTGCTGCACTTCAGCCAAATTGCTAGCACAAGCAAAGGCTGACTGCTCACCGTTTGCATCGAAAAAAAAAAGGGATGGGGGAGGGATATTTAAATATACTTGACAATACATTTGGAATAGTGTGCGATAAGGCAGTTGGGATAGTAGGATTTTTGTAATTCTTTTGTGATCAACAACGAGCGCACTAACGCGCTGAACATGCCTGGGGCACATTGAAAACAGCAGTTTATAGTCTTCAACAACCTTCTTGAAGAAGATGGCATCAACACATGTCTTACAAGTGTTCCACGGCGTGTTAGGGACTTGTTTCACGCACAAGGATATCATACACAGAACTATGCTGCACTGGGCAGAAAGAAGCCCTCCCTAGTCAGAGAAATAATGACGTTAATTTTTTCTTCTTTGGTATTTATTTGGCTGTGATAATGGAAAATGTTGTTTGTTAGAAACACTTCGAATCCCACGTTTTGCATCAGCACCATTAGTAATGTCTAATTGCTATGTTTTCTTTTATGTATATTGACTACTTGTTTGTTATCTTTACTATACTTATCTTCCAAACCTTTTGCGAGGTGTTTATTATCGACGTCTTCAGTCCAGAACCTTCTTCAAATGCCGCGTTACGCCGAGGAACATGATTACCAGAAAATTTTTGCACTTTCTCCCAAGCCATCGACTCCTTCGGCACGGGGAAAGAGGAGGGGCTGTGATGCTAGCCAGGTCGGCTGTCAATCATTTCTCCGGACGCAGGGTGACGAAGCAGTGTGATGGCTGCCAGGGGGGAGGGGAGGGCCGAGGTGGGTAGTTTCCCACAGCACAAGGACCACGAATAATAAGGTAACACGTCGCCTGCCCCATCGCGGGTTGTGCGCGTACATGATGTTCACGATAAAGAAAGCACTTTTTAAGGCCCTGCTAGATTTTTCCATTCAGCCAATTTTTATCTTTCCGCCATTTTTAAGTATAAACATTGCAATGTGACTAATAAACACAGTGTATACATTTCATTACACTCATATTTTAACGTCTTAGGCTGAAATAAAAATATTTATTAGTGGTTAATGCCTATTGGGAAGGCCTTAAATATTTCTTATTTTACCGTGAATAGCATATTTGTTATCTTTACAATAGCATATTTTAATTTTTTTTCTCATCTTTTTTCTCGTAATCAGCTTCGGCAATGGAGAAAGGTCAACGAATATTTAAGTCTAATATACCAAATGGAGTTCAAATAATAAACTGTTATAAGATTTTACACAGTCGCGGCGCAGGAGGTAGAGTGGAGGGTGTTTATAGGAATGTTTAAAAATACATTCTTATTACAAAATTCGTTCGCAAATCATGGTGGAATTAACTAGCCTAAGAAATAATTATCACGCAGTGCATTTTACCATCGAGACTTGCAAAGTGTCAAGACGCTTACCGAGTAACGCAACGTCGGTTCATTAATAAACCGTGTAACAATAAGACAAAAAGAGGACGATGAAATATTTTAATAATATTTCAAACGTTCCATGAATTTTTGTAACTCGTGCTCGGTCATATGTTGGGGATTTCGCATCAGGCCGGAACATAGAACGCCAATCTTGAGACTATACACAAAATATATTTGTTACACTTTTCAAATTACCTTCATTGCATGGATAAAATATAACAATAACATGCGACGGATAAATAGATTGCGTTCGTATTTTCTGCAGAGGAAATGGAGATGTGCAAATTTGGAACAAACAGCCAGCTCTCTGATTTTTTTTATCCATACTTATATAATAAAGAGGAAAATCATGTTCAAGACATGTTATGGGGTTGGAAAAAATGTTAGTTTCTGTTTTATATTATTCCGTCTTTAGCATGTATATGTTAAAGTAAAATCGTAATTAGATGTGGCACTTCCGTTACAGGTTATTTACCTGATATGCCATATAAACATGCAGCTCAAGTTAGTTTTAATTATTGCACCTTAAACAGCAGTGTCGCAAATGTAAGTCGTATAGAGGCGAGTCTGCGAGAGAAAGACTGCGCGCAAGTTTAGTGTCTCGGGCGTAAAGGCGACCAGACACACTATGCACGTACATAGGTCACCCTTAGCATTCCACGCTTCTAGGTCTCCGAGAAGAGATAAAATACCTCCAGCCAGACGACGTCCTCAACACTGCACTCACTTCATATTTTCAGCTCGTTATACTGCTGTGGGACAAACAGGTGTTTCTATCTGGCTGGTAGGGCGGCTAAGATAATTTACACGTTCTTCATTCTTACAGTCAGGAAGGTCTAACGGGCAGATAATTAAATAGTCATTTCGAGATGATAGTGGTTTCAAATTCCTCGCAGTAAAGCCAGTCTTTAACTTCAGGATACTACACGCAGCATCCTGTTAAGAATTCCACTTTATATGCAGTTGGCATGAATTTTATTCTTACTGTTGAAATAACTCTGAGCCAGTGTTTTTATCGCAGTGCCGTAAGGAATGCCATCAAATGGTTCAATAATATCAATATTTGTTAGCATATGTACCGCAGAATAAATAAATATCTCAGAAGTTAATTAAGCCGATTGTTAACGAATTCTATTAGGCTTTCGTGAGTCTTGTTTGCCATGTTTGACATGATATTCTCCTCCTACTGCGCATTTGTTGATAGTGGTTTTAAAAAAGTATTGTTGGAGTTGCAAAGTGTTTTATAGCATCTGGTTTTCTTTCACTGTAGCAGCCCAGTAATTTTCATTGCTCTAATTATTTGTTAAATCGTCCTTATCAAATAATTGTATTACCGATTGTGAGATAGATATAATGCACAGGAAATTTTACGAACTATCGGTTGGGGGATGAAAAGAAAAGACTTTCTAAAATAAATTCTGTTGATCTTAGAAATGTAAGTTACATGTACTGTTAGGAAAGACCTATTAAGTTCTTGTAAGAAAGAGATTATAAGTTTTGTTGTCATAATTAGGCAATGCCACAAAGTATGTCAACGCATTTTCTGTATGTTCACACGGTCGATATCAAACATGTTTAACACACTATTGAAGGTACTCTAAGTACATTCAGTCGAGTAACGTAAGTAATTGTCCGTTAATTATTATACATTATCCAACGTTTGCGCTGCATTTTGCGAAAACAATAAACTTACTTTCCCAATTTAGAGCTTTTATATTTCAGTGTTTTATAGTGTAATAATTACAGGTATCATACGAGTCAAGATTGTCGAATGCAATAATCAGCGCGAAATAAACAAATAATGTATTTGTATATATCACAAGATACGCCACAATTGAAGATATATCTAAATTATTTCGTAAGAGTATTCAATGTAAGTTAAATTTACGTGGAAAACAGATTTCTAGAATAACTGAAATAATGGAATGGTCAGCTTAGGTTCAGGTTGTGTAAGGATTATTTCATAGGCGTGTTCGTTCTATTTAAGATATTATTTTAATGATTGAGTGCTAAATTTTCCTTGACACCTAAAAGTATTTGGTGGGGATGTAAAACGATGCGGAAGTATACGTTTATAATTTCTAATTATTATGAAATGTTTCCACCTTAAGAGGTGAGTAAAAGGAAAGGCTAATTAACTGACTCGTGACCAAAATGTTGGTCACTTATTCATTCAGTGATGTTTGACACAGATCCTGGGTTAAAACATTTGAAATATAAGTTTCCATTACCAATATTTCTCATGACTTAAATGTTCCGAATTAAGGAGACCACTTACCAGGTGCTTAAACTGAGTTGTAGGGTATTTGAAATACACTTTTTTTCTATTAAACGTACTGCTATATAAAAAATAATACACACTTCAGACGAGATCTGCCGAGAGCTTTCAAGACAATACGCACATTACAATCATAACATTTCCGAAGTACCGTGTCTTAACATATTCGGATCATTGTACACAAAAATACTATTAGGGCCTTGCATTAAGCCTTGCTTCCTACTTTTCACTAATAAAATGATAAAAGTCGCAACTCTAAGTTCCATAGATACAAGTAGCACAAGTATATTGCCCGTCAGTTCAGAGCTTTGTGCGTAGCAGTGATATAGGATGTTCACGGCAAAGTGAGCACTATTTATGACCCTTCTCAATTTTGCTTTTCAGCCAGTTTTTGTCTTTCCGCCACTTTTTTGGTATAAAAATGGTAATGTAACTAATAATTGCAGCGTATACATTTCATAACTTTCAAAAGTTAACATCTGATGCTTCAATAAAACACATTTATTTGCTATTATTTCTGTTGTCAGTGATTTGAAAAGTGCTTATTTCACCGTGGATTGCCTATAGTGCACTTAATTCGCTTGTTTTTGAATGTTTGAAGCGTGAAAAAAGACTGTGTCTGGCAAGCCTTAAATAAATAAGCCTTCTAATTGGCAAAAACACGTTTACGAATTAACTTGCAACAAAAATTAATCGGCTGTAATTGTAAGTTTTCCAGAACATGTCTTAAGTAACGAATTTTAATAAATAATCTAAAATTACACTTAATAGTTGGTTCTCATAACATGACCAGAGAATTACTTTAAAATAACGCTCTGAATTTAGAACAATGAGGAAAAACATTGACAGTTTAGTCAGTTAATTTTTTTAGGTGATAATCATTCCCTAACAAGTTTGCTTACTGTTGAAGATAATTTGTATACGTTACAGAAGTCTTCGGAATTGAAAGAATAAATAAATAAATTTAAATTACTAGACGTGTGTTCATTACGCAAATCATTAATTGCTAAAGTATTTACTGGAAATTTTTTAAGTTTGACGGAAATTGTGACATTTTCCTATTGAAACTCGAACACTACTGCTCCTTTATATTTATTATTTTATGTTCGTTTTTGCAATTGTTTCCTTATCAATTTCGGTTGTTGTTTTGCTTTCTTTAATTTGTGCTGGATGGCCTTTCACTGATACGTCTGTTCGTTGAAAAATTAATTTTAAATTATTCATTCTTTTCTCTATGTAGAGAATTCTTCAAATATTAATACAAAGTGGTAAACAGTATCAAAAAGGTGTGTGGTATGTGTGTGTATATATATATACACACACAATAAAAATATTGACTTTATGCTACTCTTTCTCTAATACGGAATTCTTAATAATTTGCCTTCAAGGCAACTAAAAGATACATAACCTCCAAGAGGCTAATTACAAATGACTAGAACATACTTCTACTCACATACAAATTGTACATTACTTGGATATGTTTAGGCAGTTACCAAATGCCATAAAAAGCTGTCTCGTAGTACTTCACACACTATATGTTGAGTATAGAACAATAATAAAAAATTTAAAAAAAATGTTAAATGCCTCGAAATGAGAGGGCAGCGCGCTGGTAAATTACAGCCTCCCATTTCCACAAGATTAGGAGCAAATATAATTACACAAAAAGACGATGAAATGAATGTTAAAGCTATTACAAATTATGGGATCTCAGGCGAATATGCATCGCTAATAACTGTGTCCCAAATCAAATAGATACAGACATAAAAGTTCCCTACTACTAAATTTGCACAAACAAAAATGAGCATATGAAACACTCTTAATCTCAAATATTAAGTTTACACTTGATATAATTTGTCAATAAATTCGTGTTACATTAAAGATCTGTTCAGGCTTGTAACTTTATAGCTGCAAAGGTGTATGCCACGTAATATCAAACAACCTTGGGTAGTTACACTTGAATTAAAAGGGATGTTCCATAGTCCACAATATTAGAAACACCTGGTAAAATAGTAAGCTGACCCGCAAGTCATTAAGTGCAGTGTAAAAAAATAAATATATTTCAAGAGCGGTGCATACTAAAGCCCATTTAACTATTTCAACTTCGCACCAGGTATTCTTGCATAAATCTAATAATCAATAAATCCAGACAATATACTGTGAAGCTGCTTACCGTGACTCAGTTTGGAACGGGAGGCCTAAAAAACACAATTTGGAAGTTAAGCCATTACACAGAAGTTCTCTAGAAATATTAAATACTATTCCTCGCATATAGTGCTACAGCTCACGTCACGAAACATCTAACACTGCACCCATGACTTACCTCAGAGTTAGGGACGCCCCTCAACACATAATATTTAAAACAAGTGTGTCGTACCACGACGGTATGATGTAGTGAAGTGATCAAGCCCCAGAACAATTCAAAATTTCCCAGGTGGGCAGGCTTCAAATACGCATACGCATGGAGAAGGGGTAGGTTAGTACATAGAGGTTGATGAAAGGAAGAAGTGAATAGAAACGACAGAGCGCAGCACCGGCTGCCGAAAGTCGAAGCGGCTTGCGCCTCGTAGGTAGAGACCAAGTCATAGCTGCGAAGAAAAAACGAAGTTGGTGATGCATGTTCTTCCTGCTGTCGAATTCCGAGTAGTATGTGGAATTTTTTACTGTGATTTGGCTATTATTCACCATCAGAAATGTGGATATATTTTTCTTTTTGGTATTTACTACCTACTATTGTTCGCATTCGATGACCGCGTTAACCACACACAAGTATTTTTTACCCGACAACTGCTTGGAAGTTAACGGGTTTTATCGTGTGTTAGTTTGTCTCTTTTTCTGCTGTGAATTATTTTCGTGGCCTTTTTTTTTACCAAGCTATTGAAACCGTCCGTTTAAATAACGAGAGTAAAATGGTTATTGTTTTCCCAGATATACTAAACACAGTGTGGTTTTGCGTAGCGTTAGTGATAATGAAGATGAAGCGAGAAAAAACCTGTAAAGGGAGAGGAGAAACATCAATAAAATGCGTGGTGAAGGGTAGTTAGTTGAAAGGGTAGAGCTGCGAAGGTTGAGTGTAATTTGTTGACCCCAGGGATGCGACGTGACTGCGTCGCGTCAGTTCACATCACGGCCGTAAAGATAGGTCTGGATACGCCGTCGTTTTGTGTACGCTTAGTGAAGCTCGAGTAGAAATAGTAATAGTAGAAGCGTGACCCAAAACTATTTGGTTTCTCCCATAAGAATACATGCACAGCAAGTGTCATGCGCGTAAAAATTATCGTAATTTCGTGTTTATATTTCTTAAATTGTAATATTTTTTTGCGTGACAGTTAAAAGAAGATTAAATTTGTGTAGTGCAATGATTTTTGTTTTATAGTATTCCGATTGAACGAATACAATCGTGTTTATTCCGAATGTAAACATACATAGGCTAGCAAATGTCAAATGAGTTTAATTAACGCAATTTCGCGTTTTATATTTCCTAAATCAAAATAATGTTTGCGTGACAAGTAAAATAAAATAAAATTAGTGTAATACAATGATTTCTGTGGTGTAGTATTCCGATTTAACGTAAACAATCGGGTTTATTCCGCGTGAATAAATGCAGGCTAGCAAGTGTCAAACGAGTTGTAGTAGTAATTAGCGGAATTTCGTGTTTTTTTTTAATTTTTAAAACTGTGATGTGTTCTTTATATGTGACATTGGGACAATAATAAATTTCCATAACCAAGAGTTGTGTTGTAATATTGCGATTTAACGTAAATAAAAGGTGCCTTTTAAAGATGACCTATAACCCATTAAATTACCTAATGTCTTCCTTTCCATAAGACAAGTTTTCATAGCAATTATAGTTAATATTTGGTTTTTGTCCACAGAATGTTCTTTGAATCGAATCAAAATTTGTTACCCAATTATTAGTGTAGCTAAAATAAGATAAATAAATAGAAAATAACTTATATGAGAAGTCATGCCCGGACATTTCATTTTTGAACTAAGCTTAATTTATAACCAAAATATCTACATTGTGAGGATAGTTGCAAACCTCAGGGGAATTATGAACTAAAACTTAAAAAAAACTAATGGAATCCTTTATTTTAAAAATGCCGAAACTACAATTTATAGCTATCCACACTAAACAGCCCCACTTCTGAAAAAGTGTGTTTACACTGAAGTAAATATAGTCTATTTTCAAATACTCATACCTACAATGCTGCATTTCACAAAAAAAGCATGAGTAGGTACTGTTAAAAGAAAAAAATATTCACCTTATTTCAGTGTTCATTCACAAATTAACATATTCGTTTAAACTAACTTAATGTATATTTTAATTTACGAGCCAAGAGCCCTTGCCTGACTGTGTGTCCCTGAAAAGAGCATTACAGCTGTGACGTTGAATTGTCACCTCCTGAATTCGCGGTAAGGGCAAGATGCACCATGAATATCGCATTCGACTAGGGCCAAGAGCGATGTCCTCTACACATGCCCTACACTGTAAATTTAATTGTTCATAACAATTATGCAGCTTATTCCTGTCGTTTGCTGAACACTTGTTCGTACAAAAACCAAGACAATAAGAAAATGTGTTTTAGTTCATTGATTCTTCAATCGCTTATGCATTGGAACTTAAAAATTGGAAAACAAAGACGGGTATTTGTAATTATAGCCACTTCCTCGAAAAGGGATCAAGGGAATGTATAGAACTGTGGGTGCTGAAGGGACCAAGGGTAAGTAACTCTGTGTGTGAGTGTGTGAGTGAATTAGAACACAGCTTTAGAGTAGTGGGGGAAAAAATGTTCCAACTTACGTACTGTAGAAATACGCAAAATAAAAACTGATCTTAAGTAAAATTTCTGTGACATGATATTTCCATAACTGGTAAATTGCAGTAAACTTTTAAAATGCAAATATAATTCCATGCTAGCACTCTGCCTAACATAAAAGACCAGATGATATGATATATCAGTAGAAACTATTATGCATTTAAGAAGAAAATGGAACAGCGACTCATAGGCTACTCCAATTTGAAACACGACAAAAAAATTGAAAATAATGGCAGATTTTACTGAATTAATACTTTTTTCTTTAAATGCAACAGTCCGAAAGAAGCAAGGAAATCCATTCGCCAAAGTGCTATAATAACTACTTTTTTGTGGAAAAAAAAAAGAATGTAAAGAATGATTTTGGCTTTTAACATGTTACGTACCACAAAAATATTTCAGTTTTTAACAGTTACATTGGTCTAAATTTCGATAATAGGGCAGCTATAGGTTGTTCACGATAAAATTAGCACTTTTGAGAGCCCTGCTCAAGATCTATTTGGGTGCGCTTTACATATTCTTCCGCGTTATGTAAAATTGGCATTGCCACATGCCTCATCACTTTATTTATGCGTCGGTCCAGTGAAACTGTTAGAAAAGTCAATATTTAACTAATCAGCCAGTTTCTACACTTCGATGCAATAAATAAACAGAAAGCGAAATAAATAATTTACGTTATCACAAATAGTTACCTTAACATTTTTTAATCGACGTGAAAATATGGAACTACTTTCCACCTATTATTAACATCTTTAGTGGGCGCATACCACTCAGTGTGTCCGTTATAAAATATGCAGGCAGGGACAGTGATAGTGACTTTTTTGTGAAGTTGATTTCAAAAGTGCTCACTTTATCGTAAACCGCCTTACACTAAAACTGTTTTTATTTACATGGCTGGTTGTATATACAGTACATATTTGACCCCATGTTTACTCATGTTGTGTGTGATGTATGGTAACCTACTAACATACATCTCCAAGGAAATAGTATACACCTGTGGTCCAACTGGCGGCCCGTGGGCCAAATGCGGCCCGCGGGGCCATTTTGTCTGGCCCGCAGTAGTATTAGCTATTTTACTTTGCGAAATGCCTTTAAAAAATTCTCATGCATTTTCTGTCAACTCCCGATTATTTTAATATTTTTTCTACCCCATATTTCATCGAGAATAATGTTACATTTTAATACTGTCGAAATTAGATATTTGTAGGTACAATTCTAATGATACTAATATGGCTAACTGTTCAACTGTAATGCTGGCCCGCGGTGTATCTAAAGAATAAATTTCTAGCCCGCGACTGAAAAATAGTTGAACCACACTGCAGGATGCAACCTGATTGTTACGTAAGTCAAATACATTGATTGTTAATGTGAATGGCTCTCCTGCATGTCTTCTCTTGGCAGTCGACGTCCAGCTACATAACAGCATTTCATGAGCCACAATTTACTGTTGGACCTACTACCTGGGGCAATTCAGATGGTGAGTAAGTTTCCAACCGCCTAATGAAAGTCTAGGATCTCACACTTGCCAAGGTGAGACGCATCCAGTCATAGTTGCTGACGCTGCTTTTCAACATGCGGCACGTTGCTGTTTACAGCAATGCCTCAAGGCACTGCATTCTCTCAGCACTGACCTTGATTTACGTTGATTCACACCACAACTGGCAAGTTCTTCATTGTAACAAAATTGTTTTCAGAAATGAAAATACTCAAAATAATACATGAAACTTAGGGCGAAAATAAATTCATATTTATATTTGTGTTTTTATTTGTCAACCATAAATATTAATGGAATTTTCAAAATTTTCAGGAACCCAAAGAAAAATTACTGATGTTACACAAAAAAATTGTTATTTATTCTAAAATCCAAGATACTAAACAGAAAATTTCGAATGTAAGCTATAGGCCTATATTTCGTCTTCCTAAGATAAAATTTCATGCACTGTAGTAGAGAGATTTGGGCAGCCCTTAACAATGTGGTCTTGAGAGCAAATGAGAATGGAGCAGTGCCAGAATGCAAGGGCAGGGGAAATAAGAAATCCCAGAGAAAACCAGCCGGTCAGCACAGTTTCCACAAGCAAAAATTCTGGAGTGACCCCACCGGGTATAAAAACCGGTTCACCTTAGGCGGAGGCAAGTAGTCTGACCACTACATCACCGTGGCCCCAGTTCATGCTCTGATCCACCACAGTTGTCACTTTCAAATTCTGAATTCTCCTTATACCCTAGGCTTCGTGTCCTGCTAGTGGTGTTGGACAGGATGTATTTTTACATATATTAAAGTAAATATCCGCATGTTGTGTACATGTAGTACAATACATCTGAACAGTTATTTTTTGCGTAACAAAACTATTTTTGCGTAAAAGTTTCTTTTTTTATCTGAGAAACTAATACGACTCCTTAGGAACACCTTTTATTCACTGCAAAATCCAGCGTAATTTGGCACTGTTCTGTAATACCTGCATATAAAACAAAATGCAACTTTCACATATCGTGAATTGTCAGGCAAATATTTGTTCCATAGTGTAAATAGTTTTGATTATGTACACATGGACAACATTATAATGCAATGAAATATTGATACGTTTAAAAGCTCTATGTTATACTATTACTCAATCCAAATCAGGTAAGAAGTAACTAATTTATATACTGAATGTATGGCAGCGTTCAGTGAGCATACTTTAGTCCCACACATTGCAGTCACGTAACACTGGCGTCAGGAAACGGGGACTCCTCGTCAGCCATTCGCAAAGTCCAAAATGCCATGGTTAAATATTGCAACCTCAGATCTAATTGTTAAAACTTGAGATGTGGATTTTCACCAAAATTTTTTTTTTTGTCCCCATAATGGCGAAGAAGCAAAAAACAAGCAAATACTATGTAAACATTGCACCAACAGGTTTCTTATCTGATGCATTATTTGCATGTTATTTTCCATTAATATCTCGAAATTGCTAGAAGGATTTAATAACCATGTGATTAATCACAAATAAAACACATTAAAAAATTGTATTATAACAGTAAATGCGAAATTTGGATCATCATTTTAGTTCAAGATTTTAGAGAGTGCATGGCCAGTGGTAGTCCTACAATGGGCATGGATAATGGTTTTCAGTAAGCATTGTGGACTGCAAATTATGCCTATCATTTTTTATGGAAATTCACTTTTATCTACCAAACACAGAAATATAGACAAATATTTAGCAAATGTGCAGAACAGGAAGGGTATTTCCCAACAATTTGTAAACGTTGAATCTACAGCATCGAAGTAGCTTCAAAAAATAATATAAAGAACAAAAAAAAAAGAACTTGCGATATTGGCCTACAATATCATTAAAATTATATAGAGATGTGCTGGTCTCACACCAACAATTTTAAACAAAATTCAGGTTCTGGGCTGACTGTTCAGTTTATAAAATTGGAATTTATCGAAATATTGATCCACAACATACAAAAGTGGAGATTTCATAAGCTATAACATTTCAAAGTTAAATACGCTAAGAATTTGTAAGGTTCCGGAAGTAAACACTGTTGTAGTTTGAAGACAACCAAGATTCGTCATCATTAGGACCTGAACCATGTTAAATACAAGTACACTAAAAGTAATCTTCCTTACACACCAAACCTGTTTTTTAATTATTAAATACTCTAATAAAATATACCTCCTCAGTGAGCATCAGCTGTACTGCTGCTGTTTGCACCAAATAATGAAATTACTTGACAGTATAAAAGTATTATGTAATATGTAATGTATTATGTAGAACTGTCCAGGAAAGCAAGAGATTTTATTGTGCAATAACACATTAGCACAATATAAGAATACTGGTCAGTACGTTGTTACATTTTTATAATAAATGTTTGTTTTGTCACGTTGATAATGACTGAACAGTAGGTATTTTTTGAAAGTTTGAAAAGTATGGAATAGAACTTTCAGTTTGAGAACAGTTTTAAATCATTATGGATACTATTCACAAACTTATAGGTTACAGTTAAGAAACAATTAAAAACAGAACACAAAACTGTTTTCATACAATTTTCATACGGTTTTTTTTTCTAGTAGGGGTGGCAAGGGCTACTACATCCTTATATGGGTGACACAGTATTCATCAGTGCGACACCATTCCTGTACTTTGATATTTGTTGTTGTAGTCAGAGGATCTCTCTATCACAGTTCTGTAACTGTTTACAACAAAATTAATTTGAGAGATTATTGTATTTTGATATTGTGTCATTCAACTTGCGGAGACTCACATCACATTAATCTTATATCTAGTGCCAGTATTTCCGTGTCCTATATTCACGCATGCTTGACAGAAACGTTCATGCATTAACAGGTTATGTGACCCATTCGCTAACAGAATGAGCTAGTCAGTGCAATGTCTCTTTGTCACACAGAGAAAACTCAGTAATTATGTCAGAAAATGTTTTTTTTTAATTCATACGTAGTTAAAGCCTACTGCCAAATGGTAGAATCAGCATATAATGCACCACATATTTGAGCAGACTACCTGTTGTACAATGTGTTATAGCAATTAACAATTGCTAACGGATGTAGCAAGTCAGTGTATTATGTGGGATTATTTTCAGCGTTTGTTTTAAATGGATTTTTCCAGTCAAAGTGTGGCCAAGTTGGTTGGATCCAGCTGGCCGTATGTGTTGCACACGAATCGCGTCACATAATCGTTTAACGTTAGTAACCTGAACTTTAATTTTTGTGGCCTTTAGTGTTCACAGCATCCCTCCGTCAACTCACAGGCTTTTTATTTTTAATGTTGTGTCAAGTGATCTTGTTTGCGCCTTTTTGGTTTTTTTTTCGCAGCTATGGCCACTTGCAGGTCATGTGCGCCAGATCAGTTTTCGTTAACCTGTACATGTGTGTTTTTTATACATATTTATTCAATAAACTATTTACTGTACTTCAAAACATGTTATAATCAAACAATTCCGAATCATATCAAATGCAATACCACAATTGATGCAGACAAGAAGCCAATTATTACACTATAATTATGTTCCCCACCACAGATCAAGAAATTATCCGTATTGACGGTATGTCGTGGTCTCAGGAGCGGGGTGGAAGGAGGTTCGACTTACGATACCAGGTTTTAGAATACAGTAGAAAGTCGATTATCCGGACTTGTCTGTAAAATAAAGACAATAGTAAAAACACGAAAGTCTCTTTTGTCACAGTGTTATCTTCATTATCAACATATTTCCATGATCCGAATTTTCGATTACCTGTACGAATTTCCTTTGGTTCCTATTAATCAGAATAATCTGCTTTCTACTGTATTCGTAGAGTTGCGAAGGGTGCCAGATTATGATAGATTCATCCAGGGTGTGGGCCGTTCGCCCACGTGGCTCTCCTCAGTTCACCCCGCGATGAGGTGACTTCGTTGTTATGCCTAGCTAACGAGAGTGTTGACCCTCTCCTATACCACTAAATGTTGAGTGAGACTGTTGAATGGCCGTCTCACATGCCAGACACACACAATAAATTAAGACGCTGTCAGGAGGTTACAGTGATGCAGTGGGTAGAAGACCCAAAACAGTTATACGGCTGTAAAGCGGCCTGCAGTGAAATAAAAAGCACCACTTTCCAATGAATTGATCTTTACACACTGAATTCCCTCCAAGGAAGTACGTACTTTATCATGGTTTACATCTTACTTGTATCATAGATATCAGCAGGTTGCAATAAATTCAGATGGTTTAAATACAGTTATAAAAAAGAGGGTTAGGTAATCAAACATTGTTCCCAAAGGTTCCATCATTTGCCCTCTATTAAATGTATTAATTTTTACTATGCTACATATGAATTATCTGTATTCCAACATTATACTTATTGTGGATAATACGTACTGAATTTTTATTTGAAGATGAGAATCTGAGATCACTTATGGTGTTATTAAATGAGACTATTTGTAACTAGATAGATTGTTTACAGCAAATAATCTTTCTCTAAACTGGGATCAAATAGTTTTAATGGAATTCCCCACATAAAAAAAACATAACTATAACTTTTTAATAAAATATAGAAACTATGATTAAAGGAAGCCATGCTACAATATTTTAGGCTTACATATTGACATTCACCTTTATGGGAATACTCACATTGATAACATAGCCCCGAAACTAAGCGCAGCGTGTTACTCTTTACATAATTTATCATATCGTGTAAAGACATCCTCCCTTAAACCCATTTATTTTACATATTTTTATACCTTGTTATAATATTGTATCATTAAGAGGACACCTTCTTCTCAAACTATATAAAGTTTTCAGATTCCTAATAAGCCATAGGAAATATTTATAAATATTTTGTTTAGGTATATGTTTGTTTTGTAACATTTTTGACTAATGCTATATTTCAGAGCTCCTGCTCATCATAGGATAGCTAGAGAGATTTGATAGTAAAAAAATAATTAAAACATTCAATTAATTAACTTTAGTAACACAAATTCTGTGTACGCAGTTACCAAATTTCCTAGGTTTACACAGTTCCGTGCTGTGAAAATTGTTAGTTTTTTTTTACTGCAAAGAAATTACCACACATACTGGGTCATATCTGTTTATGTGTGACAATGTTTGTTATTTCCTTTATTGTGGACTAAAGAGCAACACAATTAGCTGAAAAACAGTTTTCAGTACAAAGAATCAACAATTAATGTGTTGATATTTGTGAATATAGAATGGAGGCTACAAGTTCGAGAGCTTCGCCGGTTGTGTATCAGCTATGCGTTTATGTATTTGGTGGTGCTATCCTAGCCAGATATTTTTGAATATTTGTTATATCACAGGTTTTTTCTCATGCAAGGTGAAATGTGACTTTTATGAGAGCTGTTGAATTGGCCAACGACAGAAAATATATTCGTCAGCTGTATGTTAGAAACCTGTAATAGTGTGCAGTGTAAATGTGCACATTTATTCTATTGAACCATAAGTTACAAATTAACTCTATGGCGAAACACTTGGTTTGCTTTATTATTGTGCATTGATAGGTTTTGTATATGTCCCATTCTTTGCATACTGATGACAAATTATGTTACATTCAATTCTATTGTACATACATTTATTTATGTATTTAGCTCCTGGAAACTGTTTACATACAAATCTACACCACTCTGATTCCCCGAGCTCTAGCTAAGAGAGCATAGAGGGCGCACAAATGAAGCACATAATGGCCCCTTGCCCTCCCCCCTCACCCATGCACATACTTTACTTTTCATCAATACTCCTTGAACACATCGCAAACATGGTCCTTGGATCTCAAGAAATAGGCATGAGTGTACCGGGAATAATAATCGATCAAGACGAAAAAGTATTTACTGCTTCCGATGGACTCTGTCTCCATGGACCCACATAAGTCTGTATGCACCAATCCCAGGGGTTCCTTGGCCCTAAATGTGCTTCGTTTAAAAGGCAAACGAATATGCTTGCTTTTGATACAAACGTCACATGGGGCTTTACTAGTTTGCATGCTATGTACTCCATCAACCATTGTTTTTAAGGAGTTATTGTATCTCCTGTTTAAATGGCCTAACCTAGATGACATAAATCACCGGCACAAGAAACAGCGTACACTCTGTCAACACATGTAGACTGTGGTGTGTCTAACTCGTACATGCCATTTTTTAGTGTTGCTAAGGCAATCAGTTCATTTTTTGAATTTATTATCTTGCCACCATCTTTATGGAAAATAATGGTGTTCCCTTTACTTGTGATTTTACTCACCGAGAGGAGGTTAGCTGCCATGTTCGTAAAATGTCCAATCCGGTTGCAGTTGTAACATTTGCGGGGCGGTTTATTTTGTTTACCGTTATAGATATTTTTGCTGTCGCCTTGGCGTGAGTTTTTCCTGGAATATCGATTACTGTAGAGCGCCATATCGACATTTGGTGATCGAGCTTGGTTTGAACTAGCTTTCACATCTTGCAATAATTATATTTTAATTGCAGAGGCTGTGATTGGAGTTCCTGAGCTCTCCAGCCACATAATCATTGGCTTGTACTCATCTGGTAGGCCTGCTAGTAACAAAGTTCCGACCCATTCCTCAGAAACGTCGAATTTAATGTCCCGTAGATGCTGAGCCGTTGATTTAATTTCATTTACATACTCTTCAAGTGATTTACAGTTGTCTAGTCGAGTTAAAATCAACTGACGCAGCAATCCGACTCTTCTTGTGAGGCCAGAATCTTCAAATAAAGTCTGGATTGTGTCCCACGCTTGCTTCGATGTTTCGCACTTTTCGATGTGGTGAACCAACATCTTCTCTACTAACAACGAGATCTTCGCTAATGCCTTGCGGTCCTTTTCCTTTGCTTCTTCCGCCTTGACGTTTCCCTTAACACCGTCCCACTGGTCTTCTTAGGCTTAGCAAGGCTTTGATGTGGAATTTTCACGACGCGTAATTTTCGCGGCCTTTCATTTTCTCCACAAAGGCTAAGGAGTTCGACGTCATGATGGTTTACTGACTCGTGCGATGCAGTGCAAAATGTTAATACTATTTTCACTCTCGCGCCGAACTAACAAATCCGTACTTATCTAATAATGCTGCGACACGTCTGGGCCCATAACCTTTGTTGGCGGCTTCTCGTGGAATAATAATACATATGTCAAGAAGTACGGATTATATTTAACGATGCTTCAGATATTAGATTAACAGGTGAACATACACAAACGACAAACAGTATACAAAGCGGTCGTAGATACACTACACAAGTTAAGTGAAACTTCATTACTCTATTCATACGAGATTCGTAAGCAATTTACAACATCCAACAAATTTTAAGCTATGGGAACAATACAAGAGAAAGATTTTAGTTAGTTGCGTGGTTATTTTATATTTGATTTATGATTATTGCAATTTTTTTCTAACGTAAAAACAGAGAAAATCCGGCACACATGCGACTAGTGCTTATCTAGTGGAGAAAATTTTAGTTGCCAAATTAAAAGCATAAAACTTCCAAACCTGACTAGAATAAACCTTAGTATTGTTCAACATATACTTGCATGCACCTTATTGTATTCTTCAACCACATGTTAAATTAACATTGTCATGAGTTGGTCAAGTGAAACTTTGATATTATTATAAAACTAGTTGGTTCGTACACTTAAGTGTATTAAAAAAAAAAAACAATTACATAGGGCGTTTAATTCAACGTTAATTAATATAACGGCCTACTCTCCGTCGTTGCCAACTTCACTGGTCGCACGACAGTGAGTGAGAGAAGAGATTTGGATGGCTCTTAACATCGAGGTCTTGAGAGCCGATTAAGGTGAAACGAGGTGAGTATGGAGAGGCACCGGAATGAAATATGGGGAAAAGGGAGAACCTCGAAAAAACCAACCGACCAGTGGCATAGTCCAGCACGATTCACACATGAGAAAATCGAGGAGCGACCCCGCCGGGCATCAAGCCCGGTTCTCCTAGGTGGGAGGCGAGTGGTCTAGCCACTACACCACTGCGGCCCTTGCATGGCAGTCAGTGCGCCGGTTAAAATATATGCAGCTATGAGCACTGACATTTTCCAATGTTTGGTTACAAATATGCTAATTATAGTAAACAACCTTTATAGTATATTAGCAGTACCTTCGCACTTTTTGAATAAAATCTTTGAAAAATCACACCATGTAAGAGGTGTTTGGTTGTTTCCTAAATGTGTATTGTATCACAAATCTATAGATAGTATAAAACAAAGTCGCCCGGTCGCGTGTGTCTGTGTGTTCGGATAAGGCTTCTAAACTGCTTTATGGATTTTGATACGGTTTTCACCATCAATTTGAGAATTTCTTGAGGGAGGTTTAGGTATATAATGCATTAGTATTTAATGTAAGGATAGTAGAGAAATGTCGACGGTTTTATAATCAAGTCGGAAAAAGCCGCTTTTCGGGCGCTTACATGGCTTACGCTGACTAAACCATAAGCGGTACACCAAATTAATGTTCTACAGAATTGTAGATCTCAATCTATAAAAAGGTATGTGACAGCATATGGCTATCTCTTAAGGATGAGCCACAGTAACAATTTTAAACAACGCCATTTTTTGTAACTCAACCGTGGAAGCCGGGGCGGGTGGCAGAGGTATCTAATTTTCAGTTAAATTAAAAATTATAATTACATTTCATCTGCGAATTATAATTCATTTATAAATAATACGTACTTTTAGGTGTCGGTAAAGCCTAGCTATAAAAAGTTCTCACGCAAAATATTATTAAACTGAGTGCGCACGAATGCGTTGCATTATCCCTTTGATGTGTCATTTTATACACTTGGTTAAACTTCGTTTGCACTGGCGGATTAACACTAGGGTCTCTGAAAAGTTGTAAGTAACCGTGACTGGAATATACCAAAAAATTCTTACCTTCGAATAAAACATAGACTAAAGCTGAGGTAGACCGATCTCGCTGGCTGCGCACGACCAGGCACCGCGTCCCAACTGCTTTTCTGCCAACACGATTTACGAAAATGGTATCGATTGTATTTGAAGTTAGAATACTGTTTAGTAAACAAGTGATTTGAGACGTTGTTATATTTCCTCTAGCCAATTTTGCAATACAGTTCGATTAAATTCATATTTGTGAAAGTATTTTATTAATGTAATAGTGCTCGTCGTTTAAAGACTAATATATTAACAAACACGTCCATTACTGTTAACACAGCTGTTCGACAGCTGTGTTTCTTTGGGGAAGGCCAGTGTTGTGTACATGCGCAGAAGACGAATAATCGGTCTGCCTCATCTTTAGTCTATGAAAATAGTGTCTCGTAACCGCGAACTGCAGCCTCACAAGACAGTGGAACGGCGTCATTGGCCAGCGTCGTGTAGGAACGCTGTTCGCCGGTCGGCGCCTGTGCAGTTCTCATTCTCTTCTACGCTTATCGGGAGTCGATTTACGTCGTGGAATCGATAGGCGCGGTGAAAGTAGCCACGACATGGAGTGTAGTGGTCACCTGCCTGTAATCCATTCGCAGTTACTTCTAACTTTTCTGAAGCCCTGCTAATGTTCTGCTTCCAGGATATTCCTCCGCCTCGTGCGAACTATGTTGAACTCTGTCTAGAAATGTACACCAAAGGACAACGCACCGAGTTCGTGCACACTCAGTTGTAATAATATATTATGCATGTGAACTATTTCTTATTAGGCGCTACCAACACACACGTTTTCTCACTGTTTTCATTCATATGTATTAAAGATGAAATATTATAATGTATAAATAAAATATAGGCAACGAACAATAAAATACTTTCTTGTTAACAGGGGTATAAAACGCTTGTGATATATGGAAAACGTATGAAATAACTAAACACGCCATACATGGAGTGACTTTTAAAAAGGTTTGATTCGAAAAGTGTCAAGAAATCGCGAATAGACTATATCGGAATATCATAGATACTGCTACTCCTCGTTAGCGATGCTCAGGTGATTGCGCTATCGATAAGCAGAGAAGGGAATGAGAATCGCGTCCCTGACTCGCCAGCCGACACCCTTGCCAATAGGACAACCTTCCGCATCACAAACTCTAAAAACACTTTCTTTGCCACAATGCAAACTGTGTTGCAGCAAAGAAAATTTTTGTTTAAATATGAACCACTGCAAAGTAGCTTTCTCGCAAAGAAAATTTTTGTTGAAAGCATATAATAATGGCAACAAAGACATTGCATTACCGTAACAATAATTTCACTTTTAAAAAAATTCAGTTAAAATTCCCTTTCATGTAAGGGAAGCTAATTGCTTCTACATGTAAGGTAAAATTACCTGTTAAATGTGGAGTAAATTAACAGAACATGTAAGGTATTATTCCCTTATCGTACGGAAAAAGTACCTGACAAAAGTGGGGGAATATCCCATACAATTATGGTAATATTTACTATGTTGTATAATTAAATTTTATTTAAAATCGGCGATATTAGTTCTGTTAATTTTCTTTTTACTTATATCATCCAAGGAACAACAGCCGAAACAGCAACTCTAAAATCCTCGACATTTGCGGCAAGATGGGCGCGAAACGTACCCGTGTAGCACGATAAGCCGTTGCGTTATTCATTACACCATGAAGACAGCATGACACCATTAGTGATTATTAGGGTGTTAAATGATTGTTCTTCCGGCCGTCTTCCCCCTTAGCTGTTGAGACTATTCTAAAGAGACGCACGCGTCGTAAGGTAATTTTCCCATCCATGTATGATATTGTTTACTACCATGTACGCCAGAGCGCGGTAATTTTACCTTACACGTAAGGAAAACTATGTTTCCCACACAAGTTTGTGAATATTACCTTATACTTTTCAGGTAATTTTACTGTTATTTTTTTCACTGTTAACACTAATCTTTAAGTTAAAGATAATTGCAGTTTTAGTAAAGCAAGCTTTATGTTGCAGGTAAGATAAAATACTTTTTTGCATTAAGGTAAAGAAAATTTTTAAAGAAAAAATTTGGTAACGCTAAACATATTTTTTTTTTTAAATTTTCTTATGCAATATTTCTTTACCGCAAGCTAAAGAGCCTCAAAGAAATGTTTTTATTTGCTGTAAAGAAAATGTCTTTACTGTGCACGGTAGCCAATCAAACACAAGGTCTATTATCGAGCCTCTCGCAGTCATTCAGCGAATCGACACGCTCACATAAACGAAATTGCTACGCCGTTTAACATCTGCATAATTACCTCTCCTGTGGTATATATAAAATAGTTTGTCCCTAACCCTACGGTCTCAATAGGGCGTTCGCATGTAGGAAACGTGGTGGAAGTTGCAGTTAGCCTCTGTTTCTTCCAGTTTCCCTTAACACTGTACCGTCGCTGCTTCATATTCAATTCGCATCTTCTATGGACCTCTATTGTATCACACAGTGTACATGACAGGTTATATAAAGTGATAACAGCAACATTCTTCATTGATGGCGGCTGTAAAATTAGGACTTCTTCGTATCTTAGTAGGATCTCAGACTACAAGGCTGGCGAGTGAATATTTTACCTAACAATATACTAAAATTAATACTAATACTAACATAATAGTGCACACTGTAGACCATCTTCCCATTACTCAATACTCTGCGACCTATCATTTGGCAGGATCTACTACTAGCATAAAAACCCTGTGAGTTGCTTACAAGCTTCTCATGTCAGTCTAGCCTATGATTAATTTTCTGGGCTGTCAATAGCTCCAATATCCTTGCTGTCACTGATCACGATACTTGGGTTCTCCTTTGGAACTCGATACGGTCTCAATTGTATGTTGTATCTCCTGAGTTTGCCTTTAAATCTGATAATTCATAACAATTATTTTGAACAATTCCTATGGTTTTAAATGGACCTTCAAAGGTTAAGAATTACTTATTGCTGACACCTTTCCATACACTGCTCGTAGGATTGCTACGGCGTAACACTAAATCATTCAGATGGAACTTGTTCAACTTACTTGTCTTCTAGTGCTTTTTCCGAATCTCTTCTAGCAAGAAACAATCGTTGTCTTGTTAATGTCATCAATTCTTGAAGCATCACTTCTGGATCTTGCTCAGCTGTTGGTACATCGATTGTTGGTAGAGCGTCCATTTCCCTTATCATGCTGCCCATGCGTTGACCGGTAAGAACTTCAATCGGCTCATGTCCCGTAGTAATATGTACAGTATGATTTATCAAAAATTCGACCAAGCTTATCTTATCTCTCCAACTCTGTTGTACATGATGACAATGTATTCTTAGCATGGATCCTATTGACTTCATAGTACGTTCGACGAGGTTTGATTGTGAATGGCGGACTGAAATAGTAGTAGGGATGATTTCATGTTCTTCAAACCATCTTGCCACAAGTCATTAGTGAACTGACTTCCCTTATATGACAATATAAAAATGGGTCTTCCAACTTCATTGACATATTCTTTCAACTTTCTAAGCAGAATTGATGCTTTTGCCTGTACAATCGGATACAACTTGATGAACTTGGAGAATAAATCTAGGATCACAAATACATATTTTACTCCAGTTTTTGACTAAGGTAATGGACCAAAAATATCCTCGGATACCAAAGACATAGGTTCGCGTGTTAATATTGACTTTACCTCGCCCTGCAAATTCTCTTTAGGTGACTTTGCTTTTTGGCATAGATCACATGTAGATGTACATTCTCTAATTGTGTCTAACATTTTTGGCCAATACACAATGTGTCTTAAACTAGCATATAGTTTGTTTACTCCTACATGTCCTAGAATAACATGTGCTTCAACTGCAACAGTAGACTTGATGCTATTTGGAATGATAGGATTCCATTCTGTTTGAAAACTACGTAGTTCCTCACTACGACAATATACTATTCCCTCATCAGATAAAGTATAGTATCGCACTACACCAGAGTCTGGTGGTAACCTTAAAAATTTCTCCTTGATGATCTGGCAATATTTATCTCGTTCCTGCAATTCAGTTAGCGGTTTTAGAACTTCTTTCAAAGGTTTGCTGGTTTTTAAATTTTACTGATGAACATGTGCTACCACAAACTCCTTCATTTTCGTTGGCGGATGTATCCAATCAGAGTCAGTGTCAGGAATGCGACTTAGATAATCAGCTGCATCGTTATCTGATCCTTTGATGTACTAAATCTTGATCTCGTACTCTTGTAAATACAATAACCATCGTGTCAATCTATCGTCAAAAGTTCGTCCAGTACGTAAGCACGTTAAAGCGTGATGATCTGTCAGTAGCTTTATTTTCTCTCCTAACAGTAAATCACGGAAATTCTGTAGGGTCCAAATAATAGCAAGTGCTTCACGTTTCGTAACTGTGTAATTACGTTCGGTGCTATTGAGTTAGCGACTAGCCATCGCTACAGTTCTCTCGGCATCTCGTTCGTCCTTCTGTGCGAGCTTTACCCCAAGTGCACAAGCTGACGCATCTGTATACAACAAAAGCTCTCTTCCTTCTACGGGATGGTATATTACATGATCAGCCATGAAAATCTCTTTCAAACGTACGAATGCTTCCTGATGTTCTTCAGACCACCCCCATTGTACACCTTTCTTTAGCAGTGTAAGCAAAGGTACTGCTACTTTCGAGATATTATCCGAATAGTTTCTGTAGAATCCTAACACTTCCAAAAACGCACGTCATTGCTTTATGTTTGTTGGAACTGGAAACTGGGTTATAGCTTGCAGCTTTTCAGGTGCTGTACGTATACCTTCATTAGTCAAAATGTGAGCTAGAAATGGTACCTCAGTACGGCAAAATAAAGATTTCCTAATCTTAACTGTCATTCCTGCGTCTTGAAATTTCGTAAGAACGATATGCACATGTTCCAGATGATCCTCAAAATGATTATATGTAATCAAAATAACATCAACATACGCTCGTGCGAAGCTTCGGCATTCTTCACCTAATGTTTGATCTAGACATCTCGTGAACTCCGCTACCGCATTGCACAAGCCGAATTGCATAACATTAAATACATCTTGGCAGTTTCTAAACAAGAAAGCTGTATATTTCTTTGAGTCAGATGATGATGGTAGTTGCCAATAAGCGCATGTGATATGAAGTGTCGTCAAATATCTTACACCTTGATATAGCCGTAAAACATATCTGGTTTGATCGTTCTTCCCGATCTTTAATGGCAATCCTATTAATATTCCTGGCATCCAGACATAGCCTCACAGTACCATCCTTTTTTCGAACACACAATACACGACTAGCGTAAGGACTCACATATCTGCTAATTACGTTCCACTCTAACATTAATTTGAAGAATGCTTCTGACTCAGTCAAGTACCTACCTGGTATTTGATATGCCTTCTTGTGAAATATGTTGTTATCCGATACAATAATTTTAACTTCATAAATTTTATTCTCACCAGGAACCTCTGACATACAATTCTGATGTACTAACATATCGTACAATTGCAAATTCTACAGACTATTTAATCCATCAACAACTGATACTTCTTTCGAAATCTCATCCGATAAAGTTGCATTATCATTACACATAGGTTCGCGCTTCAATTGCATAATTTGAACATCATTTCTTAGTAAGTTCAACACGTCATCAGATGTACTCCATTTTTGTGGAACAGGTAAGTCAGTTTTATCATCAGGTGCTGTAATTAACCAGCCACCGAAGTTTAAGATTATTCCATAGGAAGTTATAAAATCACTGCCTAGTATTAAAGGTTTTACCAGACCTTTTACTACAAGTTCATTAGCTAACATGGGTTTTCCTAAACTTTGTATAGACAATATAGTCTGTTTATTTTACAATAGGACTTGCACGTGACGTAACTCCTACTATTTTCAATCTAGGAACAGGCATTACAGGTAGCTTAACGTTAGGACGTTCAAGTTCCTTAAATAACTCTTCACTAACCCAACTCACTTCCGCCCCACTATCCAGTAATGTAGGAACCATCAAATCACATACCTTCACATTTACTTCAGGACATAGAGATATTTTTGAATTCGGCAAAATTTCCTCATCCTCACGTAATAAAAATTCTCGCTCGGTCTCATGCATCATTAACGTTAACATGCTAGATGAATGAGTGACTGAATTACTAACAATAACACTATCGCATTTATCGTTGGAAGCTTGTGCCTTATACATACTGTCTCCACGGGAACTAACAGGGTCAGCGCAGGGAGACGCTCTTCACCCACCCTGTCTAGATTAACTTTTATTGCGCCGCCGGCAACTGATTAGACAGAGTAGTACCAGTCGTACTATTCTGTACCGCTTCCGGGAACACAGGCGCTAAACGATTCAGTTCTTCATTTCTTTGAAAATATCCCTGTCTGTGAGATATGTTCGGTGTGTGATTATCGTCATGAAAATACTGCCAAGGAGGTACACTACTTAAATTGCAACTGTTCACTGACATCGTACTGGGATGCTGGGTATTATTCGGTGGCCACGGATTTGATTGTGGACCAACCCAATTTACATTCGGTGGTTGATTATGGTTGCTGTCGGTAGGAGAATTCAGCATTCTACTATTACCGCTGCTCTCGTTGACACGCTATATATATATATATATATATGCGTTACCATCCGGATGAACATAAGCATTTGGCTGTGGAGAGTTCTTAGTGGTTTCACTATTATCATTCCCACGACTATACCCCTTTCGATATCCAGGTATGTATATTTTTCCACGCCTATTGTTCCGGTAATTGAATAATAGATTACCCGCATTGTACGTCAATTAAAATGGTCGACGTTTTCTGTCATCGGTCATTAATTCAAGCGTGTTTACATGCGAATTATGCTGGAACCGATTGTGGTTGTTTGTTCTTTGGCCAGATCCGGAATAAAGCGGAGGCGAACGTGACTGAATAGGTTTTTCCGCATCACGCGTTGTTATTCGCTCGCTGTATTTCATTCCGGTCGATCTTAATTAATTGAGTACGGGACTCATTTAAATTAGTGAATGGTCGACCTGCCCATCTATCCTGGTACTTGATAGGAAGTTGTGAAACGACTATCTCCGCGAATTCTCGTCTCCCATTGGTGCATCTAGGTGTCCGGTTCGTCCAAACATTTCACCATAGTGTTGTTCCAACGACTTGGATTTCTTGGTATCAGATATTTCTAAATGAAGTCGTGTACGCAAATTACCTTGGATTTTTGCATTCCAATATTCCTGGAGAAATTTCTGCTTAAACTGAGAAACCAGTAAAATACTGTTGATTTCAGGCTTGATCTTGGACGGATTTTCATTCATTTGTCCTGAAAATGTTGGTAGGCCTTCGCTCCATTGTTTTGCAGGATGAAGAAGCATAGCTGCAGTCAAATTATACAGTAAAATATCTGCATTGCCCACATTTGGAATACCAATACTTCTAATATTGCTATCCCGGTCAGTTGGAATGCCAATACTTCTAATATTGCTATCCCGGTCAGTTGGAATAAATACCGGGAATCAGTATTACTGGTACGTGTAGTACTGCCATTTACAGACGTAATATTATTTAATCGCGAATCCAGTTCAACGATTTTAGTTTGCAACTCTTTACTTTTGTTTCCAAAATCTCTTTGTGATACCAGATAGTCGGTTGTCGTTTTGTGAAGCTTCGCTTCCATGTGACGTTCAAAATTAATTAGTTTATGGTCGACACTGTCTAAAATATTCCCGTCAACATCGTGTGGAAAATTCTGTATTTTCTAAACCGCACATTTGCCCTTCAATAGCCAAACGAGTGTGTTCTATTTCCTTCGGCATACTAGTCTCTATGGAATTTAACCGCGTGTGTACTTCCTCTGCGCTAGCTTGAACTATGGCGAAATTCTCTTTGGAAGAATTACTAAGCTGCGACACACTCTCTTCAACATTAATCCGTAATCTAGCGACATTATTTTGAACTAGATAAATCGTAGCTGTCTGTTCGGTTTGATTTGTTTTCAACGTAGCCACGGTATTTTCCAAGGTTTTTACCGACGTAGTTTTTACATAAACACGTGTGTTAAAATCAACGGTTCGATGATTTACTTGGGGTAACTGTTGTTCTACATTACTCAATGTATTGTGCCGTTCATTGAACCTAGCATTTTTTTCTGAGCATGTATTCTCGCACTTAGAGATTCAGTTTCTTACCCTGAACTTTAATTTCTACCCTAAGTTCAGCATTCTGAGAATCAAATTCTGATTTAATTTCTACCCTTATCTCAGCTTTCAAATTGGCATTTAGTGATTTAATTTCAGCACATTGAGCATCGAATTTAGCACACATTATTTTAAACGTTTCTGCTATACTAATGTTAGATTCCGTCGGTTCATTAGGCCGGTGAACCATGTTCGAAACGTTAGCCATGACGTTCGTGTTGATTAAAGACCTGACTACTTACTCACTATCGCTATAATGATCATTAGAGATACTTTAAGTAGCGGTCGCAATCGGTGTTCCTTCAAAATTAAAAATCTCTGAGCCAGAACTAGACATTTCGTCTCCCCACTATTTCTTAAACAACGAAGAGAACTTCTTATAAAATACGGTTCGCTGGCCATACATTAGACTTACGTATCTGTGATGTGCAAAACGTAATTTTTTTAAAACATAGCACAATACCAACTCTCATACAAGTATGACTTTCTTTCTCCTTGCCAATACACAAAGGGTGGCTATGTCCTATACCGTGAAGTGTTAACAAGTGAAGCCAGTTTATAGCGCGGAGTTAGACGGTTGTTTTCCGGTAAAAAAAAGTCACGTGGCCAACAGTAGTCAAAAACATTGTATCGGTCTATCTTTCACGTGTATTTTGATGAGTATTAAAATCGACATAAATTAATATACAACCGTTTATGACCGAAACGATAATATACATAAAGCGTGAGTGTGTTAGTATCAGATAACAATATATAAATTTCTCCGTTAAATATGTAAGGGTATTAGTTATTTACATTTAAATGGAAGTGTTGTATACGGTGTTTTTGTTGATTTGCTTCCCGTTTCCTATACATTTGCTTTGAAAATATTCCAGGAAATAATTTTCTTACGACTATAGAACCTTTTCAAAGTTATGATAAAACTTTAACCGTACTAAAATTGAATATAACACGCTTATGAAATCGTCTGCGAGAGCGTTACAAGTGAAGCAGTTATGCGGGAGAGAGACAAATTTTGATAACATTGAAATTGAACAGCCTTGCGTGTGCTATATGAACTCGCTAGTTGTTCTGAATATTCTCTAAATTTGTGTTATTCTTGCATAAAAATATATAACAGATAAATAATATAATTTACACACTTCTCAATTCTAGCAGCTGTACAAACATGTTAAGACTACATTTGGTTGCAGTACAAGTTGTTACAATTCATTTACAGATCGATATTAAAAGTCTACATTAGATTGAAACACAAGGTATTACATGAAATCTCCTTAGACCAGTCTTGTTCTGCGTTATAGAAATTTATCTGTATGTAAGTATTCTTCTAAGGAATAGAAGGCCTTATTTAAAAAGTATAATTTAACAGCTCTTTTTAATTTCTGTAAACTATTAATTTACTTCAAATGACTGGGTAGGTTATTTATTAGTTTTGCGCCAGCATAATATGGATTTGACGTAAATTTTGAGGTTCTGTAGCATAATAGGTGAAGATGATTAACTTGTCTGGTGTAGGAATGGTGTATATCGTTATTTTTAACTTTTTAAATATATTCCATGTAAAAAAGAATACTACGGTACATATACATGCTAGCTGAGCCGTTGGTTATTTGTTTTTGTATAATAATTAATAAATATTAAGAATAAAATTGGTCCCGGTAATGATCCCTGTGGCACTCCTACTCGAGCAGTTCTGGTATTGGACATAACATCTGTAATGTGATTTTTGTCATAATATCTTGGAGGTGATCTGTTTTCTGTCTTCAAGATATCATTTAAACATATTATTGGTTACACCTCTTACTCCACACTGTTAAAGTTTTTGCAATAAAATATTGTGGTCTACACAATTAAAAGCTTTTGAAAGATCTGTGAATATACTTATGAGAATTGTCTTTTAAAAAGAAGTTAATATTTTTTCAGTAAAACTGTAAATAGCTTGTTCTGTAGATCTGTCTTCTACAAAGCCATACTGATGCAATGAAATAACCTTGTTTCTTATTAAGGAATGTGTCCGTTTATTTGCTATCAATTTCCCTAAAAATTTTTGAAAAGGACGTAAGAAGAGCAATAGACCTATGGTTATCCATCAATGCCTTGTCACTTTTTTATGTATTGGTAGTACTTTTGCATATTAGAGTGCCAGGAAAAATTCCCTGGGCAACACATTCATTGAAAATGTAAGTTAAAAGCAGTTTTATTAAATAAGAACACTTTTTTTTAGCAGAGTCATAGGTACGTCATCTATTACACAGGATCTTTTACTTTTGAAATGTTTAATTCCCTTTATAATGTCTTCTTCAGAGATAGGCGTGAAAAACAACATGTTCGCATTCCAAGTGTTAAGTCTTTGGGGTATGTGTGCAGGACTAATATTTGTAGCTCTTATGTTCATTTTGCAATTTTAGTGGGATGTTTGTGAAATAGTCTTTAAAACTATTAGATATTTCCTTGTTATTTTCAGTTTTAATACCATCAACTTTCAAGGAAAGGTTAACATGTCCTTGCCTAGGTTTCAATTCATATTTTCCACATTGCTTTTGTTTTATTTAAGGATGAGATTATTTTTTCCCCGTTGTATTTCTGCTTTGCTACTCCAAGTAACTTGTTATATAATTTGTCGTATTGCTTATAGTATAATTTTTGTTTTTCCCCTGGGTTCTTAGCATTTGACGTATTGTTTTTAACCTCTGTCCTGAGACTGTCAGACCTTTATTAATCCATTTTAATTTCGAGCTACTGCTACATTTTACAGATTTGAGTGGAAAGGCATGGTTAAAATGACAAAGAAATGTATTAATAAAACTGTTCCAGGAAATGTTCGGTTCAGTTAATGTATAAATTATGTTTGTTCTGGAGAGGTTGTCCGTGGTTGTTTCGGAAATGTTGTTCGTGGTGGTTGAAGAAAATTTTGTTTGTGGTTGTTTTGCACTGTCCGTGGTTGTTCTGTTTACATAATCCCATTTTTTCATTTAAAAGTAGCCTTTTAAAAAAGTTAACATTTTCATATAAATATCCATGATTCATCAATATTAGAATAAGCTTATGTCTAATTACATGCCCTCAAAATTATAATTTCTAAAATCATTAAGAAGGGTGAAGTAGAGTTTAAAGAAAATTACACAATGTTTTTCTATTTTGCAGATGGTGTAGTTATAGGAAAATATTGGCTTTAACTAAGTTTTCTTTATTTTGACTACCTTTTGAAAATGATAAAATGTATAAGCATGTAATTTACAGTAATGATTACAGCCTACCGTTAAATACATAACCATCTAAACGCACAAGTAATCTTTATTTATTTAACTCATCATCTTGTCGACAGCAGGTTCATTAGAGAATGATAAACCAAGAACACAATGAAGGGAATACAAGGAAGGAATTGGTCAAATTATCTTTATTGAATCACCACAGAAATTGCACGGAGTGAGTTCGAGAAACCATGGAAATTGCAAATCATGAAGGCTACATTCAGTAGCTATTAAAAATATAAGAACTGATTTAATTGTATGCCTATATTCTTGTATTGATAAACAGCTGATTTCTTGTTTCTCTCTGCAACTCTGCTGACTTGGGGGGGGGAAAATTGTAAGAATGGAGTTTTTATAAGGTGTAGCTTTGTATTGGTTTGCGAGGTGATTTGCCATAACTAACAAATGTATTCCATAACCTTCTACACTGAAATAGGATATCGGCATTCAGAAAAATTCGTACCTGCAGTTTTATAAATGTCCCTGTACCTCTAACGAGTCCGCAACTTACAGGTTAGACCTTAAATTCACGACACGTTAGTAATCGCAACCACACTTGCAAAAATGAAACCCACTGCAATTGCTAATTTACAAACTTACGCAGATAAAAATATCCCTATACACAATAATTGTGCGATATCTTTGACGAATGTATCCGCGGTATATACGAATACACTAAACATTGCAATCGCATGGCCCAGCTCGTAAGCATTTCCATACATTAATATTAGTTTACGTTGGTCGCCGAATAAATAAAAAATAGATTACAGTTTTAAGTCGTGTTTACATGCCAAATTCACATTTCACAAACGCAAGAATAGCACAAATTTAGAGAAGACTAGTGAGTTCATATAGCACTTGCAAGGCTGTTCAATTTCAATGTAAACCAAACTTGCCTCTCTCCCGCTTGGCTACTTCACTTGTAACGCACTCGCAGAAGACTTCAATAACGTATTATGCAATTTTAGTACGGTTAAAGTTTTATCATAACTTTGAAAAGGTTCTATAGTCGTAAGAAAATTATTTCCTGGAATAATTTCAAAGCAAATGTTTAGGAAACGGGAAGCAAATCAACAAAAACACCGTATACAACACTTCCATTTAAATGTAAATAACTAATACCTTTACATATTTAACGGCGAAATTTATATATAGTTATCTGATACTAACACACTCACGCTTTATGTATATTATCATTTCGGTCAAAAATGGTTGTATATTAATTTATGTCGATTTTAATACTCATCAAAATACACGTGAAAGATAGGCCGATACAATGTTTTTGACTACTGTTGGTCACGTGATTTTTTTACCGGAAAACAACCGTCTAACTCCGCGCTATAAACTGGCTTCACTTGTTAACACTTCACGGTATAGGACATAGCCACCCCCTGCATGCAACAATACAGTTCAAATTTCAGAAATAAGCGTGATTAATAATTTTTTCAACACGCTTACCTGACCTTCGCGTTGTGCGCCTGCTGTAATAAAATAGGGGGAAAAAAGTGACAAGGGTGACAGATTATAGCAATTAAAATATGCCACACATTGAGTAAGCCAGCTGTAGTAAACTGACAACATCTGACCAATTATTGCAAAATGCTGATTGCCACTCTGAAAAGGGGTAAGATTATGGTATTATATGAAATAAAATGTGTGATGATGAAAAGCACAAGGAGAAAATAAGAATGAATTACTTTCATATGGTGGGCGTTTTTCAACAATTCTCGGCCCTGTATGATTATACGCATGGACAAAAGAAGAACAATTTTACATAACAACACATTTTTGCATATTTCACGTCAAACACAAAATAAAATAGGACTCTGATTAAAATTGCAGAACACATTAAAATAACATTCAATAAATAGCATTATTCAAAATGATTTAACTAACGCCTCTGCAAATTCAAAAATAACACAAACACTGCAATAATCATTTTTTTGATAAATTAATAATTAGACTATGCTAGAACATTGAAAGCGAATGCTGTCATTTATTTTAAATTATCAAAGGAATTTTAAGTTTGAACAAATGTAATAAAATCTAAACAAATGTGGTTAATATTTAGAACAACGGTGAAGTTTGCATAAAACTGTTCGGCATGCAATTCTGTTAAGTCTCTTGTGTTTAAAAATCACTAAATTGCTACGCAGTGCAGACAAACTCATTACACTCGTACCGCTGGGATATGCTGTTATTAATTAGATAAAATTATCTTCTAAATATGCAATTAATTTATTATTTTTGATAGTTGATCAAAGGTCATGTTATTGTTCCATGTTAATACGAAAGTCTTGAAGAGTATTCAGATAAATCATTTTCTGGTATGGCATTAAATGAGTTCAATTAAATAAAATATATTGGTAGGAAAGTCTTGACAAATAAATGACAGCAGGATTATCTGACATTAATGCAGACTTTATTTGAGGATGATAGTAATAATGGAGATGGCGGCTGGACTACGATGAACCAGGCAGCGGCGATATCCTCATTTTATTAGGATACAATTTCCCAACTCTGCGTGCTTCAGACGTAGGATGTAGTACCGCGCCTCTGCGACACTCGATCAGGCCTCCTGCAGATCCTGGGATGATATTGGTTGTCCCTCACATCGGCTCTGCGTCGTGGACGCCATTTTCCTCTGGCTTCATTCGAACGACTCCTCGACTCAAACGTTCTCTTACCTTCATACCGAAATATTCCTTTTTAACAGAACTTTGTAATGCATTGTTTCGAAAGTTCCAAACAAACACCATTTCTAAGACAAACGTATCTTCCTTACATGAATGTCATAATCCGTTTTCTTTAATCCACTTCTGCACTAACTTGATTACTGTTTATGAAAAACTGTTTGTTTCACATCCCATAGAAATAATTTAAAATAAGTTTATATATCACATATTCGAATACTAGTATGAAGAAATGGTAATCAACAACATATGCAAAGTCAAAAGAAATATTTTATAATGTAAATCAAGTAAAATAAATTTTAAATAAATATTGGGTAACCTCTTGTAAGGCACTTCCTTACAAAGGGGATCAGCGACTCCGGTGAACTTGGAGCCAGGTGACCGGGATCAGTGACTCAGGACCATTGACATTTGACCTCAACCTTTGACCTTGTAAGTACAAAAACAAAAAAAAAAGGATTCACAAAAAAACTATTATTAAGAATTAATTATTAAAATTTACTTAAAAAATTATTTAAAAAAATTATGTAAAACTTAAGTTTTCTTTTAAATCTCAAATTTCCGAAGGTCTCCCCAGAACCACCATTAGTCACATTCGTCCATTCCTAGCAGACGACAGACTCCCTAACCTCCACTCCTATAGCCAATACTCATTCCGCCATGTTGATTTTTCGTTCGTCATTTGTTTACACATTACTGGAGGCTACCATCTTGGTATGTGACAGCTATTTTAGTAGGTGATGACTGTCTTGGTAGGCGACCACTACCTTGGTAGGCTACTACCATTTTGGTATACATCACCCATCCGCCATAATGGAAGCTAATGACCATGACTTTGACCCCATGACCTATAATGACCTTGAAAACAAAAATCCCGAGAAAAATACATAAAAATGAGCAAGCATAATACATTGCAGACTATCACTGCCATATTAAATGCAGAATACCTCAGCCTTGACCCCATGGCATTAAATGACCTTGACAACCAAAACTCGAGAAAAATGCATAAAAGTCAGCAAGTTATAATACATTACAGACTTCTACCGCCATGTTAGATGCAGACTACCCCGACATTGACCCCATGTCATTGAATGACCTTGAAAACAAAAAACTCCAGAAAAATACCTAAAAGTTAACAAGCATAATACATTACAGACTACTACTACCATATTAGATGCATACCACCAAGACCTTGGCCCCATGACCTTGAATGACCTTCAAAACAAAAACTCGAGAAAAAATACATAAAATTCAACCAGCATATTATGTTACTGACTACTATGCCAACGTCTCAATTTCACTGCCAAGCGAACTGTCAGCACCTATAGACATAAAAAACCTACAATTTTTCATCCTATTTTTTTAACAATTTTTTTCCATCAATTATATAGCGACATGCATGATGCATGAATCTGACTACATTCTTAATCTATTAAATATTTTAAATAAATATTGTTGTTATTTAAAACTTAAAGGCCAATATGAGGAGATGACACACAAAAATAAAGAAAAAACAAATTATTTTATTATAATAATAATTTATTATTATTTGGTAAATACATTTTCAGAAGAAAACAGTTCATCGCATCATCTGATATAACCACGATCCTTAAGGTGGAGCACTAGTAACTGTTTGTACAGCCGATCTCGATGAAATTTCATACACTACTTTGTAAAGCTGTATTTGTTGTGTAAACCTGATATTGTTAATTTTTTTATTTAGTGGGGATATTTAATAGTAAATTTCATCAATCTGTCGCTTCATAATACGAGACCTGTTGAAAATATGTGTGCGAGGTTTTGATCGTGTGGACATACGACCTTCTGCTTTGTTATGATGAAATTTGGTTTACATAAGCAAAATATTTTTGTTATTAAATAATATTTATTTGAACCTATGCTTAAGGTCAATGTGCAGACTTTGGAGAAATTGTCCACTGTTCACTATACAAAATTCGGATACAGATAAAACTACGGTAATCTACTTTCAAGTCATTATGATAGCATTGTATGGCTACCCAAAGTAATTGTATAAAAAAGCATTAAATTTTCGCTGGCGATGAGTGGAGGGTCATAGGAAATTGTTTCCCACGCCGTACATACACAGTGTGCCAGGGTAATAACTACGGCAGGGCAAAGAAGAAACAATAACCAACATTTTTATTGCTGCTATGCATGAATGTTGTGTTTGAAAATGCCAAACTACGTGTATTTAGAAGCATAAAATTTGTTCTTTTAAAGACAATTCTCTTCAGATTTCATTATGTTCTCTCGTCAATGAAGTGCTGCTTCAGAATATCGCAGCGGCGAGTCTTGGAACTTCTTCCAGGAGTGGGTAGAAGAATACAAGCGGAAGGAGGAGGGAAACCACTTAGGCCGCACGTTATCTCTCCTTCCGATCGACTTACTGTCTGGAAGCGAATTTTTCCTACCTGTTTGTGGGTTTCTGCTGCTCGGCTGGTTCGCGAGCCAGACTGATGCTGGAATCACAATAACGCGACAGATGCGATGCGAATGGTGCATTAATGTGCACACTAGATTTTACCACCTCACGATCAACATTTTAAAATATTTTGATAACTGGTTTCTTTCACAACGGTCATTAACCTTTTCATTATGTTCTTATTTTGGAATCCTTTTAAAAAAATCTTTTCATGTTCGCTAGTACTTTGGGTGTGAAAATATGGCTGCAATTACATCTAAGCATTAAAATGCATTGCTTTGCTTATTAATACGGTAAATAATAGAAAACACAAAACTTAACTTTAGCACCAAAAATATGGCGTGCTAGACAGATTTACAGACCTGTCGCGCCCGCGACACGAATAAATTAGAAATAGTTTCTATTCGGATATCTTGTCGCGCGGGCCACTATCGTCGCGTTGACGTCACAGAAGTCTCGATCCTGATTTGCTGGAAAATGATTTTATCAGCGTCGCGCCCATCGCGTCGCTTCTGTCACACTATTGTGATTCCAGCATGACACGCTGTGTTCTGCCTACTACAATGACCAGTCTTGGCGCTCTGTTTTGCTAGACTTGGACCATTTACATGGGCTTACAACACGATAAAGTACTACAAAAATGTTTTTTTAATGGAAATGTACATTACTCATTTCATTTGAAAGAGCTTAGGAATTTTTACTTGTTTTTCAAAATATACAAACACAAATCCGTGCATACCATCTTATTAGCGTTTTTTTTGTTATGAAAGCATAGATTTAGTAAAAGGACTAGCGCAACATTGAGATTTACATCCCCTGATTACTAAAGGTTAGCTTAAATTGGCATAACATCGTGATTTTAATTATTTTAGTAAAGACCAAATCACTTGATTGCCAATTATTTGATAAAGTCATGAGTCACACTGGTAGTGGGTTCCCAGCTATCGCTGGTTCGGCTTTCTCTCGATGTGAGCTAGCGTGGTCATAAGAAGGACTTAAAAATTTACTGACTCAAGAGAAGAATGAAAAGAAAAGTTAAAACGAATTCGTCCGCAAAAATATTTAGTTTACAAAATTTATATGTGCAATATATATATATATATATATATATATATATATATATATATATATATATATATATATATATATATAATTTTATTTTAATTGCAGAACTAATTATGGTTTCTAGTTACTGTCTAGCCTGTATTTAAGGAAACTTACGTTTTGATTAAACTAATAACTGCGTGCGTTGCAGATATATATTATTTATGTGGCGATTAAAATAATACACAAATCTAATCAACATTAATCATAACTCCAAAAAGCAGTGAAAAAAAATGAAGACAACACGTTATGCTACCATATTGTACAGAAATACAAAGTATATTTCGTACAGAAGAAACACATTTCTACTAGAGCTATAATTACAGACTGGAAAATTCTGCGTATTCTGTGTCCTATATGATAGACCCAACAATCCTCATTGCAGTTGTGTAGATGTCTTTGTAAGAAGCCCGTTTTGGGTTGCACAAAAATTAGTTTGTGATGTTATTCCTAACTCGGCATAGAATAACAGCCCTTACATAAAATAATTATTAGTTCAATTGCAAAACTTACTTTAATATGTAAATGTTAGAAGTCTAGCGTGTCACCAAAAGAATTTATGAATATTCCGAACTATATGTGCATATTTGTACCATCCCTGTACACCTGTAGAATGATTGTGAAACAATAAGCTAGTTGTGTAGTAAATTTTTTTCTCTATCTGTGCAACAAACTATTTTGTTCCTGAAACATACTATGTTTGTTCGTTTTTGGCTGTCCCAAACACGTAACATTTGGTTTGTGCAAATAAAGATTTTTATAAGTGTCCATAAACTACATATTCGTTCATAAATTAAAGATCTAACAGGACAGTGTTCCGAACCTATATTCATTGCTGTTGAATTCTGTATCTTGGCAAACTCGGCCATCGTACAATTTTTGACAATTTACTTACTTTTATTGTTATAGAAAGTTCAGCGCATGGCATGTACGTAGATTTGCAGAAATGTCGAGATGAGCAAATTTTGGTTTAAATCGTTTCATTGGGATTGTTTTTGACACTGTTAATCATCAATAAATACACTAACAAACACTGCAATACTTCTAATAGTCAGAAAAATTGCAAATGATTTCTCGAGCTTTGAATTCGAAGGTCATCAAATGACTCGGTCGTGCTATAGCCAACCAAATACATGTCAGTAATGCACCAAACTGATTTTGTTGTTGCGAAAACTTCTATAACAATGGACACATGTGATTGTTAGCTAACCGTACACTTATTAACATTAAATAAAATATTTTACTACAATGGTATTTATAATTTTTACGGTAACGAAACTAATTACCTGAATGTACATGTACATATATTGTGCATGTATCCATAAATGCGTTTAAATGATGCTGGGACAATTATATAATTATTCTACTCACCAAGTTATGTTTTAATTTTCGCTTGGTTAAAGGGAATAAGTTCACATGTTTGGAGAAACATCAGATTGTTCAAGAGAACATAATGTTTTTCAGTGTAAAATTGTTTTCAAGCAAATTTATCACAACCTGCAGCTAAACCTTTTAATCGGCGGATGCCTGTATTGTATTGTAAAGGGCGTTTTAACGTCAACCGGTTTTATGCTTCAAAGCTTAGCAGGGCACGGCTTACAGACTAACTTAGAACCTAACTTATTAACAGCCATGCCTTACCCGGGATTCGAATCCAGAGCCTCCCGCACCCCAGATAGGCGACGCTCCAACCGACTGTGCCACGGCAGGTCGGCGCGGATGCTTGTATAAATCCATCCAGTGCGGCTTTTACAAGAGATAGAAATTTCATTTCTGTTGTCTTTCTATGTGTCAAATGTTGTGTTGCAATGCATTTTTTGCCAGAACAGTGTATTGTGTGCTGTAGTGATCAGTCAATGCCACAGTTTATTTTGTTTATAAACAATACGTCTTTATTATTCCACATGACATCACTTATAGCAGTCACGTAATTAATATATACCCATCCTTAATAATATGTGGTTCCAACAGTAACTCATGTGTTCAAATAAACATAAGTATATATCTGTAAGTATAGTGTTGTTTAGTAACCCAATAACTTTGCAGATAAAAAATGATCATTCAATATTGTCAAAAATATCGTATTAAATATAAATGACTTTTATGCAAATATCTAGTATATATGTATATATAAAAAATTGAGTTAAAAAACGCACATTGTTTCCTGTAATTTTTAGCATCATGAAATAACTACTGAGTGGATTTCCCAAAATCGCCGTTAGTGTGGTAAGTCTTAAACGGATACTTAAGTATGTATTATCCTCTATCAAGACGAAGATGAGAAGTAAAAATTTAATTTTTTATATAAAGTTTTGCTTCCCAGCACGTATTTTTATGCCCATGTCTTTGTTGTGTTAGCTTATTGTTACATTGCTCTTTCCTTATGTTAATGGATTAAAGGCAAAGTGTAAATAATCATGCGAAGTCAGAAATGAACTCAGCAGTGTGAGTTAGACCACTATGTTTTTTGGTTCAAACCAGGTTGCTGTGTATCACTTGACGTAGTATTCACAGTTATTCCGACGAGCGAAGCCATTGTTTATTCATTTATTTATTTATTTATATTTGAATTATTTTCATTAGTTAGTTTATTTATTTAGGTTAATTAATTTTTATTTCTTTATTTATTTCCACGTTTTATTTTTTTTTACTGTTTTCTATTTATTTGTTTCCGTTATGCCAAAAACAACAAAACAAATACCTGTCCGTCTTGGTTTTGGGTAAAAGCTTTATTTAATTTCAATCTACCTGATTGATCGACAAATCCAAATTCCGAGTGGGCAATGTCGTGCGCAAGAAATTTATTTTCTCTCTTCCGAATGCCAACATATATAGATACCTGTTTTTCGCAAAGAGTTCCAAGCAGCCTATGCCATTAGACAAAGCCATTATTCGAAATTCCATTAAACTCGCAAAATCGTCAAACGGCACAAACACAGTGACGTCGAAACCCCGGTGCCAAGGTTCAAAAATCCCGGGTAGTAGTATGGGCGCAAGGGTTTCAACACACCTGGGATTAATTGGAATTAATGGATGGATTATCTATTTGATTGAAAGGGTTAATAATTATTCCGATTTTAATCCGATCAAAAATTGAAATGGTTAAATTTAATTGAAAGGGTTAAATTGATTGAAAGGGTTGAATGAATTGGAAGAGTTAATTTTTAATCAGATCAATTCTTGCTTATATATTTTTCTTTCTTTCTTTTTGGGAGGAGGAGGGGGTAGCAGGAACTCTGTACGATGTCAATGATGTGGTGTCCTAGAGACGACTGACCAGAGTGGTGGGTTGCAATGTCTTATATAGGCATAGAGTTGAGTTTAAGAGTGTGCTAAGGCAAATTTCTTCTAATTTTTCTAATTTTGATGTGTTTGTAGGGATGTTGGTAGTAGATAGGCAATTTTTTAAAATATATTTAACACACGAGAGAAATTAAGAGTATTTAAACGATTTCTAAGCGTGGCCTAAGTGTAAATTGTTTGTTTTATGGGAGGAATTGCTCGTATACAGTACATAGGCGACTTTGAAAGATGTGATTTACATGTTAAACAATCTGTTTTCGTAATTAAATTAAACATTAGAGAATTTCAGAGTGTTCTATGTATAAATAAATTACATGCATTGAATCGGAAATTTCAAACGACTATGTAAATAGTAAGTGGAATTATATGAGTCTTGAAGGTAGCATGAGTTTCGAGCTTAGAAATATAATTTCCACACGAGAGAATTTTAGCTACATGAATAACATCTGATGTCGACAAGTGCAAACTCACTAAATGAAATGCAGCTAGTCAGTATGAATAAATAAAGATTTCCAAACTCGCATTTAAATTTTAAACAGACACAATAGTATAATAGAAATACATGTACATTACTTAACACCTCTCACATACACCATGAGTATTTTTAAAAACACATCCCCTTGATGTGGATTCTTATGTATATATCGAGTCCGGCATAGCAATTATGTTGTTTTATAAGCTGTGTGTGTGTGTGGAGAGCCTGATTATATACATGTAGCGAAGCCAATAGACAAGTGAATTGACATTTACGAGAAAAACTCTGCATTCGTCCTACAACAGACAATGAAACAATAATTTTTTAACTAAAGTTTCACTTTTTTCAGAATAATTCACCTTTAACACAAATTATTTCTGTCCAAGTCTACAGACACTCGGATGACGTGAAGAAGTACTTAAGCCCACAAAGCATAATCGTGCAACACATTATAGAGATGTACTACAAATTTCTGTAAATAGAGCACACTAGTTAACGCAAATGGTATTTTCGTCTAACGAAAACAGAAATCAATTACTTATCGAAATAATGAATAAACACATGGAAATTTATATTTTTCTGATAAAATGGTTTTATATTAAATAGCAGTTATCATTAGAGATGGTCCGTAGTGATCTAACCCGAGTTCGTATTGCCTAGAGGTGTGGTGTTTATGAAGGAGCTGACGACTAGCACATCTGTCTCCCACAAATGTTAATGAACGACTGAAGATGGTGGAGAGTGGCATAGCTGACATCACATCACTCCAAACCTCCCTACACAGCCTTTCCCCTCCCCGCCAGACCATGTCTGCGGGACCTTGAGGTCAAGAAACCAGCTTGAACTGCATTTACCCTCCCTGCTCCCCGCCATTGTGCTTTTTTTTACATAACTTGTTATATTTATATACTAGTTTAAACATTTTATGTCTGTCTTCTTCTCCTGACATCATTGTGTTGTATCGTGAACAGCAACTCTTGGGTATTTGTGTGCTTGTTTGTAAAATGAAATATTTAAGATGTTTGCTGGACTGTGTTTGGTGCAGTCGCAGATTGTAGGCAAGGAGGGACAGAGGTTTCGCGTTACCTACCTCTGTGAAGGTATTCTGACTTCGCTTTCAATATATTCCCCTGGAGTGTCACAAATGTTGGTCACCAGTATGTTGTGTTATACTCCATCTTTCAATTTGAATAGCCGGAGTGGACAAAGGTACTCTCAAGAAAATACCTGCTGCCTCGTTTCTTTGCAAAATTCCTTTCATTTATTTAGCTACCTTGATTTTCTCCATAATTTTTTTTTGTAATTTTCCCTCAGCACATCGAAATAAGTTAGTTTTAAATTAAGTTTTAATTTAAATATTTGTAAGTTTTCTTAAGCAATAAAGCATGCAACAAAGTTAACCAGAATTTTTTTAATACAAATCATCAGCTCACCGTTACTGATAGGCATATGCTCTTTTTTCTTCAATACTATTAAACCATCACTCATTATACATAAGATATTATTGAAAAAAGTTAGTGAAATGTGGTTTTAAGAAAATAAACAAATAGTCACATGCTATTCATTTTTATCATTTTAGTATAAAAATTATTTTCAAAATCATCCTTAAAACTAAGTATTTACAATATCACACACAAAAAATATTGAATTTACAACAAACATCTGCACACAGTAAATGTCATCTTTCGATCACAAATTTTAATACTAATTTTTACAAAAACAAGTTATGTTTACATAAACAAGATATTTCATGAATAATATTTTAACAAGAATCAACTTACAAACTAAGACACTTCATCGACAACCTTTACAAACATTTGATCATACTTTTTTTTTACATCTTTAGCTTAGCACTATAACTGATGTTACTAAAACTACTATCACTATTGCTGCACTACTGTTACTACTACTACTGTCACACAAGTGTTTGACATATATTACAAGGTTAAAAGATATTTACACAAACAAAAACACAATTGAAGAGATTTATGTAGAATAAACAATTTTTAGAGCATTGTGGTTGATGTCTCTCTCTTTACTAAATATGAAATATATTTTCCCTCACAACACATGCAGGAGGTGTGTTCGTAGATGCGCACAGACGGGCATTCGTATGACACATCCAGGTTATTTTCCTCTCACACATGCCAAGTGACTGAGGAAAAACACTCACATGCATGCAGTTTCCACTGGGAATTTGATTTTCTTCTTTAACATGGGTAATTGAATCGAAAATACTTGTATCGAGAGAGTTATTATTGAAGTTATATAATGCCTTACAGGTATACAAACAGGGTGCAATAGCATTAATGACGATTCAACAGGTGTTGTAAATATTTGTAGTTGGTTTAGTAAGCTGCGATGATGATTCTAGTTAGCTGTGATGATGATTATAGCCAGCTGTGATGATGATTGTAGCCAGCTGCAATGACTGTGTTACAGGAGGTGCATGTGGTGTCGGTAGATGATTGTCCTTGGTGTTGTGTGATGTTGGGAAGCCTATTTATTGTGGTGTTGAAACTGTTATAGAGTAGAAAATAAAATAAAAACTACTGAAGTATTCGATAGTGCCCCAAAGGTAAGGTTAATATTCCAACCGCCTCAATGTACTGCTTATCATCCATACCTGACAACACTACCTTTGTTATTCGTTCGGTGTAGACATGATGAACATGCGAACGGAACTGATATTGGGTCCCCATCACCCTTGTGTAATTTTCGCGGCAATTTCGATAATCCTTTTACCTGAGTTTTTGCAACATGTAGTGTTTTAATCCCTTTGCTCATTCGCAACAATGTATGCATAAAGCCTAGGACATAAACCCACAAAGTGTGTGATTATGCACCCAGCACATTCATCCTTCATCACCCCGGTATGGCCTTTGTTCCAGTGAGGGAATCCTTGCGGATTATCGAGTGCATAGTGGGATGTTTCAAACCGTGCCTTTAAAAATGGGGTAATTACTTTATATACTTCATACAAGCAATAGAGTATACCAAGAGATTGGTGTCACAGTACAGGAGGTGCAAAGCCGGCGGAAGATATTTTGTACACATGCACTGATAGTGAAGTTTATAGAGTGTTAATTTTGAAAGGTCGAAAATGGCATCACCAGTCTACAAAGGTTTGTTGAACACAACAGAACACTTTGACATTTCGATGAGGACTAATTTGTCCTCGATAATCTGCCACACCTAGAATGTCGGACATTCTAACAGCTCTGCAGCCACATAGATCGTGTCACACCTCGAAACGACTCTAATGTCGCTTTCCCGGCAGACATTCTGCAATGTTTTTCCATAAACTGAATTATTCATCAACTTGAAAAAACTATTTTTCGAAAGCGTTCACAGTCTGGGCACGTTTCTAAATGTTAAAGCCGATGTACAGAGCTATCCATGACTTCTGGTAAAGGAACAAAATGTGATGAACAGAGTCAAGTTTGGTCTGTACATCAAGTACTGCCTCAGTGTTTCCCCATGTATAACATATTTCTTGCATGGCATGAGTGTTAAAAGAAGTTTCTTATGCAAGCCATTTGGGGTACACAATTTTCTGTGGCCAAAGGCAGATCAGAGAGTTTATGATGACACTCCTTTGGAAATGACAGATCAAGTCGGTGACAAGTGTCACCGTCATTTATCGGGTTTGCAAAATTCCATGAAGATAACATGTCAGCCTCAACCCACTCGAAATTACCAATCGGAAGTTTGAACCACATCATATGTCTGTACAGTCTGTTGATGTCGAAACAGTATATATATTTCGATGCCACACTGGGGTCATAGTTCTCACCCATGTAAATATTATTTGCTTTGTACGTTCTACAAAAAGGTACATGTCAGGATCAGTCAACAGCTCTAACCTCGTGCGTGTCATTGGCAATAAAGCATCCCATGAAATAGATGGAGCTGTGGTGTACATGGTGGAGTCAAGACCATAATGAGCCAAACATATGATCTGAAATTCTCAAAATCATCAGCCAGCAAACAAGTGTTAACACATAAGTATTGAATGGCTTGCTGCAGCAAATTTATGTAGTTGAGTATATCCCATGCGGTTCGGGCATGAATGGAATCCTCATCACTAATGCCTTCGCCTCTCATCACATTATAAAATGTATCCTTTGGTGGGAGTGACTTGCACATCACAGTGTCTCGCGACTTAAAAAAGTCATAAGGAAAAACTCCCTTCTGTTTTGCCAATTCGAACTGGGTGTTTTCTGGAAACATCGAACAGATGATACTTAATTGCACAGGCAGTAAATTATCTGCCAAAATTCCCAGAGAGGTGCTCATGAATTGGAATGAAGCAATAAATCTTAACCTGAAATATTGCACCTTTCAATTACAATCAGTACCATTGGGAATCTGTTTTGTGATACATTTGTATTTTCCAAGGGTCATTCCAATCCCTTGATTTTCCAGGATTTTCAACTACCACGGTTCCATCATGTAACATTATGTGACATTCAGCCAAGGGCTTTATAAGAAAGTGAGCATCATAATTCAGCAGGTTATGGAAAACAGCAACAAGTTGTCTTTTGAACAGTCTGAGATTCAAGTTGCTCAAATTATGTGCACTGTCTCTGATTTCACCCGTCAGATGGTCATGGTCGACCACAATATCATCTGTACCGAGCAGTTCTTTACAAATGTGATAACTTTTCTGAGCCACAAACCTAGCTTCATCAGCAGGGGTTTTTGGCTTCATCGGAACAATGATGCTGTAAATTCCTGCAACCCACTTTGTAAGTTCAACTAATTTATCAACTAATTTGTAGATACAATCAACACCCACAAACTCGAAATACTGAGACAAACTTGAATTGTATGAACAAACCAACAAAATGCTACAAGCATATGGAACATGTTGGTTGATGGTAGTTGTATTACTTGTTTCATCATTAGGCAAGCAAGTGGACAAGGGTTTCAGGCAACTTTCAATGTCGCAATAGGCGACGAAACTCAAACTCTGATGTTTGCTGTAAACTTTAAATTCCAAGTACTTGTCATTCCCATTGGGGAAAGTACTGCGAACAGCCTTTTGTTGCTGGCAAAGAATAGTGTGACTTGCGATTTTCTCCTCAGTTCTGAAATACTTAAGACAACACTAGCAAATTTTTTTTTGTTTTTCTCCTTACTTAGCTGACTACCAACCAGCCATGACAAATTTCTAATGCATACGAAATGTAAATGAGCGGCATTTCCATTCGCACGAATCGCTAAAATATTCACATGTTTATAATGGTGTACAGAAGCAGTATGCATAGGTACTACAACCCCACCCTTTTCGCAAGTTTCGTCAATTATATTGCTATCTTTGTCTACCATGCAGTAGACATTGATAGATATAGAATTGTTCTCCTCAAACTTACGAATATATTGCATGACTACTGGTGTCGACAGACCTTCAAATCAAACCCTTGTGAGGTTTTGTATACGAAATGATTCTCTCGGCCTTTTTTTGGCGGAAACAAAGATGCTACAACAGAGTAGTGGGAACACATTCCTTCCGGGAAGTCTACAGCAACACAAGCAAGACAATTGGAATTTAACTTGGACAGTTTACTGTGCGAAGCACCGACCATGAAAAGCCGATATTGACTCACATGGACGTCCATGTATGGCAACATTTGGAGAATCCAGCCAGAACCACGCGCACTTAACTCCTCAAATCTGTTAGTCAGATAAGAAACGAAATCCTCATCATAGTTTGAATCCACATCGAATGAATGTAGGACAGGGAGTGCTTTGCTTTGAAAACAAAAAGTCTCTGTAGAGCCTTCTTCCACTGTGAGGGATTTCAAGTACTTACCTACTACATAAATGGATAATCTAACTGGCCAGCGAGAACAATCGGCATCAGACTCTAATTGATCATTATGTATCCGCACATCATCTAGTCTTCCTGCGAATGCTGTAGCCAATAACTGGTACATCAGATCGATCTGGCAAAGCTTCCTCTGACGGTTGGGAATCGGAAAAGGAATTATTTTCTGGCTCCCTTGGCGAAAAATCTCTAATAGACTCGAAAGTTGGTTGTGTAATGGTTGGAGAACTTTCTGAATCACAAGAATCTACAGAGTCTGATAGAAATAAGTCATCATACAAAAGATCAAACTTTTCATGTTTGGGGGAAGTGGACATGTTTTGATATTTTAGATTTGACAATCTTTCCGTAAGCGAATCCGTGCTCGAATCACTTGAGTATAGATCTTCCTCCAAAAGGTTAACTTGTGTCTGGTTAGGCGAAGGGACACTGTCTTGACACCTTGTTTGTCTTTCCGTCTGCGATTCCGAATCGGAATCGCTTATGTAAAGGTCTTCAAGCAAGATGTCGATACAGGATTGCTTATGCTCACCCATTTTCACCTAAATAAAAACTTTCTTTGGCTTCCTGGATAGAAAAGTTTAAACACCACAATAAATATACTGAAGTGACCCCTTGTTCTGATAAAAGAAAACACTCTCAATAACACACACAGATACTCAATATAAGTGAAAAACAATTTTTTATTAACGTCCTAGACAAGATGTTTTTTTAATTTAAATGTTTTTTGTGCAAACAAGAGCTGTGACTAAAAAGGTAGCGAAGCTAAATTATTTTTACAGAGTCAGGTAGCTAGGAGCCGAGGAGAAACACAATAGACAGGGCAAGGTTTTGCCCGCCTGGCAGGCCGCGTGCAAGGTGAGGGGGGAAATGAGGCGAGAAGCGCTGGGCCAGTCCGGGTGTGAAGCGGGTGAGTGAATGAGATCTCTAGTAAACTTAGCTGCCGCTAGCGCCACAATATGGTCCCTTTTGTATTTTCTAAAAAGCGAGCGGACTGTGTTTATGATATTGCATTTCAGTTTATGCCCACCTTAAACGTTATTTGTGTGAGAGAAACCTTTACTTTTTTTTAAATCTTACACCATCAAATTTCTACACCATCAAAAATTACGTCCTAGGGTACACCATCAAAATTTTTAAGTAGTGATACACCATCAAAAACTTTAAAGTAGTTTTACACTACCAAAAATTTGTAAGTAGTGATGCGCCATTAAAAACTTTTATGTATTTTATACATTTTTTCTAAAATAAGTTGAATAATGAAAGTTTTAGCAAGGGGAATTACTATGTTACACCCAAAAGCATTAAAAAGACATGTCTAAAATTCAAACATTTTACACTATAAACCAAATATTATTTTTAAAATTCTTAAAATTCATATATTTTACTCTATAAACTAAACATTCTTAAAAATTACTTAAAATTCGAACATTTTACACTATAAAATTAAACACGCATTATTTAAAGCACACCTACATACACATTTAATACTCGTACAACTATACAATCATGCATTTTAGAAATAAAATGTACTGAAACTTAAAAAATACCTGAAAAATCTCCCTCTTTCTCTCTCTCTATTTCGCTCTCTCACGCAGACACTCTCTCACGCTCGCATTTACTCATCAGCTTTTAAAAGTAAATGTCTAAAAAATTAAATTACTCTCTCAAACCACCCCATCGCACACAATTCAAAACATTTATATCATTAGGAATACTCAGGGCTCATATATTCGTCATCATACATCCTTCTCCTGTCAACTCATACTAGACAAGCTTGGAAACGGAGGTTATGCACCTCCTGAATACACTAAGCATATCCAGCTGAGTTCTTCCCTTGTTTTATCGGTTCCATAGTTTATACCTTATACACACAACAGCCATCCTTTAAACATTTCGTAAAACTAACTAAAATTTACATGACTTTCCCCTGTACTCACACACTCAGTCATAGAACTACCAAACCAAAATTTCTCTGAGTACATTCTAGATGATTTTCACATAGTTTTGCGAATTTTTAAACAGATAAGAGAAGCAGTAGGTGCATTTTATGGACACAACCCCTATTCCATATAGAGAAATGATGCATCTACTGGTGGTATACCTCTCCTCTCAGTTCTGCTAAATAAACTCAAAACTACATGAAAAAATTACATCTGGAATTAAATTTTACATGACTTTTCCCCTGCATTCATACACTCCATCATACAACAAACTAACCAGAATTTCTCAGAGTACTTGGTCATAGATTCTACATGCTTTTCACATAATTTTGCGAATATTTAAACAGTGCAGAAAGGCAGTAGGTGCGTGTTATTGACACGAACCCTATTCCATATAGAGTAAGGATGCATTTACTGTTGGTATACCTCTTCTCTCAGCTCTGTTAAATAAACTCAAAACTATATGACAGATTACTTCTGGAACTAATGTGTACATTACTTTCCCCCCACACTCACATTCGCAGTCATACAACTACCTACTCATAAGCAATACCCATCCTTAAAAATCCACCCTTAAACATCATTAAACATCCTTAAAAATACTTATTAAGTATTTGTTGATTTGTAATGTTTTTTTAAAAAACATTCATTCAGGTCTAACAATTTTCGAAGAAAAATCATTTGGTTGTAATGACTTATAAAGAAATTTAATTGATTTTAAAGAAAAATCATTTAGTCATAATGATTTTTTAAAGAAATTTAATTGATTTGAACAATTTTAAAGAAAATTCATTAAAATACTTAACAAGTTGTAACGATTTTGATAAAAGTTTGAAAGATTCTAAGAAACTTACAAGAAAAGGCGGGAAAAAAAAAAAAAAAAAAAAATTTTAAACTAAATACCGAAAACTCTAACTTTTTTTAAAATATCCCCTTGTTTAAACTCTTGTAGTGAAGACATTGGTTGATGAAAGAGACCCGAACCATATCAGACTGTATGAGCGCTACCCCGCTCCATCAGGTAAGCGTCAGGGCAGGCGGGTGGGCGCTCGCAATCCCCCCGGGTGCTCTATGCGAGCCTACACCGACAGGCAGTCGAAAGTCCTAGGGGTTTGCTCCAGCAGACATGCGGCCGACCGATCTCTCGATCTCTGTGGGTAACTTTTCCAGTAGGTGAGGAGGCTTCAGTTCACAGTCGTGGCAGAAACGATGGGCGGACAGGCGAGCGGGTGCCTTGCTCGGAAAGGCCCGACGCATCAGGTCCCGGTAGTGGCTGGTGTACGGGTGACCGATGCCCTTGACCTAGGCACTGCGGACTGGTTCACAGTTGAGACCATACACACGCGCACTGGAGGGGAGGTGTTACATCCATGGAGCTCCAGTGAGTGGGAGGTGCTATTTATACCCTCACCAGCTTCCCTACTCACATAAATTAAAATAAATGCTATTCGCCTGAAATGGATGTTAAATATACAATTAATATGTTGTAAGACAATTTAACACTTTTTTAAGCAAATTTAATGCATTAAAAATAATTTTTTGTGATTTTTATATGCTGTATTTTAGCCTTTATATCTGAATTTAACGTTTAATTGTCCATTTTTAATCCATTAGGTTTGAATTGCATTAATATTTAACGATGTCCTTCCATGAACAATTGTCATTACAATACGAACTTTTTGCATTACTAGGTGAAATCAATTTAATGCTACAATTCAAAACTCTTTTTACATATACGGACAAATTCCTGTTTTTACTATCATTTATTTGTAATTTTAATTGATAAACCCTTTTAGTCAATATGGTTAATGAATTACAAACCAGCTATTATTATACAAGACCTAGCCTGGAATCGAACGCAGAATCTATATATCTGCTCCACACTGAAAGTGAGAAACTAGATTACATCCATACATTTTCTAAGCTGGACTCGAACCGAGCTTATGTAAAACAAGTCTTAGTCGGGAATCGAACCCGCAAACTCTATATTAGTATTTACCATGCCTTGCCCGGTATTCGAACCCAGAGCCTCCTTGCCTAATCTGATAACTCTACGGAGGCAGGCAACATTTAACCACTTTTTTTATGTAATTTTAATTTTCTCAAACTCAAATATATCTTTATCTGATTAGTATTTCTTTTTCTTTTCAAGGCTCTTTCTTTTTAATGCAACATACTTTTAATAGAAAATTTTAAGAACCCCCCCCCCCCTCTCTCTCTCTCTCTCTCTCTCTCTCTCTCTCTCTCTCTCTCTCTCTCTCTCTCTCTCTCTCTCTCTCTCTCTCTCTCTCTGTCGAGAGACATTTTTATCAATATTTATTAATTTTTTCATTTCATAGCAAAACAAGGGCACTTTTAATAAGGAATAGGGTAAATAAATTTTAAGAAAAGGATTCATTTTACATCATATTTATTATATATATATATATATATATATATATATATATATATATATATATATATATATATATATATATATATATATATATATATATATATATACAAACATAGGATGATCCAAAATTTATGTACAACATTTTAACACTGCAGCAACATTTAAGCAAGTAGAAAAGTTTTGCTCCAAAACAGACACAAATTACACATACTTATTTCAACACAATCAAGTACAATACATCCCATAACACTATCACATAGAATTTACTCCAAACATTTACATTCTAAACAAACACAAGTGAATTCACAATATATTTCCAAAAAAATGTTAATACTAGCAAATATTAATGTTACACAATTATTTCAAAAATACAGGTAGATCCCAAACTTTATGTAAAAATAACTACAGGATAACACAAATATTTAATACTATCAAATACAATATTTTTCTTTAAAAACATTTTTTTTAATCATAAACTGTCAGAAACTTCCCTGAATAAACATTTCATGCATTTTCTTAAGATTGGATCCAGATCCGCTTGTTGGCCTCTGCTTTCAAGGAGTGAGCATTTCTTACACCCTGGTTTTAATCTGTCTGTGTGTACACTAACACCTTTACAAGTGTAAAACAATGCTTTCGACCAAATCAGGATGGGTTTCAAAATAATAAGAGCATACATATTCAGTACTAGATGGAAGAAGTGTGTTTGCAGTCAAATGAAACACTGGACATTTCTTATTGTCACCGCACTGTATGAGTTCATGGCTCTTTTCATCTCCTAGAGGAAAGTAAATTACTTTAAAATAAAAAATATTTTCACAGGTTTCTGTAAATTCTCTAAAAATTCCCTGGCCACTTAGCTCGTAAGTTATATTAGACTTTCCTTCTTTGACGCTGAAATAATGAATAGCAGGATGAAAATACGCCATGTTGCCACTATGACATCCAGCACTCGACTGAGAAGATTTAGCAAGGAACAATGTATGTATATTAATAAATTCATTCTCTCTAAATTTGCGAGTTGAAGCGTGTTTTAGGGTTAAATTTAATGTTTGCTAATTTTATTGCTCGATGTACATAACATTTTGATGAATCCCATCCAGTATGAGACGTGTAACAAAACTTGTCTTTGTTATAATGATATAAACTATGAAGATTATTTTCACATTCTTCGAAATACTAATAAGGAAAAAACAGTGTTTGTATTATAAACAAGATGTTTCAAACATGTTTCTTCCTCACGATATGAAGTTACAATGTGTTCACCCTTAAGTTTACGCTTGCAATCTACTACATGAAGTCTGTGCTGGTTTACAAGACATTCATAACTGTTACAGTTAGTTAAAGTAGCATCATAAGTATTTATTTACTATGTGGTGACAAACTTGAGAGAAATACATACATTTGAAATGAATGTCTGCCTTACATATTTCCTTTGCGACATCTGAATATAATAAGCTGTAAGTTACAGAATGCAAACCTTTAGTTAAAAGATATACTTGTATTTCATTGGACACAATGGGAAAAGTGGGATCATTATTCTGAATTAGCCACTTCACACGCGTATAAATTACACATCGACGGAAAAACTACTCCTCCTTGTTCGAAAATAAAGTTGTGGGTGTCCTCATCGCAGGTCTTCTTCCAATGAACAGTGATTCCCTGGTGAAGTCTGATGAGTTGGTAGTATATTACTCCGTATCCCCGTTCCTCTTTTATTTCCTTGCTAAAACTGGCAATCATCAAATCTTCTAAGGTTGATGGTAAGTCACTGTTGGGGCGAAGATATCTCACAGCACAATCGTTGCATGCTATTCCTTCACCAAAGCGAATGCCGAGACTGTTTTCGAGAATGTAGCACCAGTTTTCTATATCGTTGCAGACATGATCTTGTAGAAGTCCGTCATACAGTTTAAAGAACACTCTTCTGTATCCAATTTGTAGGACCTCGTAGGCTTCAAGATCCTTGCCATGACTCACGATTTTATACTAGATACACACTCCTTTATATAGTCTGTCAGATGTTTTTGCTTTGAAAAACATTGCATTCCCACATGCCACAGGGAGAAGTTCATTCTTGGTCACTGATGTACATATAATATTGCTTGTTGTTGCATTCTTCTGTCCAAATAACACATTTAAAGTTATTCTCCTCTCGCAACTTATATTTAATTTTACTAAAATGATGGATATTTAGTGATTTCTTCACCTTCCATGTCCCACACTAATTCGGTTAAACTAATCGGAAAATCAGAGCCAGGTCTTAAATTATACACTACACTCTTACGTCCAATGCAATCTCCGACTTATTTGTACATATATTCATGATTGATTATTGCAAAACTCCAATGTTATCTCCATTGCACATCTGTATCTATAGTGGACTATCTTAATCTTCAATTCGAAACCACACTCGCCTGAATCCTGGAGTAACACTAGTGTACTGAAGTGATGAGTCAAACCTCCATCTTTACTGAATGTCTGCTGTACGATTCTCTCTCTTTATATACAGACAGATATTCTTCCAGTTAAAATTAGTTCTTAAATGACAACTTTTTTAGAACAAATTTACACACACAAACAATTCTGTTTCAAACCTCAAAGTCCCACATTCCGCATGGTGCTCTTAAGAGTCTGCTACTGCCTTGTGTTTGTGTGATGTGTTCCTTATTATATGTTCAGTCTATAACGTTGTGGTGGTGTCTTAAAATTCTCTAGTCAATTTATATTTTATTTGATGCAAACCTGGTTCTTTGGTTATTTATGTACTGCGATTTTTAAAACATTAGGTCCCAAGATTAACAGGGCAGTTCGCTGTCGGGCCTCATATTAAAAACAGGACAGCCTTCTTCTTCAGCACACAGCACGCTTCTATATACAGGCTTCCTCCGAAATTATTTGCGAAATTCCAATGTTCATTTCTATTACACATCTCAGTTTGAAAGTATATGTTGCCTAGAGACTCGAACTATACTTTATCGTGTCCTCGAAAAATAGTAGAGTACGTCTTCTCTGGTTTGAATTTCTCAATTTTTTCGAAATCTTACACTACCTGAAACAAACCGTTTTTGGAAAATTAATATCTTCATGCATAAGTAGGATGTTGGTACAAATATTCTCTTAAAGCTTCGCTTTTACATTGTCAGCAGAATGTTTTTCCTAACAGTGATTTGTATTATAAGGTTTGACAATTGAATTAATATTCGAACAGTCATGATATCTTCTGATATCTATTACTTCTGCATTTGTTAAAGTTTTTAAAATTGCCTTCTACATTTTCCAAGCACATATATGGCATAGTCTTCGAGTAACGCATAATTTACATATTAAAAAGCGTTTTTCGTAAGCTATGTCACCAGAGTCCCATTTGAGGTTATGTATCTCGTAAGTCTGTTACTGAAACAAAATTTTAAGTTCAAATTTTAAACTATACCAAGGTCTGGGAGATTTAAAGCATAATACTTTAGGGTCTTTAGTTCGGTTGCATAAGAAATAGCAAGCTCCTTAATTACAAAGGAGTTGTCTTGGTAGTTTTCGAAACCCTGAGCATAGTACATAATTTTTTACATTATTAATTTTTATACATTATTTACAAAAAAAATGTGTGTCTCACATATAATTTTTTTATAAGATGACAGTGTTCGCCAAGGAATCTACTTCATCGACTCTAGGATCGTCCATTACTATATCTGGAATTATTCTAGCTTCAAGCATCAGTTCCAGCCTGCGCGGCATACAATCCCTCCACATATGCTGTAAGTTCTCATCATTAGCAAAGGTAGGCATGCTGTAAGGACAGTCTTCACAAGGTAACTAGGATATGATATCCTCCTCGGCTTTTAGATGTTCAGGCAGGAAGGAACAAACTAAATTTATTTCGAGGCCGGTAAAAAAAAAAATTCTTTCGGCAACACTTGCAGTTGGGAACATTCATAGAATTTAACGTTTCAACACATTCAGAATCGCTATTGTCTCAGCAGTGTCCTTGATGCATTGTACCTGATGAAGTTCCCTGTAAATTCTGTGTTGATGATGTTCTAGATCAAGTAGTAGATGTCTAGAGTTGTAGTGCACAGCTGGAGCTGTAGTAGACGTGATGATCGTCTGGTGCTGTAGTGGATGCTTGGAGTTGTAGTTAGTAATCATGATGGATGTCTGGAGCTATAGTAGACATGATGGATGTCTCGAGCTGTAGTAATTGTAATGGACATCTGGATCTGTAGTGCGCATCTGTTGTTGTAGTGGACGTCTGGCATCGTTCACGTTATCAATGCTTGCACTTAATGAAAATGCATCCCGGATACCTGTATTAGATTACTGATGTCGTTATCTATGCTAATGCAATGCAGATGCATTCACACACACAAAGCGACCTTGGTAGATGCCGAATTAAGACTGAAAAAAAAAATTATCCCTCTTTATATACAGCAAGGATTCAAAATGGCCGCCATTTTCCCATAAATTTACAATAATTTGGACCTTTTAGTAAAAAAGTACAAATAACATTGAAATAGCTATTTTCCATCTCCAAAAAATATGATTTCTGCCTGTATTCATACAGTGTCATTAAACTTACGTCGGAAACTGTTAAAATATTAAATAAATTCCAATATGTACATTTTATGTTACATTGAATACTTCATTGTTGTTGGAAAGTTTTTGGTTAGACTTACAATAAGGGAATACATTGGTTAGCGTGCTCGCCTCCCCAGGGCAGATTACACCCTAAAACAATTTTTTTTTGCTATGTGTGGATGTTGTGTTAGACGTTAGTCGGCGAGTTTGATCGTAAATCTCTCTCTTGTGTCCCCTAGTCTCACACACGCGCGAGTGGGCACTTCTCCCCTCATTTCACCCTCATAGGCTCTCAAGATATGGATGTTAATAGCTGTCTAAATCTCTTCCAATGTTTTTTTCTCTCCTATACATCGAATTGATAGTATAGACATTTCTTGACTAGTGAATACTTGTAGAAAGCATTTCTTAACGAGTGAATAAAATATATCTTGTTTGAATACTTGTAAAAAATAGTATTGTTTTAATGAGCAAATAAAATAAGTCTTGTGTTTCTGTGTGATTTTAGAAATAATAGTTTGCTTGATTCAAATATGCATTTGTTGTTTTTGAATTTAAAATCTGGGGATTATATTGGGAACTTGATTTCAGGGACTTGTATTTTTTTTTTCACTGCTCATATAGTCAACCTGTTGCATAAGGTTGAAACCACTGAGAGTCGGGCCAAATCTCTCGGGGTATGCATTCAGAGGGTCGTCGACGTGAAGTAGGGGAGCCAACAGTAGAAAAAACATTTTCTGAATACTCTTGAGGGGGAGGGTGTGTTGTCTTGAAACAGGTACTGCAAGGATGCCAACTCACTAAAAATACGACAAACCATTCTCAGGGCTGATGCTGGGATGCGTATAAACTGGTTTTTGCGAGCACCAGGTTCGATCGAGAGCGGCGGTCTTCAGAAAAGTCAGCTTCTGGAGTAGGGGTGGTAGGGGGCACATTCCTCTGAACAAGGGCTGGTTCTATGGGCGAGGGGAAGGGATGCATGGCGACGAGCAGCAGCCTGCTACCGGCGTGCACACAAGTAGGCAGTTGTCGCAATCTTGAATCAGTGGAGAAAATTCACGATCGAGGACAGACAGGTGACTGACTCCCAGGACCTCGCACTATGGCGAGGGGTGGTAGGGGGCGATGGAGTGGTTAGCATCGTGGAGTCGGACCAGCTCTGGGGGGGGGGTGGAGGGAAGGGTGAGACAGGTTGGCAGGCAGGGTCCTCCCGATCTGCATGCAATTAGGCAGTTGATGCCACCTTGAGAAATTACCGAAAATATTTGACGATTCCAGGCAGCTCGGGGCAGCGCACACTGATGATGGGAGTGGAGAGGAAAGGGGGTTCAAGCTCGTTTATTGACCTCAGGGTCCCACAGATGCGGTTTGTTGGGGAGGAGAAAGGGGGTGCAGGGAATTTTGGAGAGAAGTGACTTCAGCTATCCCACTCTCCACCATCTTCAGTTCTTCATCAACATTTGTGGCAGACGGGTTAGCTCAACTACGGACCATCTCTAGTGATAACTGTGATTTAATATAAAAGTACTTTATTGGGAAAATATAAGTTTTCGTGTGGTTAGTCAATATTCCGATAAGTGATTGATTTCTGTTTTCAGTAGACGAAAATTCAGTTTGCATTAACAAGTGTGCTCTATTTACAGAAATTTGTAGTACGCCTCTATAAAGTGTTGCACGATTACACTTTGCGGGCTTAAGTACTTCTTCACGTCATCTGAGTGCCCCTATGCTTGGATGGAAATAATTTGTGTTAAAGGTGAATTATTCTGAAAATAGTGAAACTTTAGTTAAAAGATTATTGTTTCGTTGTCTGTTCTAGGACGAATGCAGAGTTTTTCTTGTAAATTTCAACTCATTTGTCTATCAGCTTTGCTACACGTATATAATTAGGCTCCCCACACACACAGTTTATAAGACGACGTCATTGCTATGCTGGACTCATTAATACATAAGACTCCACATCAAACAGACGTGTTTTAAAAAATACTCAAGGTATGTGCGAGAAGTGTTTAGTAGTGTACATGTATTTATATTATACTATTGTGTCTGTTTAAAATTTAAATGTGAGTTTGGAAATATTTATTTATTCAGACTGACTAGCTGGATTTCGTCTAGTGAGTTTGCACTTGTCGACATCAGATGTTATTCGTGTAGTTAAAATTCTCTCTCCTATAAATTATATTTCTAAGTTCGAGACTCACATTACATTTCAGACTCACTTAATTCCACTTATTATTCATGTAGTTATTTGAAATTTCCGATTCGATGCGTGTAATTTATTATACGTAAAAGACTAAAATTCTGTAACATCTAATTGCATTCCAAAAACAATTGTTTAACAACAAATTGGCGTCTGTTAAAGTCGCCTATCTACCGTCTATGAGCAATATCCCCCAAAAGAACATACAATTTACACTCTGAATTTCGCATGTGCAAGAAACATATTCCTAAAAATCGTTTATCTAACACAAACATCCCTACAATTACTTCAAAATTAGAAAAATTAGAAAGAATAGCCTTAGCATAACATGCACTCAACTGTACACCTATATAAAACATTGCAACCCACTGCTCTGTCCATCGCCTCTCGAACACCACACCGTCAACATCGTACAGAGCTCCTGCTACAGCCTCCCCCCCCCCCCAAATTGATGAAAGAAAATAAATTGGTCCGATTAAAAATTAACCCTTCCAATCCGTTTAACCCTTTCAATCAATTCAACCCTTTAAATTTTTGAATGGATTAAAAACGAACTAGGTATTAACCCTTTCAATCAAATCGTTATCCATCAATTAATCCCAATTAATCCCAGATGGGGTTTCACCTACAGAAGAAAACTGTATGTGACAGTGTGATTTATAACAGGAAAAAATACCAGGAATTACTTTATTCATCAGCCATTATATGCTAAATAACTAACTACATTTTCAATATGTAGTTGTAATGTTCAATTAAATCAAAATTGCAGTAATCCTTAGTCCCTTTTTATTAACGAACGGAATGACATTTTCAGTTGGTCTCAGCAGATTAGACTGCCTATTTTCTCGTTTTTTTTTTTTCGATGGTGGCGCTATCTGCCTGCCTCAATAGCGCTTGTCGCGGGGCTTTAGTAAGACTCTATGGCCGTATGCACGCTCCTTGGCCAACTTCTCCCTCCCGAGTTCTCCCTCTGCTGCCTACTCCCCACCTCCTCCTCCTCTTTTCCCCTCCCTCATGGTTGCCTATTTTAAGCGTGTGCACTTCCCCTCCCTTCCTTCTTACGCCTGACGACGCTTTCAGACACTTTGTTAGTTCTACGGACCAGCGGCTTAATCATGTTACTACTTCAGCTTGTTCAAATACTTCGCCAGCAGCCGAGGTGTGGTTTAATATCCAACAGAATTATTTGACCGCTTTGCTACTGTGATTATGTTGCCGTCGCCGATAGTCTGCAGTTTTTGTAATTATCAGTAAATGGAGTGGCGATGCCGGGTTATGCGTACTGCAATTTGGACTGTTTGTGAATTTGTTCCTGAGCACAGGTATGGCCTCATTACATGGTGAGTGTTGACGATCGAGTTCGCGCGGCAATACTGATTTAATGTTCGGTAATGTATCGTAAGGGTACTGTAAGCCATTCAACATTCAGTTGCCGGGTCTGGGTTTACTCGAACTAAGTTTTCACTATAGTTTTCGTCGGGTTCGAAGTCAATGTGGGAGTACTGGCACATCTGACACTAGAGTTTGGCTGGTGCTGTAATGCACGGGTTACCTTAGGGAATAAAATTAGCAGGAGTAATGAGTTTTGATTTCCTGATACGGACTTGTGATATACACTGGCGAGATTCCGAGTTCGTGCATGTTAGCTTTGAAAGGGCACTTGATGTCTCCCAGGACCACGAGTCTGGAGTGTCAGCCTGGTAGCTAAAGTATTGGGCGATGTGGTGGCGAACACCCTTAAGTAATTGTGAATTGATCGAAAATAGTGGTGTGAGCGAAATATTGTTGGGTTTTTGCCAAGGGCCTGTAATTTAGAAGTTTGTAGGTTCTCGGGCTCTTTTGTAATGTTGAGAGTTTGGTACACCAGCTAGATTTGGAGCGTGTTAGATATGGGATTGTTAGTTTGCTCGTTGGGCCTTTTCCTGGTAAATGTTGCTCAGTGTAAGTATTTGGTTTTGTTTAAACGTCGCTGTTCCAATTACGTTAAAGGTCAGAAATCAATATTGGTCTGCTGCTACGATTAAATCCTAGAAGTGAAATTGCAGACATTTCTCCCTTGTGTTCTACAAAGGTTGAATGCGGAATGATCCAAATTTGGTCAATAAATAGTGACTCAACATATATGGACAAAAGGGTGGTTGTCCCTCGTATTTCAATAATTAGGTACTTTTGTTTAGACCTCTGTGAGTAAATGCTGAAGGTTTTAATATTAATCTTTTTAATATAGCGCCTGTGAGCGTGTTTTTAGGAGAAATTTTTACGCGCTGTGGCGCTATTCTTAATACAAAGGCTTCTCGAGAAGCAAAAATTAACTGCCACTTGTTGTATGCTGTGATGCCAGGTGTTGAATGTTGAATACACCAGCCGTTTTCTGAGGCAGTATTTTAATAGGGTTAAGTATATTGTATACAGTGTTTGAGCTTTGTGATAAAATTGCCCATAGATTTTAAAGAAAACATTTGTTGTTATGTAAAAGTGTACTCACATGATTAAGGCTGGTCCGTACAAGTTAGTAGTTAGCCATTCGAAGGCAATAAATAACTTTTTTACTTTTATCTGCACTATTTAAGAAAGGGTGCTTGAGTATAAATTTTTGTACTGATACGCTATGAACTGAGAGAGTCGAAATTCAATTAGCAATAGGTCTTTTGATTACTCAATTTTGTGATATAAAATATTTTACGTTTATGTTAAGTGCAAGGTTATTTACAGAGTGTGATTGTGTCCAATATACGGAAAGAGTTGAGTATACTCATATTGATTTTGCACTTGAAATTTTATAACCAGTAAAATATATGTACATTTTTTCTGAAGCCTATAGTAATTCATATGTTTGTGCATAAACATAGTCATTTGTATATTTTGAGCATAATGTTGATGAATTACATTCATGCGACGTGGTTGAAAAGAAATTGTACAGGATGTGAAAACAAATAATGGAAAATAAAGTGTTCATGGTTATTGAGATTGTGTGTTCAATTGAATGTTCATGCCTTGTGTTCCTTGGTACGGCACAGTTTATAACTAAAAAAAATTTAAGACGAGCGCCTCCCTCCCCCCAAATTATTTGAAATTTTAATACATTTCCAATATTGAAAAAGAGTGTTTATTGTTCTTTTAGAATCGGCAACGAACATGAGGAAGAGTCTGAATCGCTCAGAAGTCTTGCTATGCTGGCCTGTTATCTGTCATCTGACCACACTGGCTAATGGGCCGTGAGAGGTCTGGGCGGATTAGGAAAGAACCGATAGAGAAGTCCCCACCCCCCACCCCACACATACCCATGTTCACGCCAGAGCGTACATCAGCAGACAAAATGGCGCCATAGCTACTTCGACGATGCTGCTATGTAACGGAAGATAGCTGAACTACTTGCAGCGAAATCCAGACATTGGTGTCTCATTCACAACTACCTTACTAGCACTCCACCTTAAGTGCCCTTATGATCGAAACCACATCTTTTATAGTCGAGTAATCCCCACGTTGTTGCTTATCGGGCAAATCTTTAAGTCTGTCGACAAGTTTGTTGGGATCTTCGGTGAACATATCGTCAGTATACTCGTGCCTTCTACCTTCTTCACATCACTTGTCGAAGGAAACTCGCTGGGGAAATGTGTGGGACCGTCGAGGGAATCATCATCGTCTTCAACATTATCACTGTCGTTATCATCGTCTTCACTTCCTGTTTCATCCACTATATTAAATTTTCTTTTCTTTGTAGCTAGAGTTGTAAGTCCATAAGTATTTTGAGTTGATGATCGTTTATTTTGAAAGTAGTCGTCACATGCACACCTTGGAAGTGTATATTTTGCGCAAACTGACTCTACTGCCAAAACAGCATTAACTGCCCTATCATAATAGTCTGCAGAAACAGTGCCCATCGATGCAGCAAGAGGCATTGACGGTAACACTTGCTGGTCCCCAATAGATTAATGCTTGCAGATCTCGGTTATGTTCCTACAATGTATTACGTTGCACAAACTGCATGCGGTCGTTGTCGTAATTCTTCATTGCGCGAAAAGGATTCTTCGTACAGGCCGTTCTCTCATGTCGATGGGCACGGCAGCTTTTGCTGAAGATCTTTCCACAGCAGCAACACTGTTTTCTATGAAATTTTCCATGCAGTGGGAGAAGGTACATCTCTAGAGGTAAGCTATACAGTAGACTTCGTACAATCATTGGCTTGCATTATATTCCTGACAAAAAATCGAAGTCCTTCCCACAATGGCGACACATGTATCTACTTTGCCTTGCTACTGTTCTCTCTCTCTCTCTCTCTCTCTCTCTCTCTATATATATATATATATATATATATATATATATATATATATATATATATATATATATACTTTCTAACATATTTCGTCAGTGAGATTTAACCATTATTTTAACTTTTATGCCTCCATTAAAACAGAAAATGTATCTAGTTCGTTGATAACATTACCATGCAGTTTAATCTTCAACAGTTTCTTCCAGACACGTTCTTCGCTCACCTATAAATCATGGTCACACTTAAAGTAGACAGCTGATTCCTGTTGTCGGACCGACCCCTCACAAGACTGACCCATTGGGCCATGACCCATTGTGACCCCTGATTGCAGTGCTGACCCCAAAACTACCTCTAAATGACTTCTAATGATCCCAAAATGACCATTATTGCGGCGGTGGTGGTGGTGGTGGCGGTGGCGGTGAACAGTGGGGGTGGTGGTGGACCTTGGGAAATGCAAGTTAAAAAAGTTATAAATTTTACACAATTTTTAAAATAATATCTAATAATTAATTTTTATAATACTTTATTTTTTATTTTTATTTTTTTTATTTTTGTGAAATTTTTTAGTTTTTTGTAATTTTTTATTTTTTTATTTTATTTTTGAATTTCAAGGTCAAAGACCAATGGTCCTGAGTCACTAATCCCGATCACCTGGCTCCAAGTTCACCCCTGTTGCTGATCCATGTCACCTTTTCCAGAAAAATTTAAGATTTTCTGAGGATCGTTTTGATAATTTATAAAATAATTCCTAATATTTCTTAATAATACACATTTTATAATTATTTTTAGAGAAGATCAACGTAGTCGTATTCACGCAAAACAAATGGCTGTGTCCCCAACACAGCCAAACCCCATTTTTTTTGTTCAGATCGTAGGCTATTTATACTTCTATTCGCTCATTCCTTTCTATCGCGGGCCTAAAATCTCCTTGTTCTGGTGAGATTTGATTTATTTTTAATTCGATAGCATTGCTATATGCGTACAGGACGTGGGGTAATAGATTTCTTCGAAATAGCCACCCCTCCGTTCACGGATTTCCGTTACATCACTTGAAGCGTGACTGACCATAAGCACTCGAAGAACGAGATTTTTTCACTCTTCGTGAAAATCAACGTGTATTGAAAAAACAAGTAGCGAGAACACAAGGACATTTTTATAGAAATCATATTGTTTTTGGTATTAGAACTTGCAAGAGAATACAATAGAACATCTTGCCCTTATTAAACATCAAGTGAACTATTATCATAACTTTTTAACTAGCACAAGTATCTAAAAGTTTAAAATGTTTTCACGTAGCCTACTTTTACAAGACAATTTATTTCTTGGGCGGGCACAAATGAAATTTATTACCTTAAAAAAATGCAAAGTTACCTTTTCCTTCGGATTTAGAAAAAACATGTCAGAAATATCAAATATGGAACTATCCCATTAAAAAAGCTATGCGACGACTTTAATTGATCAAAATATACTGTATCGTAGGTAAATTAAGCTAATAAATAGTGAAGTAAATTAAATACCCAGCCATATTAGTAACAATTGTATGACCAAACATAATCCAATAATTTTTTACGGAGCCAGATAGCGCGTCGGTAAACAACTAGACTCGCGTTTGAGAGAACCTGGGTTTGAATCCCGCTCAAAATATCCTGATTTCTGTTTCCCATATTTTACCGAAATCACTCCAGGCGAGTGCTAGGATGCCTCCTTAGCACAGGTCGTGGCCTGCAGTTATGACAGACGGTTATTTTAAACTATCGCTCTGAATTTAGAGCATTTTTTTTTATTGCACCCGGAAGAATTTTTTATTTTTAAATACATAGCTGTACAAAGATATTGGACAAGTAAAATTGCAGTGAAGAGATTTGGGCGGATTTAAAAGCGAGGTCTTGAGAGCCGATGGGGGTGATTGAAGTTAATATGGAGTGGCGCCGGACTGAAGGGGCGGGGGAAGCGGGAGATCCCCGAGGAAACCCGCCCACCAACGGCGTCGTCCGGTACGATTCCCACTTGCGAAAATCCGGTGACCCTGCCAGGGATTTAACCCGGTTCGCCTTGGTGGGAAGCGAGCGTACTAATCGCTCAGCCACTGTGACCCCGTCAACTCATACTATACAAAGTTTATACACTGGGCAAAGTACCCACATACGTATATAAGTCAGATTGCACGTACACACATAATATATTTTCTTCATAATTTGACTAATCTTCTTCCAACATGCTAGGTTACGTCGTCGTTTTACTGAACCAGAAGAAAAAGGGAACGAGAAAAACTTGAACAATAAATGCGTACAGTGATATGTTATACAGTAATTTCTTAATTTTTGTAGTTTAGATATTCTTCTGCACTATAAAATTCTCATTCAATAAAAAATTCTTTCAGCGAAAAACAAAGACAATTTAATTAAATGTTTACCTTTAGGCAATATGTATTCAGTTGCTGCTGTGTTAAGAGTCATTTTGATGGCAGCAATTTCTTAGTTATTTTACTAAATGCTGAAAATCATTTCTACACGTTGAAGTCTTCCGAATTAAAATAATGAGAACTTAGATAGGAAATGATCAGACGTGTGTTCATAATGCAAAATACTAAATGTTTTTGTCGCCCTTAGCGATTCCGTAATCCTGAGCCGCAATTGTGTAGGTAGGCGATACGTTAAACAACTTTCATTTTCCGCGCTGAGTAACGGATTTAAAGAGTTTCTTTGAAAAATTCCTCCACATTTATTTGACTTTGCTGTCGAAGAGACGTCAAACTGTAATAGCCTAGTATCTAGATGGTTTATAATATGTGTTAAGATCGCGACCATATAATTAGGTCAAGTACATTCATTGTATGTGTATTGTAAATATAAAATATAATAAATAATGATCACAAGAATTAAGGAAAGAGAGGAACAATAAAAACTTGTTCAGAATATCCTACATTAAATGTCCTATTCAATGTAGTGTACTGTTAGAATAGTGTTCGTTTTCACTTGGACTACGTGCAGATGAGAAATGACTACGTTCAAGTGTGACGCTCGTTGAGATTCTAAGGAATGTTGTGTGCGGGCCATGCTTCCCAATACGGGCATGAAACGAGGGATGAACTGTAATTGGTAGATCCCAATAAGGACAAGAAATAAGGGACAAACTGTGATAGGTGGAAAAATGTACTCGCCCAGGCGAGGTGGACCCAAGCAGTGTGGAGCTGATGTGTAAAGATTTAGACTGATTCTGGGTCTCGTAGAAGTATGTAATGCTCTTGGTAAAGAGAGGGCAGAAGCGTATAACGCTAGTAGTGATGCATATAATTGACATAAAACGGGTATATTCATAATTATAGAGTTGTGTCCCAGCTATATGTCGTTTTTGTTATTGCTATAGTGACTTAACTCAAGGAACCCCAAACGCTTCTCCGCTAGTCATTATTGAAACTAAGTCATAGGTATATGACAAAATTTCATCCACATACACCCAATTTGCTTTACCTTGCTTTTGTTAACATATGAATGGAGAGGTGGAGTGAAGAGATTTGGGCGGCTCTTAACATCGATGTCTTGAGAGCCAACGTGTGTGAAATGAGGTATGAAGCAGCACCGGGATGTAAGGGCGGGGGAATCAGGAGATCCCAGAGAAATCCTGCCAACCAGCGGCATCGTCCGGCACGATTCCCACAGGTGAAAATCCTGGAGTGACCCAGCCGGGAATCGAACCCGGTTCGGCCAAGTTGGAGGCGAGTGGTCTAACCACTACACCACCACGACACATTCGATACATTAAATTGACCGTTGTTTATTAGAGGAGATATTTGTAAAAGTGAGGTTATTACGTATGCAGAATTTAATATATCAATTTTTATTATAAAATGAAGATCTGGAAACCTATTTTCTGTTATTCTGTGGATTTTTATGTGGGGAAGAATGGCGGATGTTCTGAATGTAGTTAGGAAAGAGAGAAGGGGAAATTATAATCAGGCCAGGTTGGTTCCAGTCGCGTATTTGGCGAACACGAAGCCGTCATGCCCAGGGGCGCGGGGAATCCGCATGGCGTCGCGATGCTTTGTGCCCTGCCCGGCGCGGCGACTCGACAATGCAGCTGGCGTGCCCATTAGCCAGCCTGCAGTCGGCACCTCTCGCGGCCTGGGAAACACGACACGTAACTACCCTCCGCCACCGCACCACACCACACCCCTTGTCTAGCCAGCAGCGCGTGTTCACGGCTCGTTACAGCCCTCATTTGCGAGCGCGCCCCACCCTTTGTTCTTCGACTTCAGGAAACCTGAATACTGCCCTCCCAGGCCGCTGGCGTTTTATTTGATCACAAGCGGCCGTCCGGCGTCGGGAGCAGTGTTCCGGGACCCCGTCACAACGTCTGTTTGGGGGGGAAGGGTAGAGGGGTGTCTGGTTCGGCTTCCCCCCTCCCGTCCCTTGGGATTCCGAGTTAGGTGACGAGTCTCGCTCACTATTGGTCCTGTGGCCCACGTAAGGGCACAGGGAACCAAAGTATCAAGAGGCGAAACCCCACCACTGTGAACGTAGACTTACTAGCGCCCGAGTGTAGGCAAACACGCATCACAGCGACGTTTAAGGAGGTAGTATCCACTACATCTTCGAATTTTCTTACAAATCTTCGTAATGAAAATGCATGACCAGAAATAAAAAATCAAAGCTAGACATGACATAGACGACTACTTAACGATTTTTATTATTTTGTAGGTTTTCAAAAAAACCTGTATTTTCCCATGTGGTACTGAAATTATTAAATAATTAGATAATATTTGATTACGATTACAGATGTGACACTATTCATGTAAGAAAAATAAGTGGGATTTAGAAATAACTGTTAAAATGTTCCATATGTCATGACTAGCTTTGTTTTTAAATATTAACTCCGAAAATTAAGTTAATGAGGAAAAAACATAAATCCAAGATAGCAAGGATACTCCCCCCTTAAAATGTTCGTGGACTGGCTATCCGGGTGTAGACGGCCACATGCCACGCCGCGCCGTTCAAATACTTAGTCGCTGTATTATGTAAATGTGAATGTAGAGTGCACCCAAGAACGGGGTTAGCCCTTTCAGGCATGGTGATCTATGTAAAGGCTGTTCATGAAAAACTGAGCACTTTTGCAAGCCCTACTTAGGGTCTACTTGGTGCACATTGTGTCTTCTTCCACCACATGTAAAATTAACATGGATATGAGCCTGATCACTTTATTCATGCGCCGGCCTAGTAAAACTGTAAAATGTTTAAGAAAGAAAATATTCTACACATGTGCTTTTTTACACGTATTATGCATAAAGAACCTGAAAGTGAAATAAATCGTGTTAGTGTTCACAAATATTTAACCCAACACTAGTAATTCAGCGGTAATACCTGGAATTACTCTCCTCTCCATCGTTACCAGTTTTACTGGCCGCGTGCCGGGCATTGTGTGTCCATTAAAACATATGATGGTATAAGGCAGTTACATTTTCCAACGGTTGATTTCAGACGAGTTAATTTTACTGTGAACAGCCTATAGAGGACGTTGCTTAAGAAGTCGATTTAATGATGTAGAGTGTATATAGCAGGAAACTGCATCAATTATAGCAAGTTCCCCACGTCGTGGGATACAAATTTCCTTGTCTACACTGTATTTTGCAGCCTCATAAGCAACAGTTGGCAATAACATCAAACACAGAGATACTTTTACTTATCCCGACAAATGGCAAAACAAGCAAAACAACATCCAAGTTTAAACAACTTAAGTTTTTCCCCGCTAAAAGCGAAATGCGATCTCTACAGATTTTTTTAAAATTCTTTTAAGTGATTTTATTTCAAAATCGAGAAAAAAGAGATTTGTCAGTGCAATTAAAATGATTTCCCTTACAATAATAGCTCAGCAGTTGTGTCTCTTGAAAGGAATTCAACGTTCAGGTAACAGATCCGTTTCACCTACAATCAATGTATCTAAAATGTGCTCGAAGTTATGTTAGAGGAAACGACTAAGCTCCAGCAGCATAAAGCAGGCCTAAAATGATTAAAATAACTACACTGTGTGGCCAAAAGCCATTGGTTACCACTTTAACGCATACTGTACTTGACCAATAGAAAGCTAAGATATAAACTCTTGAGAAAATACACATGTTTGCCATCATAATGAAGCAACACAAAAAGAAGGGGGTAGGTAAATGGCCTTAATGTCTCGTCGACAGCGAGGTCATTAGAGACGATGTAAGTTGCACAGGGAAGAGGGATTGGGAAGGTTTGGGAAGGAATTGCCCATGGCCTTTCCTTGGGACCCATCCTAGCATTCGCCTGGAGTGATTTCGGAAAACCATGGAAAGCCGAAATCAGGATGGCCGGACCGGTAATCGAACACGAGTCCTTCCGAAATGCGAGTCCAATGAGTTACCACTGTGCCACCTTGCTCGGTAGCACAAAGAAAAGTTGAATGCGTTTGAAGGTGGCATTGTCGTAGTCGCAGATATTTTCGAACCTTCCTTTAGAGATATTTCTCAGTAGTTTATCGTAGTAGTTTCTCACTTTAAACGAAAACGTCGAACATCATGGAAACACTGGCCCAAGCATCGCTCTGGCAGACACAAAAAACTAATTAATCGTGGCCGACAGCCAAGACAAGACAGCAGAGGACTTCAGCCGCAGGTCAGGTGCAGAGGCCAGTATAAGGACTTTCCGTGGGGAGCTGATATCACTTGATTCTCACGGTCGTGCCAATCCGTTGTCAGCATAGCCACCCCTCATAAGTTCCAATCCCTGACGTTTTTTGCAGTATTGCAAAAATATTTAGTTGGACTATGGATAAGTGGAAAAAGCTCTTTATGGAGTAGTAGGCCACAGCGTATTTCTGGCAAGCAGTATTTACCAGAGTGCTATGTGTTGACAGTGAATCTTAGCAGCAGTAGTGTAATGGTCTAGTGCTGTTTCTTTTGGTTTGGACTTGGGCTATTAGTTTTGATCGACAGATCGGTGAGTGCTTAATATACCAAAACAACTTTGGCAATAACATGCTTCCCTCGCTGTGACAATAGTTTTGAACATGTCGTTTCCTGTCCATAAAAGGCCATTTGGGTCGCGATTTGAAGACCATGGGATGGGATTACTTAACTGGGTCTTTCAAAGCCCAGACTTGAATGTAACACTTATGGAATGAGCTGGAGCGCAGTTTACGTGACAGAACCACTCTACTAACATAAAGACGTCAACTATTCACCACTCTACAGGAATAATGGAAACATATACCGCCATCTGTGAACCATAAACTAGTCATGGAGTTACTCTGATGGGTTTCAAGTTGCCATAACAGCAGTGTGGGATCTGACATAGATTATACCTACATTATTAATTTTTAATATTATATATATATATCGGTTTACATACAGTCAAAAGGTCTAAATTAATTATACTTACAAATTGTAAAAATTGTTTCACATTTTTATAACGTCATTTAGCTAGCTTGTACTGTAATTCACTAAATTGAAGGAATAAACATAGAGACATACCCAGATCAACTTCATTGCTTTCTTCCTCGCCATATCGCACGAGTCCACCGTAATCATGATCTATTCTTGGTTGTTTTTCAGTCGTCCTTGTTTTTCATGCAATGTATAAGCAGTGACAAAAATTCATGGTGTTCTTTTCTTCCGGCACATTCACAATAAACATGCTGATCAGATTGAAACATTATGTACAAATAAATTAAGATTTTGGCGCTATAGTTCTTGTACAATGTAGTCACAATAGTGATAGAGAATTATTATCAGGCTTCTTTATTTCGATTTCTTAAAAATTAAAGCCATGTGAAGGGATAAGGGGTATTCATGTATGAAATACTATTAGCATGAGCTATTTTTGTAGAACTGTGAGGTTTTGTGCACACTGTAACTTCCGACAGTGTTTGCTTTGCCAACTCAAACTTAGATATAGCTACCATCCTCCTCTATAAGCCGGTAATGTTATTTTTATTTCCTTCAAAAGCTGAAAGTAAATAGGTAAATCACAATATATTTTATGTGGTATCTTATGTTTTATGTTTTCAACAAAGAGTCAAAGTATTATTCAATCGATGTATAGTATGAGCACATACATTTATCTTATATTCACTTTGTAATAAGCTTACAAAAAGAACCAGTCTCTTACAATTTACTCTCTATTTATGCTATAATGAAGACATTCACCAACGAATTTGCCGACGGCAAGCAGAGAAGAACAAATATGCGTGAACGTGTGTACAAAAGACGAAATAAATATTCATCTGAAGCTTTGAAAAATGCACCGTAAAAAGTTTTAGTGGAAAAGTGGTATACGTATGAAAGACAATGTAAAATGTACTGATGGTAATGATGATCCCACGAAGTAATGACAAGGACCCGAGGAACGGGCCTACGCCACTGTAAGGGCTACACCACCGCGGAGGAGGCATTGACGAGGGTTGCAGTGCCGAAGAAGGTTGAGGTACCTATAAAGGTTTAGGTGCCAACGAAGGTCGACGGGCGTACGAAGATTGGGGTATCGGCGAAGGTTGATGTGCCGTTGAAAGCTGCGGTGCCGACGAAGAATTATGCGGTCTTTTTCAAACTCATCCAGCTGAGCAGCAGCTTATCGAATGCACCGTCGGGGCATGTTGCGTGTTCACTGAACTCGGCTCTGTGGTTCATATTGCTCACACTGCTTGTAAGACTTTATTTAGAGTATTGCATCTATGAACGTTGGAGGCACATGCCCCCTACTGGCACATACGCTAAAACAAACCGCATTAAACGGAAATACTGTGTGGCAATGTTCGTTGTACTCGCGCGATGCTTTCATGTTGATCAGTTTTTTTTTTTTTTGCGAACGAGTGTACAAAATCAAGGGAAATGTCTTCCAAATTTTCATGCAGTTGGCTGGCGAGGAAATCAATTTAAGATTGGCCAGTTCTTCTGGCAACAAGAAAAGTAGATCCGATTATACAGTCACCAAGTATTCCTTGCTCATCCATCGACGCTGAATTGTTGTGTGTGTGTGTGTCGTGATTGACGAATAGCATGTGGAATATGGTTGTGCGGTAGGAAAGTTGACGATTCCATCTCTGATGAAACCAGCTTCCTCGGCAAATAATACACTGGACTGAAAACTTAGGTCACCGGTATACCTCCGCTGAATTCAAGTACAAATTTTGATTTTAAAAAAAATCCATGTGGATAAATCAAGCTGTATCAAAATTCTCAAAATTGCTGCGATAACAACTTTCTCTACTGCCGCTATTCTTCGGGTATTAGTGTCAGTATTTTGAGACGGCCTTCTTGGAGTTTTGCCGTCTCCTTACTGATCAACCATGTTTGATGTCTGCATTAAACCGCCCCAGAATAACGCAACACGACTACGTGAAGTGAACGAACTTTTCTCGTTTTTGGTTTAAACTATCTTCTGCCTGAACTTATAAACTATTACTACCTTTTTACCAACCTGGTTTGTGAAAACGTAAAGAGCTGTGTAGAAGTTTGTTATGACAAACTGGTTACCGACGCGGAAGTTCACTAGGAAAATGGACATAGCTTCGCCGTTTGGAGCCTATCTCAGTACTGAACATTTTTAACACGGCGCTAGAGTTTCCACCGTCTAGATGACGTCGCTGCGATCTGCGGCCACGTAGCATGACCTCCCCACTCCTCTGACATCAGGGAGGTGGCGCAGGAGTACCAATACGATGTTCATATGTTTGCTACATTGGTAGCTGATGGCCCGATTTTTTCTTGTAATTGTGACGTATTTGTTGGCGATTAGCTATCAATCCATCGCCCCTTGAAGGTTTCCATTTAGGTATCAAACTCAGCCATTGGCTGATCATTAATTAAGATCCTCTAGGGAGAATGGAATAATTTCTGCTGTATATGCTGGGTGCGGAGTTGTTTCGAGGTCAGACATCAGCCTCGAGAGAGCTTTGGAATGCCAAGATAAGTATGCCACTAGTTGTCATGCCTGCCCTTAATGCGATTCATACTTAGATGTCCTAATAGATAGAATGTAGGAGGCCATGATGCAAAAAAAACAACCTAGTCAAACATTAAATGCTTTGTTTTTATTCTCGGCAAATCCGAATGTAAACGTTAAATCTTTGTGAAAGGTTTTTTTATGAAATGCCGAATTTTTAATTAAATATTAATCAACAAACAGCAAAATTATAGACAATCCGGGCAAAATGCCCATCAGTTTTGTACACGAGATAAACCAGGAAAGTTGTTTAGAGTTTTCCCTTAACTTCTAGAAAATAATCTTTAAAATGAATGCTAGGGTTCAGGACAGAATCTTTTAATTTTGCAGCAAGCTCCCCAGTTAAAGTTTGTATGTGTCTTTTCTGGAATTTTCCCCTATGAAATTAATTAAATTCTGGGAAAATAATTTTTTTTTATTTTTTTTTTATTTTTATTGTGGATCAGCCCACAATTCATGTTTTTGAACAGAATCTCTATGAAGCTCTTCTCATTATTTGGAGAAAACGTTTCAAATAATATTCTTGCAATTCACTGGCCTTTGGTAACTAGTATATGGGCGGGAAAATAAATTATAACCTTCAGTATAAACTATTATGATATGCCACATAATATTCTGGCCTTTGGTAAATAGTATTTGGCCTGAATATAAATGTTAATTTTCAAAATGAAAGGAATATATGGCAACTCAAACGACCATAAATTCAGAATTATAATTGTTAGTTATATTAATTGTGCCCTTTTTGGGAAATTGAAAATTGTAAAATTCATATTATTTTGTGAGACGATATCGGAAACTAAATTTATCTTGTATATGAAAAATATGTCTGAAAAGAAAAATAAATTAATTAAATCTAAACACTGTATCAGAAATCCTGTGTCTTGCATTTCAGGTCATAGTAGGTAGAATTTTTCCTACTTTACTGTTCTTATATATTTTATTCACTTTGCCTAACGAGGGTTGTTTTCACCTAGGTGATTGTGTTTTTGTTGGGTGGTGTTTTCAAATCCACTTTGCCGCGTCCTAGACTCTAGGGCGTAGCATTTTCCTTAAACATGCTGTAATTCCGCTCTTCGAGATGGAAATTTCGCGCAATAATGTGGAAAGGGTTTTTTTTTTATTTAATGAGCATATATTTCTGACACATTCATGTAATAGCCGAATTATTTCCTTGTCTTGTAGATGTCTATTAGCGAAACGATCCTCATATACATGTCTTGCTTCTGCTGCATTGCACATTCGCGAGCCCATATATCAAATGAATCTTTCCAATTTCCTGATTTTAATAATTTATTATCACATCCAAACTTTCAGTGCCAAGCACTCTTATCAGGAGGACAAACAGGAACGATTCGTAGCTTACCTACCAAACAGGTCGAGATATGCCTAGTATGTAGCCTAAGCTCGGAAACAAAGCCAAACTGGCCATATGTTTATTTGAAAATTTTTTCATTATTTTAGTGTCTCCTGTCCATCAGTGAGTAAGTTCTACTTATTTATGTTTATTTTACACAGCAAGTGGTGCCTGAACCAATGGCGCCAACTTTCCTGTTGCTTGCCTGAGTTGCTGAATGTTTGAAATCCATAGTTATTTGTTACTATGTTAAGTTTGTCCTCGATGTACTTCTCTGTGATAAGTAAGCACGCATCTACTTTCAATATATCGTTTACTTTGTAATCACGGTTTCAGAGACCTCCGACGTAGTTAAGAGTGGCCTTTCACATTACTTAATCTCAAAGTAGCCTGCGGAAATACAAAGAATGGGTAGGAGTCTACATTGAACTTTACTGAGACACTTCTCCTATAAAGCTGCACAGACATAGCAGAGTGACGGGAAAGCTTGTATACGTGTCAGTGCTCTGCGTGTAACAAAGAAGGGGATCTTAAGCATGTACCAATGTTACCTGTGACGCTTCCTTCTTGTGTGACTTGGACCCGGAAAATACCTCCAGGTAGGCTTGTGCCTTAATTTACTTTGAACGGGAGTTGAAAACCGACTTCTTTATTATCTTCGCGGCATTATATCTGGCAATATTTAACACAGAAAAATGTGGGGCTGAGTGGTTAGACTGCTTGACTTTCCAAGGCTAACGGGCCAATCCCCGGCCGGATCACTTCGGATTTTCGCAGGTGGGAATCGTGCCGGACGATGCCGCTAGTCGGCTGGTTTTCTCTGGGATGTCCCGTTTCCCTCACCGTTGAGTTCCGGCGCTGCTCCATTCTTACTACATTTTACCCTTATCGACTCTCAAGACTTCGTTGTTAAGAGCCGCCCAAATCTCTCAACTCCACTTGAAATCATTATCACATTCGTGTTGTATAACAAAATAGGTTTGATATTCGAGATTATGTCTTCAATTAATCCACAATCATCTCCTGTCTTTCTTGCCGCTACTTAGTTCTTTTCCAGTTAATGTATTATTATTCTGTAACTTATTCCTTCTTGATTATTTTGATTCCATAACACTTCGGATGGCATTATCTCTTACCGCGCTGTTCCTCTTATTCGGTAGAAGACATTGTATTAACATAACAAGAGCGGGAGAAATACCATACCAACAACAGATGCAAACATTACAATAATCATGCATGACATAATGACAGAAAATGATCAACATTCCATACTTTGTAGGAAGGGAACAACTAAGTACAATACACCCTATCTGCATCTTTCAAGATGTTCAACATCAACGCGACAACGTTAGAGTGACAGTATTATATACTCATTCGGCATTGTATGTAAAGCTACCTATCAACTACATAGAGATGGAATAAACCGTGTATCTCAATATTTCGTTAAGTATGACTTTTCTGCAACTTGTTATTTAAATGGCCTAGCTATATCCGGAATATATTTTGCTGTGTTTGCAGGTTCCATATCAAGAATAGTTGATCAATTATTCGCTTGAAAAAAATGAAGAACCAGTTCCAAATCGTGGTCAGTTTTCATTATAGGACAACTCATTTGGTTCTCGTGGGTATTGTATTTCATTTCGAAACTAATTTACACTTATCCAACCACTTTTTGTTATCTATTATTATAGAATTCTTTACCGCAATACTTTCATAAACTATCCCATATGAGAAACATCTAGCAGGAATTTCTTCTTCCTTCGCTGACGTCCATCAGAAAAAAGCTAGTACTGAATTACAAAATATATTTAAAGCGCAGTAACTTTCTGAACCATACAGCGAAAATGTCGTCACAGGCCACGAGGTTTTCCCACGTCACTCTCCAATTAAAATGCTCTTTGTGAATTTTGTTTTAAAAAAATGCAGCGTTATGAGGAAGCTCTTCCATAACTCATACAAATACCAGCTTCTAAATAATTATTTCAAAACATTTCTTAGCTTAGTGGCGTGAACAGTCACACGAAAACTGCGGTATGTCAGCTTTTGATCATCCATATTTCCGCTAGTTGATCTGAAGGCAAATCACACGCAATCTAATTGTAAAATACAACATTTTTCCAGTTGCACGAATATTCTTACCCGTTTTATCAAACATTCCTTGGCATTTGCCTAGAATATGAGTCAAATATATAGCCAAATAAATAAAAAATAACCCAATTTGCAGCTTATACTGAATAACATGCAGGTGGTTCTGGCATCTGCATCCAAATAAATTTCAATATTCGCAGTTCCGTTACAATGAGATATGAGTGACTCTTTAGTACCTGTTGCCTTTTTAGCCCTTTATATCTAAGGTATTTCAAAAAAGAAATCCTTTAGTTGGTCATGTATGTTTTACATCTGGTAACTGCAACGCAAATTTCAGTTAAAGTTGGGCGTAACAACAAGCGCAGATGCAGCTCCATCTGGAATTTGGTTCTCGCCTGATCGGCTAACCAAGTCTCGTGTTGAATTTCGTGCAAAATTCACAACTCTATGGCGATGAAAACAGTTTTGCTTTTCAGGTTAGATAGAAAAAGTGTTCGTCTTAACGCATTTAGTACAGATGAAAAGCCAACATTTTTTACACAAACGAGACGAATTCTTTTTCATAAAAACATTTATTGCGGTCTTCCATTTGAATAGACTTCCTCCCAAACACTTCTTGTTTTTGGTTGACAGTCCATGCTTTTCTTTTATCCTACCATGTTTATCATTAAACAAAGTCTTGCTGAAGAATAGCAACACTGAATGTTAATTCTGCAATCTCCCATTCCCTGGCGTTCTTGAAAATCTTATCCGATGACAATACAAATTATGTCCAGAACTATATTCTTTCCCTGAAGTCAAATTGTCGCAAATTTGGTTTTGTCTTGTAGCAAGTCCTAGTCAATTATAAACTAACATCATTCAAGCTATTGACAATAATCATTTGTCTAATTATGTCACTTTTCTGAAATACCCAAGTGTAACTCCCACTCCTGGAACAAAAGCTGTCATTGGCAAATTTATACTGAAAGGACTTTTCAATTTTATGAAATATTCTACAAATCCAATTTTGTAAGTAAGTATTAGGTTTCTATGATGAATTACCCGCAGGATCCATATGGAATTGCGTGATATTTTAATTAAATAATCAAAACAACGTATCTACAAATTACTTGTTTATAAAATTGCCTGGATTATTTTTAATTAGAAAATTATAATAAATGTGTTATTCAATAATAGAAATACAATGTTACGAAATTATAATTTACTGAAAAACCAAAACACACAGCAAACCGAAGGTAGTATAAACATAATAATCAAAAGCTACCGCTTATATTTTTTCACACTACCTTTAAGGAGTTTTAGCTGGACATTATCTTATTATTATAGAACAAAAGTTTAACATTAGATCATCTTTGAGTGGTCTTTACAGACACTGACACTACATCATAAACAAGTGATTGTTTTACCAGGAATGGAAGACAATCGAAAACATTTTGGTTTACATAATTTAATAACAATGCTAGCGTGTTGCCCGCCATCTGTTAGGTACTAGTGTAAACAAAGACACCAGCCGCTACTTAAACAATGCAGATCTGACATTGTTGTTGTTATGTATTTACTGTAGAAGACTAAAGAACGGATCTCGCCGTGGCCATGTGGTCGTGGTAAGCGCTACCCAAGCCATCATTCACGCCAGAGGTTCGCAGCATCCTGAGGACGCTGCGAACCTCTGGCGTGAGACACTGTCGACCTCCGGGAGGCGCGAGCGGCGACATAGTTTTTTTTCTTAAAAAAAAAAAACAAGTTACAATAAATTTATATAATTTAATTAAAAGTTGCTTCTGCAACGCTTGTTTGAATGTACAGGGGGTCCCGTGTTCGATACCAAGTCGATCCATTTTACTTAAAAAATTTTTACAAAGTTACACCATATTGATAAGCGGCGTGTTTCTCTCCCATTTTCCACATCCAGTACATATCGTTAAGTAATACTTGCTCCAGGGGGCTTTTTAGGAGAGGGGAATAGGGCGTACATCCACTCCTTATAACCTTGAAAAGCGTGTCAATTCCAATTCAGTCCAATTTAGGAATAGGCTATCAATTTACTAAACATCTGCCAAACTCCCAATGGATACCTACATATATAAGTGTTTAAACTTTTTGATGTTTCTTATTAATACGGAAACAGACACAGTTGTCGCTAGGGGAATACGTACTTACAACAATACTCGTGTTACAAAATTATAAGGAGATTCTAGTGCCACATTCTGTAAGGTATTTTTAATACACCCCAGTCTGGCTATGGTAGCTTCCATATAAAATATATATTATTTATGCACAAATTTTCTATGTGCGAGGATGGGTGCACTCGCATCATTACGGTCTACCATCAGCATTTGTGATACACTGGGAATGGTATTCCTTCACTCGAGAGTTGCAAGGATAAAATTATTATTGAACCATGAAAATCCAGTAACTACGCAGGACTGAATGTGGTCACGTTTAGGCAAGCAAAGGTTGAAATTAACTTTTATAGTGCTAAAAGTTTTCTGTTTTAGGTTACAGGATCTTAAATTTCTTGCTTTTACTAACTATAATCACACCTTTTTTATTTAATCAATATGGGCTAGCGTGCGTACGCGTATGTGTGTGTGCGCCTCAATATGTGAACATGATGATATAGGCCGTTCACACTAAAGTGAGCACTTTTGAAGACCTAGTTACTTTTTTCTTTTAACCCATTTATATCCTTCCACCACTTGTTAATGTAAACCCTGCCATGTGAGAAATAAACACATTGTATACATTCACCATACCCAAAACCAAAAGTCAGAGGCCACAATTAAATGTATTTATTGGTTATTATGTCTGATGAAACAGCTTCTATAAGTGCTCACTTTACTGTGAACGGCCTATACACTAAGGTACTCGTTCTGCCTCCCAGGACATAGTGTTCTCATGAGATATTTGTAAAATATTTTCTTCGGAAATGAAAATTAATAAGATAATTATTTTTTATTTGGTTTCTGCGCGAATCGGAGAAGATATGTCTGGCACATCTTCCCTTAAAACTGATTATAATATTAACAAACATGCAGTTTCTTTACTGGTTACGTAGATAATTAATTTCAGTTGAAAATAATTTTGCACACAAAGTACTTCTATACACCACTGGTTGACTAATTAAATATTATTACCAAACATCATCAATATTCAGTGAACTCGAAAGTGTGTTAATAATAACATTTATTACAATCATTATGACAATAGCGGTATCTGCCATTTTCCCCCTCTATCGCTTAGTATAAAATTTTTTTCAATAATTTTTAAATAGCTCGTTAAAAAAAATATTAAATTTATAAAACCAATATGCTTGTACGAGTAAAGTGATGGACTTCAAGATAAATGACACGATTTCACATTTGCAGTCTGTTGTGTATTAGAGTTGATTTGAGGGATTTGGCCGGCTCTTAGCAACTACGTCTTGAGAACCGGTGAGGGTTAAATTAGGTGGAAATATAGCAGCGCCGGAATGCAAGGGTGGGTGAAATGGAATATCCCCGAGAAAATCCGCCGACCAACAACATCGCCGGTCATTATTCCCACTTGCGGAAATTCTGGAATGACCCGGCATGGGGATTGAACCCGGTTCGCCTTGGTAGGAGGTGAGCAGTCTAACCGCTCAGTTAGTTGCCCCTACTTGTGAGTGTGATAGTCATTTTTAATTCGTAAAAGTTGGATTAAATTATCACAGAAATTTAACATTTACCACAGCTGGGAAATTTAAGCTCTCCATGTTTTGTTATGTCAACCTGTTAGAGATTTAAGATGATTTTTTTCTTGACTACAATGATAGCTTTGGCTTCTTGACAGAAAGTTAGTGAAAAATCTATTAAAAAATACCAATTCAGATGACAAATAATATTCTAAATTAATTTTTAGCGTAAATAATAACATTTTTACTTGAAATATTCACTCGTACAAACACCAGAAAATTATTTTTCACGAACTTAGTTTTTAAATTGTTTCTTGAAGTCCCAAGAGTGTCATTTCGAAGTTTCTTGAACCCCTACGGCGAGAATTCAACTTCCAAACATTTAAACTAAACCTGAAAAGGCTAGAATTGAAATATAGGGGAACCACATACTTATACAAAAATACATTCTTTATGGCATTTTAATGACATGGATAATTATTTCGAACTGTGACATTTGTGTTTGAAAGTAACTTTTATACTATTATGTTATGCCAAAAAAAATTATGAGATATGGCAAAAATTTATAAAATAATCTTAGTCTCTGGAGCACCCTTAAAGAAACTAATAAGAAACGAATTAATTAATGTGCTGCAGATTATTTTTTGCGAGCTTGATTGTAGCGTATGATCCCCCCTCAGTATATTTATCATTTCCGTCTTACGTTTCTAGCCATCAGTTTGGAGCGGGGAGCGGAGAACACGTAGGAAGGACATGACGTCATATCGAGTGAGACGTCGTATCCCGCGGCAGCACTCACAGTATTAAAGTTTGCTGGCAACCCATTTCTTTCCCATCAACCTTCACACTTTCGTGTTTCACAGCAGTTCACCCAAGGCGAAGGTTCACCCCCTCTATGTACGATCTGAAAAGTCGGAATCGAAATTTCGGCTACGCTATTCTTTCATGATGTAATGGAAATGAGACATAAACCTCGAATGCTTTCCGAAATCACTGCTGCGCTCCATTCCGCATCAAGAGAGTATCACAACTGGCATGGACCCAATGTCCAGTGTTCATACATCTGTAAGGGGATGTCAAATTACTGTAAACATAAATGCGGTATTATTACGCTTGTCCGTACTGTAATGTGTTCAAATTTAGAAACGGAATTTTTTTTATTAATAACACAGGTTAACATTGTGGCGTAATAGCATATTAACATATAGAACTTTATTACAAAACTAAACGTGTTAGAATACTGTGGGTATGCCATTCATTGGCTAAAATTTATGCAATAAATTGCAAGCAGGTTTATATATATATATATATATATATATATATATATATATATATATATACTATATATATATATATATATATATACACACACACACACACATACACACACGCCGGTATGATGATAAACACCATAGTGGTGTAGATGAGTACAATTGGAGCATATTTCATCAAGAAACGAATTGTCTAACGTCCATAGTTAACCCGCTAATAGCAGTGGAAATGTTCAGGGGTGGGTATGCAACTTTCAGTACTTGGACGTAACGAGCCTGTGGGCAGTTCTGCGCACCTGATAACATCGCTCAGTACCGCATGGTCTCAGTCTCAGTCTCAGTGATGCTACATATCTCCAGTTCCTGAGAACTTGTTACTGGAATACTTGGAGGATGTTTCTTTAGGTACTCGTGAGGTGATGTGGTTGCAGCGGGATGCGGACCCACCTCACTTCGCCATTGCTGTTCTCTGGCACCTCAACGTGCACTCTCGTAACCAGTAGATACGTAGGTAGGGGAGGCCCCAGTATGGCCAACACGCTCACCTGACATCACACCACCTAACTTCTGACTGTGAGGCCACATCATACCGATGGTGTATGCCACATCATTGACACTAGGGATGAGATCATGCCGTAGATACGGAGAGCAGTTTGACATCATCACTACCACTACCACTGCAATACTATTGCAATGTGCGTCGCAACATGCTTCAGCGCTGCACTGTCTGTGTGGCCAACGGTTGCCGAAACGCAGAAACTGTGGGTCCAATGTCTTCTGTCCAAATTTGTAAGTCAATTGCCTTTTCATTGAACTGACTGGTGCATAATAAGTGTGGTTGAATACCCGCCCCTGCTCGTTGACACTGCCATTGTGGGTTAACTATGGACGATAGACAACTTGTTACTGGACGAAATATGCTCCATTTGTGCTCATCTACTTCACTCTGATATTTATTAAAATTTTCTCGACTACACCCGATTATAAATGGCTTTACCGAAATTAGTGCCTTTCTCTAAACCATTATAATGCTTATGCTTGGAGTGTATTATTACTTTCACGATTTCATGCCGGAGTAGAACGTTTGGGGCTCGACTACTATCACGCATGCACGAGATTTCTTTTAACGCCTAGAATTAATTAATTAATTTTTTTATTCATGTTAACTGGCGAGAAGATAACTAGAGTAGCCTAACTACCGGATCGCCGTAGTTAGTATTTCACAGTTCAAAGAGAATGTTAGCATGTATGCAACCCCACCATTTGGGTTGTGACTGCGGTGCTGAGAGGAAAACATGTAGCATTTCACGTAAGAATGTAATGTGTGACGTTGCAAATGCGAGTTGAAGGATTTATTCACAGCGACACCAATGATTTTTTTTATAATCTTATGTGAAAATGTATACATTTGAGAATTTTAATGTAAATGACATTTCCTTGCAAGGAATAAATAAATAATTTCATGTTTCAATGCACGCACACATACACATAAGCAATAAATCCTATTTCTTGATCATCATGCTACTATAGTAGCAAGATGGTCAGGAAATTCGTCTAGTTATTAAAATTTAAGTTGACGTAAGCAAAACAGAACCCTAAGTCCTGCTTGCACAACTTGCACATCACGAAAGCGAACGGGACTGGAGCGCTATACGAAGAGCACCTGCACACGGGAGTGAAGATATCTGGGCGGCTCTTGACATCGAAGTATTGAGAGCTGACGTGGGTGAAGTGAGGTGAGTATGGGGCAGCGCCGGCATGCAAGGACGGGAGAAACGGGGGATCCCCGAGAAAACCCGCCGATCAGTGGCATCATCCTGCACGATTCCCACATGCGAAAATCCGAGTGCGACCCCGCTGGGGAACGAACCCCGTTCGCCTTGGTGGGAGGCGAGTGTTCTAACCACTACACCACCGCGGGCACCCATAAACTCGAGGTACGTGGGCGCCGCTAGTGGTTGCTTGTTAGTGCACGTGAGTAATACTACATGAACAATGAGAGATTAGCAATTAAGCAGTAAAGGCTGGCAGAAGTGTTTGTATTATATTTCCCGCATGGCGCGCCAGTTCTGTTTGCCGTCGTGGTATGTAACTTGCTGTCTCACAAGTATGTAAAGATGCAGACTCCTAGCGCTGTTTTGATAACTTCAATTTCAATTTATAACAATATGTTATTGATATAACTAATAACACTACTTTCTTCAACATGGGTGCAATTAATTTTTAAATAAGTTCTTAAAAGCTGAGTTGGTAGATAGGACTTGTCTTCACTTTAAAAGTAATAACATTAGAAATGAAACCACACACATATGCAACATTAGCGAGACATTTAGAAATACACACGTGCCTTACCTCGTAATTGAACCCAGATAACGTCGTACGATTTGGTAACGTGCAATGCACTGCGTTATGAAGGTCGGATTCGGAACATTATCATAGGATTTAATCAGTGTAATGTTTCGAATTGTAGGGTTTACTAAACTAAAATTTTTAGAGGGCCGTCATTTTTTTAATAAGTGACTGAGCTACTTAAAATACGTAAGTTTACATTACCTACCGTAGCCCTACTTTTGTGAAGAGTTTGGTAGGAATCGGTTATTTGATCCTTGAAGTGTATCCAATAAAAACCGTTATTTTCTTACTTGATGCTATCGTAGACAATTTACAAAAAAAAATATGTTTATGTGATGCTTCTAATATATAACGTCAATATGCAGGATTTGGTTGAATTTGGTTAAATTATTTAACATATGCAACAAACTTACCTAAATGATTTATGATGCCGCCATTTTTAACATCGCTGTCTGACACATTCAAATCATGAAAGTTTACATGTAATTCTGTATAGTTTATAATGTGTACAATTTGGTACAAATTAGTTGAAATGTTCTCGTGTAACGTTTAATGGGAATCGGTAGATTGGTCTTCGAGATATGGCATAAAAGCTTCATAATTTTCATATGGCGACGATATTCGTAAATGGAGGACACAAAAGTAATGTATTAGTATATTCAATGATTATAGACTGCCAATATACATAGCTACGTTAAAATAGATTACATAACTTCGTAGATGAAGCATACAAAACTAAAATAATTTTATAGCCGCCATTCTGAAAATAAGTGTGTCATACTTAAAAAAATACATATATTAATATGGTCTACCACAGTAGACATCTTCGCCAATTTTGTAAGAATGTGTTTACTGTTTCACGAAACATGAGCTAATATATTAATTTTTATTGTTGGGGCTATCATACAAAATGGCAGAGAAATGATGATCTGCATAGATATATTTGATGGTTGTAATAGGCACTGTAGCATACAAACTTTAGTTGGAATTTCTTTCGTTGATAAAATATACTGTGTTAAAATATTTACATAGCCATTATTTTTCAAATAAGTGCATGACCTACTTAAAACATACCAGTTCACACCACCTGCTGCAGTAATATTTGTTCGCCAAATTTGGTAGGAATATTTCTATTGTTTCTCGATGTATGGCCTAAAAACTTTATTTATTCACGTGTTTCTATTTTATAAAATGGAGGACAAAAATTTTTTCGTTGGAATTGATTATATAATGTTGACGATATATAACATTCTGAGCTTAAATGGCTATGTGGCCGCCATTTTGAAAAATAAGTGTCTGACATGCTAAAAAAGACCACCTAAGATCATTATCGTTATATATATACATATATACACATATATATAGTCGTTTTAAGCAGGTCAGACATTTCTTTTAAAAATGGGGGCAATATATATATATATATATATATATATATATATATATATATATATATATATATATATATATATATATATGCGTGTTTGTGTGTGTGTGCGTGTGTGTAATATTACCAGCCAAAATGACGGAGAAGAATATCCGGCGAAATGTCCAAAGACAGTTTAAAATTAAAGTAAATAAATAATGACGAGTTCCCGGGAATAGTAACTACATTTACCGGTGTTATTGTGGATTAGCGTACTGAAGCCATCAGTTTAAAGATGTAGTCGTAGGTCTCTTGTTGTAACGCGCATGCGCAAGAACAGGAACTACACTGAAGCAGAGTGCGCGTTCTATATGCGACGTTAAGCTCAAATTCATCACAGTTATCGCGCTATTGACTGAATGCGGGTTGGCTAAGCACTTTTGGAAGCCATGCATAAGATCGACGTTTTCTCCATTAAATTTATATCCTTTCCCCATATGTAAAATTTTAATTGCCACGGCATAATGCCCTTTATATTCATGCGCTAGTAATCTGAAAACTTGAAATTTTTAGGAAACGAAATGTGTTACTAATATTCCGATTCATTCTCTAATGTGTATCAAATAAAAAAACAACTAACTTATATGCATAAATTTAACCATTACCCTTGCATTTCAGAGTCAATACTAAGACAAATTTTTACTGCACTCGTTACCAACTTAACTGGAAACCTGCGTGCCGGTGTACTGTATACTGTTACGAGTTGAGATCAGGCCTTAGCTGAGCGGCCTGTTTGATCACACCTTCATATAATTATCCGGGATACGGGCCGTGATAGCTAGAATTAGTTATGAAATCGCAAGCCACAGAAAACCCCTCCACCAGCCAGTAAGCGGGAACAACGCAGCCGATAAAGGGCAGTGTAGCGCGTGTGCGATGTCTATTATCGTCGGGCCACTGGAACGAGAAGACCATTGAAGATGAGAGTGTCCGGGCGTCAAATTCCACCAACTTAATCAGCTTCCAGAATTATGAACAAGGTGGGGAATCTACAATTAGACTTTACTCAGAATGTGGCTGGTGAAATATTTATAAATTAATATTATATTATATATCATTATATTTGAATAGCTCTCCCCGAGCGTATTATCATATGTTTAAATTGAAATAATATTGTTCAGCCTCAATGTTAAATAAACTACTTTCATATAGTGTTCACTATGTAACTTTTATCAGTAACTTGCTAAACCCCTATAGCCCCTTTTTGGTAAGAAATACTCTTTAGTAATAGCATTAGAATACGGTAGGATATATCAGGCTAAGGGCAGTTATATTTTATTTTACTGTGAACAGTCTATAGGTGCATTTCACATGGTTCTAGTGAAACTTGTTCAAGTTTATTTAAGTAATTATGTGCAAAAATGAGAACAGTGTGTACCAGGATTCATAAATAAAACATTAAAGTGGTTTGGCAACCATCTGATCTCAGTAAATTATAGGAGCAGTAGGTAAGTCGGCGGACATACAAGCGCACAGCTCATTAACACATGCTGGTGTGCTGTAGACTTGTAGTGACGTACGGGATTTTTTAAATATGTGTAATGGAAAGTAAACAGGACGGTGGTAATGTGTGTAGGATTTTGAAAACCACCCAGGTAGGTGGGGAGGAATATTGGTATCGCGGACAAGCTAAAAATGTAGCTTAAGTTATGATGGAAAGTAAACATGTAACAGTTAAAGCACACTGATGCAACATCACTCATTATTTGTGTCAGTGCCAGTGAAATCCATCAGCAACGTGACACGTTAACGCTGCTGTTCTTCGCTTAGTAACAGTTATTGGTATGATTCTCCTCACAGATTAGGAATACTGAACTCTTGCCCCATAACACATTAAGATTTGTTTACTTTATTTTTTCTTAAGAGAAAAGGAAATAACCTCGTTGTGGTGAGCGCTTACCATATTGGCACACATCAAACATCTCCAATTGTATCTTGGATCTCTTGAACACCTTAAGTTTTATGACATTACTTACAGGATACATGTAACCATAAATGTTTCAAGAAAAAATGAAGAACTAAGGTAAAACGACTTTCAAATTGTCTAAAATACTTTAATCACAATAACGCAGTTTAAAAGGAACCTGAACCTAGCCAACTTCATTAAGCTCATAGCTCAAGAATAGAGTAAATTATTTGGGGGAAAAAAAAAAATATATATATATATATAAGACATTAAAATAGACGTGAAACGGTTTATATGTGAATCAAAATCTTTTACTTATGTAAATTTTGCGACAACGACAAACTGTTAGTTTTATCACCTACATTTGGCATATGTGTATTTCCTGTTGGTATCATACGTAAGGAATAATGTTTCGAGCATTTTAAGATATTAGAATCAGTTTTATATATATACAGAGAGAGAGAGAGAGAGAAAGAGAGAGAGAGAGAGAGAGAAAGCTATATAAATAAGTTTATGTAAAATATACTTATGTTTTCATACATAATATTCTGAAATATTATTTACATTACTAGTATTGCGAATTTGATACCTTAATGTGAACGTAAACAAACAAAATTAAACTAAAATCGTTTTAACAAATCGTTTTAACAGTAGCACTGTCCACTTCAGTTTTATACAGAAGTATTTGATACATATTTGTATACCTGAACTGGTGGTTAGTACAAACTACGGTATTACTCAAAAATGTCAGCACAGAGTCGACATAATGTGGTTCAGAGTCCAATTACATCAAAAATAAAAAATGTTTTCTTATTTAGCCCCTCCGTGAAAAATGGAGTAAAGTAAATTACAGAAATTAATATGAACTAAGACTAAACCATAATATGTGTGAACTTAATATTACAGTGTAAAGTAGAAAATGAAGTTACTCTATGCTCGTAATTATTCTCATTTACCGACTTTTATAACAGTGAAAACTCTTATTTGCGAATCTCAATAAGTAATCTAATTATTACAAAAAATTTGTATATGTATACAGAAATTTTGTTAGTGGCATTAGCTTTTTTTTACAAACATACGACGCAAATGCTGAGATTGAACCAATATGTCTTATTCCTCTCCTCACATTACGGTTCGGTATCAACGAATCTTATTATACATTACTTTGCATAAAAATTGCATGATATAATTTTCTTTCTTTTTTTAATTGTTTCCACCTGGATTTCAAGCCGTTTTCATCTGCATGTCATCAGCTACGTTTCTATTGAGCATTACTGAAGATATATTTATGTTTGGATAATTTTATAATAACCAAAAAAAACAGCCTTCTTTACGTTAATAACCCAAGGGTTATTAAATAAAACAGTTATATCCATATGCACTTCTGTATGGTAGCTGCTTTAATTTATATCAGTTCTTCACAATACATTAAATAGTTAGCATATCTAAATGCTAGTGAAAAACGGTTATAGACCGGAAAATGGCGATATAATTGTTACCCCTATCAAAATTATATACCATTCTTTATATTTCACATAGGTTTCCGTTTAGAAGATATTTTCTAAAATTATTACATTTTGAAGCCCCTTGTGTTGACAGAGGCTATTCTCAAACCAAATTCGGCACACACGTCTAGCCGTACCCGGCGTTCGACCCGCAGGACGTTTTTCAAACCAGCTGTGTCACGGAAGGTGAATGTCATGGCAAATGATGAACTCCGTGTGTGGCAGCACGAGAGTTATACAACGACATGTCAAAAGTCATGGTATACAGATGTAGCTAGTATCGTATATACCTTAATCTAGCCCAGTGGAGAGCAGCAACTCGTCGTCACATTGATTACACAAGTGGAAGAAACATATGTGGAGAGATGTTGACCCATGGCGTCTGAATAGCTACACACAGCTCCTCACTGTTTGTAAGTGAAGAGCTTGGGGTGCGAATGGACCTCCCTGCTACGTCCCATAAATACTCGATGGGTTTTATATCGGACAAACAAGGTGGCAACAGCTGTCGTTAAAACTCTCCAGACTGTTCCTCGAACAAATTCTGTATAGCTTAGGCCGATGACACAGTGTATTAACCTGCTGGAATATACAGCAAACTGTGTATAATCTCCTTGGGAATATCCCATCCTTGTTCGGAGTATGTGAAGTCAATGTAGGACTGCAATGCGATTCTATGACCGCAAACTTACTCACGCGATGACATGATAAAGGTTTCGGCATTTCCAAGACGTAAGGATACAGTGATGCCACCGATTATTTCCTTTACATATTACTATGCCATACTTTTTGGCACGTCCTGTAGATTTATTACAAAACGAAATTGAAATAGCCTTCGTGTTAAGAGGTTTCCTTGGGCTTTAATTGGTGGTGTTTTATAAAAATCTCTACGGATTACTTTCCTGTTCTTTTCAATTGGATAGTATAAGTTTTGCGAAAAATATTTGATCTTCTGTATGTTGTCAGAAATAATATTTGGCATTCATTTAAAGGAAACTACCTTGAAGATACTAACAGAACAGCATATTTTACACAGCATGACGATAATTGGGATCGAATTTTCTCGAGCTATTATTTTTAACCGACGAAAATATTATGGTCTTATCTTTACTGGATAATATCAAGGTGTCAGTAACAATTTCTCCTAGTTCAACTACGAAACCAGTTCGCCCCTTAACGGAATTTTCTGTTATGCATTGTGAGTACAAGGTGCGCAAGTGCTACTGGAAAAGTTTTGTTGTAAAGTGGAAGCTTGTAATATGCTGCACCGTAACAGAGAGAGATGGGTCAGTTATTAGCCAAGTATTATATTTTAGATAAAATTAAAGATAATTTCTCTTAGCTTCTAAGGCATCCGCTACAGTATATGACACGGAATTCCCCACTCCAAGACGAACCCAGGTATTCGTTTATAACGTTAACTATAGTGAAATTACTGTAGAGAAAATTATAAAAACGTACTTTGGTTTGTGCGAAGTGTGTTGACATCTTACCAAGTGCTGAAAGTGGCCACAATTCGCGTCCAAACCACACTGAATCCGACGCTCTGTATTTCGGAATGTGTCTACCAGTACGTCCGACGTCATTGACCGAATTCCCGTTTGATGTTTGCTTTCAAATTCTCAATGGTTCTTTATTTGCTTGCATATACTACGCCTGGGCGTCTCCCTTAAGCACCTCACGCGCCACGGCGGGAAATTCCCGCCTCCCGGTGGAAATAATTACAATTATTATTTGCAGCCTGAAAAAGGGGTATCATGGTGTTCCTTTACCTTAAACTGAAGTTGGAGTTATCGTCTGCTGGCTTTTGAACCTCTACGTTATTGCCGGAAACCGACCACCGACGCCGACAAATGGGCCTGCTGTGCAGGAGTGACCTCAGCCCGGCAGTCTGCTGTCTTTAAGCACGTCACAACTATTTTTTATTTTTAAAATGAAATTGTACCTTAAATACCACTATACTCGGAAAGTTGTATCTCTGAAATTTCCTACTATACAAAATGCAATTAGCGAAATTTTCTTGTTTCACTGGGTGCGTCAAAGGATTCCTGTGGCAGAGTATCCCAGATTTTCCCCTATGACTTTAACTTATTCTGGCATTTGATGGATGAGAATTTTCATCTGTTGTGTTGGCGCTTGCAGACATGGAGTGCCGGTCACGATATTCTGGGGTCTCACGTCCTTCAGAAATACTCACAGGCAGATCTGGTGACCGCAGTGGCCAAAGTCCCTTAGAAATGAGGCAATCGATGCAAATGGATTGAATTTCAGCCATGCTCTAACTGTTGGCATGGGATGCCCAACCATCTTTTTTAGAAATAACCAATGGTTGGCTCCTCATGTTCCAAATGTTTAACAAAGGTGCAGAATATGCCCATTCATACAGAGGACGCGATGGCCATCTCGAAAAAAATTGGACCAATTATGCGCCGGCGGGAAATTGCATACCAAACACCACACACTTCTGATTGAATAGGCTCTTGATACACCGTGAGGGGATTTTCACTGACCCAAAGACATGAGTTTCGAGAATTTAGGTAACTTTAAACCAAGGTCCGTTTAAAAATTTATAATTCAGAGTATACGGATTTTAATCGACGAGTGTTTCCAAACAGCAGCAATATGAAACAAATTTGATTTTGTCGGGTTCTTTGAGTTCCTGGACCACAAAGGTACGGTAGCGAGCAATTTTGTTTTGCTACATCATATGTGCTAATGATTATCAGGCTTCCTGAGAAAGTCGCCCCAACGACGTCTTCGGAGAGCCCAGTAGTCTCAGCTTCCTCGACAGTTTCGTGTGACATTTTGGGACAACCCCCTTAATTCGTTTCAAGTTAAGTCCCATTGTTTTCTTAGTTTCTTTAGCAGAGTCCATATGTTGGACTTACGATACGCCTGCCTCTAAATTTTCTCGGAACATTTGTTGATATGCCTTACTACTGTGCTAACAACGAAGAATCCCTGGTACACATTATAACGAGACATTTCAAAGTAGGATCAAGACTTATGCTGTAAAGAATGTGAATGCATACAAAGACCCAAGTTATTTCCTAAACGATGTAAAAGAAACTCACGGAACTAATTAGTAAACATTAAAAATCATTCAAAGTGAACATGAAATTCTTCACTGAGTACAACAGGGGAATTGGTGAAAATATTGAATATGTAGAAAGCTCCTTTAAAACAAAGAATGAAATTATACTGAAATAATCTAATCTGGAAGATTATTATACCAACAGCATATCGAAAATCATAGCTGAGATGGGGCATTTGAAGCAAAGGGATCTCAGTGGGTACTCAACAGAATATTTAAACTAGAAGTGCGAATCAATAAATATGCACCATTCAAGGGCAATTCTTATGTTGATCTCCCAGAAAAAATCAAAACTAAGCAGGCAGTAATTAATGTTAAGAACGATGATCAAAAATGTTTTTTGTGGTCTGTTATATCTGCATTGCATCAAGTGCAAAAAACCCTCAAATAGTGAATAAATACATAGCTTACGAACATGAGTTTTATGATGCACTTAAGGGTTTGGAATTTCCAATGAAAGTGGATAGCGTACCAACCTTTGAGAAAAGAAGTGGAATTTCTATTAATGTATACGCATGCGAAGAAGAAGATGGTGGTAAGAAATATATCATCTGTCCATTAAAAACAACAAAAAATAAGACGGATAAGCACATAAACCTACTCTATATCAAAGACGAAAATAACGACCACTACTGCTGGATAAAAAGTCTTTCGAGACGTGTCGCATCACAAGTAACAAATACTGGTCACAACATATTTATATGCAATAGATATTTGCAACATTTCTACTCTGTAAATAAGCTAAAAGATCACGAACAAGACTGCTGAGATCACGATGGTGTTAGAGTTGAACTACCATCTAAAGGAAAAAATGACACATTAAGATTTAAAAACCAAAATCATTCTTTGAGAGTTCCGTTTGTGATATATGCTGATTTTGAATGTTTGTGGACAAAAATTGAAACTTGCCAACCAAACCCCGACGAATGTTACACGAAACCACACCAAAAACACGAACCTATTAGCTTCTGTTACTATGTAAAATACGAACATGGATACTATAAACCACCAGAAACTTATGAAGGATCTGATGCATCTACTCTATTCGTTAAGATGCTAATGGAAGAAGCAGTCTATTGGTGATATATACGCAAATGAAAAACCAATGCTTCCACTAACTCAGAAATAACAAATTGTTTATGATACAGCTACCCATTGTCATAAATGTGAAAAGTCGTTGAATGGGGATTCTGTGGGAGATCATGATCATCTGATGGGGAAATTTAGGGGAGCTGCACACAGAGATTGTAACTTATCGTATAGAAATCCATGTTTTGTCCCAGTGTTTATACACAATCTATCTGGCTATGACACACATTTATTCATAAGAGATCTTGGCATCGATGAAAATAAAATTAATCTAATTCCCAACAATGAAGAAAAATATATTTCTTTTACGAAACAGGTACGTGGAAGTGTAAATCTTAGATTTATTGACTCATATAAATTTATCGCTAGTAGTATCAATAAACTCTCTAGCAACCTTTCCAGAAGCCAATTCCGAGAAACGTGTAAGCATTTTTCCAATGAACTTCTTGTCTTTGTTACAAGAAAAGGTGTTTACCCATATGAATACATGGAGAGTGCTGAAAAATTTTATGAGACAACACTTCCATCCAAAGATGCATTTTACAACAACTCAATAAATGAGGCATTACAGACAGAGATTACGAAATTGCGAGAAAGGTGTGGGAAAAATTCAACATCAAATCTCTAAGAGAGTACACAGAACTCTATAACAAATCTGATGTATTGATATTGTCTGATATAATGGAAAATTTTAGACATGTGTGTCTCAAAACGTATAAGCTATATCCACCATGGTATTTCACAGCCCCAGGGTTAGTGTGGGATGGTATGCTCAAACATGCTAAAATATAACTAGAATTATTAACAGATAACGAAATGATTTTGGTGATAGAAAAAGGGGTTCAAGGTGGAATTTCACAATGTTGCAAGCGATATGCTAAAGCAAATAATAAATATATGAATGCTTTTGATATTACAAAGGAAATCTTTTATCTTACATATCTGGACACCAATAACCTATATGGATGGACTATGAGTCAGTATTTACCCTATGGTGGGTTCTAGTGGGGGAATACAAGTATAGATATAACAAAAATAGAAGATGATGCTAGCATAGGTTATATATTGGAAGTTGATTTGGAATACCCACATGAACTACATGATGATCTGCCATTGGCACCAGAGAATAAAATACCGCAAGGATCAAGAAATCCCAAACTCTTGACTAGTCTGGATGGTAAAGAAAAATATGTATTACACTATGTAATTTTAAGCAATATCTATCTCTCGGAATGAAGTTGAAAAAGATCCATAGAGTTCTGGAGTTTGATAAATCAGATTGGCTCAAGTCCTATATTGATTTAAACACAAATATGCGAACAAAGTCTACAAATGCTTTCGAAAAATATTTCTACAAACTAATGAACAATTCCGTTTTTGGAAAAACAATGGAGAATATTAGAAACAGAGTGGATATACGATTGTGCACAAGTTCTAAGCAAATGGATAAACTAGTGGCTAAACCAAACTTTAAAGATAGAACTATATTTACTAACTCTTTGGTTGCAGTTCAAATGATTAAAACAAAACTGTTCTTTAACAAACCCATATATGTTGGAATGAGTATACTTGATCTATCGAAAGTCTTAATGTACGATTTTCACTATAATATAATGAAACCAAAGTATGGGGAAAATAGTGAACTGTGCTACCAAGATACTGATTCATACATCTATTATATAAAAAACACCAGACTTCTATAGTGACATGAAAGAAATGGTCGATCATTCTGATACTTCTGACTATAGAAAAGATAATTCATATGGTATACCGTTAGTTAACAAAAAAATTATTGGCAAAATGAAAGATGAATGCAATGGAAAAAAAAATGAAAGAATTTATTGGTTTGAAATCGAAAATGTATGCAATAAATGTGGAGGGTGGTGAAAAGAATAGAGCAAAGGGTGTGAAAAACACTGTAGCTAGAAATGAGATTAATTTTGGTAACTACAGAATGTGTTTGTTTGGCTAAAAAGTGTTGTACAAAAGTATAAATCTTATTAGAAGTAAGAAACAGGAACTCTATGCGATTGAGATGAGAAAAAAAGCATTAAGTCCCAAAGATGATAAAAGATTTATTCTTAAAGATGGCATTAATACACTAACATAGGGACACTACAAAATTGCAAAACAGTGATACTATGAAAGAGCAGTTGCCCATCACGAAGCGCGAGTCGCCTTATAGCTGATATCGTTCGCATAAAATCGTTTGCGACAGACAGTTTCCAATGACCGATCGACTTGGAGTAGTGTTTCGAGACGACATCTCGTCTCGAAAGGTCGCCAGCGAAGCACACCACGTATCAAAATTGTTCGCAAGGTGCAAGTTGTAGGGAATGAATCCTTATCGACATCATGAACAATAAGTTTGTCTACGATCGTAGAGATATGTATCGACGAAGAAGGCGATCCGTGGTTTAAGACTAAATACGTTGCGAGAATACTCGAGTATGCGAATATGCGAGAAGCAATCAGAGAACATGTCAGAAAAAAGCATAGGCAATCCTACATGGATATAGATAGTAGTGAATAGCTCCCATTGTTAAATATACATACTCATACCGTATTTATCAATGAACCTGGCCTTGAAGTCAAAGATGGCAGCTGCAGAACAATTCCAGGATTGGGTGTTCGAAGAAGTGCTACCATCCATACGCAAGCACGACGTCGAATAGAAGTATAAACGACTACTGTATGACTTGAATAAGAAGCTTACAGTGGCTAATCATGTTATCGACTAAGAGAATAATCCGTGGTTCAAAGCGAAAGACGTTGCGAGAATACTTGGGTATGCCGATCTGAAAAAAACGTTGCGAGTGAATGTAATGGGAAAGTATAAGAAGCCGTTGCCGTTGTTACAATTAAAAGGGGTGACTTGAGTCACCCAACTTAAGAATGCACACAGACCGTTTTTTTTCAGATTCCATTTAAAACACTTTTATAGAACTATTATATAACAGCAAATGTTATTAATGGATAACAATCCATTAAACACAAATAACCATACATGTTTGCACACTATTGGACTTCGGTAATTCTTTCACTTTTAACATCATAAATTAGGTTTCTTTGGCTTACTACCACATTACAGATAGTTGAAACCGATATCGGTTAATTAAAATCAACTGTAAGTTTCAGATAAGTTCGATCTTTTACAATATCTGTTTTTCTGCAAGAACAATATGTAACATACAATGCTCTTCTCCCAATAAATAACGCAGAGTTGAAGCGCAGTTCATTATTACGATAAGGGGTATCTAGTTTAGTCTTTGAATTTCTAAAATCATTGTAAGCAATATAAATCTTATCGAAAATTTCATCATCAATGTTTAAATTCCAATTCTCTTTGGGAAACACTTCATTCCGCCCATTATTAATAGAAATAAATTTGACAAAACAAGAGTAAAACATTGACCCATGTGTGAATTGCATAGGATCTTTTTTTCTGTTAAGCTGGAAACCAACAATGACAAAGTCTGGCATATCGAATTTGATTGAATTGAACTGATCTTTTATATCAAACTGAAATGAGTTTGCATTTGTAGGTACTGGGATTTCAAGACATTGCCAATAATGAAAACCAATTGGAATTTTGTGTGTTTGTATAATTTTTCTTTAATTTCGTCTCCATAAATAGGATCGTATTCAACAATTGGCCACAGAATTTTCAATTTCTCAATAACAATTTTATCATCATCTGGTATATTATCTGCATCAGATCCATTTGCTTTCTTTGGAGATCTTCTGTAAAGCGAAACATCGTTACTAGAATTTCGAATGAATGTGATCTTGTACCCACCTTTCCAGAATATTTCATTACAATCTCTCATAAACCCAAACATATATCTTAATGGTTATGAAATTTCGTTAAGCTTATCTTTCCTAACATATTTACCTAGTTCTATCCCCGACATTTGGAAATATGCTGATTCTGATTCCGAACCTAGCAATGTATGCATCATTGTTGAAGTGATGCCAGGGTTACAATACTTTCGATTATACACCCATGTTTAGAGATCTCTATTCTTGAGAACTGGAATGGGAAGAAATTCGCACAAAGATCAATAGTTGAAGTATTTTCATAATCTGTATTTGTATCTCTTTTAGTTAGCTTATACTGTTGGTATACATTAGTTTCATTCGGATGTGAAAATGCATCGCCAGTAGGAATATCAAACTTGATGCGCTTGCTGTATTCATTCAAATTATTTTTTGTTTGGTCGTTTGGCGGAAACGACTGACGCTCATAACTTTCAATTTTTTGTTGCTCCATTTATTATATAGAAAAAAAATTCCTTAAACAACTACACTTTTCTTATCAACCCAAGAATTATGACTACTATCAAAACCTAACCATTTAATTAGCAGCTTATTTCTTTTTCTTCGCTAAACTTTCTCCACTAAGTAAGTAGTCTTTATCATATTTGGTCATAAACAGCTCTGGCTAATAAAAAATACCTTTAATAAGTTCATTTTTTTAAATCTTTTATTCTATATGTCGTGGGGTTTGTGTGCAATACTTCACACACCTCAAATACTTTAGTGGACGAATTTGGTGTAAATCCTTTTTCAAACAAATATTTACTTTTACTTATACGAACTTTATCTCCTATTACAAACTTTGGTTTAAAAATTTTTCTTTCTCCTGCATACACATTGATTGGAATAGAACTTTCATTATTTGCATTTACATTGGTGGGTTTCATTCCGATTGTACTGTGAACAGTGTTATTGTATTCACTTATTAATTTAGGTGATATAGCCATCCATTATAGTTTCCCTGCATAGTAAATATCTTCCACATTTTCTCCTTCAATGTTCTATTAAATCTTTCTTCAGCAGTATCTTTTTTTCACTCTATTTTGAATAGTGTCTTATGTTGTTATTAGTCATTAATGTCTTAAATGATTTATTGTAAAATTCTTCCCCCTTTGTTTGTAAATGCATGGCTTTTGCGATCATTCAAAATAGTATTAAATGCTAACGTAACATTTTCTCCAGTTTTATCTTTGATTGGCATTGCCCATGCATATTTGGAAAAAACATCTATCACAGTTAATATATATTAAAACCCTTTGTTAGTTCTGTGTATACCTTTTAAAGATCCAGAATTCATCTCAACTAAATCAGCTTGCCAAAGATCATCGATACCAAAAGATAGAACAGTTCTTATGGGGAAGTTTTTTCGTATTGGTTTATGAATTTCATTTACGATATCGTTTTTTTTTATACTGCCACCAGTGAATAGCGACTTTTTGGCTCTATAGGAAAATGTACATCTACAAAAACATTTAATTCTTACTTTGTTATAATTGGTAAGGTTATATGAACTTAGTGTATTTTTTATACATTTGAGACAGTATACATTTAAGTTATCATTGTTCATTTTATTTATTTATATAATAAATGAGACAACAAAAAATTGTAAACAATATAGAGAAGAATATAGAGAGAATAAGACAGCTAAATGAAAAGTTTAAAACATTTAGAAAATTTCGCCAAGATGAATATAATAAAAATAAAAAACACAACCAACCATTGATAGATGCAATAGACTATTTGGGAAAAAATTGGACATGTAACAAATGAGAATAAGAACTTAATAAAAGAACGTGTTCCATTTGCTGTTAAGAATTTAGACTACCCACAGACACCAACAGAAACATCTTTTGAAAGAAAAATGATCAGTAAAACAGGCACCGATGAATGCTATGACGATGGCATTAAACGCATTGGCGATGACGATAAATTCTATAATGATGAACGCCATAGCAATGAACGCTATAACGATGGTGTTTAACACATTGGTGGTGACGATGAATGCTATGGTGATAAACACTATGGTGATGAACGCTATAGTGATGAACGCTATACCGATGGCGTTAAACACATTGGTGATGACGATGAATGCTATGGTGATAAACACTATGGTGATGAACACTATAGTGATGAACGCTATACCGATGGCGTTAAACACATTGGTGATGACGATGAATGCTATAATTATAAACGTCATAGAGACGAATGCTATGACGATGGCGTTAAACTAATTGTCGATGACGAAGTGTTGGGGCGTTTGAAAACTGATATATTACAGTTAACTAACTACAAAACAACATTTATTGATGAGAGACTGCAAAGACGATGTTTTTGGGCTAAAGGCTGATAAAAGTAGATTGTATATTGGTGATAGCGAAGTAACATTCATCAATGACAAATTTACTGTAAAAGACCGGACATACACTGAAACTGATGGTTTGATGAAATTACTACCTAGTAAGAAAGTAACAGAAAGTGATTACACTGCAACCGACTATGAACACTATAGTCATATCCGAACAGATACAAACACAGTTTTTCAAAACAATGATCCAAACTCGGGAACACCAAAATCGAGTTAAGGGAATACATGGAAAATTATTGTTAAACCGATTTATGATTCGATTAAAAACAAACGTCCTTCGCCTAAAAAGGGGAAAGGTATAAAGAAATATACAGACTATCCCAAAGAATATATATGGATGGATGATGTTAGGATGCTTATTAATCGACTTCTCGTTATTTATGGCGAAGAGAATGCTGGAAATGATAACTATTACAATGAAAAAGTTAGAATAATGAATATGCTCAACAGCAAGTTTAGTGACTTTGTTGTGAATAATCCAAAAGGTTTACCATATCTGATACGAGTGTTAACCACAATACCACATACTTTTTGGGAGTCGGTGCATCACGGAAAAGGGTTACTCAATAACATAATAAATTCGCTACATTTTGAGTTGCATGCACCCGGTTATCAGTACATAGGTCCGGGTACCAGACTAAAAGAGAGAATTGAGCGTGGTGATATACCCATTAATCCACTAGCTGTGGCTGCAATGGAACATGATATAGCTTATCAACACAATAAAGATCTAGCTGAAAGACCTGTAGCTGACAAAGAACTAGAAAAGAAAGCGTTCAAAAGTTTGTTAATTTCAGATGCTGATCTCAATGAGAGATTGTGGGTTGGTGTTACTGGATCTGCGATTCATATTAAACGTAAGCTAGACTGGGGAATTAAAATGAAATGATAAAATATTTGTTATAATAAATGAAAGTAAAAAACATTGAATTTCAAGTTCCTAACGATGAGTTGAAGGGTTTGAATATTAATTCTTTCCTAACGAAATACCAACTGGATCATAAAGACAAGAAATTATAGGAAGACAAAGGGATGACTATCACAATTTCAGTTCCACAGCTTAAGAAAAGTCCAAAGAAATGACAACTGGAAATGGTTTGACTGTTCACAAGGGTGGATTTTTACCCATCATTTTGGCAGCATTGGGAGCTCTAGGAGCGTTAACTGGTGGTGCATAATCTATCGCTACATCAGTAATTAATGCGAAGAAGAAAAACCAACAATAGGAAGGACTACACAGACATAATTTAGCTATGGAGGAATACGGCAATAATTGTAGAAAGTTAAGTGGCGTAAGAATGTTGAAAGAAAGTAACTCCACTCAGTAACTTTGATATTGATCAAATGGTTAAAAAATTAAACATTAAACATTTTCGGGCGTATTTATGATTGATGAGCTACTTAATGCACCACTCGATAATGAATGTGGGATTGTTAATATAGAAGTTTCAACAAACTCTGGTACACACTGGGTATGCTATTGGAAAAAAGCAAACAAATATTATTTTGATTCATTTGGCGGAAATCCACTGCGAAAATTAATAGCAAATATCGGAAATATTATTTTTTATAATTATGATAGAATTCAACATTTCAATCAAGTAACTTGTGGTCATTTGTGTGTAATTGTGCTAAATCACTTTTCACATAATTTGAAATTTTCAAAAATTATTTCGCTATAATAAACAATGGCTTTATGCGGAAATTCATTAATGAGCTCTTGGATTGAAGATCAAATTAAAGAACACGCGAACAATGATACAACTACTGAGAAGATCAGTCCTAATATTTTTGTTTCCAACACACAGTTCAACGACTTTATAGCCACACTGACAAGAAATAAAAGATCTTTGGATTAAGCCTATCTTACTTACTTAGAAGTAGATAATAATATATATTTTGAACAAAAAAGACTAAGACATGTGGGAGATCCCATTGCACCAAAGGATGCAATCAATTTAGAGTACTATCAGAAAAACATAATTAACATTATTCGTTTGATTAGGAAATTCAGTTCAAAAGAAAAAGTGTTTTACTTTGATAATCAGATAGAATATTCTTTTATGAGAGATGTAACTATAGTTGAAATAAAAATAAAACCAGAAAAATTTAAAAGTGTTATCAACTTATATCATGAACGGAAAAAAATTGACATGTATAAAACTTTTGAAGTATACCCTGATGATATGATATATTTTAAAATACCAAAAGCTCACAATGTACCCGAAGGTACAATTGTGTTTATTGAAATAGCTATGGTATATGAATTCATATTAAAAAGATCAGATTATGTTAGTTTTTAATGGAAACACTTCCATTAAAAACAAAACTGACTTATAATATAAGAATTTAAAAAGTCTTTAATTTTATTACGGTACTTGCATTTTTGTAACTTACGAGTCATATCTATTGTAACAAAACCACATTCATTATTCCAACATTTCGAACAAGTCTCCCTAAATTTCTCAAATGACATATCACCACCAACAAAATCACTATCAATATGTTTAAGATTTGTATCGTCTTGTCTGAATATGCAAAGTAAATTAGCATTGTCTCTTATAAGCTGCTTAGGTGATTTTGAGTATGTCTGAGCTAAATAGAAACAATCAATATCTTTATGTCTACCACGAGTAAAGTAATCCCTTACCATATTTTGATTTTCAAGTATGATATCATCGAAAACAACTATAGACTATTTATGACATTAATTTACATCAACCATTTCTTCATTTGATGGAAAGAAGTATGCTATTGTTTCATTAAATAATTTTGATGCTACATCTATATCTTTCTTTAAATTGATATATTTTGGTTGGTCCAGACTTTTTGAACATACATAGAGAGTACCAAAGTCCAACCATCCCTGAGCATCAATAAAATTATCTATCATAAGTGTAGTTTTTCCACAGTTACTAGGACCCACTATCAAACATCTAATATTATTGGGTAATAATTCTCCATGACGTTTTGTCGATACATTCTTGTCTGGTATTCTTATTTTAATATCCCAGTCTATATGTTTCATGTTTTCTTGCTCATTTATTAATAGATTTTTTTAAAATAATATGATAAATGAGTAAAGTATTCAAACTAACAGATAACAAATAATTGTTGAAGGAAAGACTACATTACCCTTTAGAGATGGAGGGGCACTCATTGGATTTAGTTCAGTTCTATACTACTTATCTAACGCATAACATTATCTCTGGGAGAAATAAGCTACATTTTGTGGGTCAGGATGATATGGAATCAGCTATTGATATTCCAGTTGGTCAATATAGCTTAAAAGGACTTTAAAAAACTATCAAAGTAATTTTTTCATTTAGTGAAGATTGAATGGATGGGAAAGAAAATTATATATCTTTTGAGCTGGATAAAAAAACAAACAGAGTGAAAGAAAAATGCACGCTTAAATTACAGTTTGGAAAACGGGGTTCAGTAGGATAACTTTTGGGTTTCGTAGAAAATAAAACTCTGAAAGCAAATGTGGACCATTATGGTGATACAATTCCAAAATTTGCTCCATTTGAAACAATAAATATACACAATAATATAGTAACTGGTATGATATTAAAACATGATGAATATAACCATAGAGAAACTAACATAATTACCACTTTCAAACCAAGAACAACATTTGGATTTGGCGACACGATCTATTACGAACCAGCTTATCCATTATTGTTTCCAGTGCAAACAAATCAAGTTAATGAAATAATAGTTGAAATTAAGGATGAAAAGGGTAAGTTAATTAACTTTGATTTGTCTGAAAGAACAGTGGTATTAGAGATGAGACCGTAGATATTTTTTTTGGGGTTGGAAGTAGTCATATTCTATAATAACGTTAATAGTTTTTAAAATTTTAAAGTTTCATGTGATAAAGACGAATAATATTTCTATAGAAAGTACAATGAAATATTTAGAAAAAAGAACTCAATGTTTCGGCTACTTTAATGTGTCGAATTTGGAGATGTGTATCTAAATTTTTAATTAGACTATGTTGTAGCACATTGCCGAAGCTAGAGCGATAATTGTGTTTTAATGATTTGATAACCATTAAAACTTTATAGAGATATGAGCACAAATAAAAATCAACTAATGTCCAATTATACGACGACGATCATTTACTCTTTAAAAAACCGAATAGAATGCATTTGTTTAGCACCACAATCCACCATTCCATAATATGCAAAATTTATACATCCACGATTAACATCATTTAAAACTTTTTCGCTGAAAATCTGAAGATATCTGTCTGGTAAGGATACTTAAAAATTTCCAGAAGTAATTACTACTTTGTATCCATACCGTGTATCATTTATTTCAGCATGGTCTATGGGATAGAACTGTCCAATTGTAAGTTCGGAAAGTGTCTTAAATTGTTGGGTTCAGTTGAATACATTTAGCAACTGATTCATCTTTATTATATACAACATTTTATTTTTTACGCATTCAAATTTCTTGAGCCACTTTTTGTTCTAATGACTACGATCTAACCAAACGCAACTTTTTACACGTATTTTTGCAGATGCACTCAAACGCAACTTTTTGTAGCCACTTTTTTGCGGTTGCTACCAAACGCAACTTTTTGCAAGAATTTTTGCAGATGCACTCAAACGCAACTTTTTGAGTCACTTTTTTTGCTGCTGCTCCCAAACGTAACTTTTTATAGTCACTTTTTGCGGCTGCGCTCGATTCGGCAGTTGATGTTTAAGATCAGAAATTTAAGAGGAATTTTTTCTTATGGTTGTCTGATGGCTCGAGCATTTCATTTACCGTTGGTTTTCTGATGGCTCGAGCATTTCATTTACCGCTGGTTTTCTGATGGCAGGGGGCTGCGCTCGAATCAGCATTTTGATACTATCAATGTCTATCATAACTCGAGCAACTGTACAGCTGAGGCCAGGTCATAATCTAATACCCATTCTACATACTCTACCAACCACACATACCAATCACTTTAACTCAAGCATGCCTTAGCATTACAGGATTCACCGACACACACATACTGTCCATACCATTCCACATACACCAACAATCGCAAGCCAGATGTTCTGGAAAACATATCACCCAACATACCATCTATGATAACACAAGCATACCAAGCATATTTCATAGTCCAGATAGACCCTTGACATTAGACCTTAACCCATAATTACACTAAGTTACTTTTAATGATTCCAAAATTACTCTAAATGACACCAAATGACTCCAAATATCTCCAAAATGTTTTAACTACTACTCCAAAATGTCTCTAGATGACTCCACTTGACTCCATAAAGAATCTAAATGACTCCTTATTGATTCCAAAAGACTCTTAATGACTCCAAAATGACTTTAAATGATTCGAAATGACTCTAAATTATTCTAAGTGACTGAAAATGTCTCAAAATGACTCCATAGCTCCATCACTCCATCTATCCATCACTCTAAACGACCAGATACTGGATAACTCACCATCTAGCATACTTCAGTCACGCCACACAGATCACATTGTATATGCAACATAACAACTACTTATTTCATACCACCTACACCATTCATTAACCCCACCAATTATAACATATCAGGTAACATACGTCCAGTATACTTAATAACCGTATCGATAACCCATTGGTACTGAGTACTAAAACAGATATAATACAATTCCCCATGAAATTAGCTTGCCTCAACCATGCATCGTCGAAAGCCATACAACCCAGCATACGAACATACTATACCATCTGAATATATCAACGAACCACCACAGCATATAACCAAACAAACCAAAAACAAAACGTACACCCCAAACCATATCATTCACTTTAACCCAAACATACCTTATTCATGCTGTTAACGATACAGACCATATCAATCACCATACCTTAGATTTAATTATCAATCATAACAATCAACTCTATTGAATACTATTTCACCCCATTTAACGTCATGAGTTATACACATAAACAAGCCATACCAGCAGCAATGCCAATCAAAATATTCCAATCATAAGCTCCAACCATGCTATCATAAGATCAATACTAATAATTTAACCAACTATGAAAACCATACAGCCTTAATTTCCAAAATACTATATCATACCATCTAATCATACTAACCAACCACCAGCTAAGCATTCTGCCCCTCTCATACTAACTAAAGATCCCATCAAACCATTCTGCTCTTACAAACTAATCATACAATTAGACCATTCTCCCCACACTACATTTGTAAACAAACTTTGAAAAATGTCATTGCTCATAGCCGCATATATTTTAACCGGCGCCCAGTGGGCTGGATTCACTCTTCATAGTGCCAAAAATCCTTCCCGACTCTCCTAAGTGCAATGCCTACTTCATATTTGACACATTTATACATCATGTGAATAAAAAGAAACTGAATTCACAATTTTGAGTAAATTGTGAAAGGGTTGGAATTTGTGGGGAAGGGGGTGGGATTTGAAAATAACATAGGTGATTTTCGTGCAATTTGTCACACCTTCATGGAAGGACATAAAAAAAATTAATATTATAATCTAGTAACCGATAAAAAAAATACAGAATCTCCAGAAAACCCTTCAGAGTTGCGGGTTACATGATGTGCACCACAGGAGTTCATCAATAGGATCCCTTTTTTTCGTCATATTTATTATTTAAAATATTATTTTACAATTTACTAATTTATTATGTATATATTAAACAAACTAGTTATAGATATTCTATTTAACAACGTATATATATATGTATATATATTTGTTTTGACATGTGATATACATACTAATTATTTTTACATAAATAATTTAAATCTAAATCCTTTCGCAGTCTGCTTTCAAATCGGACACTGCAATGCAGAGGTGTCAGTCAAGGCACAGAGAACTTTACCATCAATCATTGTCAGTAGCATATGATATTTTATTTGTAATCCTTCTCTCTTGAAATGACATAAATTGTTGATTTGATTTTGGATGTAATCCTCTTCTTCTTTAATAACCATTTTTTACTCTTTAACGAACTAGAGCCATATGGGCCGACAAAAACGCGTGGAGCTCGGTCGAGGATTATTCCACACATCACCATCCTTCTCTTTCAAAACAAATGAGACTAAAGAACTAAGAGAAACACTTTCGTCACTAGCCTCCGTACTCTCTTCCCAAGCCTGCTTGTATGGAGATTGCCCCGATGAGCCATTCAAACCCCATTTACAAAGTAATGTCAATTCACCTTCAAGTTGGTTGTCCATGTCTGTAATATTCGTATCAGTGTATGATCAAGTAAATTTTGCAATGGAACCTCACAACCAATTTCTGGGCACTGAATATTGCCTGAATAGTATAGCTTCTTCGCTTCGACCAAATTTGAATAGATGGGGTAAATATCCACCTTTCGCATTTTTGATGACAGTCTGATTAAATTATATGATTGCTTCGACAATCTGGCTTCAATTAGCAGAGACAATGTTTTTTCGGGAGAATAAGGAACGCATGCTTTTTCATGTGTTGCTGTTGGTAATTTCCGAAGTAAATTTTTTGAAAATGTCAGCCACAAGTTTTACTGCCGACACTCCAGCCCTGTTGCCTTTGCCTCTTAGGCGAGAATTCTGACTGCTTCAGGGGTAGTAACAGCTTGGGACGCACGTTTTATGATTCTTTTTTTGTTCCGCTCGCTCGCCTCACTGTAAGATTTTTGTGGCTGACCACGTTCTTTGGGTGTTTCTTTTCTTGCTTCACTCTGTCCAGGGATTGAAACCGTGAGTTCAGGAAAATTCACAACGTTGTCAAGCCATTCAGAATACTTCCGTTATAATGTTTTCCGATTGCGACAAGATTTTTTCCACCTAGATATAAAGTTTTTATAGAGGGCAGGTGCCCGTTATCCCTGAACATGGCATGAAGTATGGCCCTCGGATGGAGCGGCGCTTGAGTGCAAGGGCGGGTGAAACAGGAGTTCCCGAGAAAACCCGCCGGCAAGCGGCATCGTCCAGAGCGATTCCCACATGCGAGAATCTGGGAGCGAACCCGCCGGGGATCGAGCCCGTAACGCCTTGGTGGGATTCGGGTGCGCTAGCCACTGCGCCACCGCTGCCCCTACCTGAAATTACACATTCCACAAGTACAGCAAAAGAGCGAGTACACTCGACAGACTGTTGTTGCTCTACCCTTGCGACGTAGACACTGACTGCATAATACTGATAAAGCTAAGATTTCAACCTGGATGCGACAGCTCTCGTAGCCTTACATGCAATGGGCCATGACTCTCCGGAAATGTCTCTCCGTCTGCAGGCAAGTCCAAGGGATACAAAGGTGTTTACAAAAGTGTAGGCCTTCGTGGGAGTTCTCGCTGTCGCCTGTCTCACGAACCTGCCGTAGCATTCTACTTAAGTTTTATCTATACCCCAAAGTCGCAATTTGACGCAACCAAACGTTACATACCTTAATTCTCTGATATGTGATCTGCAGTATAAGCTGAGAAACTCCGTGAGTCTTGGTAATCCTCGAATCGTACAACTTGATTTACATTGAAATGTAAGGAAAAAGGCAGTTTTTGAAATCATTTATTCCTATTTTATTATTAATAAATTATTAAATTTTAAAATGCGGTTTTATTGCAAATTTAATGTAGTTTTTGAAAATACCAAAGATAAATTTACCGCAACTTCCACAAACAAATAGGTAAATTCCCATTTGAAAGAAACGAAAATTGTCGATAAATCCTAGTGTGACATTACTCTCTACGAATTAGTAACTTTTCGTAAACACCGTAAGCTTACTAGTTCACCAAAATTATACATATTTCTCTCATAGTTAGTATACATCCCGTAGAAGATGTCGTAATTATTTCAGGCCAAAATAATAATGTTCGATTTTTCGATTTTTGGCACTATGATGGCTGGATCCAGCCCACTGCGAGGCGCACTGGCTGCCATGCAAGGCCGAGGTGGTGTGGTAGTTAGACTACTCCCCTCCCATCAGGGCGAAACCGGGCTCGGTTCCCGGCGGGGTCGCTTCCAGATTTTTGCATGTGGGAATTGTGCTGGACTATGCCGCTGGTCGGTTGGTTTTCTCGAGGATCTCCCGTTTTCCCCACCTTTCATTCTGGTGCTTATCCATTCTCACCTCGTTTTACCCTCATCGGCTCTCAAGCTCTCGGTGTTAAGATCCATCCAAATCTCACTGCCATGCGACCAGTGAAGTTGGCAACGGCGGTAAGCAGGCCATCCCATTAATTAACATTGAATTAAAATGCCTTATGTGAACATTTTTTTAGCCTTTTTAATACAACTCAGTGTATGACCCAACTCATTGGTAAAAATTTGCTTTTGTAACAATATCAAAGTTTCACTTGACCAATACGTGTCAATGTTAATTTAACATGTTTTTGAAGAATACAATAAGGTGCATGCAAGTGTATGTTAATCAGTACTAAAGTTTATTCAAGTCAGGTTGGGAAGTTGAATTCGTTTAGTTCGGCAACTAAAATTTTCGCCACTTGGTAAGCGTTAGTCGCATGTGTACCGAATTTTCGCTATTTTCGACGTTACAAAAAAATTAGGGATGAGATCGTCGAGACCGCGATACCTCGATACCCTCGATGCTTTATAGTATTGAATGTCGCATGAGAATGACCAAATGCAGCGAAACTAAAAAAATTATTATAATAATCACATGCCATAATTATGGTACAAGCGTACCATAACGTTTGGAATGCGTATGATACTTTTGAAATGCGTGCCATAACTTAATCTGCATCCTTCGGGCATTCCAGCGCACCCATAAAATTCGACCTAGGTCCAACGGTTCGCAAGATACTAACAGCAACTTTTAAATGCGTACCATAATTATCTCTGCTGGCAGCGAGCATTCCAAAGCTTCTCGCAAGTATTCCAAAAAGCCTTCGCTGATGGAATTTCCAGTGTAATGTGGATTTTTATATAGTTTCCGTGTGTGTCAATGACAATAATAAAATAAGCAATTTCCTTGGCCAAGTTGTTTTGTGTTCATGACAATTTTAATTTGGTATCGAGAAAAATATCGGTATCGAGTACCGTGAGAATGCTTTGGTATCGAAATTGGTTTCGAGTTTCCAGAAAATGTAGTATCGACTAATCCAAAAAAAAATAGCAATAATCATAAATCAAACATAAAATTACTACGCAACTAAGTAAAACATCTCTCTTGTGTTATTCAAGTAGCTTAAAATTTTAACTAAATATTACCTCTTTGGAACACTGAGCACCTAGCGGCGAAAATTTCCCTTGTGTCAAATTCTCCCGTAAGAAAACTCGTTTTGTTCCTAACCATTTACTATAGCAACAAACTATCTCTTTTTTCTATGGTAGCCAATACACTAGAAACTAATACCGGACAGCTCTATACAAATCATAGACTAAAGATGGGGTAGACCGATCTCGCTAGCTGCGCACAACCAATCTCCGTGTCCCAACGTTGAACTGCTTTCCTGCCAACACGTCTAGCGAAAATGGCGTGGTTTGGATTTTAGGTTAGAAAACTTATTGGTAAACAAATGATTTGAGATGAATGTATATTTCCTCTAACCAATTTGTAATGCAGTTTGATTATATTAAAACTGGTAAAACTATTTTATTAACATAATATTGCTTATAATGGAAAAATTAAGATATAAACTAACACTTACATCATGTTGACCATGTGACTTTGACAGTTGTGTAGGAGATTTGTAGGATTGGGGTAGGTCAATGTTGGGTACATGCGCAGAAGGCGAATAATCGGTATATCTCATATTTAGTCTACGATACAAATAGCATAGGTATGCATGCCAAAACTAACCTAATGCTAAGAGGTGTCACTATTATTATATTTCCGGAAATATTTCAAATGCTATTTATTATTTTCATTTGTCACTAAATATTTTCCACTTCCGAAACATTTGAGATATTGGAAATTAGTTTTCGACGTTAAAGTATGAGATACTATTAAATGAACTTTCCATAGAGAAAATAAAGTGTCGTCTTCATATCCATCTTGTTGATATCAAATTAGTAATATCTAAAGAATGTAGTATTAAACAGAGGTGCTGCTGTATGCTGGCTGAAGGATTTTCTCGCAGAAATCTTCAAACTGTCCGGTATTGGTTTCTGCAGGCCGTTCACGGTAAAGTGAGCACTTTTGCAGTCCTAGTTGCTTTTTTCTTTCAACCATATTTTATCCTTTAATTGCTTTTTAAAATTTATAATGCCATGTAAGTAATAATCACAGTGTATATTCCACCACACTCGGAAGTTAACATCTAAGGCTAAAATAAGATATATTTATTGACTATTAATCCTAACGAGACGGCATTCAAAAGTGCTAAGTTCACCGTGAACAGCGAGTAATGCAGTGACTGCAGACCTGTCTCCGCGAGAGGACGGGATCTCAGCTCGTGTCACAGGCAGGGCTTCTCTCTCCTCTCCCAGACTAGGAACGGCGACAGGTGCTCCGTGTTAATGAAGCACCACGGCCCAGCGGCGGGCGAACAGAACAGAACACAGAGAGTGAGCGAGTGAGTGCTAACCCACACCAGCGCTCCAGACGGCAAGATGGATATGAACCGACGCGACGCAGTCACGTCACATCCCTGGAGTCAACAAATTACTCTCGACCTTCGCGGCACTACCCTTCTAACTATCTTTACCCTTCGCGGCGCATTTATTTGATTCTTTTTTTTCTCTCTTTAAAGGTTTTATCACGCTTCGTCTTTATGGTCACGAAAGCTACACAAAACCATACTGTGTTTAGTATAACTGGGAAAACAATAATAGTTTTACTCTCGTCATTTAAAATGACGGTTTCAATATCTTGGTAAAAATTGGCCACGAAAATAATTCACAGCAAATAAGAGAAAAACTAAGACACGATAAAACCCGTTAACTTCCAAGCAGTTGTTCGTAAAAAAAAATCGCGTGTATGGTTAACGCGGTCATCGAAGGCAAACAAGGGAAGGTAGTAAATACCAAAAAGAGAAATGCATCCACATTCCTTATGATGAATCACACATCACACGTAAAAAATTGCACATACTCAGAATTCGACGGGAGGAAAAACATGTATCACCAACGAACAGAAATATCAGTGAAAGGCCATCCTACAAAAATTAAAGCAAAACAGCAACCGAAAGTGATACAAATGAAAGGAAACAATGGCAAAAACGAACATAAAAAGATAAGTACAAAGAAACAGTAGTGAGTCGATACCTCTTGGACTGCAGTCTGGTCGCGTTTCAATAGGAAAACGTCACAATTTCCATCAAATCTGAAAAAAAAAAAAAATCCAGTAAATTCTTTGGCATTTAATGATTTGCGTTATGAACACATGTGTGGTATTTTCAGTTTATATATTTATTATTTCAGTTCCGAAGACGTCTATAACATATATAAATTATTTTCAGTACTAAGTCACATAAAAATATTAATTGACTAAACTTTAAATGTTTTCCTCATTGTTCTAAATTCAGAACTTTTTTTTTTTTTTTTTTAATTCTCTGGTCATGTTATGAAAACCAAATATTAAGAGTAATTTTAGGTGATCTATTAAATGTCGCCAATTAAGGCCTTAACATGTTCTGGAAAAACTTACAATACAGTCAATGTATTTTCGTGACTAGTTAATCCAAAAGCGTGTGTTTGCCGAAAGGTGTTTGCCAGACACAGACTTTTTTCACGCTTCAAAAATCTAAAAACAAACGCACCCAATGCACTATAGGCCGTTCACCGTAAAGTGATAATTTTTTATGTCCCTGGCAACAAGAATAATAGCAAATAAATGTGTTTAATTGTGGCATAAGACGTTAACTATCGGAAGTGATGAAATGTATACACTGCATTTATTAGTTACGTTGCCATTTTATACCAACAAGTTGCGGAAAGACAAAAATTGGCTAAAAAGCAAAATTGAGCTGGGCCTTAAATATTGCTCACTTTACCTTGACCATCCTACATTACTGCTACCCACAAGGCTCTGAACTGACGGGCAATGTTCTTGTAATGGTTGTACCTATGGAACTTACAAGTTGCGACTCTATTATTATATAAGTGAAAAAGTATGTAGCAAGGTTTAATGCAAGGCCCTAATAGTATTTTTGTGTAAAATGGTCTGAATATGTTAAGATATCGTGCTTTAAAAATTTGATGATTTTAATGTGCGCAATGTCTTGAAAGCACTCAGCAGATCAATTCTGAAGTGTGTATTCCTTTTTGTATAGCAGCAAATTTAATACAAAAATAGTGTATTTAAAATATTCTACAACACAGTTTAACCGCCTGGTAAGCAGTCTAGTAAGTTCGGAACATTTCAGTCCATGAGAAATATTGGTCATGGAAACTTATTTTCAAATACTTTAACTCATAATCTGTGTCCAACCTCACTGAAAGAATAAGTGACCAACATTTTGGTCATGAGCCACTTAATCAGCCTTGCCGTTTTCTTACTTCTTAAGGTGGGAACTTTGCATAATAATTAGAAATTAGAATCATATAGGCCTACTTGCGCATCGTTTTCCATCCACACCAATTACTTTTAGGTGTCAAGGAAAAGTCTAGCTCGCAATCGATTAAATTATATCTTAAATAGAACAAATACGCCCATAAAATAATCCTTGCCCCACCAGAATCTGAACTGTATATTCCATTATTTCAGTTGTTCAAGAAATCTGTTTTCCACGTGAATTTAAATTACATTTAATACTCTTACGATACAATTTAAACTATCGTCAATTGTCGTGTATCTTGTGATATATACAAATACAGTACTGTCCATTTCGCGCTGTTTATTGCATTCGACAATCTTAACTCGTATGAGACCTTTAATTATTACACGAGGAAAGAGTAAAATACATAATCTCAAAATTGGTAAAAATAAGTTTTTTTTTTTCGCAACATGAAGTTCAAACATTGGATAATGTATAATAATTAACGGACAATTACTTACGTTACTCGGCTCGAATTTAGATTACCTTCACTAGTGTGTTAACATGTTTGACATCGACAGTGTGAACATACAGAAAATGCGTTGACATACTTTGTGTCATTGCCTAATTATGACAACAAAACCAGAAATATCTCTCTTACAAGAACTTAATGGGTCTTTACTAACAGTACATGTAACTTATTCTAACATCAACAGAATTTATCTTACAAAGTCCTTTCTTTTCTTGCCCCAACCGGTTGTTCGCAAAATTTGCTGTGCATTATATCTATCTCACAATCTGTAACACAATTATTTGATAAGCAGGATTTAAGAAATAATTAAAGCAATAAAAATTACTGGGCTGCTAAAGAGTAAGAAAATATGATGCTATAAAACAACCGAACTCCAACAATATTTTGCTGAAACACAATACCAGCAAAAGCGCAGCAGAAGGAGAATAACATTTCAAACATGGCAAACAAGACTCACAAAAGCCTAATAGAATTCGTTAACAATCGGCTTAATTAACTTCTGAGATATTTATTTATTCTGCGGTACATATGCTAACAAATATTGATATTATTGAACCATTTGATGGCATTCCTTACGACACTGCGATAAAATCACTGGCTCAGAGTTATTTCAACAGTAAGAATAAAATTCATGCCAACTGCATATAAAGTGGAATCCTTAACAGGATGCTGCGTGTAGTATCCTGAAGTTAAAGACTGGCTTTACTGCGAGGAATTTGATACCGCTATCATCTAGAAATGACAATTTAATTGTCTGCCCGTTAGACCTTCCTGACTGTAAGAATGAAGAATGTGTAAATTATCTTAGCCGCCCTACCAGCCAGATAGAAACACATGTTTGTCCCACAGCAGTATAACGAGCTGAAAATATGAAGTGAGTGCAGTGTTGAGGGTGCCGTCTGGATGGAGATATTTTATGTCTTCTCGGAGACCTAGAGACGTGTAGGCCCTAAGGCCAGGGGGGTGGGGTGTTTAGGGTGTGCCTGCACGGGCGCCTGCGCGGGCTGCGACTGGCCAATTTCTTACTACGTCCGCATAGCTCTGATATAGACACAGCTAATTGTGTATACAGATGTTGACGTGTTGGGTTGTGGTGTAGTTCATCGTACTCTTGTGTCGCAGAAAGTTTCTTTCTCTCCTACAGTGGACACTACATTCCTGATTTTCGATGGATAAGTTTGTTATAAAGAAAAAAAGAAAACTGGAAATGGAAGATAATGTCACCGACACTAATTAAGAGACACTGGTGTGTAGTCGCATTTTGTGTACTGTACAATCATGGTTAATTATAAGATATGTTTGTAAAGTGTAACTAGATATATTTATGAGACAAGGCTGTGTTAATGTACCCTTTACCACTTGCCTTTGTGTTCCTTCCCGTGTCACGGGCTCATGTAGGTCTCGAGAAGGACCACTGGTTCGTGCCCTTGGATAAAGGGGACATTCTAGGGTGCATATGCGCCCTTACCGTGAATTCGGATAGAAACAAAGTGATGTCACACCCGGGATGCGCTATTCAAGGGCACGAAGCCCAAGTAATAGCACTTAGCTGGTGGATTTTAATGTTGAATAAACAAATTTTGTGTAAATTTTTATTAGTAATGTGATTGAAGAAAATTGTTATATTCACAGGTATTTTGCTTTAATTTTCAACAGACAAATTTTGTGTATAATGTGATAGAGAGGGGTCCACCGGGGCCCCTGCCCCCTCCACCTCGCTAAATAATTCCAAGAGTTTTAAAAATAGTTGATCTTTAAAAATATTACGATGTCTGCCAGCTGTATATTCAATATTTAGATTCTAAAACCACTTAAATGGCGCCAATTTGCACTTTAAAATCCAAATTTTCCCGGGGGAGAACTACCGGACCCCCCGCTTTAATTGGGGATAGTAGTGAAGAACACCACCCGAAATAAAATCCTGGCTACGGCCCTGAGGTGTGGAACGCTAAGGGCGACCAATGTACGTGCATAGTGTGCCTGGTCGCCTTTACGGCCAAGGTACTGAACATGCACGCAGTTTTTCTCTCGCAGACTCGCCTCTGTACGACTTTAATTTGAGACTCTGCCGTTTTAAGGCGCAATAATAGAGACGAAATCGGGCTGCATATTCCTATGGCGTGTAACGTAAATAACTTGTAACGGAAATTCCACAGCTCATTACCATTTTACTTTAATATATGAATGCTAAATACAGAAATTGAAAACAGAAATTAGTATTCCGATGAAAACAATTTCTTAGGTGCTATTCGTATGAAGACGCTGATAAAAATTACTAAACAGTTCTTATATCACAACTATGCGACTGAACGTTTGCGTTCTGTTTGGAGACCTGGGCAGAAGGCTTTCCCTCCCCATACACTTCTAGATTTATGATTGTTATGAAGTGATCAGGCCTTAACTGAACGGCCTGCCTGATCACACCTTCAAACATTGAACCAGGGCACGGGAGTGATTGCAGTAATCCCTTGCGGAAGGCAGTTGCAGAAACTTCCTCCAATGGCCAGTAAACAGGACCGAACATATTAAACAACGTGCCCGATATAGGCCAACTTTACACTGGGAGCGGCGTCTTTCGTCGTCGGGCCATTGGAACGACAAGACCACTGAAGATGGGTATGTCCGGCCGTCGTTAATCGCCTCCTAGAACCAGTCTCCGGCAACATTAACAAGGTGGGAACTTTCAAATTAGGATGTAATAGTAGTGGCGTGCGGTAATAAAAATTATTATAATTAATAAGCATCTTGGTGTTCCATTTCAGCTCCCCGTATCAATAGTCACGTAAATAGTTATTGTATAAACCTTATGTTCAATGAACCCCATCTTATACTGTTGAGCAATTTAAATCAAGCAAATAAAGCTAACAATCAATTAAAAATGATAACTATCAATAGGATTTACAGATTTTATTCTACAGACGTAAAACATAAATAAGACTTTTTAAATTCTAAAAATAAAGAAAAACTTAAGCATATCCATTTGCATTACTGGTTCCACAATCCCAACCATCACAGGAATCCAAATCATAAACATTATCATTAAAATTAAAAAATTTATCGCATTTCAGACCATATAGGTAAGAAAGCAACCGCACTTTGCTTTCAGTTACCCAGTTTCAGTTACTTTTCATTTTCCAAGTTTTTGCCACATTTTGCCAATTTTTTTTAGCAAAATCGCTTCGGCTACTTTTTTTTATTGTGTATAAACATGTGTACTCTTAAATGGAAGTTGAAAACAATATATCTACAACCAATTATTATATTACAGATTTGCCAGGAAATAAAACTAAAGCAACCAATGAAAGATTTGGATTCTGGCTACTTAAAGAAAATTTAAATAACAACAACCTTATTACAAACATCGGAGATGTTATCTACACAGATGGAGAACAAAAATTAGAAGAATTAAAACCAATAACAGAAAATTTTGCGATAACATTATGGTTTTTAAAATAACAGATTTTTTTAGATCGTGAAGGACAAATGAAAAATAAGAAATTTCTTGTAAAAAACACGCTTGCGGAAGTTTTAAGAGTTTTTTAAAATCTAGATTTTCTAAATTCAATTTAGCAAGACATGGTGTTAAAGCAAAAACTCCTTACTTATTAGATTCCGATGTACACACAATTAAAGGCGTTAAATCAATTATAGAAGGAGATATAGAGATTATAAGGCAGAAATATAAAAACCCAATTGCCATTCCTTATAAAATTGAGTTAGCAGATGTAAAGTTAGAAACATTATTGAGAGAGTTGCCAGAAATTTTAAAAGAACTTAGAAAATAACATTATCATATAATATAATATTTCGCTGGGCTTTTTAACAGAGAAGAGATGATTAACTTTTTTGTAGATAATTTTAATTATTGTATTCAAGGAGAATATAGAAAAGAGTGCAATTTAATAGTTAATAATAATAATAACTATGTTGGAAAAGATTGTTTAACATGGATAAATTCTAATTCTAGAGTTGAGATATACAATAAATTTATTTGCCAATTAGCAAGCCCAGGAGATAACAAAACCCTTCGTAACTACATTATAAATTTTCTAAATTTTCCATATAGAATAAAAAAAAAAAAAATTTGCATCTACGTTAGCTAAAGAAAATATAATTATAAGACAGGAAGCAACAACCTGTAATTATATTAACAAAGATTTGCAAAAAGAACAAGAATTCGACCCATTAAAAGATTCTATAGAGTTAATAAAAAGTAATGGAAAATATTTCGAGAAAGCTCCTTTCTATTCTGTCCCCCTATCTAAAATGTGGAATAAACTAACAGACACTTTACAAAATAGTTGTTGTATTGTTTATAATAATCCTCTACAATATGTCCATTGGGGAAAAAAATACAAAAGAATTAAGTGAAATACAAATTAAATTGGGAGAGAATAAAGAAGAAAGAGACAAATTAGTTAAGTACGTTCTATCTGCATTTAGTTTTAATTATCTGCCCATCAATTATTTAGATATTACAGAAGATATGTAGAATGCAAATATTGTGTTCATTAATCATAAATGTTACATTAAAGCTGGAGAAACATATTTTTCTAAATTCAGTACAATGTTTTCTGTAATTCCTGAGGATATTAATATTGAAAATATAGGGTTGACAAAAACTAAAAATCTTATGGCACTAGTTCTACGAAAGAGGACTAATATTACCAATAAATTTTCTCCATATTCTATTACAAAAATAAATATTCTCATACTCCTTATCTGCTGTCTACTAAGAAAAGAGAACAAGAATTAGAAAAAATTAGTAAACAAAAAAGAAAATTATAATATTTAGAGAAAACCAAATGTACACGAGAAGAATATAATAATATGCTAGAGGAAGAGCTAAAAATTTAAGAAACTGAACAAGAATTAGTTAATTATTTTAGTAATCGCTGGAAAGATTTAAATATAGAAAGCTGTTACAAACTCTTTGCATTTGTGGTAAATGGCAAAGGAAAGTACACCTATGTGGGCGTACTTTGCTAAAATAATGGAATTAAACATGTCCCTTAATTAAAGTTACACTTAAAAATAAGTTAATATAAATTATTAAAAATAGAAAATTATTAAAAAAGAGGGGTTTGTTTTTATAGAATACAATGGTTTAGAAACAATCTATTATCCAACAGAAAAACCTATTATGAAAATAAAAATCAATGGAACAAAATATTTTAATGGCAATACATATCCAAAAATAGAAATTTGTGGAATTATAGGTGGCTTAGGAGAGCTACAACATAACTTTATAGCTACAACATACGTCGTAGCTCAGCAGCTGACGCTACAGGACGTGTGTCCTTGCTGTACATTGTCGGTGAATGCAGCAGGAGCCAGTAACTACTGTATGCCCTAGGGAATCCGAATGTATTCCGACCACTCGTAAGGGAGCAACAAGAGGCCCATCACAGGCGTCCTGTGGAATCAGCTGCCGGGCCTACGTTTCAATGGCGGAGGTGTAAATCAGCAAGCAACAGGGTATAGCTCTGAGCTAATGTGAAGATTGCATCGTCACGAGTTTGATTTTAGCTGTGTGTGTGTCAAAATTTGGTATCCCTGTGTGCGCGAACTATGTTTCGCCTTAAGCTCTTTGCAATTTTAATTAGTTTTTTTATATCTTGTATATATTTTATTAGGCCTTAAATATTGGTCACGGTCACGCTATTTTCATTGCCTGTATATCTCAGTTACCTTTTGTATTAACGTTTGCATTTGTAATTATACTCTACCCAGCTGAACGTGACCGTAGATACTCTCTGACTTTTAGCTTGTGTTTTGCGTGGTCGCCGCGAGTAGCGCGCGGGTGATGGCGTTTTTCCTTGCGGTAGGTCAAGGGAGAAGTTCGTCGGCTGTCTGGCCATACGGTAGCACATAGTGTATATGCTTGCGAAGTCAGCTGGTACGCTGAGCGCGATTAAGCGGATGGCAATTGTACTACGTGCCAGTCGCGTAACGAGGCATTGGGTGATTGCGGGTATACGAACGGTGCGAAAGGCTTCGGTGTGTTTGTTGAGTATGAATTTGTTAAGATTTTGCACCGATAGCCTCCGCGAGATTTGCGGTAACTTTTGTGCGCTTTTCCGCAAGGTTAGTTGCAGTGCATTGTCTTATCCGTCATGTCACGTTCGTAATTATTCCTCATGCGTGAGTGGACTGCTGGAACGAAGGCACATCGGCCATGCAGACGGTCCCATTTGGATGGAGTCGGACAGCAGGCTTTCTAGCTTGTCGGGATTACAGCTGCTAAGAACGCGTTTATTCTTCGTGTATGCGTGTAGTTTGCATACACGGTTTCGTCACTCGATAGGAAATAAGGCACTGTGTCCTCGAACATCGCGGGTGGTTATGACTGAAAGTTTCCCCGATTTTGACTGTGGTGGTTCACTCGCGCGGCCTGCGACCGGCGACTACTTTTCATGTGTGCAAACTGTGTATTTTATAATCGTTTTAATGTCAAGTTTTGGCTTTTAGCACCAGTGCGTGATTTATAAATCTTTCTTACGGTGCCATATATTAACTACCACAAGATTAAGGCTATCAGCAATGTATTCAAAAGAACTCCAAGTATTGTATAAACAATTTTTCCAGTGATTGGAAATAAACGAACCGAAACGTTACTTGTGCAAATGTCGCTAACCATGCATACATTTCACAAAGTAATGAACGCATTTTCACTAGAGTACAAGTGCGTTAAAGTTTATGTAAGTATTTAATTTAAATATATTCATAGGGATGAAAGCAACAAAGGGTTTTTTTTTGAAAAGGAGCGCTGCTTGTCCCTCGCTACGTAGTAATTGTTCTGAGGGGCTAATTGCAAGTGAGGTAGAGAAAATGTGCGTGAGCCCTTAAGAGACAAGGGCGACTCACTAACACAATCTTATCTTGCATCAGTTCACCATACGCCACTGCTGAAAAGTCATTTTCCTGCATTGTAATGCATTATTCAGATTATTATTTCATGTTATAACGAAAAAGGACGTGATATGTTAATATGTTAAAAAATGGTTTTAGTCACTTGAACACCTTTAATCTGTTCACAAATTAATAGAATTTTCATCAGAGGACTGACAACAGATCAGTTCTGTAATCGGATTTCAGGGCAGCAGCATCCATAGTTTGATGCCAACAACAGAATGTCCGGTTAGTTTACTACAGTTTTGTTTGTTCCAACATTCCAAATATTGTTGAAGCTGTTACGTCGAAAGAATTGTCTGTTCTGTAGAAGGAACAGTATGTTCTGCTGTAGGAACGTTATGTTTAGTTGCAGATACAATCGCAGAAAAGCCCAATACAGACAAAAAGTTCTGCTGCAGCTATACGTACGGTAACGATATTTAGATGGTACCAACAACCAGTCGACATACTGTTGCTATAATGACAGTCTAGATGTGTTAAGGGCAGAGACCCGAGAATTTCGTGGGTTCATTACTAGATAAGTTTGGAATTCACACACACGTAGGTTCATGTTACGTTTGTAATTGGTCTATGTGTTGTTTGACACCTCCTGGAATTAAACGAATTAATAATAAACATCCAATAAATTGTTCGCCCAATCATCGCCTTTTACTACCACAACAATCAACCAATAAACAGTTGATATCTGTATGAGAATATATAATGCTGTGAAGTCTATCCTACAGGTAATTGAACTCGCAAATTTATTGGGTCTCTAGTTATGAGTAAATAAATTTGGTTCCTGATACTATAATTTTTTTCGCTGCATGCTCCTCCCAGTGACATCAAGTCGCCCTGAAACTGAAGTACACCCGAAGATTAGTACTGTTTCCTCGTAACCTACTCACAAGATATTTAATTTTTTAATTTTCGCATCAGTGCTGCTCGTTGCACTTTAGACTGTGCGGCGCCGATTGCAGTTTGTTGCAACTGTCTTCGCTGGGAAGTACCCGATTTCCTCCCAAAATATTATCTTTAATGATTCTGTATAGAAACCGAATCATAATTACTGAACATTCCCAAAACCCAAACGAGCTGCGTAACTCCCGCTTCTTTGAGAACGACTTCTGGACTGATTGACCAAACCCTTGTCATTTTCTAGGTAGTTAAACTGAAGAAGTAACAAAGTTCTGAAACAAAGAAAATGAGTCCTTGATTCTTCAAGTAGGGATGTGCTAAACCGTTGAGACAACTGCCTTAAAATCTACGTGATTTTGTTGTCTCTGTACGCCCCAGTTAAACCCTACAACGTACGAAGTCCCGTTTCCTACACGCACGGAAAAATTACTAAAAGTGGAAATATGGACAAATATTAATTGGAACGCTGTGATTTTACTTACAGATTACATTTGCCAACCTGTATGCTGCACGCTGGTGAAGATTTGGGCCGGCGCGGCAGAAATAAACTTTTTCACAGCACTTGGTAATAATAGTATGCACGCCCGGCGTCGGCGCAACAGGTCGTATCACGGCACCCTGCTCAACTAAGGGGGTTAGTACACGCACCCGCATACCCGGCTGCTTGGAGCGCTGGGGTCGCCCCCTCACCGCCAGGCAGGGGCCCGTCGTCATTTGCGCGGAAGGCCCACGCGCATTTTGAACTGACGTTTGTGTGACGCAGTGTTTTCCTTATTTGGAAATTTTTGAAGAGAACGGCTGGGATTGGCGGTCCAATTGAAGATACCTCTAATGCATAATGAACTTTAAAATGTCCCCACTACCAAGTGTTACTGATGGCCGCTCCTTATATGGGAAAAACTGCCCTTATTGGCTAACTGATTTGAAGTGTTAAATATTATAAGTTTATTGGGGGTTGAATCTGCTCACCCCTGTAAGAGTTAATCGAAATAAAATTGTATAAATACTGTGTGCAAATGCTCGTTCGAGGTCAAGACGATCAGCCTTGAGGGAGCATCCATCACCATAAGTTAAGTAACTGCCAAAATTATATTTCTTCTAAATGTTAGGCTCTTCAAGCAGTAGGTCACGACTTCACTTTGACGGAAGGATAGGTGCCCAAAAGGGCGGACAATTTTTAAAGTTAAGATATGGTTGCAAATATAATTCTGATTGAAATATGAAAAAGACGACTTAAAGTTTTTTTCAGTATGTTTGCTAGGCAGTCGTCTTGGTGCAGAAACCTGAGGTGTTTAAAATTGCATTTCCTCCTCCAAAGTTAAGGCTCGCTGTTTAGGAGCAGTTGCTTCGGTCAGTGGACAAGGGGAGGAAATTAATGCTTTGTAAAGTATTTTAATGAATGGCAGGCAAGTCGACTCAGCCTGGAGTTTCTAAGATCTTTTCAATGTGTTTTCCTGTGGCCATATTTTAGAGCGAAAGGAATAGCAAAATTATTGATGATAGCAAAATAATGTTACTTTTAATTGCAAGTTGAAACAGCAATTTAAAAATGGGTCGCCCGACACATGTAAGTTGAGTCAAGAGGAATTAATTTGAATCCACGTAATGTTTTTTGCCTGGCCTTTTGTTGACCAATTAGCCATAGAATAAAGTGTCACTTTAAAAAGAGATGTTATATAAATTCCATGTTGAAATTTCACTGGTTACATAAAGGCCTTAATTTAGTATGGCCTTTGATTGATTTGGTAGCCAGAACTTAAATATTGCTAAATCAAAAATATTGTATTTTCTATTTCCTTAGAGAAATTTAGCTTGCTTGGAATTTTGACCAGATGTTTTATACTGGTTGTTTTTTCTCAGGACTTTTATGTACCTGCAGTTTTATAGTGATTGAAGATATTATGAATTTGCTACATTGTGGCAGAAAATATTTTTGCGAGTATATTCCTAGAAGTTTTTGTAAAGTATACACAAATATTCAATTTTGTGCTACACTTAAAAATGTTTAAAGAAAATTATAATTGGTCATGTTTGCTAAAACCAAATAAAATAAGTTGAAATTAACAAATGAAAGTTTTTTCCATACTTCATGTTTTGAACATTTCACATGCTAATGATACTCCTGCCCTATTCAAGAAACTTTAATTGCTGGCATATTTGCCATTGTTTATTCTAATGCTCAGATATTTTGGAATTGGGATAATTCCAGTCTTGCTACGTCCTTGCGTCAAGGTCATCGCAAGGGTCTGACCGTTTATCCTTAATATAATGTTAGACAAATTAATTTTTATTTTCCTGGCTTCAAAAGAATTAATTTCGTGTGATTTAAGTCCATTTGCGTGTATCTAAAATGTGATTTTATACGTAAAATAGTATTCTCAATTACGTGTACTTCTTGTTTCTCATGCGAGATACCGTCTTATATTTATCACAGTCGGTGCCATATGTTTATTGGCCCCTGCAACTGTGAGGTTCCATTTACCTTACCTTTGTGACTACGTTGGATGTGATAGGGCCGTCCTATCGTTAGTTATTTCGTTTTGATCCAAAGCCGTCTTGAGCGTGTCAAGTAAACTGCACTCCAATGACAAAAACAATACAAGCTCACACTTATTTGCCGTATAATCAGTCTTAAATATAACACAAATTTTGCACGTGTCTATTCATTGTGTTATGGCCCCATATGGGAGCCATACAAAATATAAGTGGGGGGAAGCGTGCCTAACTGAATGTAACACGTAATACTAGTTTTACGTCCTATATTTAAAAAAAATAAATAACAACGATTTACATTATATTTTTTAATGCTTTTAGATTAATTTGTATTTATTTCATATACTTCGGGAGCGCTCGATATTATTTAGATATTATTAATTGAATCTAATTACTTTAGAATATAGTTATTTATTTACGCCACGCAAGAATCTCTGATGGCCAGTTGCACCATCGTGGTTTGAAATTCGATCCAAGATCGGATCTAAGATCGACACAGAAAACTATTGCAACATTCGAGTTCAGAGCTTGACTGGAGATCGAGATTCACTTCATTTCAAACAGCCGAATTTGGCGTTTCAAAATCTCTATCCGAGATCAGAGAAGAATACAAGTGTGTTGAATATAGGCTATGTGAATTTAAAAGCACAGTTAAATATATGTATTTACTAGAAATAAATTTAGTAATATTTAAATCGTTTAGAAATTGATTCGGTTGTTGTTTACTGTTGTAAAACGTAAATTGAGACATTTTACAAAAACTTAAGATCAAATGCATTTATCTAATTGAAGATGTATTAAGGTTTTGTAAAGAGAGAACGGAATTCATGCTTATCCCTCCAATAAAACACAACGTAAAGCTGTAAAAAAAACATTCAGAGTATCATAAACTGTCTTCATTTTCCGCACAACCGAACTATTATATCGAAGTTTTTTATCACGAAAGAACAGCCGTCACCTACAAATGTAATTTGAAAATAAGCCAACAGATAGAACCAAGTACAATTGTCTTCTTGGGAAATTAAAACAACACTATTATTCAGAAAAATTCGTAGAAGAATAATTCATTTAAAACAGGTAAAATATCGCACATCTAATGCTATGTACGCTAACTCCGTCAATGACATTGGTATTAAAAATAACGGAAAAGTGTGTGCATGGTTTTTCCAATCAAACAGAACAACTAAAACAGCAAATTTGCAGTGCAGTCAATATAGTAAAAAATCTTCTAGGGTTTTCCATGCCTAATCTTTCCGTTTCGAATAAAACGGGTCCATTTCTTTTACATTGAATAATATTCAGTTTGTTTTCTCTCAAGTCAACAATAACTATTGTCTCCTTTTCTGTAAAAAAATATTAATTTTCGAACCACTTGCAGCTTTATACATATTTTGTCTCCATTAAATTAAATAATTAGCATTTGTGGGGACTTGTTAGAAAATATTAGGTTAACACACTTATTACAATATCAAAACAAGTAGTCAGAACTTCTATAGTGAAAACTACGCGTACATTCATGACGTCATATTTTGCGAACGAATAGCAAAATTTGTCTCGTACTTAATTTCGATCTCTCGCTTTGAAACCAAGATCGAAGAATCGGGGATCCATAATCGGGCAATTTCGTTGGTGCAACACTTTTACAATGGAATCAAGATCAAAATGAACCCTGGTTCGGAACTAGGATCATTCAATCTCAGATCGGGGAAGATGTTGGTACAACCGGTCATAAGTCAAGTCTATTATAAGCTGTGTGGTACTTCTTCGCCTTAATGATGCCGAAGGCTGATCATCGTTACGGCTTTGGCGGACGAGACCCTTGTTGTCTCTCCATCTTCTCCTGTCAGCGGCTAACTGTGGTAAGACCGCGGTCGTAAAGACAGGTCTGGACACTTGCCGTAGTTTTGTGTACACTTAGTGAAGCTCGAGTAGAAATAGTAATAATAGAAGCGTTACCCAAAACAATCTGATTTCCCCCATAAGAATACATGCACAGCAAGTGTCATACATGTAAAAATTAACGAAATTTCGCGTTGTACATTTCTTAAATTGCAATAATTTTTGTGTGACAATTAAAATAAGATTCAATTTGTGTAATACAATGATGTCTGTGTTGTAGTATTCCGATTTAACCTAAACAACCGTGTTTATTCCGAATGTAAACATGTATAGGCTAGCAAGTGTCAAACGAGTTGTAATTAATGCAATTTCGCGTTTTATATTTCTTAAATTGCAATAATGTTTGCGTAACAATTAAAAGAATATTAAATGTGTGTAATGCAACGATTGTTGTGTTATAGTATTCCGATTTGACGTAAACAATAGTTTTTATTCCGAATGAATACACGCATATGCTAGCAAGTGTCAAACGAGTTGTAATTGTAATTTAGCGGAATTTAGCGATTTTTATTTTTAAAACTGTGATGTGTTTTTTTTTATGTGACATTGTAACAAGATTAAATTTCAATAAAACAAGGAACTGTGTTGTAATATTGCGATTTAACGTAAATAAAATTATAATGTGTAACCCATTAAATTACATAGTGTCTTCCTTTCCATAAGATAAGTTTGCATAGCAACTATAGTTAATATTTGGTTTTTGTCCAGAGAATATTCTTGGAATCGAGTCAAAATTTGTTACTCAATTATTAGTGCAACTAAAATAAGATAAATAAATAGAAAATAGAATATTTGAAAAGTAGGCCTTCAGAAATTGCTCTGTCATGCCCCAACATTTAATTTTGACTTAAGCTTAATTTATAACCAAAAATTTTACACAGTGAAGATAGTTGCAAATATCAAGGAAATTATGAAGTAAAACTTTTAAAAATATAATGGACTTCTTTATAAAAAAAATGCCAAAACTACAATTTATTTCCATCCACACTAAACAGTTCCCCTTGTGAAAAAGTCTGTTTACACTGAAGTAAAAATATTTTATTTTCAAATAATCATACCTACAAAGCGGTGTGTCACACAAAGCAGGAGTACTGTTAAAGAAAGAATGTTCACCTTATTTCAGTGTTCATTCTCAAAGTAATATGTTGGTTTAAACTAACATAATGTGTGTTCTAACTTACGAGCCAAGGACCCTTGCCTGGCTGTGTGTCCCTGAAAAGTGCATCACTGCTGTGATGTTGAATTGTTACCGCCTGAATTTGCGGCAAGGGCATGAATGAACCTTGGATATCCCATTCGACTAGGATCAAGAGCGATGTCCTCTACAAATGCCCTACCCTAATTGTTCATAACAATTATGCAGATTATTACTGTCGTTTGCTAAACACTTGTTTGTAAAGAAATCAACACAACATAAGAAAATGTGTTTAGTTCATTGATTCTTCAATCGCTTATGCATTAGAACTTAAAAAATTCAAAATAAAGATGAGTGTTTGAAATTATACCCACTTCCTCAAAAGGGGATCAAGGGAATGCGTAGAACTGTGGGTGCTGGAGCGATCAAGGGTAAGTGACAGTGTGTGCGAGAGTGAAATCAAACACAGCTCTAGAGTAGTGGGGAAACAAATGTTTCCAACATTATATACTGTAGAAATACCCCAAATTAATAACTAATCTTAAGTAAAGTTTCTGTGATATGACATCTTCATAACTGGTAAACTTGCAATAAACTTTTAAAATGCAAATATAATGCCATGCTAGCACTTTGTCTAACATAAAAAGACCAGATAATATGATGTGTAGCAATAAGAACTATTATGCATTTAACAATAAAATGGAACAGCAAAACATATGCTATTGCAATTTGAAACACAGCAAAAAATTTGAAAAAAGCCAAAATTTACTGAATTAATGTTTTTTCTTTAATACAACAATCCAAAAGAGGTAAGAAACACAAACTCTAAAGTACCATAACTACGCCTTGTTTGTGTGTGTGTGTGTGGGGGGGGGGGGGAAGTACTTTATGTTGACGAGCAGCTTTGCTGTAATTTCAATTTGAATTTTTTTTAAATATAAAGCAGGTAAGTATGCCACATAACAATAGCACAATGTCCTTACAAACACAAAAAATACCTGTCTTTCTCTTTAAATAACACCATTCTTAATACAAATATTGGGATGTAATTACAATGTGCTGACTCCAAGTAAAATTAATAAAAAAATTTGGTGTATGTATGTATTACTAATCACAGCTGTGTGTATCCGCTACTATTAATGTTGGACTATGCCGAATGTAAAGAATGATTTTGGTTTTTAACATGTCACATGCCCCAAAAGTGTTTTCAGTTTTTAACAATTACATTGGTCTATATTTTGATAGCAGGACAGCCACACTAAAACCGTGTTTTATTTACATGGCAGGTTGTATAAATGGTCTATATTTGATCCAATGTTTAATTATGTAGTGTGTGATATATGGTGACTGACCTTCTTGTACATATCTCCGAGGAAAGTCTATACACCATAGGATGCAAGCTGATTGTTGTAAAAGTCAAATATATTGATTGTTAACGTGGATGGCTCTCCTGCATGACCTCACTTGGCAATCGACGTCCAGCTACACGTCAGTATTTCATGAGCCACAATTGACTGTTGTTCCTACTACCTGAGGCAATTCAGGTTGTCAGTAGGTTTCCAACTGCATAATGAAAGCCTAGGATCTCACACTTGCCAACGGTGAGATTCATTCATCACAGTTACTGTCGCTTTTCAACATGTGGTACGTTGCTGTTTACAGCAATGCCTCAAGGCGCTGCATTCTCTCAGCACTGACCTTGAGTTACGTTGATTCACACCACAACTGGCAAGTTCTTCATTGTAACAAAATTAAAATACTCAAAACAACACAGGAAATTAAGGGCAAGAAGAAATTAATATTCTTTTTTGTTTTTATTTACTATCCTTGAATAATAATGGAAATTAAAAAATTTTCAGAAACCCGTATAAAAATTACTGATGTTACGCAAAAAAAAATTGTTATTTATTATAAAACCCAAGACACTGAACAGAAAATTTAGAACATATATATCTGCTCTTCCTCAGACAAGACCTCATACACTGGAGTAGAGAGATTTAGGCAGCTCCTAGCATTGTGGCCTTGAGAGCCGATGAAAATTGAGCGGTGCCAGAATACAAGGGCAGGGCAAATGTGAAAGCCCAGAGAAAACCCACCGGCCAGCACAGTTCCCAAGAGCAAAAATCTGGGAGTGACCCTGCCGGGAAACGAACCCGCTTCGCCTTGGGGAAGGTAAGTAGTCTAACCACTATACCACCGTCGCCCCAGGTCATGCCCTGATTGTCCATAGTTGTGGCTTTCCGATTTTGAATTCTCCAAATACCCTAGGCCTCTTACCCTGCTAGTGGTGTTGGACAGGATGTTTTTTTATATACATTAAAGTAAATATCCGCATGTTGTGAACATGTACATTACATCTGTACAGGTATTTTTTGCGTAACAGTTAAATTTTTGTGTAAAAGTTTCATTTTTATTTGAGAAAATAATACGAAATCTTAGGAGCTGCATTTATTTATTTATCGCAAAATCCACCGCAATTTAGCACTGATCTATAATGCAAATCCTGAGATGTATAAACATACCTGCATATAAGACAAAATGCAACTTTCACATGTCGTGATTGGCTAGGCAAATGTTTGTTCCACAGCGTGAATAGTTTTGATTATGTAAACATGGACAAAATTATAATACCATGAAATATTACTGTGTTTAAAAGCTATATGTAATACGATTACTCAATCCACATGAGATAAGAAGTTGCGAATTTATGTACTGACTGTATGGCAGCGTTCAATAAGCGCGCTTTGTGCCCCACATATGGCAGACACGTGACACTGGCGACAGGAGGTGGGGAATTCTCGTCAGCCATTCACAAAGTCCAAAATTCCATGGTTAAATAATGCAACCTTAAATCTTATTGTTAAAACTTTAAATGTGGAGTTTCACCAAAATATTTTATATAGTCCCCATAGTGTGGAAGGGATGGCGAGGGGGGGGGGGGGAGAAACAAGCAAACACTATGTAAACATTTCACCAACAGGTTTCTTATCTGATGGATATTATGCATGTTATTTTCCAATAATGCCTTGAAATTGCTAATAGGATTTGCTAATCATGTCCATTTTCACAAGTAAAACATATTAACAAAATATTATACAAGCAAATGTGAAATTTGGGTCATCAATTAAGTTCAAGATTTTAGAGAGTGCATGCCTAGTGGTAGGCCTATGATGGTTATTGAACATATTTTCCAGTAGGCATTGTGGACTGAAAATTATGCCTACCACTTTTTATTAAAATTCAATTTTATCTACCAAACATAGCAAAAAAAAATACCCACATTTTAGCAATTCGTGAAACAGGAAGCATATTTCGCAACAAATTGTAAAAGTTGAATCTACACCATCGAAGTAGATTCAAAAAATAATATACAGAACAAAAAAAAAAAAGAACTTATGATATTTGCCTACAAATTTTTTTATTAGGAGCTGATATTCCACTATCATTTAGAGCATACAGAGAAGAGCTGATCTCACACCAACAATTTTAATAAAATTTTAGGTTGATCCACAACATACAAAAGTGGAGATTTCGTAAGCTACAACTTTTCAAAGTTAAATAGGCTAAGAATTTTACATACTGTGCTGAAATTTCAGTCAGTCCAGAACCTGAATTTTCTTTAAAATTGCCCGGGTGAGACTCATATCACAGTAATCTTATGTTTAGTGCTAGTATTACCATACCATATTCTCATGCATGGACAGGTCCTGTGACTCATTTACTAACGCAATGCGCTAGTAAGTGAAATATATCTTTGTCGCGTAGAGAAAACTTAGTAATTGCGTCAGGAAATGTGTTTTATTAAATCATACGTAGTTTAAAGCCTACGGGAAAATGTTAGAATTATTCCATAGACACAACGTATTCGAGCAGACTGCCTAGTGTACAATGCGTTATAGCAATTAACAAGTGTTAACGGATGTGGCAAGTCAGTGCAATATGAGGCATTATTTTCAGTGTTTGTTTTAACTGGATTGTTCCAGTAAAAGTGTTGCCAAGTTAGTCGGATCCAGCTGGCCGTATGTGTTGCACACGAATCGCATCACGGAGGGTGATCTACTTTTGTTCTGTTAATTCTTGTATGTCATAATTGTTTAACGTTAGTAACTTGAACTTTATCTTTGTGTCACCCTCCGTGTTCACAGCATCCCTCCATCAACTCACGTGATTTTTTATTTTATGTCATGTGATCTTGTTTGCGCCAGTTTGGCTTTTTTCACAGCTACGGCCATTTTCAGGTATTGTGAGCCACATCAGTTTTCGTTCACCTGTACATGTGTGTTATATATATACGTATTTATTCAATGAAACTATTTACTGTACTTCGAAACATGTTGTACTCGAACAATACCGAACCATGCCAAATGCAAATTCACAACTGATGGAGACAATAAGCCAATTATAACACTATATTTATGTTCCCCACTACATGTAAAGAAATTATGCTTATTGACGGTATGTTGTGGGCTTAGGAACAGGGAATAGGGAGGTTTTACTTACGATACCAGGTTTTAGAATACAGTAGGAAGTTTATTATCCAAACGTTGGTTGTACGGACCAGTTATCTGAACTCATTTTAAAAATAAATAGAATATTAAAAACACGAAAATCTCTTGTCACAGTGCTTCCCTTACCAACGGAGGAGAGACAAGCACTTTTGTGTGCTCTTGTGATGTGCCCTTTTACGTGTTGTTCACAGTGAACACGTCTTGGAGGAGGGTGGTTATTTTTAACTGATTTAATTTTTTTTGTACAGTTTCTGTTTTGGATAAGTTAGTGTTCTATACATATATAATAAATTTTAGGTTGTGTGAAAAAGTTAGTTTTTTTTCTCATGATCCGTATTTTCGATTAACCGAATTACCTTTGGTCCCTATTAGTCGGGATAATCGACTTTCTACTGTAATCGTAGAGTTGCGAAGGGTGACAGAGTACAAGGGACTCATCCAGGGTGTGGGCCGTTCGCCCATGTGGCTCTCCTCAGTTCACCCTGCGATGAGGTGACTTCGTTGTAATGATGCAATAAACCTGTTACGCCTATCTAACGAGAGTATTGGCACTCTCGTATACCACTAAACGTTAAGTGAGGCTGTTGAATGGCCATCTCAGATGCCAGATGCACACAGTAAGTTAAGATACTGTCAGGAGGTTGCAGTAATGAAGTGGGTAAAAGACTCAAAACAGTTCTACGGCTGTGAAGCGGTCGGCAGTGAAATAAAAACAGCCCTATTTTCCACTGAGTTGGTTTTACTCACTGAATTCCCTCCGAGGAGGCACGTACTTTATCATGGTTTACATCTTACTTGTCTTATAGATATCAGAAGGTTGCAATAAATTTAGATGTTATAAATACAAGTCTCTCAAAATAAAAGGGTTAATCACTCCTTGTTTCACAAGGTTTCATCCTTGGCCCTCTATTATATTTATTTAATTTTAATATGATACATATAAATTATCTGTATTCCAACATTCTACTCATTGTGGACGACACCTACTAAATTATCATGTAAATATGAGAGTCTGACAGCACTTATGGTGTAATTAAATGAGACTATCCATAACTAGATAAATTGTTAACGGAAAATAATCTTTCTTTAAACTGGGATCAAATAGTTTTAATGAAATTCCTCACATAAAAACAACAGGACTACGACCTTTTAGTAAAATATAGAAACTATGTTTTAAAAGAAAGCCATCCTATAAAATTTCAGCCATATATATTGTCAGTCATCTTTATGGGAGTACTCACATTGATAACATAGTTCCAAAATTAAGTGCAGCGTGTTGCGCTTTTCATAGTTTATCATATCGTCTAAAGTCATCCCCTCTTAACCAAATTTATTTTTCATATTTTTAATGCTGTTATGTCATACTGTATCATTCAGTGGGCACCTTCTTCTCAAAATATCAAAGTTTTCAAACTCCAAAAGAGAGCCATAAGTGATATTATTACAAATATTTTGTGTAGTTATATGTTTGTTTTGTAACATTTTTAACTATTGATACATATCTTAGAGCTCCTGCTCATCATAGGATCGCTGGAGAGATTTGATAGTAAATAAATAAATAAATTAATGAACTTTAGCAACACTTAAATTCTGTGTATGCAGTTACAAAATTTCCTGGGTTTACACAGTTTTCCCTGCTGTGAAAGTTGTTAGTATTTTGAACTGCAAGAAATAACCATACATACTGTTACATATTTGTTCATGTTTGACAATGTATTTGATTTTGCCTGTATTATGGACTAACGAGCAATAATTTACCAAAAAAAAAAAACGATTTTCAGTACAAAGAATTAACAGTTGTGTTGATATTTGTGAATATAGAATGGAGGCTGCAAGTTCACGAGCTTCGTAGGTTGCGTATCAGCTATGCATTTATGAATTTGGTGGTGCAATCCTGGTCAGTTATTTTTTTAATATTTGCTATATTACAGCTTTTTTCTAGTGTAAGGTGAAGTGTGACTCGTATGAGAGTTGGTGAATTCCCAATGACACAGAATATTTCTATCAGCAGTCTGTTAGAAACCTGTAATAGTGTGCAGTGTAAATGTCCACATCTATTCTATTGAACCATATGTTAATAATTAACTGTATGGCGAATCACTTGGTTTGCTTTATCATTGCAATTTGTTTGGTTATGTGCATGTCCCATTCTTTGCATAACCGTAACAAATTATGTTACATTCAATACTACTGTATATACGTTTATTTATATATGTAGCTCCAGGAAACTGTGTACATACAAATCTACACCAATCTGCTTCCCCGAGCTCTAGTTAAGAGTGCATAGCGTGTGTGACAGTGTTGACCAACACACACAGGATGATGTCTTTGTCTCAGTGCTTCCTGAATGTAGGTGGTTAAGTTTGAAAACAGCTGAGAGCCCGCCAACGGTGTTAAAAAGGGATTTGAGTTGGTTTCAGTGGAAATGTTAGATTTGTTCGTCGCCTTTACCTTTATATCATATATCGCTTACATGGATTTCCCCCAATATCACAATAAATAAATTGTATCAAAAATATATTTCTGTTTAAAATTTCCCCCAAAATTTACATTTTTTTATAAATACAATCTTTCCAGCAATAAGCAGGTTACACAAAATATTTTCTGTTACATATTACTTAAATTTGAAATGGCAGCAAGCGACCCCGCCCCTTTTTTTAATGTCTACGGAATAGCAGCATTACAAAATGATCTTCACTCCATCGGTATCCAGAAGTCCATGGCAGAGCACCCTGGTAGTATGTGACTGGCTGGCTAGCGTCACGCGGCCAAGGTGATGTACAAGGGAGAGGATGGCAGCCCAAGTAAAAATTTCTAACACGCGACAGATGGTTTTATCACGCCCTACGTGTCCTCCGTAATAAGATTCATGGCAATATTTAAACACCATCGCCCTCAAATTTTCAGGCACAAAAACTCTGAATTTTCCTCGTCTCGTCCATTCACCTAGAAAACCTTTATGGATAACAGACGGCGAAATTCCATTCTTAATTTTGGACAAAATCTGCTTACATTCCTGATAAGCATTTTGGTATTCTTTAATGCCAGTAAACCCGCTTGGGAATTTTAGTAACGTATTCAATTCTGATACGTCTGTGTTTCCTACTGCTGGCCTTGACAGCTGACTATCGTCGTTCACTACTCTCTCTACAGGTACCCCATTCTTCACCTGCTCGTCGCCTTGCTCAAACTCTTCGGCGCAATACATACGAGACAACGCGTTTACTACTTAATTATCGACCCCGTGAATGTGTTGCACATTAAATTTGAAATGGGCCAATCTTACCAACCAGCGTGCCAATCTGCCTGCAGGCTTTTGCGATTTTAATAACCAGCTGAGCGCTTGGTTGTCCGTGTACAACGTGAATGGTGCGTGATCCAAATAATCTGCGAACTTTTCCATAGCCCAAATAGGACTTAAGCATTGTTTTCCATAAATAGTACATTTACATTCTACTTGAGTCAATAATTTACTGGCGTACGCTATTGGAACAAAATGACCATCTATCATCTGATTTAAACAGACTCCTATTGCTACAGAACTGGCATCGCAGTAAGAAAAGAACATTTACAGAAAAATTCGGTAAATGCAAAACGGGAGTATTTTCTAACATATCTTTCAATTTTTGAAAAGCATTTTCCTGGTCTTCGTTCCACTGAAACTGCGTGTTTTTTATTTTCAATTTATTTAAAGGCTTTGCAAGATCGGAAAAATTCGGAATAAACTTACTGTAAAATGCTACCATACCTAAAAAAATCTTTTCACTCCTCGTACATTTTTTAGGCTGTGGAAAATTTACGACTGATTTTACCTTTTCCGGATCTGTTCGCAAACTCCCCTCTGAAAGTATACATTCTAAATAACGCACGTGCTGTTGTGCCCAACTTATCTTATCCGGATTTACTGTCAGCCCGGCTTTACGCAACACGTCTAATACTAGCTGCAAGTGTTGAAGGTTCCTCTAACGTATTACTGTATATTTACACGTAATTTATATACGCGAGTTAACATTCTAGATATACACTGGTGTCCGGAATTTACTCCCATCGGTAAACGTGACCACTGATACAAGCCCCACTGTGTACCAAATGCTAACACAGTGCCCTGCTATTCGGATGTAGTTCACACAGTAAGATTGCCGAATTTTAATCCGAATAACATCTTTATATTCCATTATAAGCTGTTCTGGCACTTTCGCTACCTATTTAGAATGCTGAAGCCACATAATTTTACGGAAATGAGAAGATTTTACTTGCAAATTTACTACCGGTTCGGGGGGGGGGGGGGAACTAAACCATAATTCCTTCGTTCCTACGTCAACACATGCGCGCGTACTACCCAAAGAAAATCGATTCCTAAAATCACGTCATGTGGCAGATGTTCAACAACACGGAATGCTACTTTCCATGAAAAATTTTCTATTTTCACTTTCATCACAGTTATTATGTTTGACGTAATCAAACTCCGTCGGCTAAGGAAAATACCACTGACTCTCCCCGTTTTAACTGCACTGTTCCAAGCGGCGCGTCCCGCATGATTTTATTCAAGTCTCTTGCCTTATAAATGTCGCTGAAGCACCCGAGTCAACCAAACCTGACATCGTTAAGTGTGCAATCACAAGCTGCACCTACAATAGACCATTTTTGTTACATAGATTTGTGTTTGTCACGACGCCTATTCCTGCAGGCTTTCCCTTTAAAGGACAATTAAATTTAACGTGTCCACGATTACCGCATATAAAACAAATAATTTATTTACGGTTTTTCGCTCTTCAAACTTTGCAACACTTTCTGAATTTACATTTACGACTGACTGGCCCCTGTTTTCAAGTGGCTTTTCTTTCCCTCACTATCCGATTTCTTATAGAAACATTTTTCCGTTGGATGATTATTTCTAAAACAAATGTGACATTTCTGTTTTACCTATTCCTGCACAGAATTTCCTTCACCTTTTTGCACTTTATAAAAGTATTTAGCCGTCGGATGATTAGTACAAGAACAGATTTTGGCATTTCCATATAGGTGTTACTACTTTACGCTCTCTGCTTACAATCAGCAATCGTAATTCCACTTAAATTACTGAATCTAATAATTTATTTAACGTTTTCGGCTTCGAAGCAAATGTAAAATATTTGCTATTTTTCGGCAACAGATCAAAAAACAGTATTTACACCAAATCCGCTTCCACACACGGAAAACCTAACACTTCCACCCATCTAATAGTCTCGCTGACAAACTGCTGCATTGACTCATTAGAACTTTGATATTTTTCCAATATTCTCATACGTTGGTGCTCGATAGCAACTGATGAACCCGTCTGTCTCAACATTGCCTGACTAAACTCACTAAATGGCATACGTTCATTTATCGCCATCCCACTACATTTTGCAAATGCTCTGGCACTTTAAACATTATAGCGGCATACAAAAGAACAATTTCACAAATATTTAATTACGCGATTCTAGCCATTTGCACCAAGAGATTTACAACTGATTTAAATTCAGGTTGCGAACTACCCCAATACTATCCACCAAGTGAGGTGGCAAATATTTAAAATTCTTAAAGATGAGCTACGTCACCTTTCCGCACCAGCTCCCTCGTATGGTGTCTGAGGGTATCTACCCCGTCGTCCGGATTGAAGGACACCCCGGCGTCGGCCAAACTTTTTTTGAGAGCTTCCATAGAGAGTCTCTGGATCCACGATGTACTGATAATTGTAGAAGTCATTTTGTGAATGAGTTGATGCACCACTACTAATAAAAGTCACTCTCACGGCCACTGGAACAAACCCAAGGGAGTTTGTATGAATTCGTAACTTTACCAAAGTCTTAACTTCACTTTCCCTTTTAACTTCTCTGCATTGAGGAAGCAGAGTGGCGCAGATTTCTCTGTCCTGTATGTGACGGTGTTGGTCAACACACACAGGACGAGGTCTTTGTCTCAGTGCTTCCTGAATGTAGGTGGTTAAGTTTGAAAACAGCTGAGAGCCCGCCAATGGTGTCAAAAAGGGATTTGGGTTGGTTCCAATGAAAAGGTTAAATTTGTCCATTGCCGTTGCTTTTATATCATATATCGCATCTGTTTAAAATTTCCACCAAAATTATCATTCTATATAAATACAATCTTTCCAGCAATAATCAGGTTACATAAAATATTTACCGTTAAATATTACTTAACTTTGAAATGGCAGCAAGCGCCCCCCCCCCCCCCCCAACCCTTTTTTTTTAATGCCTACGGAACAGCAGTTCCTTCCCAAGTGAATACCCTGTGCTGTCTCCTCGAACCTGGGCAAGACACGAGTATTTAAATTTTATTTGAAACCATCGAGAACATTACAAAATGATCTTCACTCCATCGGTATCCAGAAGTCCATGGCAGAGCACCCTGGTAGTATGTGACTGGCTGGCTAGCGTCACGCAGCCAAGGTGATGTACAAGGGAGAGGATGGCAGCCCAAGTTTTCGCGGGCTTCAGAAGCCCCGCGGTGCCCATACATGCAGACCGGCAGGCCCATGCAAGGGACGTGAGGTGTAGAGCTCGTCAAACACAACCCCATCGCAGCGAAGGTAAGCCGTCCCAAACGGCCAACATTTTCGGCTCCGTCAGTTTTACTTCCGTTCGATGTGCAGGGATAGCCATCACAAAGGCACATACATGTAGCACATAATAGGCGCTTTCCCCTCTGCACTCTCTTTGCTGTACTCGGCAAGCTAATTGGTGCAGATTTGAATGTCATCAGTTTTCTGGAACTCAACTTTGGTTTTCAGGTTTTTATAATGTTATCGTTACATTTGTACCCCGCAATTTCCCTGCGATCTTCGTTTATACATTAAAATGTTTACAAAAACTTTTCACAGGAATGAGACTAAGACAAATTTGTAATGTTACGAATTACAAACTTACTTTGGCCATAACTGCTCTGCTGCTATCTTTAAATACATTTTTACATAATATTTTCTGGTACGAATTGTTTTTCACATAGCCTACTGCTGGTCCCAATTTCAACTCGAAATTATTTTGCAGTATTGCAGATTGCCACTTCGCTTTTTTAAGTGGATCATTTGGAACAATACATAAACTAATAATTTGGAGGTTCAGTATAGCAGAAATATAAAAATACAGTTATCTTAAAAAGATACAATTATATCGGGACCACTATATGTTGCTAATGAATCTAATAACAATTTCGTAAATATTATTACTACCCTAAATATGGCAAATAATATTAATACATCCAATAAAATAGTTATGCATCACACATACTAGTAGAAGTATTGCAACCCCAATACCTTAAACCAGTGTATTATGGCTTGAGCAACGCATCATCATATTGTATATTATTTTGAGGATCTACAAATTTTGCTAACAAAATATTTGTAGCTAGAAAAAGGACCGCTAGAATAACCTCTAAAGTAAATAGGTATAATACAAGTTGCAGGCCTTTATTAAAAATTATAATTATCATTCATATTAATCTACATTTTTGAGCTTCTTAAGTTATTCACCCAACGAAAAAAAAAAATTTTGTTTTCCTTCACTATTCCGGAAGGAATAGAAAAGTAGAAGTATATTATTACTGGACAGATTTGTACAAGAGAAGTATTGAGTGGTCTTCTATTGTGCAGTTGTTAACCACACTTAAAACACATTTTGTCATGTGTGGAAGTGATGACAATGCAGTAGTGTATATTTGTACTGTACATAATTGTCTTTTTACTTTATACTGAAAATATTTTATACAATATTTATTTACATGTCGTATATTGTTGTGCTGCTAGGCACGATGTACGATTTTACTATTTGCTAGACAAAATAAACTTGAACTTGTCAAACCATAACCTCCATTACTAAAATAAACAAAAACAGTAAACATGGTGCAAGAAAAAATGCGATGCAGAGGTTTTTATGAACTCGGTATATTGCACCAGCAAAACCATATCGTTAACGAAACCAACCTCAAACGCATCTAAATATATCACAATTCTTTATACCGAATGGACATATGAAAATAAAAAGGAGTTATATAATATTATTCCAAAATCACCGAAACTCCCATATAATGGAATGCTAAAAGCGGGTCAGCCTGCACTAGCGCTGTTAGTTCGCAAGCCGCCGCGAGCTTCACTAAGGGTACGGGTTCGATCAAAGACAAAATATAGCCTTTGCCAGGCCTATCTTTATGACCTTGGGTAAGTCAAGACCTGCGCTCGATACCCCACTAGCTGAAGTATGGCGCTTGTTTCTAAAAAACACTGCGCTTATCTTCAAACGCCGACGGCTCATGCCCTCACTATCTTTGCACGTGGGATAGCGCCTTCAGGCAAGCGGTAAAACCAAGGCTTGCCCACACCATAACATTAGGCTAATATATTCCAGTAATTTATAGTTACGTTTTTCGATTCTCGCTGACTGGTTTTGTGACATGTGGAATTATTAAATTCAACTGGCTAAAAACGGGCTTTTTCTGTCAAAGTACACTTAATTTTCTTTTGTCCTATTGAGAACATACAGGGCACCAAGACTTTATAAGGCCGAAGGGCAGTTTTTCAACTTATTTAGCTAACGAAGTTGCATTACAAGAACTTTCCCATTCTACTTGTGCCAACTTTATTAAACCGTTACTTTTAATTAATACAAATTGCCATGGCTATTTGTTTGAGGGAAACCCGTCGTCCATTCAATATATATATATATATATATATATATATATATATATATATATATATATATATATATATACGCTAGTAAGGAGGCAATTTGCTTGAATTTTCCATATTATAGAGATTTTTTTAACTATGCTGTAGTCAAAACAGTGTTAATTATGTGATGCTACGAGTGTAGTGTGTATATTGTAGCGCGGCTAGAAGGGCACTTCACGAAAATTTCCACTTAAGCTACGATGGCCACATGATATATGATAAGTACAAACGCACATGAATTGAGACGTGTGTAAACAAACGTACGCTGACCCTACTGGCGATGCGTATAAACGGCCCAGAGACCCCCCCCCCCCCAGGCCCCAGGCACAGTGTCACGCCAACGTTCGAGGTATCGCCACATTAGTTACCGGAGCAGGTAACGAGAAGGAGAGGACATCACGACATCGAGGCCTGGAGGACCTCTGGGTCGATCTACAAAGTTTGGTTGTGAGCATAACTATCGAGCTGGCAGTTACGTATGACACTCTACTCTGAGGCCCCGTTGCCCACGTAAGCATTAATTAATCATTACTGGCAAGGTTAGGCGAATCAAGCGTAATATATCTTATCGGCATTGTGCCACCTACGAACTGTTAATTTGTCATTGAAAAGTATTGTATTCTATCCTTATATGTTTAATAAATGTTATTGTGTTTATGAAATCCCTGGAGTTATTAGTGAACTAATAGAGCTACGTTACCCAATTAAGTACGTCTTCCCCTTCATCAGTCTTGACAGTAGTAGGAGAGAAAGTGAGTAGTCAAGTGGTCAGAATAAAGTCAGGGAAGAGGAGACGGTACGTTATGTAGAGTTAATATTGGTAGAGGCTATTCACGATAAAGTGAGCACTTTTAAGGTTCTAGTTCATTTATCCTTTCAGCCATATTTTATCCCTTAACCACCTTTCTAAATAAATATTGGCATGTAAGTAATAAACACAGTGTATATAGTCCACCGTACGCGGAAGTTAGCGTCTAAGGCTAAAATAAAATATATTTGTTGACTATTATTCCAAGTGAAGTGGCTTTCAAAAGTGCTGTTTTTACCGCGAATAGCATATATATTTTAGTTTTTTAATAGCCTATTGTAAGCAGGGGCACAAGATTGAGAAAATAACACAGTGGTACATCATATTCCTCCCTTCCACCAATTGTGTGGGTGGGGTACAACATAACATTTTGTAACCATCCTTGTGCTCTCCCGCACAAAAAAAATATTCGGCTTCACGCACTTAATGTTTTAAGGACCTGTGCAACAACAAAAATCAGAATTCCAACTTAGCTTTCACGACCTGCTAAAACATAAATTTACTATACTGTTATGTTTTCTTAAAATGGGAAAATGCTACTTGCTCGGGCACAGACTATCGAAAGTAAAAAGATGTGGGACAAGCAAGCCCGTAGCAGTTGGCCTTTTTCACACTTGTTACAACATATGTGCCACTATACAGAGGTAGAAGCTTAGAACTGATAAACTCCCAGAACTTGCAGGGCTGTAACTACCACTTGGGCAGCCAAGGCGGTGCCCAAGGGTCCCCGATCATAAGGTGCCCCCAATCGAGGAAAGTATATTTTATTTTCACAAAACCAAACTACACAAGTTTTGAATTAAAATCGATTAGTAATTTTAAATAAATTGATTTGAAAACTTATAATAGCCTTAAAGCAAAACATTAGCAAATTAAACGTACTTCTGGCAACAAACGACTGAGTGCCACGCCTGAAAAGTGTAGACGGTGGAAGGTATGTTAGGGGTGCGACGGGTGGATGTGACGAGAGTTGATTTGTTGCTAGGGTAGTGCACTGCGCGTGACCATGTTTTGACTTACAGCATTGTGTCTATTTGTTTTTGTAAACTAATATGATATGTGTTTACCTTTTGCCGTCTCTACTTTGATTTACCGTGTCATACTGACATCGAAATGTGAATTTATAAAAAAAATCACTTAATGCAAAAATATGTACATGAAATGGGATTAAAGACTGTTCACGATAAAGTGAGCACTTTTGAAATCAACCATAGAAAAATGTCATGGCCCTGCCTGCATATATCATAACGGACGCACTGTGTGACATGCGCCCAGTAAAGTTGGTAGCGATGTATAGAAAAAAGTTCCTTATCTAAACGTCAAATTAAATGTGTTAGTTAACCACGTGTAACAGTCTAAATTATTTCGTTCGCTTTGTACTTTTTTTGTTGTATTGAAGTGTAAAAAAGAGCAGATTTGTGAAATATTTACTTTTTAATAAATTCAAAGTTTCACTTGATCGATGCACGAATAAAGTGACGAGGCCCATGGCAGTGTTAATTTACATAAGGCGGAAGAATACATAACCTGCATACAAGTAGATATAAAACAGTGCTTTCAAAATTGCTCATTTTACCGTGAACAGACTTTATTTATGAATATTGGGTAAAGGTAAGTTATTTAGGGGATAGAGAAGTTGACACTGGAACGCAAACAAACACAGACTTGCAGGTCAAATGAGGCGTAGAAGCCGACAGGAAAAAATAGACTTTAAAAGTTTTGTTCCGTGGAAATTAACATAACTAGATACAGAGAGCACAGTCGGAATTATAATGCAAAAATACTTCCTTGTCTTCTTAATTATTTTGCAAATGCGTTCCCATTTGTAACCAGGCCAACGCTGTGTCTGAAACCTTCTGCTGGACGGCAAGAAACTATATCCCTTCAACTTGCATGGCATCTAGAATACTACGCATTAGTATTAGACTGCATGTCTTGTGATTACTAATCCTTCCGTGAACAGGGGTTATCTGAGACCCGCCTGTTGCTACAGCATATATGCCACGCAACTTAGCCCTCAAAATTGAGTGTTTATAATGATAAATTGGGACCATTTATATTGTACATGAAGTTAACTAACGATTATATGCCGGTTATGACACTCACTATTTTAACTGACGTAAAAGTTATGCGTTTATCGCACTCGCCGCACTGGCATTTACTTACACATTTGCAGTCAGTTTTTTTTTCTGCAAGGAAAAAACGTACATTACGGAATTTCAAGGAAAATTATGATTTGACAGCCAGCTGCCCCGTTTTCTTTTCATTCCTAGGATCCATAAACAGCTTGTCTATAAAATACAAACATTATAAGTATACGGCATTAATAAATTTTTTAAAGTTAATTAAACGTCTTAAAATTATCCCGACGGAAAACTAATTGTTTCAAAACAATTAAAGTTATAAATTATTAATCCGTTAACTCAGATACAGAGTGATTATTATTTTGCAATCGCTAATAGAGACGTATGTAATTGGAGGACGTTTTCATTCAATTCCAACGTCCATGTGTTTTGGTTTTTTATTTAGTGAATATAAGGTATAAAAAATATTAAATAGCAGGTTAGTATACAGATTCGCTGTTTATGTAACAAAAATATTAATTACAGCAACCAAAAAAGAAAACTAATTTTGTCGCCCGTATAAGTTGAATATCTTCAGTTTCTAGGGTGTTCTCCTACAACTCAATCTCCTGTCAGGGTTATGTAATTTTCATCTGAGGTGTATAATTTTAGTGAAACAGCTATCGCGGTGTATAACAGCTTCCCACAGCAGAAGGGAAAATTTGTCACGCTGATGAAAGTAACCATGGCGAAGCTGGGTCTGAAACTTCACGAACAAATACGTCCAGCTCCCCCCCCCCCCCTTCTCTTCCTTCCAAGAAGCAATATTACCTGAGTGCTGCAGTTCATTAACAGAAAAGTTTCAGATACTTAAAGCCATCAAAGAAACACACAGACTACAAACAGTCCTCTCTCCATCTTATATTCCTGATAATTATGTTTCTTGTTTGAGAGTTTTATTAGCAATTTAACTGCACTGTCGCTATGTCGTTCGCTGAATCACACGAAAAAGATGACATTCGTTTTTCTTAATTAAAAAATACTGCGTTTAGGCCAAAACCAAATTTCACAAGTGTAAAATTCCCGTGGACGGTGGAAAGATTTAGACGACTCTTAACATCGTGGTCTTGAGAGCCGAAGAAGAGGAAGTGAGGTGAGTATAGAGCTACGCTGGAATGTAAGGGGCGGGGAAACGGGAGATCCCCGAGAAAACCCGCCAACCAGCGGTATCTTCCAGCACGATTCCCACATGCGAAAATCCGGGAGCGACCCGGCCGGAAATCGCCTAAATGGAAGACGAGTATAGAGCGTTTCACTCTTAGATTTCAGTGTGCTGTGTAATGGACATTCATTCACTCTCTCTTTCCAATACATGGTTCCTGACGTTAACTCTGTCCTTGTTCCTGCGTGCACTGTTGCCTGATGTGTTATCTTTCTCCAGCCAAAAACAAATAAATGCCATTTTCGTTGCATGCGCACCATGCAATCACAATGATAGGGTTTCTCACAGGCTTCAGTTTCAAAGGAGCCGCTTGGCTTTGCGTCGCAGGATTCGATTCCTTTAAGAGTTGGCAGGGAGGTAAACAGATAAAAATTATCTTAATTAGGCCGTTTCCTTCACCGCTCATTTGTTTCTCAGCTTGCCAGTTACGTCACAAAGCTGAAGCAATCTGGCAACAGTGAGCGCCTTAAGCCCTGTACTGCAATCTAAGCGTGAGACGGACTGTAGTCTGATCACTTCACCACCGCGGGCCCGGAAATAGAAAATAAATTATAAATGTACGTTTTAACGCGCACTTCGCAACTGGACAGACTGTGATTCGTAAGCTCAATTTTACATTCTTTACAAACAGTCTAAATCACTGTTGATATAGAAGTGAAAGAATTTCTAGAAGTGCTTTTCTTGTACGGACAATGCATTTTTATTATCCATTCATTGTTACTTCAACCTTTTCTGAAGCCATGGAAAAGTTCTGCTTTCTGGATATTCCTCCGCCTCGTGCAAACTAAACTTAAAAAGTCTGAAAAATTTCACCAGAGGGACAATGCACAACATTCGTGAGCACTCAGTTGTAATTATATTTTGTATGAGAACTATTTCTCTCTAGACGTTACCAACATACCGATTTTCTCCCTGTTTTTATTCAAATTATTTATCAATGAAGCATTATAATTTATAGATAAGATATTAATTACATTTCAATTTAACAGGAAAAAAAGTTAATTTTATGAACACAAGTATAAAACGCTTGTGGTACAGGACATATTTAGGAAATTACTAAACACATCATAAATGGGGAGATTTTTCAAAGGTTTGATTCAAAAAGGCCGAAGAAACCGTGAATGGACTATAACGAGTCTGTACACAGATTTTGGCTATCAATTTCATGTCAATGCTAGAAAATATATTCAACCGTAAACATGGATTCGTTTAGATGTCTATTTTTTATACAGACACTGCGCACATAATAACTTTTTCTACGACAATTATTTATTATCCTTGCACTGGAATGTTTGTGTTGTAGGTAGAAACCAGCCACACGAGCTTAGTATTGAGTGTTAAAATGGGGATAAAAAGTTAGGAATGGATTTCCCCAAAACGAGATCCGTCACCTGCAATCCAAGAAAATTCTGATAAAGACCATTTTTGTATACTTACTCGATAACCCATCCATTCAATTATGTTCTACAAATGCTTGTAAAGAAATTCATTTGAATTTTAAGTTTTATAAGGCAGTGGTATTGCATAATAATAAGCAATTGGCATATATTTACATGTGTATTTCTTGTTATACGCCACATGATTACTTCACTACTTGAACACCGTATATGTTGGCAGTCTGATAAACAGTTCTTTAAATCGGACTGCATACTTCCATCTGGCACTATCTTCTAAAATTGTAGGCGAAAAGAGTTTACGACTTCAGAAAATCTACGCGCCGAGTACGTGGTGTTTACATAAAACGTTTGGCTCAAGTTTCTTCTTAAATTAATTCGGTTATCCTATAATCTACCTCAAAATATTTAAATTCTACTATTTTGGAAAACAGCCAAAGATAGTATGTTTTTGTTCTCTATGTTACTACTTGCGAACCAAATTTTGCGTAAATGAATTAATTTATTCTTGAAATGTAACGAATGGCAAAAATATATATATATATATATATTTAAAACGACATTATGCTGTCAGTAATTAAAAAACTTCACAAAGTTTTGATTAGCCTCGCTTATTAGCTGGAAAAGTAAAAAGATAGTAAGTAAAATTACATTTTACCAGGCCACGATATTGAACATATCTGATTTCTAAATATTTATACATTTAAGAGGTCTTCTTTAACCCTACTTGAATGCGAAATTTTACGGATTTTTCATAAATACTTCCTGAGATATAAGTAGAGGAATATAGATGAGTTTGTAGAAAGGGTACGGGGGACCGGAGCTCAGAATTGTTCATGCTCTGTCATTCCAGTCACCTGGCAGCCATCTTGGAAGCCAGTAAAATCAAAGGCCACTGGATTCCAAGATTACCGCCTGGTGACCGGAATGACAGAGCATGAACAGCTCCAGCCCACCATCCGCTTGCGCCAAAGTCATCTATATTCCTCTACTGATATAGTATACGATATTAATTTTCTATGTGACATTATCTCCCAAAAACCAAGTTTGAATTTACTTCTGCATGAGGTTAACCAACAATCAGGTTTCACCTTAGAATTCTGTACGACTTGTGCCGGAAATTACCGGCCCATAAGACAGCAACTTCGTCTCTGTCCTTCTTTCAGTGAAATATTATTTGCATTAAGCAGAGACAAAACCCCCTCGGCAGTACATAAGATAATAGTGCGTAGGGTTTGTGGAACTTTGGTACATTATTTTCTTTTTCAGATATTATATATATTTAATATAAAATATATATTATATATAAAATATTGTTTTATAAAAATGTCCTATAGAACAATATGAAAGAGTAACATATTTATTTAATTTAAAATATGAGACAACGGACATTTGCGTAAATGTCCGTTGTTGCAACCGTATATAATTTTACAAAATAATATAATAGAGTGCAGTGAATATTACAGTCGTGGGACGAGCAACTGGTGGGCACATTTATATTTCTTTACTGTCGCCATGGTTGGGATTACTTCAAGTGTAAAGTGAAGCACTTAGATGTTTGTAGCTATACTACTTTCACTATATTTGAATTTTATTTAACATGAACAGAATAAATGTGACGGTTTACAAGCTATTTATTTTTCTCAGTTATCGCAAGGGGAGAAAAATTTAAAAACGAAGTGCTCAATAATTAATTGACCTTCATCAGCGAGGCAGCAGACAAATAAAAGGGAATTTAAAAATTTAACCATGACGTGTGTGATAAGCACATATGGCTGTGTGGATGTGGAATAAAAAAAATGCTCTCTTTTGTTTGCATGAAAATATGTTTAAAATATTTTTTAATTATTAAATTTAATTTTTTTTAAATCTCACATATCTGTGGTTAAAACATCACAAAGTAAAATGGCGGTAATATTTTATCGGCGCAGTATAAAATAGGGGACGAGAGAGGAAATTACCCCGTTAAAATAATATTTTACCAATAAAGCTTTTTGTGACAAAAAAATTTTAATTCGAAGTTATTCAAAAAGGATGGTGCAAAAGTAAAGCTGATTTATCCATGCACCATCTTTTTTGAGTAGACCTAAGTACTTAGGGAAATCTAAGCGAAATGGACATTTGAAGTTCACTGAATATTTAGTGTTTGTTAAATGTTCGTTTTGGTGAATAACAAATGAAAGTTTTGTTTGTCTTTCCATTTATCTATGATTATTATTAAAATGGTACTGAAATAATTACTTGAAACGTGATTTGAAATGTTGGCAAAAGCTACTTCGTTAAGGTGAAGGATTTTATTACAACATGTACTCCTTTATGCAATCCAGTCATGTCTGATTTTGTACATGTACTTTAAGGGAATATTAAGGAGCATATTGCTTTAATGTATGGCCATTTATGACGTTAGGGAAGTTTTATTTCACAATTTTAATTGACTTAAGTTGATTGTGTGGAAGTATTTAGTTGGCAATAATGAAATTTTAAGATTTTCGTAAAACATTCGTTAAAGCTGTGTTCTAAAATTTTTTTTTCATTTTCGTGAAATCCAACGACATTTTTCTTTCTTGTTTTGTTAAACATAAAGTCCCTTTCTCGCAAACTTATGTTTCAGAGCTTATCTTCGCACTTAAAAAAAAAAATTCGTTCCGTAAACTCACTCTCCCTCCCACATTCACATATCCAGTATCACTTAGCAGCCAAACCTGTGCTGGAAGCCATGATCCACTGCTACGACTAGTGTGTCAGTGCGTGCTGTGACTGTGCTATCCAGGATCACCAATAGATGTCAGTACTGTCATCACATATCCCAGTTTTACCCACTTGCGAGCAATTGCATTTGTTCGTGTTGACCCGTTTACATTTGACTGTTCCTCATACATAAACATTATTGTTCTAAATCCCCTGTCACGCTGTCAAATTTTTCCGTCAAACTGCTTCAAACAAGTTTGGCCAAATAAACGTCATAAACGGCGCCATATTTGTCTCAAAAAGTTGAATGGCTTCAGTTTCCATCAAATATTTGAAAATTCGATTCTAAAATTTATTTGATGTTTGACGGTCTCAGCCAATCAGAATCGTCCACGACAAAAATGGACAACAAGAAACTTAAAATAACGAACAATTGCTGGAAACGAAGTAAGTTCTGAAGATAATTAATTTATGTAGAAGCTGTCAGGGCATGGATGGTATTTTAAGTGAATATTGCACATAATGTTACAAACTCAGAGGCTTAAATTCCATTGTGCAGGAAACACATATTATAAAAAAAAAAAATTAATCTAGTAAAGAAACGAAAATAAATTACAATATCACTTACATTCCTTCCTGTGATGGACTGCATAGAAAAACAAAAGCAATATATCACTTTGAAAATAATTTTTAAATGATAATTCAAATTAAATTCTCCCAGTAAAAAATTTGACAGTGTGACACATTTTCAAACACATTCATCATTAGTTGATAAAATTTGTTGGAAGGAAATATTTGATGGCCGTATTTTGTCTTCAAATTTTACTGTCAATTATAGTTGGAGGCGAAAGTTTTGACAGTGTGAAAGAGCTTAAAACAAAGGGAATAAGCCTAGAATATGTTGTCTGTCACAAAACGAGCCAGGTATGCAGCCAGAAACTGAGTAATAAAATAAATTTTCTGGTACCTGCGGTAATTTTAAAAATAGGTGTTTATAATTTTGCCACTATTTTAGTAAGAGAAATAGCTAAGAAGTTAAATGTTACATTTTTTAGATATGTTAAAAATATTTTGAAAAGATAATTACCTCGCAGGCATGCTATACTTACAATTGTTGGGAAAAATAAAGAAGTTATTAAACTGCAAAATACAGTTTTTATAGAAGCCGTACTTTTACAATAGATTACAGGTACTAAAAATAAGTGTACACCAATGCGTTGACAGCATTCACAAAATCCTCTTCTAATAGAGCAATTCTGCGGTGACGGGCACGCCAAATTTGCCGTCGGATAAGAGGATTGCAAACCCATTGTAAATAGTGTGACTAGGGGGGGGGGGGGAAGAGTGTAGTCCAACCCCCAGGCGGCAAACCATCCCCTGCACTGACTGCATGGAGCCGACTGTAGATTAACTCTGAATTAAACAATCTACCACTTCAGCGCTACCGCGTGACGTCACGATCACAGAGTAGAAGCTTACTACGATAATAACGAAGTTCAAGCGAAGACCTAGATATGCGATAGTATGCGATTGTTTCCTCTGGCCTGAAGTGATTACCTATAAAACTAAGTCAATTAAATACACGCCTTTGTACACCATCAATAATGTGCGCAATTTTCACGGTACTACAACTTGGAACCTCTATATTTCACAATTTCCAATTGTGAAAGGTCACAATTTTTACTATCCCTGTATTTAGTCGGCTTGATTCTCACACGCATTAGTGAATGAAGGGTAACAGTCTCAACACAGCATCTCGCCAGAGCGTATCAGGGGTAGCAAATCAGTGTGGCCATCAGAAGTGAGTTGGCCAGAATAGTCAATTTACTAGGAAAGTTCTGATGTATATGCAATTCAGAGAAGAGAAAACATCCCAAAGTTGATCCAGCGTCAGATGAATTTTTTCATGTCACTCAGTGCGCCAGTTAAAATATATGCAGGTAGGTGTAGTGACAATTTGGTAACGTTGATTTCAAAAGTGCTCATTTTATCGTGAATAGCTTTAACCGAGCATGTTTAAGCACGTGATAACACACGCGTGATTATGCATCCTAGACCTGGGACCTGCTGACTGCGCTGGGCTACAGAGCAGACCACCACACACACACGAAACGGCGTTGCGGCTCCTTGGATGCGGGCGTACCCATCCTCTGGTTGGTTGTGCGAGGCTCTGGGAACAGGGCCTTGTGTCCGATTGGCCACTGCCGGCTACGAAACGTTCCCTAATGGCTGCCCTGCCGGCTGGCGAGTAGGTTACCAGGATCTGATTGGCGAACGGCGTCCCAGCGTTTTTATGACCGGTGACGCCATGTTGCTGGCGCGTGCGGGTGGAGTTCGCGGAACAGGTGACTGTCACCTCTGTATTCTTAAGGTTGAAGTAAAGCAACTGTCCATGGAGCACTGCACCCGACTGTACACTGTGGAGAACTCAAATAAATTAGTACAGACATCATGAACATTGTCAGAAAAGTACTATTTATGCTCTATATGAGAGCATTTAAGCGCGTTTCCGATTTGGATTCTTCGAAAAGCGGAATTTACAAGAAAATCTTCTTCAAGAAAGATGGTCATAATATTTTCAGTGATCATGTGTAATAACATCGTATTATGTCGAGAAGCGCGGGAGAGATAAGGACGACATTGCCACGCATATCGAGTGCGCCATCGCCGCTAAGCGCAAGGTTCTGAACCGGTGTACAGAGTTATAGTAGCTCTGTGTGTATCTAAAGGCTCACGATAAAGTTAGCACTTTTAAAATCATCCTTATAAAAAGTCACTGCTCCTACCTGCAAACATTTTAACGGGCGCACTGAGGGACATGCACCCAGTAGAGTTGGTCACGATGGAAGGAAAATAGTTCCATATAACTGCGTCCAATAAAAAATGTTAGGTAACCATTTGTGACGGCTGTAATTATTTATTTCACTTTCTGGGTTTTTTAATGCTCCAAAGAATAAAACTGATCATAATTGAAAAATATTTAATTTTCCAATAATTTTACAATTTCACTGGACAGATCCATGAATAAAGTGATGAGGTCCAAGGCAATGTTAATATATACTAATAAATAAAATAGAAGTGTCTATCTGTGATTTTCGAGTTTTCTACTTTTAGTTATTTTTACTTATAGTATAATTGATTACTAAGCCATATCTAATGTTAATTTTTTTTCATGTCTGTCTGTCTGTCCGACCGGATTTAACTCAAAAACCGCTTAACGTATTGACATCTAATTTACACAGTGTAAAGATAATAACCCCAGGACCAACATAGTCTTTGTTTCATCGAGATATCTCAAACTGTTCCGAAAATATGATGATCAGGGATGTACATAGGTACTGGATTAAGCTTTTCTTAGGATTACTGCACAAAAAAAAGCATTGTTAAAAAAAGTTCCGTAATTTCTTCTTTCTTCTTTGTTCATGGGCTGTCCTCCTTTCCTTCCCAAGAGCACTACCTAGAGCGATTCCAAGTCCCAAATGTCATGCGAACGAAGTAGCATAGGAAAGCTAGTTTTACATTGAATGTAAGACTACACAACGTGCATACAAATATATCTTAGGCAGGGCTTTCAAAAATGCTAATTTTACCGTGAACAGCCTATATGGTACTTCCAGCGGTGGCCCTATTGTTTGTAGGAAGGTTGAGTGCAGGGTCCTTGAGCAGTTTTGTACGTATCTGATGCGTATATTTTGAAATGCTTTGGAAGAGCAGTTTTTAGACGTTCTGGAATGTTCTTAAATGAAGTTTATAATATACGTGCCATTTTGAAAATATTCAATAGCTTGTCTTAAGTGTCCTTTCTTTTCGTAGATCAGCACATTGGGTGCACGTTTGATAGTTACATTGAAAAACGTATTGCAAACACTCTTCGACGCAGGTAGGCGAGAGCCTTACAGTAAATACCACTGGACAGTGTTTTTTCTCGAGAGGCTTTCCATCCTTATCCCAGGCAAATGGCAGTGTAAGTTACGCGACGGCAACATTCACAGTTTCTCGCTCGTTAGCGCGAGGTACTAATTAGAGGTCCGCCACACTAGGTTGAATTTGCGTCGTACGATACAGTTCGTCGGGGGCGGGTTTTGACTGGCCGGCCTCACTCGCGCGAACAATTGGAACTCGACGCGACTTTGGTGTTGCAACCAGCGCACGATGCCGGTCACGTTGTTTATCCCCCAACTCATATTCCGGCCTCGCCGGGGCTCCTTTGAGCCTGCACGAGGCAACTGCGATAAGCCGGGCACAGTGGCGGCGCGGCGTTGCGAACTATCTCTCCAGGAGGCAGGCAAGGATCTATCCGGCGTCCCTGCTTCCCTCCTCGCTTTCGCTATTCACGTAATTCCTCGCACAAAAGTTCATGGGCGCGCTCTTCGCTCCAAAGGGCTTCATCTGCCAAGTGAAACTCCCTGGCGAGTAGGAGCAGGGAGGTCAGAACAAGTCAGTGCCGAACTCCCCTGGGTTCCTCGCCAGCGACCCACTGCTAAATAAGCTCTCTTTATCAAGGTGGTATGGATTAGCAGCCACCAGCAAGGCTATATATTATTCGCGGTTTCTTCCCACTTTTTGAGAATCAAGCCTGTGAAAAATCATCCCCATGTATCACGTGTTTAGTTATTTCCTGAATATGCCGTGCTGAACGTATTAACATACGAATATAAAAACTGCCATGTGTACAATTTATGCCCAGACTCCATGATTCTTTGTTCGCTGAAGGAGTTGGTAAAAAAAAATCGTAATGTTCGCGTAAGCAAGGCAAGAACGTACAAAAGTGTATTGGTACGAACTATTCCGAAAAAGTAAAATAATTACGTGTGTAAAGTGTAGGATAAATGCGATGGACATAACCCACGCCTCCAGCTGCACGCCGTATGCATGCGAAGTGCACCTGGGCTCGAGGCCGAGACCTTTCACCAAGTCTTCTCGCAACAACGGAACACTCCCGAAAACAAATTTAATTCAGAGAAGAAATATGCAAGTGTATCTCCTCTATTGCACGGAGTAATCTACACGGACCAGCCGTCAGCTGCCGTGACCGTGGAATAATGTGACGAAAATGTTCATTTCCTCCTCCTCGGAAGAATAATCCTCTAAGGTAAGGTGTTTGAATTAAAAGTGGAATATTGCGATAGAGACGAGAGTGCGGTTCATTTGCGCCGTCCACAAAGTTCCCCACAAACATCGGAAATATGAAAAAATAAATTGCGGGTGAAAGACGTTCAACCAAGTACGACAGCGGAAATCGCGAAATTATTTACCTAATTTAATAAAAAAAATATAAACTTTTTAACGTATGTTCGGAACGATGTGACGGGGCGTAACAGAGTTTGGAGGCCATCGAACACATGGCCAGAGGTGCTAGTGTGAGGTTGTGCATATGAGCTTTGCTCTGTGTATAGAAAAACCCAGGTGATGAAAACCTCCCATTCCCTCGCAATTTTTTGTAGTGGAAGAAATACATGCACATGTCATATAGTATAAACAACATATCGACATGCGTGAATAATTGTATGGATGGGGAAAGAAAGGAATGTTAGGTGTACGAAAAACATTATTAGGTAAAGAGATATATAGGCATGATTTATTAACACATATTTTTTCTTTTGTTTTCTGTCAGTAAATATGTTTATCTTATAAAATATTTTCTTTCGCGTGTTTTGTTAAACATATTTTTTTTCATTAAATATGTTTATTTTTTTAAATGTTTTCTGTCAAATGTTTTGTGTGAATACGACGTATGTATACAGTAGTATGTTTTGGTGCAGGATTCCAGGATTCGACACTCCGGCTGTGGCCGCCATCTCGATTTCCGCAGTTTTGGAATTCATGTAGAAAATTGCGTGATTTTACCCTAAAATTACTTGTTTTTACCCAAAAATCGCATCAGAAATCGATTATTTTACCCAAAAATCTATCATTTTCCCAAAAAATCCACTTTTTTCCAAAATTTACTTTTTCACTTTATAAGATTTTTTAAAAATTTATTAAAAAACTTTAATTTCCAAAGGTGCTTCCAGCACCACGACCAGCAGACGACTGACTCCCTCACCCCCACTCCCCTCTACTATATTCATTCCGCCATTTTAATTTTTTCATTCGTTATTTGTTTATACATTACTGGAGGTCACCGTCTTGGTAGACGACTGCCATCTTAGTAAGTGACGACTATTTTGGTAGGCGACCACCATCTTGGTAGGCCACCACTATCATGGTAGACATCACCCATCCGCCATATTGGAAGCCGAACACTATTCTCTTGACTCCATGACATTGATTGACCTTAAAAACAAAAACTCGAGAAAAATATATAAAAGTAACCAGCATAATTCAATACAGACTATCACTGCCATGTTAGATGGAGACTACCTCGACCTTGACTCCATGACCTTGAATGGCCATTAAATCAAAAACTCGGCAAAAATATATGTGAAGGGGGAGAAGCTAGCCAAACCGATCCACCTTCCATGCAGCTGCTGTCAAACTAAACCTCTCACCTTACCTCCCTACTGCTTATAATATACGAGTGTGCAAGTCCAATTACATAATATTGACTCCAAACCAAACGTAAAGCACCATTCATAAATTGTGCAGACACCAGCCAATCACCTAACTGCCACATGATTTCAGGTGGCCAACCACATGCACGTATTGAAACATCGCATGAGGAAGTCAGTCTCCGATTCCAAAATGACTCATATTGTTTCCAAAATGACCCGCTCACCCTCACCACCGCCACTGTGGTACTGCGGTGCTGCGGTAGTAACTGTGGTGCTAATTGTGATTACAGTGCTAATTGCGGTGCTGCTGTGCTGATTGCGGTGCTGATTGCTGTGCTAATTGTTGTGCTGATTGCAGTGCTGCGGTGCTAATTGCGGTACTGATTGGGATTGCTGTGCTAGTTGTGGTGCTGATTGCAGTGCTGATTGTGATTGTGGTTCTACGTGTGGTAAGTGTGGTGTGGTGTGTGTGTGTGTCTGTGGGGGGGGGGGGAGGGGGGTCCGCAAGTGAAAAGAAATCCCATGTACTTTAAAATAAAATTATATAGTCTTATTTCCAAAAGCTGAAATGCAAACATTTTATTTAATAATCTCGCTATATATATAATGCCCCTCGGTGTATTTAATCTCTTCTTGGGCAAACTGTATTTAAACTTTGCAATACAAGTGACCATAGCTACAGCAGGCCCCCACCATTCTTCGCCATTGGTCGATGCACAACATGGTTTTTGTACTGAACAATGCTGAACCACAACTGACCCCCACGATGCTTCCCAATTGGTTGTCGTTGCGTCATGCCGATATGCATTTTTGAACATTTTACAGTGAACGGAAACTATAAGTGGTTGACACCACTCCTGAAACGCGTATGTGAGTATAATTCTACCATTCATTCTACCCCTCGTATGTAGCCGAAAACGTGAAAACGACTCCCTGCTTCGAACATCGTATGTTATTCCGAAGAGGAGGGAAAGCCAGGTTTGGTGACTTGGTGCGGATTTGAAATGTGGGTGTTTCCACAAAGGCTTCCGTCAGAAATTGTCTGCAGAGCTGTAGGAGGTGTGCGTATACGACATATGTACCCACGCATGTTTAACCTCGAAAACATATACAGAGAACCCACTATTGGTGGATTTTACGCCGAAGAGATCTGGCCTATGCAGTTTCCAAATTTTAACTTGGTGAGAAGGTGCTGAAACGATGTAATGGCCGTGATTACATGCAGTGGCTGGGACATTAGAAGCGTGATGATTCCTGGGTCGATGAGAAAGACATTTTGTCATAACAACCCTGCTACAACTACCATTTAATGTAAATGTATAACTTTTACTATAACAAATTTTTGCATGTTTTGCTGAAATTTTCGTTTTTTTTTTTTTCATATATGCCCTTCCCTATGCCTGTGGGTTGCTGTTTATGCACTCATTGGTGCGAGACATATACTTGTTTACAGTAAAATATAAATTCTATAAATTTTACCTTGGTGATGTGTGTAGCAGACGGTCATATATTGTTTTCTCTGGCATAGCTGTTAAATGTATTTATATATATTTATATATAGGCCTATATAATATTGGTGGATGGGATAAAACAAATTTTCATTAATGACTTTGTGTTGTAGCGAAGAAGGAAAAATATGTAGGACGTTCCTTGACAGTGCGGGGGATACTAATCGTTATGTGCACTGGTTTTGTCATTGACATGTTCCCTGCCCGTATTTTACCAATTGCCAAACGTGAACCTTCCATATTTTTTATGTCTTATCGTGTGTATAGTGATGTGTAATTTTTTTTTCTAAGTGAGTTTGTTCCCCGGTCAATATAGTAGCGCATATTTTGTTCCGTCTGGAAACATTTTTTTCGCGGCAGTACTGTGCCATATTTTTTCTCCTTCGTACTCTACCGTGTATATTTTCATATGTGTTGAAGTGTGTGTGTGTGTGTGTGTGTATGTATGTATATATATATACATACACACATACACACACATACACGCCCAGCTGCAACGTGTGCAAAATTTGCATACGTCGCGAAAACCTCACTGACCGCACACGTCTCGCGACGACTTTCGCAGCGGCCTGCAGCTGCTCTTCCTTCGTACTATAATTTCAATTGCGTTCGTAAATGTATATCCTTTTACTTTCAAATATAACTACACTAACTGTAACGACAGTGTGTTTTATTAACACTTGTATTAAACTTTTAAGAAAACTTTTTTTGACTAATTGTGTTTTTTTAAAACTGATATAAAATATTTTTTACCAGCTATGTTTTTTAACCACTAATATAAAACATTTTTAATTTCCAGAAGTTTTTTTAAACTTATGTAAGCAGGTCATATACAAATTATTTTTTTAATCACATTTATTTATTTACACACACATTGCAGTAACATTATTCTGCATTATACAAGGAATACTCTTCTCCAAGTTTTTATTACACACGAAGTTTTTTAGATACGCCACAGGTTCCTCGTATTCTTTTGTCTACATGTACCACAGATTATCATACGTCCAGAGCCTTAATGCTTGCACATTGCACGACGCACATCGTCCATTTTCACACTTGTGAAGTCTTGAGACGTACATCTCTACCAGCTGCCCGAACGGTGGGCATCGGCGATACCTGTAGAGATCCACAATTTTCGTACCAGAGGGACACGCGTTCCGCATCGCCAACTCTTGGCGATTAACGTACACGGGGTATTAGGGTATTATGTCTTTCTCCAATGCTTCGCGAATGTCCCCGTATGGAGTATTTCCGTCAACCCACCTAAGTCCATTCATTTGTGGGCGGTATGCCCATTGCGAGGTGAGGTCGAGGTGCTTCCATTGACATGGTGGTAAAAACATAAACACTTTAGTTTGCTTGTCGTCGTTGCTGTACGAGAAAGCAATCTGCTTGATGGTGTAGGAGTCCAGAGCACGAAACCCTTGGATATTGCAAAACATTTTTTCACAGATACTAAAATTTTTTTACAAAGTCATTCCACACTGTATTCTGGGTTTGCTTCCTCGTCGTCGGGTAGTGCTTGCCAGTAGAACACTATCACGGGCTCTTCCACGGGGAAGGCGAGCATTGCGAGGGCTTCTTGTGCAGGTATGGCTTGTGCGTATAAACCTTGCACGGGGTCAGGCTATGTGGGGAAGTCTTCTTTGGGTTCAGCTTGTGCGTAGAAACCTTGCATAGGAGCGGGCGCTGCCAAGGCTACTCGGCGGGCCTTGCACCAACCCCTGCGATATGATATGTCGGGAACCGAGGTGGTGCAGCCCTCGAATCTCGCCTTTCACACAAGACAGTCCCGTATGTCTTCATACAGCTGTAGGTAGGTCTGCAAATACTTGATTATGGCCAAAATTTCGTAAAGTGCGTAGAACAGGAGAAATTCTTTCGGCAGATACGGCAACACGTCCTGTTTGTCCAAGGCACTAAGCGAACGCACCCAGACGAATTCTAATGGGTGAAAGGATTTTATGACCACTGGACAACCTGCATACATTTTTAACAACTTTTCCCAGAGAACCTCGGGGTGCGTCTCATAAAGCCAGAGTTTAAAGGAGGTGGAACGAAGATGACTAATTGGTGGAGGCTTGCCGACAGTCGAATGAAGGTGAATAATTAACTAATGAGAAGAATTGGCCGTATAACTAACCAGTGCGAAGCATTGATGGGGGTGGCATGGAGGTGACTAATTGGTGGAACAGGGGTGGTGGAGGCTTGCCGACAGTCGAACAGAAGTGGTGGAAGATCGCTTACTAAACAGTGATTAGCCAAGCAGAGATATTGGCAAGGCAATTAGCCAATGAGAAACAATTAAGAAACGATGGTTTCCGAAGACACACGGGAAAATTAGCCAATCGGGAGGGTTGTCATGTGGGTGGAGGCCTGCTGACTAAACATTAATTAGCCAATAATAATCATTGGTGGGGTGGAATGGAGGTGTCAAATTAACCAATCGGAAACATTGGATCGAACGATAGTGGTGGAGACTTGCCGACTAATTAGCCAATGGGAAGCATTGACGGAGTAATTAGCTAATGAGAATCAATGGCGTGGGCACTTGAACACTTAAATATATTGGAGGGGATGAAGTGAATTCGACTAATTAGCTAATGGGAAACATTGGCAGGATGGAACTGAGGTGACTAATTGGAAGTGGTGGGGGTGGAGGGGAACCGACTTATTAACCAATGGAAATCATTGGTGGGATGGAACCCTGTTGACAGTCGAACGAAATTAAGTAATTAGCCAGTAGCAATCGGCGAGGGTTAGTCGTCTGCTGACAGTTTAAGGTGAGGGAAAAACTCTAAAATAAATGTTGCTTACCAATATGGCAGTGGAGCGCGAAGGTGACTAATTGGCTGAAAGTCAGTGAGAGCATACCACAATGGCGGCTAACATAGGTGAATAATTGACCGAACATATGAGAGAGCATACCAATATGGCGGCCTCCAGCCATCTACAAACAAATTATACTTACCAATATGGCGGCCATGACAAAAAGATTTTAATGATACTTTTTTTATACATTTTAATACGATTTCAAATAAAATTTTAAACAATATTTTAAGTATTTTTTTTACAAAAAAGTTTTTGATAATAATTTCTTACAAAAAATGTATAATAATAATTATTTTTTTAATATTTTAAGAATTTTTTCTGTTATTTTTAATTCGTTGTTTAAATGCCAGAAGATAGCCATCTGACAATGGCGTGATGTCTTTTTTCAGACATTACAACAAAGATAAAGGCCCAGTGTATTTTTTAGGATAACAGATTGATATCACCGAAAATATGTCGGCGTAATATCACAGAGCAAACACGCTGCAAGCATCTTAAAAATGTTTCTGGGCCGATTCCCATATATCATCTTTGTCTTTTCGGTGTGTTGACCATCATCTTATTTATTCCGGCCCAGTAACGTTTTCAAAACAAGGCTATTTATCACAATAAAGATATAAATATGATGACTTTTTGCCGACAAACTTTTCGAAAGTGTTTTGAATATGTAAGATATTAAATAGCTGTTAACGCCATGATGTCTTTTTTGAGACAGAACGTTTACCATTAGAAAAAATACAATGGCACGCTGTATTTTTTAGAATAACGGATGGATAACACCTTAATTATGTCGGCGTGATATATCACAGCCAACATTTCGCCAATACCTCAAATATCATTCTGGGCCGATTTTGATATAGCATCTTTGTCTTTTCGGTAAACTGGCCATCATCATATTTATTCCAACCCAGCGACGTTTTCGAGACAAGTTTCTTTATCGCAATAAGATATAAATATTATGTCTTTGCGACAAACTTTGGGAAATTGTTTTGAATAGGCAAGATTTTAGCTAGCGTTAATTGCATCATGTATTTTTTGAGACAGAATGTTTCCGTTAGAAAAAAGGCAATGGCCTACTGTATTTTTTAGAATAACAGATGGTTATCACCTAAATTATGCTGCAGTGATATCTCACAGTTAACCTGTCACCAATACCTCAAAAAATATTCTTGGCCGGTTCCAATACAGCATCTTTGTCTTTTCGGTAAGCTGGCCAATGTGTTATTTATTCCGCACAGTAACGTTTCGAGACAATGCTCTTCATCACAATAAAGATTTTTATCTGATGTGTTTTGCCGATAAATTGTTGGGAATGTTTTCAATAGGCAAGATGTTAGCTAGCTGTTAGTTGCATGTTGTTTCTTTTAGACTGTGTGTTAACGGTGTTTTCGTGATTATATGTGTCAAGTGGTAGCCCATGGCATTTGTTTACTTGAAGTTTTTTTTCATTTGTACAACCATACCATAGTTAAATAAAAAAACTAAAAAAAAAAAAACTGTTTTGTTTGCAAGCCTCTGAAGAAATAGTTTTTTTTAAATAATCCTTGTTTTAAAATTATTTAATATATTGTCATGGAATTTATACATTCCTTTAAAATAACGTGTCATGATATATTTTAAATTACTGGAGAGTATCAGCAATTTGCCCCATGGAGTATAGGTTAGCATACTGAACTGTCAACTCAAGGGACTTATGTTCGAATCCCGCACTCGGCAATTAAAGGATTGTCATATCATACAATGCGTTGAGAAGTAAATGAAATGAATATATGTAAAGAGGAAATAACACTTATTTAAATTTTAGATTTAAAAGTTTAGGCATATTTCATGGTTATAATGCTTATTTTTGGACACCATGCCACTACAGGCCCAGCATCGTAACGACATCTAGCCATTGCAGTCCCGGCATCGTAACGACACCAACTGTCGCAGGCACGGCATCGCAGCGACATCCAGCCGTCACAGGCCTAGCATCGTAACGACATCTACCCGTCACATGCCCGACACTTCGGTTAGTCGCCTGCCCATATTTGCATCGGGCCGATTCCGGAATATGACATCGGACCATTATCGGCTGGCCGGAGTTTGTCGGCTAGCTTTTACCGGCCCGATTATGGCCCGTACTTTTCATGTTTTTTGGGCCAGAATACATTTTGTATCTTGCTAGCAGCAGTACAATGAATTTTTGACACTGTTAGCAAACAGTCAGCCGCCAGTCCACATTTCGATCGGGTCGATTCCGGAATATGACATCGAGCCTGTATCGGCTGGCCGGAGTTTGTCGGATAGCTTTTACCATCCCGATTCTGGCCCGTATTTTCCGTGCTTGCTGGGAAAGGTCAAAGGTCGTGGGTCAAGGGTCAAGGGTCAACAGTCATGGGGCAATGGCTTCCAATATGGCCGCCGGGGCGACGGAATGACAGAACAGGAGGTGCTCCGAGCTCCGACACCAGATGCCGATGTGCGTCAACCGGTATTTTCCTATTACTAACGTGGCATTGTAATGTATGGATATAATATGAATAACATTTCAATTTAACAGAAAAAAAGTAACTCTTATGAACACAAGTATAAAACCCTTGTGATATATGGCATGTTGTGGAACTAACTAAACATGTCATACATGGAGAGATTTTTCAAAGATTTGATTCAAAAAGGGTTAAGAAACAGTGGATACACTATAGCTGAGGTTGTTTAATGCGCAGTGCTCGTATGAAAATGGTCCGGGATCAAGACGCAGTTGTGCTTTTACTTAATAACTTGAACTTTTTTATGTACTCAGAGCCATACAAATCGTAAGTTACAACTACATGATTTTAAACTTTGGGACAATCAAATAAAAACCATAAAATAATTTGTTTAAGTAACAGAATTTTAACTGCCACTATACGAACAATTTTTATCAACGTACGGTCACGACCATCTCCGCGGTGTTGAGCGAGTACGCATTGACTGATACGACAGGGTTTTTCTGCTAAAACATTTAAATTTGGCACAGCGGGGTCGGAAACTCGAGCCCAGAAAATCTTTGATCATGTTATCAGGGCCGCTAAGGATCTGTACCTTCTACGCATCTTTCCAGAGTCGAACATTTAAAGCACACGGGGAATGAAAGTTAATGATCACTTCTCTTATACTAATCGGTTCGGGGAGATCGACGTAGGAAGAGATGCAAGTAGAAACCCTCTTGTTTATTCGGAGGTGTAGATGAACAACTTTTGACATCCACCCAGCCTCATGCTCGTTTATGCGTTTATAATGACCTCGACATCGACGAGTCGTTAGGACCTTCATAGCTACCTACCGTGTTCTTTGTACGGGCGGCGTGGCGTGGGTGTGGAGTTCCCGCTGGTTCCGCCCATACGTCACGGGAAGAGTGGGTTTGCACGTCTCCGCTGTGATCTGTTGTTGACACGGTTGATGGTGGTGTAAATGTGAGGAAGTCCACATCGCTCCAGTAGTGCATTTCCTTACTTGTGAATACCTACTAACTTTCTGTTTTCAACTTGTGCTTTAAGATGACACTATTGTTTATAAAATTAAAGAAAATTCTGGTTACTTCCCTCTTTTCAAAAAACAACAAACATGCTTTAAAAATGCTCAACATAAACTTAAATAATAATATAAATGTTTTTTTTTCTGTTTCCGACAAACAGTTCATTATAAAAAAAACAGACTTTGGACCTTTTTTTATTAGTATGACACCTAACATTAAATGTACATTTTCCCGTTTCTGCACAAAAACATATAACTAACAGAGAGTGTGCCTAAATGCGATCACGGTCTTTCATCGTCCCAGAATTCAGGACCTGGGGAATTAAAAAGTATGGCTGGTGTATACCGACCGTAGATACTTAATGAATCGATCATTGAAATAGTGGTGTAGTTACGTATCAGTAAACTGGACTGGCGTGTAGTGAGTAAGTTTTTCCAACCAAAAAGCAGTAATAACGAAACTTAAAACTTTTAATTGCTCCTAACACAGGGTGGGGACCGTGGGGATAATGCCAAGTGGGGCAATTACCCCATTGCGTAAGCCTCATAAATACTGAACGGCCTCGCGTGTGTGTCTGGCTGGCTGATACACATTATTGGCGCCGCTCCAGGGATCTCAAGAGCGCCAATATACCACAGCACAAACAATGAATTATCCTCGGTCAGACCGAGGAGTGATTTTGTAGTCATACATTTGATGGTGAAATATTTTTGAATAGAAATCACAAACATCTAATTTTCTCGTGATATTGTTTAAAAGTCCAGTGTAACTGCTAATTTAGTTTGCTTCTGTTACTTGTAAAGATTTTACATTTAGATATTGATATACTTTATTATTTATGTTTAATTTATTAATAAATATCTTCATTATTTACTATATGCTCTGTATTTTTGTCTATTATTTACGGCTCAGAACAGGACTTTAGTCGTATAGTTGCCATTTAGAAACTTTTCCAATATTCTTGAGCGGTGTTTGCTTACGAAAAGCGGTTTAGATTTTTTTACGCCCGCATGATATTTTCCTTTTTGTATTTCCATACCGAGTGTTTTTTTTTTTTTTAAATGAAGAATGGCAGATACAAGTGTCTTATAATCATTTTTTGGTATGAAAATAACGGTATGGACTATTTAACATAGCACAGGGACATGCATACCACGCCTTTCTCTTGTTACACCTTTAAAAAGATAGGGTAAACACTGCAATTGCAATGAGGAGAGTCTACGAGAAAAATACTGCGTGCCAGTTGTGTGACTTAGCGAAAAGGCGATGAGACATTCGATGCGCGCATCTAGGTTGTCCTTAGCGCTCCCACGCTTCTAAACTTAGGACACTCAAAATATCTCCAAACAGACGGCGTCCTTAAGGGCAATATTTGTTCGCTTAGGTGTATCTTTTCTCCAGTTCTGTCGATGTTGCCATCATCCGTGTTACTGTTATGATCACTACTGGCGTCGCTGTCGCTACTGTACAAGCTGTCGACGATAACGACATTAACGTTATCCGTTAACCCATCAGCTTTCCAGTACACAATTTGAAGTGTTTTTTTACATATTTTCTCCGCACTGCTTTTAAAAGTTTTTTTTTTTATTTATTAGAAATGGCTTGTGTCCCTGCATTTTCAAGTGTAATCATTTCGGAAGGTAAATTCGTTACACATATTGACTGTTTCTCTAAATTGCATACTTATATGGCGGCAATCTTGCAGTTAGCGATTAAATGTATCGAAAGTTGTTGTGTCTGCAATATGTTACAGATGTAACTACACATGACTTAGTAATTCACGTATCCTCCTATTCACAGAAAATATAAAGTTTTCAGCTTCTATTCCTGACGATTTTGTATTGTCTGATATGAAAGGTTTGATTCATTTACATGAGCACAGTTTGCGAAAAGACGGTCTTTCACACTATTTAACAAAATTTACACAGTAAATTTCATCTGAGTAGATATAAGATTTAGTTTTAGGCTTTAAGAAATAAATTCATCATGAACCTTGTTTATGTGGTCTACAGTTGAAGATATAATACGGGAATTCTTTCATCTCCAAGACGTTCATTTTATATCATCTGTTTCAAAAGTGTTGCATATTATGCTACTATGATTTTTTTTCTCGTAATGCAGCGCCTCCTGTCTTCGCGTTTATCAAATTGAAATAAAATCTTAAAAATATTTTGTCTGTGCTTCCTTATTACAATTTTTTTCTCCTGTCTTTAAAGTATACTACAGTTTATCGATTGTAAGTTATGATCATTTTTAAGGTAAATTATTGCTCAGTTCTACTTACTGTTCTACGATGGAATGAAATCGTATCAAACTTCGTATTTGAGGGTTTTATTGTTTGCTGAATGTTGATATTTTGTGTTTTTTTTTTTTCGTGACACGAAACGCTACATGCTTTTATTATTTTCTGTATGAAACATTCAGTTCGTTACGTTGCACAGTGCGGTGGATAATGACGCCTCCTATCTTCTTCGCCTCGTCACACGATCATACTGCTTTAGTTATAATTTTTCTTCTTTTCATTGTGCACGATTTTATTACTTTTATGACTGTCTGGAACATTACGACTGTGAAGGCCACATTTAAACTTGCTGCTGAAATGCAGTTTATAATGCCGTCGCGGTATCTAAAGGCTGTTCACGATAAAGTTAGCACTTTTGATATCAGCCTTAGAAAAAAGTAATTGCTCCTATCTGCATAATATTTTAACGGGCGTACTGAGTGACATGCGCCCAGGAGTTGGTAACGATGCAGGGAAAGTAGTTCTATGATCTAACGTCGAAATAAAAAGTGTCAGGTAACCAACCATTGGTGATAACTTATATTTTTTCTTTCGCTTTAATTTTTTTTATGCATCGATGTGTAAAAATTAGCAAATTTGAAAAACTGTTTACTTTTCTAATAATTTCACTTGACCGACGTATGAATATAGTGATAAAGCCCATGGCAATGTTAATTTTACATAAGCCGGGAGAATACCGAACGTGGATACAAGTCTATCTTAAGAAGGGCTATCAAAAGTGCTCATTTTACCGTGAATAGCCTATACTTAAAACTATACGCCAACAGCAGCTTATGTAAACTACGCCAGTTTTAGCACGCACTACTAGCTTCACCGTTACGCCTGTACTACAATGAAAAAAAATTTGTTAGTGACTACAAAAATTCTTCGGTTGATGCTTTCCAAGGCGAAAATTTGTTGCTGGTTAAATATATATTGTGGTGTCCAATAACAAATAGCTTTGCTAGTACTAAAGCTATTTTGTGCTCACTTAACACATATTTGTTTATTGAAAAAACGTTTATTGGCTGCCAAAAGATGTTTAGCTGGCAGCAATGGAATTCATGGCATCCACTGAAAAACACTTTAGCTGCGACAGCAAAACTACAGCCATTATATTCTGCGCATGCGCTCTGGTATATTCCAAGTGACCACCTGTCTGGCCACGGCACCATATTTGTTCACGTTCTTCTCCTTGATTCAGTTAAGAGGTTTGGGCGGCTCTTAACAACGAGGTCTTGAGAGTCGATGAGGTTGAAATGAGGTGAGAATGGAACAGCGCCGTAATGCAATGGCAGGGGCGGGGGGATCCCAGAGAAAACCCGCCGACCAGCGGCATCGTCCGGCATGATTCCCACTTGCGAAAATCCAGGAGTGGCCCGGCCGGGGATTGGAACAGGTTCGCCTTGGTGGTCATTGAACCAGAATATAAAACAATTCATGAGGGTATTCTTAAGAACTTATTGACAGATTATTATCATTCCATTATTCCAAGCAAGTAATGTTACGCGTAAATTATTAGAAAATTAACTTCCCATGAAGTAGAGTGTGCAAGCCTAGTCGCGTGTACCACTTATTCTTTTTACGTTACATCCATGCTCAAGACAACACTTACAAGTTGTAGCGGTAACCTGGCATCGCTACACCGCCTAAGGTCGTGCGGGGTATAGCTGGTGGCCGAGTGCAGTTGTTTTATAAACATGTCCCAGTTGGCCCACTTCTAAAAGGCGTCCCGCATGGTGTACCCCCTCCCCCCAGATGGCACCGTGAATCGACGCAGTATACTTGTGAGTGAGATCGTAGGCTGAAGACGAAGGCAACAGACGACCCTAGGCCCAGAGAAGCTCTGAGGCCAGCCAGATCTACAGACTTTGGGTGAGCATAAACGCGTTTGCGGTTGGGAGCCATTCCTGTAACAAGCCATCGTACCTCTTCCCCACTGTAAAGTTAATTACGGCAAGGTTAGGGAACTAGCTGCAATTATATTATGTATCTTGTATAACTACTGTTTTTGTGTATTCAATTAACGTAACTGTATACCCATTGTTGTGCAGCCGTAAATGTATTGTGTTTTCGTACTTGAAGTTTGTGATATTAAATTATATATTTTTATAATCTGTCTTTCTAATTTAGCCACCATCGTGAGCCCCCCCCCCCCCCCGGTGACACCCCTTACCACCTACTACAGTACAACAGTGTTTGATGTTGGTTCGAGTATAGAGTATTGGCTACCAGAGTTAATTAGCATTCAGGAGGTAGGGCAAAGTGTTACAAAGTAATAGCAAGGTGACGTAATTCTAACACGACGAGCTCGCATTTGAGAGGTCCAGGGATCGAATCCCACTTCTGACGACGCTGAGTTTAGTTTTTAATGGCTTTTAGATCATACCTACCTACAAAAGGCCCACAATCCGAAAAATACTTTTGTGAGCTTCGCTAATCGGTCTTGCTACTATCATCGTTAAATTATTTCTGCGACTAACGAATACATTATTGCTGGGGCCACCTGTTTTTCGCGAAACGATTTCAGGACTCCTTGTACTCCAAAACATTAGAGCTCAGATTCAGATCCACTTTCGTGATTGGAGGGTTTTAACTGTCACGCTTTGCAGGTGTCTTATCGCGAATCACGGACACTCAGTGTCCGAGATGTATCCCGACAAAGACACGTGGCCAATAACTAAAGGAAAACTGCACGTATGCAATAGGATATTGGAGTCTAGCCTCCGCGTTAACATTTTGCCAAAAACAGGGGGCACTAATTATTGCTTACAAAACACACTAAATTGATTGGTGACCACGCACGTCATTTTGTAGTTTCCCCTAAATACTGGAATGACAAATATAATTTGTTGGTGCCACAAGATATTTTGTCATGTCTATATTGACAAAATAACTTTGTGGCCGTCAACAAAAATTTTGGTCACCGCAAAACAGTTTTTTTTTTTTAAATATATGAATGTATAAATAGGTCAGAAACCGATATCACATATTTTTCCTCACTGTTTTGCACGGAGAGGACATGGTGGTGTAGCAGTCAAACTACTCGCCTCCCGCTAAGGCGACAGGGGTTCGATTCCTGGCGGGGTCACCCAGATTCTTGCATATGGGAAACCTGGCGGACATTGCCATTAACCGGCGTTTTCCTATGGGGCTCCTTTCTTTCCACCACTGCTCCATCTTCACCTCATTTCACACTCGTAGGCACTGAAGCCATCGACGTTACGCGTCTGCCAAATCTTCTCAACTCATTCTTATTCATGGTCTTGTGTGGCTGGAGAAAAAAAAGGGGGGTGGGGGGGAAGAAAGGAGGTAAATTTTAATGCCTTTTTTTTCTGGGTTTTAAGTAATGCTTGTCCTTGTTATAGTAACCATAGCCACCAAGGATGGTGATGAAAACGACGATGGTTACGATGTCAGTTTGCAGAATGTTTCTGCAGCGGTTTTCAATTCATTGTCTTCCGCGGCATGTAGGGGACGGCATAACACCAACATGGGGGCCATAGTCGGTCGGGAACACGTTTGTAATGGAGGCGGAACACTTCGGAATGTCGCATCGTCCCGAAACTGCCTCACGAGAATTTTTCTTTCTCTTGCCGAAACATCGTAATGTACTCGTATTTACAGCCAATAATTATTATTTCTTTTTAGTGAACTTGAAACAATAAATTAACCACAACGACCGACAATTTTTGATTTGTTATTGTCCTGCAAACTATGTTTAAAAATTAGGACGCATTATTATACAGGCAGCCAGGATGGATTTATAAATTAGACCATTCGAATGATAACCCCCGTCGTGGCACGATTTGCAATACCACTGAAACTTGAACCTATCCATCTTGTTGTGATTGGCAACACCACAACGCACCTCTCCGACATTCACACGCACAGCTTGCTCTCTTTTCCGGCGTCCGTTTGCCTACAAGGTAAAACGTCGAGCTAGCTTTCTTCGTTTGTTATTAAGGCGCCGGCCTGCCTGCATTTTTTTTCTCTTTCGATATGACGTCAACTCAGCCCCTTATGTTCAGAAAGTGAGCGTCACTAAATGCTGCTCTCGGATCCACGGCAATTACTCGTTGAGAATGAGCAGTACGTTAAATGTAAATGTACGATAGTATAGGTCGGTCCGTTGGCTTCATGCTTCACACACAAACGTATCGTTTTGACGTCATCAGGCCGCGGTGGGAGGCGCGCTGCGCACCTCTGCTTTCGAGAGGTTTAGTATTGGTAACTTTAAAGTACCATTCCGCCCTCGTCTAGAGTATGAAGTATTTTCGTACGTAAACATACTAGGGTCACGTTTAATGGTTTCGTCATAAAATCTGGATTCAAAACACTCTGCAACAGTTGAAGAGCAGGGCAGGCCAAGCCCTAAGATCAGTTGCTTGGTTATCAAAGTAAAATATAAATGTAACGTTTGTATACTGAAAATCTACATTTATGTGAGGTGAGTGTTGCAGTATATTTATCTCATTTCTTTATTTTGCCCACTTGAATTGCGACGGTGCTGCGGCGGCGCCGTCGCCGCCTTAGTTCAACTAATTAACACAGGTTGTGGCGCTAAGAGCGTTTGCCTCTAGCTGCTCGGTCTCCAATTCCTTTCTCCTTTGGCTTCCCTACCCCTACCTCCCCTCCTGGTGCGTCAAATTATTTTTAATTATGGAGGGGGTCATTCGATCAGCTGGTGTGTAGCGCTGTAACCCTTCTTTCATTCTACCTTAACGCTTGGAATCGTCAACTTCTACATATCCAGCCAAGGAATCTTCGACATGGCTGTCGAAGTAAATTGAAAATTGTAATATCAATACAGCGTACGTAAATCTTATTCTTGTTCATTATGGTAATTTAATATCAGGCTTTGTGACAGTTGTGAAGTTGGGAAGATTCGGTGAGTGTGGACCGATTATTAAAATTTTGGGCTTGTAGCTCGCGTTCATTGTTGGTAGTGGATTAGCAGTGATAGTGTAGGGGGTGTACGAGTTCTGTAGTTTACTCTCTTCTGTGTCCTTTGATCATGCGTATTTTCTTGTATTATTATGTATTTTGATCATTGCCGTGCGTATTCTGCCTTTGCTTAGTTGTCTATAGCCTACTCGTTGCGCCATTTCGCTATCCCGGCCATACTTGGTATTGATATGAGACACGTCAATCCACACTTCCCGTGGTTTAGGTAGAATATTTAGCTTGTATTGTTATTTTTACTACACGTTGCCTTGTTTCGGCCCACGTGGTTTTCAGGGTGCTGGCGGTAAGGTTATTATTTTTAATAGCAAATTTTATTATGACTTTTAATGTTGTTTTATTGCAAAGCCCCTTGATGGGTCAGGAATTGGCTGCGGCCTTGCAAATTCACGGTTTAATGGTGTATGTGTTGAAGGTTTAGCATGGCGCTGTTAGCTGACTTTTGTTATTATTGAAGAGAATTTTGTGCGCCACGTAATTCTGCTCCTCTTGAAAGAACTTTTCATAGTTCGGAATGTTTTACGAGCTGTGTACCTATGGCATTAATTATTTTTAAATTTTGTCTTAAATGCAGCATTTTGAACCTGTTAATCAAATATTTGTACCTGATAACGAAAATTTTGGAAGTGTGTTCAACGTAGTATATGAGACCTAGGGTTATTTTGGCTGAACAGCCGATACCCCCCCCCCCCCGGGTATAATTTTCGGCCAGAGCCGAAGTAAAGAGGGAATCCAATTACAAGATAAATGTTAGTGAGCACCTGGTCTGGATTTAATTAATTTACTGAATATTATAATTTGTGTGACGTCTAATTATGTCGCAAGTTTTTCTTCTTGTTAGTACAGATGAAAGTAAATTTGGTATGGTGCCAAATTTTTTAATGATTGCTATTACAGCGAAGTTATCCCAAGGTGCTAGTTGTACGTTTTAGGGAACGTCCTTTAAGTACATAAAAGAAAACTTTTATTATTTATATTTAAACGCAAAATCTTGTAACTTGTGAGGTGGTTGTGACTATTTATTATAGGATTATAAGTACTCTATCCACTATAAATTTAAAGCAGTTTTATTAACAGTGTATAGTTTCTCATTTATATGTGAGAGCATTCATGTACGATGTGTGGTGTTTATTATGATAAATTCTTGAATAGTGAGTTGTTGTAATGTAATTTGTAAACTTTTGCTAGAAATTTCAGTACAGAATTACTATTGCACTGATATTCCCCATCCCGTTCTCCCGGAAACCAACGCGAAGATCAAAGCGTTCCAGGATGTACCCTGGAACTGTCAATCGTCCTAACCACTGTCACAGATGAGACAAGCAGAAAGAGAACGTGCGCCCCAACATCCAAGGACTGAGTCACAACGCCATTCCGTCTCTTTCTATAGGCTGTTCACGGTAAAATGAGCACTTTTGAAAGCCCTGCTTAATATCTGCTTGTATGCACGTCATATATTCTTCCGCCTTATGTAAAATTAGCATTGCCATAGGCCTCATCACTTTATTCATGCGTCGGTCAAATGAAACTGCGAAATTATTAGAAAAAGTACATATTTTTTTTAATCTGCTCGTTTTTACACTTTAGATGTATTAAAAAACAGAAAGCGAACGAAATAATTTAAGTTATCGCAGATAATTACTTAACGTATTTTATTCGACGTTAAGTTATGGAACTACATTCTATCCATCGTTACTAACTTTACCGGGCGCATGTCACTCAGTGCTCCCGTTAAAATAGATGCCAGGCAGGACCAGTGACATTTTTCTAAGGTTTATTTCAGAAGTGCTCACTTTATCGTGAACGGCCTTTACTTGTTAAATCTGTGCCAGTAGCCAGGACGATACTTTAAAGTTACCAAGCATATTATAGATATTATTTTTGCAGCACTTCAATATAGGTAAAAACGGCTCTTTCAGACTGTCGTATCTTAAAATATACAATCCGGACACGAGCCGAACTACGTTAGGAGCCTGTATTACACTTTGCTACAGACTTTCCATCAGTTAAAATGATAGGCACACCGCTAAATGTATCATAGGTACACGCAGCACTACGAGAACTCAGTCTTTTTATGTTGCCACAGACGTTCTCTTCGCGAGGCTCTGGGAACCAGGTTCGTGTCCGGTTACTGCGTGCTACGAAACGTTACTTCATTGGTCGGGCGGCGAAAGGCGCTCTGGTATTTGACTGGACAGTGACGCCATTTTGATGCTGCTAGGGATTTGAGGTGTATAGGCTGTTCACGCTAAAATGAGCACTTTTGAAAGCCCTGCTTAGGATCGACTCGAATGCACGTTGTGTATTATTCCGCTATATGTAAAGTTAAGATTGGCATGCGCCTCATAACTTTATTCATGTGTTTGCCAAATGAAACTGAGAAATTATTAGAAAAGTACATATTTTACAAATGCGGTAAATTTTAGACTTTACTGGACGCATGTCACTTAGTGCGTCCGTTAAAATATATGCTGGCAGGAGCAGTGACTTTTTTAAAGGATTATTTCAAAAGTGCTCATTTTATCGTGAACAGCCTTTACCTGTTTTACTCTCTCCTGGCACTGTCTTCAAAACTGCATATTACTCTGAACATCTTGCCAGGATAAAACGTATTTCAGTGAGTCACGAAGGGTAAACTGAAAATGGTGGGAAGTCTAGTAGAATTAAACCAACTGAAAGGAAATGTGAACTTTCAGACATACAAGGAAAACTTACAAATTCGTATTTTTATTTAATAGTTTACTTGTACAGGATGCATTTTTAGACGAAGAGGAAGTTCGGGTATTATGAACCCTTCGGTTAAAGTGGACCCACGCTGTAGAATTAAGTGTAGGTGCTGCAGCCTATAGAGCGTCTCACTCTTAGATTGCAGTGTGCGGTGTAATGGACATTCACTCTCTCTTTCCAATGCACGATTCCTGACGTTAACGCTGTCCTTGTTCCTGCGGGCGCTGTAGCCTCATAAGTTATTTTTTTGCAACTTCGGAAAAGAAAACTATCTACGTTGTGTGCGCGCCTTCCAATCACAACGATAGGGTTTCTCACAGGCTTCAGTTTCAAAGGAGCCGCTTAGCTTTGCGTCATTGGATTCTTTTACGAGTTGACAGGGATGTAAACAGATAAAAATTATCTCAATCAGGCCGTTTCCTTCACCGCCCATTTGTTTCTCAGCTTGCCAGTTGCGTCCCAAAGCTGAAGCAATCTGGCAACAGTGAGTACCATAAGCCCTGTACTGCTATCAAAGCGTGCGACGGACTGTAGTAAGATTCACATGAAGTACTCGGTCACAATACATTAGTCGCCTGGACAGCTGGAGGGGTGCGCGTGATTCGCCGTCTGCAAGAAATAACACGGTGACGGAAAATCCAGTGCTCAAATATTTTGCACGTAGTGCTTGTATGATTGTTATACTTGTTGACATTATTATAGACAACTAACTGACTTAGAATATTTTAAAGTAATTATACAGGTGTCTGTGTGTATGGTAGGTGTTTCAGATTCGTTGTATATAAGTTTCACGGTAAAGTGAGCATTTTTTAAGACCCTCCCGACAGGCATTAACCACTAATAAATGTATCTTATTGCAGCCTTAGGCATTAAATTCTGATAGTGATGAAATATATACTCTGTGTTTATTGATTACATTGAAATGTTTATATTAAAGAGCAGCAGAAAGATGGAAATTGAATGAAAGGAAAACTTTAGAAAGGCCTTAAAAAGTGCTCACTTTGCCGTGAACAGCCTATAGTTTAGTGTACAACACCATCCGAAAAACAATGGCTTGGGTCGGCGAAAGTGGTCCTGCCAATTTAGGCTAAAGTGGCACTACTCCGCATTACCCGCCATCATTTACATGACTTCAATTTTCATTAGTAATAGTTAATTTATTATAACTATGAGACTCTGATCGTGCATGTTATTATCTGATTTTATCTATAACCTAGTTACGAGTACAGAAAGTGAACAACTGAAGCATCTGAGAAGACGTTGTTGAGCATCGCAGGATTGATGAAACTGATGTGTGTATCTACGGCTGTGGAAAATTTTCGGTTGACAAATATAAATGTGTTCAGTGTTTAGTGGTGTCACGAATATGTGCTAATAATGAAACTTTGGATTTTGTATGTGATATTTGCAAATCCTAAAAAGTTTCTATTTTACTCATATTTATAGATAGTGTGTTTCGTTCTCCTTAATCTTAATTTATTAGAATATTTTCATTTGAGAACACGTTCTGAATCATTTTGTGTCTAAATCATGTACCAACTGCGTCCTTGCATACAATAAAATACAATTGGGATTTAGACTATTTAGTAATTTAATTAGGAAATGCAGACTCCTGATTCCACTTTACCCGAACAGTGAGGGTAAAGTGGACCTTTGAAGACGTGCACGAATATCAAGATATCAAGTACAAATATTTAATTAGGTATGTAAGTCATATGTATATCTTATACCGACATATCAAGCTGTACTATACCATAGACAAATGTATATGTTATAGTTTAGTTTCTGACAAAATTTGAAAACTAAAGGGGTAGCCCACAATACCCGAAATACCTCAATTGCTTATTATTATTTTATAGCAAGTTAAGCTACTTGCGTATATAACTATTAGTTTAAAGAAAGAATTTGGCGAAAGTGAAAGATATATTTTAGAATTTATGTCGTTGATTAATCAGTATATATTTCTAAACACGGCATGCTATCAGCTGTCACTCCGTTACTTTACTCTACTATCGGAGTAACGTTCTGGAACGCCGCCCTGGGTTTGAGGGTCCCTGATGGATGTGGGAGGGGGAGCAGACGGCACATGGCAGTATCAGTTTAGAGCCCGGGAGCTGATCAACTGGGATGTTAGAGATGAATGCACCTTCGCGTTGACCGAGCGTGTCTCAATCCTTGTCGGTGGATGGGACTCGTCGGGGTGTTGCTGTTAAGACTGGTTCACATGTACGCCTATCATCGCCGAACAGACAGAGCGGGAAACTAGAACAGCCAATCGGAAGCCGTCCTCAACGTGATCGGTGTACATGTGAACCAGACATTATACTCCATTTGGATGTCGAAATGGCGACCGGGAAGCTCCGAAACGGCTATACCGTAGTGTCGATAAAGTTGTTTCACCTATTGCATTCTTAATTACTCCGTGCCAGTGCCACTGGATGGCCGCGCCATCAAACCGTAACAGAATTAAGCAGTTTTTGTATTTCAGTTTTCATTCCTGGCAGTATTTCGTTGCTTAAATATTTCGTGACGTGTAATTTTTTTTGTGCGCGGATGCGAGCTGTGTTATTGAATCAGTAATTAAGTTACGAGCTCGCTAGGTCGGGCAGGCACAAACGACCCAGAGGGCGGGCTGCTGCCGTCATGTGACGACAAACCGGCCCACACACAAACACGAGAGAGAGAGAGAGAGAGCGAGAGCGAGAGCGAGAGAGAGAGATGGCGAAGTATCAGCCGTCCGCACAATTCGCACGTCACACGCGCTTGGCAGTGGAATCCATCACTCCGCTGTGTGCGATGACGGCCCACGCCCGCGCCAGCCCGGGTTTAAGGGCTTAACCTGCTCCGAATAAAATAATAATGGTTCGCATCGTTTGAAACTCGTGCGTATATATATATATATAAACACACACACACATATATATATATATATATATGCGTTTATATATATATATATCTCTGTGTCTACTTTCTCTCCCCAGCGTGAATTAACGTTTATCACTTCCGATCTCCCCTTGCGGCTTATGACGCAATGAACCCCGGGAAATTTATTTTGCATTTCCCTCGTTATGGCAGCTTTTACACAATTAAAAACTCGTGCAAGATGCAGAACTTGCACCAAGTTTTATGCGAGAATTTCCCGTGCATGGTAGATCTCATACGAAACGAGGGTATAGGACATGTCCTATTTTTTTTATGTGAGTCGCGAGGAACAAGCAATTCTATTGGGCCTTCTAAACTGGTTATGTGAACAACTGTGCGTCAACTATTGTGCATTTTAAGAAATTGAATTTAGTTCGTTTAATGTTGTCAGGGATGATGTAATCTCCATCCTCAATAATTATTATCCACAGTTTTTATAGAAAACTGAATTTTCAAGAACTTTAAAAATAATATCGTGGCTATTAAATAATTTTCCAGGGCACCAACTACTCTCTTGCAAGGTCACGTTTGGCTTCATAGTTTTTGTGCGAATTTTGGATGAACACGTCTTGTATGCGATTTGCTCGCTGTTCTCGCACGCGAGATCTCGTGCGAATAATTTTTAAGGCTGATATGATTTTTTCGCAACGTGTAAAATCAGATTTAGGAATGATTATCGAAATGTAGGCTTTAAGAATAAAATTTACTTCCCGCTGTGGGTCTTCGATAATATTTGCTTTGCTACTGATCTCAGTTAAGTTCACGTTGAGAAAATCGTTGCTATATAATAATACCCAATAAAATACACTATCGACCAAAAAGTAATTGGGCACCCGTGAAGATAGGTAATTCAGTACGTCAGTTGACTTGTGTGGCCGCCATTCGCTGCAGGCCGGTGTAGAACCAGTTAATAAGGAGATGGCACGAGTTACAGAGCTATAGGACTTCGATAAGGGCGTGATTGTGGGCTGCAATCTCAGTGGGCTGTCTAGCCGGGCGATTGCCCGGAAGGTAAACAGGCCCAAATCAACGATCGCATTAGTCCTCCGTAAGTGGAAGGTCGATGGGCATTATGCCAATGCTGCACGTTCTGGGCGACCTCCAATCTTGACCGACAGAAATCGTAGAAACCTGGAACATGAAATTGTCAAAAATAGGGCACAACCTATGGCTACCATCCGACAGGGGTTTCATGCAGCAACAGGAGTGTCGGTTTCCATTGGAACATTGCGTACAGAGGCCCACCGACTTGGATATTTTGGAAGAGCAGCTGCATATAAGCCCCATATCACGACAAGCAATAAATCTCAGCGACTCAGGTGGTGTTTGGACCGTCGCAACTGGACACTGGAGCAGTGGAAATCGGTTCTGTGGAGTGATGAGTCGAGGTTTACATTATTCCGGTCCGATGGACGTGTATGGGTGTGGCGTCTACCCGGGGAACGGCTTCTGCTGGAGTGTATAGTGCCAACTGGGAAATTCGGTGGTGGTGGAGTGATGGTGTGGGGCTGTTTCACGGCCTTCGGCGTAGGACCGCTGGTGTTTGTACGTGGTAGCATGAACACAGAGGCCTATTGTAACATTCTGGATAATGAAATGCACCAAACATTGTGGCCTTTTTACGGAATGGACCCGTGTTACTTCCAGGATGACAATGCCAGGTGCCATGTTTCAAGGGCTATTATGCAGTGGTACGCCGACAACAATGTTCGCCGATTGGACTGGCCCGCCCAGAGCCCCAACCTCAACCCTATAGAACATCTTTGGGACGAATTGGATCGCCGGGTGAGGGTTCGTCAGGCGCGGCCAAAATCAATTGCTCAACTCATGGAATGGTTGCAAGAGGAATGGCGACGAATCCCCGTGGATGTCCTGCGAACACTCGTAGAGAGTATGCCAGACAGGGTGGCTGCTGTTATAGCCCCAAGAGGTGGCCCTACGAGATTCTTACGGGGTGACAACCACCGAGCAAACATTGTGGACAAGTGCCCAATTACTTTTTGGTCGATAGTGTACTTTGTTGACAGAACACCGGCAAATTGGTTTCTGATTAAAAAATTATTTTCTTAACCAACCGGAAAACTACTCATACAAATTCTTGTTTTATATACACATGCCTCAAATATTTTGCGCCACCGGGATTACTGAGTTACTCATCTGCTCAGTGCCTGTGCATACTTCATGTAGGGAATCTCTCACATCTATGGTTGCCAGGAACACATTGTCAGATGTAGTTTCGTAAGCTTGTTAATGCATGGTAATTGTGTTTCACTGTAAGTAGTAAATGCCTTACGCCATTTTGTGTTTAAAGTCTATTCACTACAAAGCCAGCACTTTTGAAACCAACCATAGAAAAAAGTCACTATCACTACCTGCATATATTTTAACGGGCGAACTGAGTGACATGCGCCCACTGAAGTTGGTAAGGATGAACGAAAAGTAGTTCCCCATTTTAATGTCCACTGTAAACATGTAAAGTTTCAGGTAACCACTTGTCATAATTTAAATTACTAATTTCGCTATCTGTTTGTTTTAATGCACTGAAGTGTAAAATTGGACAGATTCGCAAAACATTTTCTTTTATAATTATTTCGCAGTTGCACTAGACCTAGACCGACGCATGAATAAAGTGATTAGGCCCATGGCAATGTTAATTTTACATCAGGAAAAAGAATGCACTATGTGCATACAAGTAGATCTTAAGCAGGGCTTTAGAGTGATCATTTTACAGTGAACAATCTATAGTGGGAACAGCAGCTTATCATACACCCATGTATGACTTATTGTCTACGTACGAGGCACTCTATCGCTGCAGCGGAAACTAGCGGACTCTTTGTTTGCGTTTCAAACGAAAACGATGGGACCTAGGCAGTTGTAACAAGGGAACCATTTTTGTTTCGTAGGTCATACTGTTCAATAAACTAGAATCAAATGTTCATAATTCCTGACGGTAACGAAGTTGCCAGTTATAAGAGGATGGACACCCCTTTTATTTTCGTAACGAGGAGTGTTATTAATGTGCGTTCGCACTTAGGGTGAAGATTCCGATAACATAAAACAATGTTCCGCGAATTGTAGTTTTATTTCCCCTGGTTTCAGATAGTTCTCAAAAAATTAATTGCAATATCTCAATTTTCAATTTAATTTATGTACAAAGTGTCCTATATATGTGCTAGTCTATTTTTCATAAATAATCACCTCACGAAGTTAGTCGGTCGAATTCAGCCCCCCCCCCCTGTATAAGCGCTGGTTAGATGGAAGACGAGGCCATCTAGCTTATACTTCTTCACCTTAATAAAAACATTATAATCACCATGCCATAGATATAACAACACCCATGTACAAACCATTTCAATTGGACTGATGTTATTCCGCACATACCTGCTAACGCATAGCCATAGAGTATGATTAGTATTTCTTAGAAAGAAAAACATTAGGATAGCATTAGCATTAATACCTCCATTTTCTAAACATTTCTATATACAGACATGGGACATTTTATTTACACCGACCACCAGTATTTGGTTCCTTGGAAAACAAGTCTTCAATTAATAGGGCCTCACATTCATGCATTATTTTTTCTAGCATATAATTACTCCTCTACTGTAGGTAAATGGGTATAGTTTTGGTATGTGTTCATTGATCCATCGCCCACATTTCATTCAGCAATGTTTTGTTTAAAGAATTTCAGTCCCACAATTTTCTGGCCTGTAATTTTACTTGCCAGTTTTAAATAATAATCCTGTATTATTAGCTACATATCAACTTTACCTTCACAGTCAACATCACATAGAAACATCAATGCAAAACGAGCAGATATTTCATAAACGTTACTGTCGCGTTTGTGAACCATTAAATAAGGTACTTTTAAATTGCATGTCAAAATTCGATCTACGGCATCTATGGGCTAATATAAACAATAAATAGTAGTAGTCAATTGTTCTGCAATTTCATCTGGTATTTTTTAATTGAAATTGACGTTAGGTAAACAGCGCCGGAAGTCGGCAACTTCACACAACTGCGTGCACAACAAATTGTATAACACGTAGGCGAACGGAACTGGCGCTCCATGCGGACAGCGCCTAGACATAGGGCATTATAAACTCGAAGTACATGGGCGCCGCTAGTGGTTGCACACGTGTGTAAAAATACATGAACAATAGGAAATTAGCAGTTGAGTATCAGACTACCAGAAGTGATTGCATTTTATTCTCAACAACACATAAACACGAATATTGGAGATGTAGGGTCTGCGCGTATTTCCGTGGCGGCCTATGTACATGCAGTCGTCGCATAACGCACCTGTTCCGTTCGCCTTCGTGTTATGCAACTGGCATGGCTCAGAGTTACGTGAAGTTGCGGACTCCCGGCGCTGTTTTGCTAACTTCTATTTAAATTTCTAAGTGCTAGGTGAATGTTCCGAACATTTTACTACAGGCAAAATCAGGGTTAGGTGAGCACTTTTGAGACCCTAGTTACTTTTTTACTAATAGCCATTTCTTTAATTTACTGCATTTACTACATTTCTTTAATTTATATATATATATATATATATATATATATATATATATATATATATATAAATTAGAAGTCTTCAAAAAATGATAATTTAGCCTACTCATTTAAAGTTTATGTTAGCCCATAGATGCCGTGGTTTGAATTTCAACATGTAATTTAAAAACACGTCGTGTAAGGGGCATCACACATTGCACGTGATTAGTATAACCTACATTTAAAAGTGAGTATTTATTTTGTTTACAAAAGCTGCAGCTATTATATACACACCATTTTGCCACAAATAAATATACCCTTTTAAAGAAGAAATGTTTCGTTCGTCACAGTACTACTATCAGTGCGGTGCTCTGCCGTATAACAAGATCGATTCAATTTCATTTGTGCTTCATGTTATTGGCAAGAGTTGTTTACGGGACCAAGGAATGTAGTCTCAACAACGAACGATACCAGTACGTCGAACACGTCGGGAACTCCTTTCGTCTGATGCTTGTTCTTCAATCTACAGTTCAGACCAATCAAAGCCACTTCTTGTGGAAAGACCCATACATAAAACACTGACTGAACGGGTTAAGAAAAACCGCAACCCTACGGTCTGCCGTTCGGAAAGAATTTTGTGTGGAAAGACATGTGCAGCATTTCATAAATAACCCCATGCACTTGCTGTGTACAAAACTTAACTGGTACGTGAGAGATACGCTCATTTCCATAAAAAGTGGCACATCCTGTAAAACACATTCAGTGAGCATGAAATACGATAAATATACATACCAAATTATGATATGGAAACGACTTCATTTATGAATGATGGCGACAGGAAACTCAATAAAACGGACGATACAGCCATAGAATAACTGGCAGAAGTTGAGACAGTATAGTTGCATGAAGTACGGTAGATGGCGTGCCTAACTGCATGTCATTAAAACCATTTGGACCTCCTAGTCAGGCTATATAAGGAGCAACGGGCACGTGAGATTCCCTGTACGCAGCAGACCAGAGGGCCTAATCTCGAGATCGTTCGAGTGCAGTTAGTATACGAGACGTCTCGCACAGTCCGCAACGTATACGAGACAATTGTTGTAAGCTCCAACCCCTGGAACTCGCATAAGTTTTCAGTGTGCGAGGGGAGTGCCAGGCAAGCGTGTACGAGTGACATTTGGTCATGTTTGTTAACCTGCAGTGAGACGGGAACAAATATTAGCGGAACTCAACCAATCAGAAGGGTCACTTGTATCGCGTGCGTTTGTTTATTTACATTGTACGCGGTTGAATAAGCAAATGGCTAAAATTACCTAAATAACCAACGAGCAGAAGTTTATTCTTTTCGAATTCGTAGAAGAAAAGTGTAGAAATCTCGTGTTATCCTTACTTAACCTCTATGTACGTGGGAAATACAAAACGAAATTAAGTTATTTTCTTTGTTAGTGGCATGATTTGGTGCAATATTTATATGCCTAACAACTAAGAGCATAACACGTTACACGGAACAGAAGATTTGTTTTCTATCTTTCAAATAGTTTACGTGGCAGGGATTGGTCAGTAAAATTCTTCCCTGTGAAAATTACATACAATTTAATTAAGAGAACACAGCTGTGTATCATACATTGCCATAATGTTTACATTGTATTATAAATAATATTATATGAATGTATATGTTAAGTTTCCCATCGTTTGGAGAGTATTGGCAGCTACATGACACTTTGCTAGACGCCGTGTTTGAGAAAGAGCATACTGCAGATGTAGATTAAAGGTATCAGTTATTTTGGGTAGTGGGCTGTAGTTTTTGGCTAGTAGTCTGAAATGCTATTGAATTTAAGTAGTATCAAAATTCCGATTCGAGCGTAGCCCCCCAGTTATCAGAAAACCAACGGTAAATTAAATGCTCGAGCCATCAGAAAACCATCGGAAAAAATTCCTCTTAATTTTCTGATCCAAAAACATCAACTACCGATTCGAGCGCAGTCACAAAAAGGGACTACAAAAAGTTGCGTTTGGGTGTATCTGCGAAAATATGCGTAAAAAGTTGCGTTTGGGAGCAGTTGCAAAAAAGTGGCTCAAAAAGTTGCGTTTGGGTGCATCTGCAAAAATACGCATAAAAAGTAGCGTTTGGGAGCAGTTGCAAAAAAGTGGCTCAAAAAGTTGCGTTTGGTTAGATCGTAGTCTTTAGAAAAAAAGTTGCATTAAACTTTGCGTTTGAGTGCATCGGCAAAAATGTGCGTAAAAAGTTGCATTTGAGAGAAGTTGCAAAAAATAGCGTGGCTCAAGAAATTTGACTGCGTAAAATTAAAATGTTGTATATAATAAAGATGGGTCAGTTGCTAAATGTATTAAACAGAACCCAACAATTTAAGAAACATTCCGAACTTACAATTGGACAGTCCTATCCCACAGACCATGCTGAAATAAATTATACACGGTATGGATACAAAGTAGTAATTACTTCTGGAAATTTTTAAGTAACCTTAACAGACAGATATTTTCAGATTTTCAGTGAAAAAGTTTTAAATTATGTTAATTGTGGAGGTATAAGTTTTGCATGTGATAGAATGGTGGATTGTGGTGATAAACAAATGCATTCTATTCTGTTTTTTAAAGAGTAAATGATCGTTGTCGTATAATTAGACATCAGTTGATTTTTATTTGTGCTCATACCTCTATAAAGTTTTAATGGTTATCCAATTATTAAAACACAATTATCGCTCTGACTTCGGCAATGTGCTACAACATAGTCTAATTAAAAATTTAGATACACATCTCCGAATTCGACATATTAAAGTATCCGAAACATTGAATTCTTTTTTCTAAATCTATCATTGCACTTTTTATAGAAATATTATTCATCTTTATCACATGAAACTTTAAAATTTTTAAAACTATTAACGTTATTATAGAATATGACTACTTCCAACCCCAAAAAAAATATCTACGGTCTCATCTCTAATACCACTGTTCTTTCGGACAAATCAAAGATAATTAACTTACCCTTTTCATCCTTAATTTCAACTATTATTTCATTATCTTGATTTGTTTGCACTGGAAAAAATAATGGATAAGCTGGTTCGTAATAGATCGTATCGCCAAATCCAAAAGTTGTTCTTGGTTTGAAAGTGGTAATTATGTTAGTTTCTCTATGGTTATATTAATCATGTTTTAATATCATGCCATTTACTATTTTACTGTGTATATTTATTGTTTCAAATGGAGCAAATTTTGGAATTGTATCACCATAATGGCCCACATTTGCTTTCAGAGTTTTATTTTCTACGAAACCCAAAAGTTATCCTATTGAACCCCGTTTTCCAAACTGTAATTTAAGCGTACATTTTTCTTTCACTCTGTTTGTTATTTTATCCAGCTCGAAAGATATATCATTTTCTTTCCCATCCATTCAATCTTCACTAAATGAAAAAATTGCTTTTATAGTTTTTTCAAGATCTTTTAAGCTATATTGACCAACTGGAATATCAATTGCTGATTCCATATCATCCTGACCCACAAAATGTAGCTTATTTTTCCCAGAGGTAATGTTATGCATTAGATAAGTAGTATAGAACTGAACTAAAGACAATGAGTGCCCTTCTATCTCTAAAGAGTAATGTAGTCTTTTCTTCAACATTGATTTGTTATCTGTTAGTTTGAATACATTACTCATTTATCATATTATTTTTAAAAAATCTATTAATAAATGAGCAAGAAAAACATGAAACATATAGGCTGGGATATTAAAATAAGAATACCAGACAAGAATGTATCGACAAAACGTCATCGAGAATTATTACCCAATAATATTAGATGTTTGATAGTGGGTCCTAGTAACTGTGGAAAAACTACACTTATGATAGATAATTTTATTGATGCTCAGGGATGGTTGGACTTTGGTACTCTCTATGTATGTTTAAAAAGTCTGGACCAACCAAAATATATCAAATTAAAGAAAGATATAGATGTAGCATCAAAATTATTTAATGAAACAATAGCATACTTCTTTCCATCAAATGAAGAAATGGTTGATGTAAATTAATGTCATAAATAGTCTATAGTTGTTTTCGATGATATCATACTTGAAAATCAAAATATGGTAAGGGATTACTTTACTCGTGGTAGACATAAAGATATTGATTGTTTCTATTTAGATCAGACATACTCAAAATCACCTAAGCAGCTTATAAGAGACAATGCTAATTTTCTTTACATATTCAGACAAGACTATACAAATCTTAAACATATTGATAGTGATTTTGTTGGTGGTGATATGTAATTTGAGAAATTTAGGGAGACTTGTTCAAAATGTTGGAATAATGAATGTGGTTTTGTTACAATAGATATGACTCGTAAGTTACAAAAATGCAAGTACCGTAATAAAATTAAAGACTTTTTAAATTCTTATATTATAAGTCAGTTTTGTTTTTAATGGAAGTGTTTCCATTAAAAACTAACATAATCTGATCTTTTTAATATGAATTCATATACCATAGCTATTTCAATAAACATAATTGTACCTTCGGGTACATTGTGAGCTTTTGGTATTTTAAAATATATCATATCATCAGGGTATACTTCAAAAGTTTTATACATGTAAATTTTTTTTCCGTTTATGATATAAGATGATAACACTTTTATATTTTTCTGGTTTTATTATTATTTCAACTATAGTTACATCTCTCATAAAAGAATATTCTATCTGATTATCAAAGTAAAATACTTTTTCTTTTGAACTGAATTTCCTAACCAAACGAATAATGTTAATTCTGTTTTTCTGATAGTACTCTAAATTGATTGCGCCCATCGGTGCAATGGGATCTCCCATATGTCTTAGTCTATTTTGTTCAAAATCTATATTATTACCTACATCCAAGTAAGTAAGATAGGCTTCATCCAATGAACTTTTATTTCTTGTCAGTGTGGCTATAAAGTCGTTGAACTGTGTGTTGGAAACAAAAATATTAGGACTGATCTTCTCAGTAGTTGTATCATTGTTCGCGTGTTCTTTAATTTGATCTTCAATCCAAGAGCTCATTAATGAATTTCCGCATATAGCCATTGTTTATTAATAGTGAAATAATTTTTGAAAATTTCAAATTATGTGAAAAGTGATTTAGCACAATTGCATACAAAATGACCACAAGTTACTTGATTGAAATGTTGAATTCTATCATCATTATAAAAAATATTATTTCCGAGATATGCTATTAATTGTCGCAGTGGATTTCCGCCAAATGAATCAAAATAATATTTGTTTGCTTTTTTCCAATAGCATACCCAGTGTGTACCAGAGTTTGTTGAAACTTCTATATTAACAATCCCACATTCATTATCGAGTGGTGCATTAAGTAGCTCATCAATCATAAATACGCCCCGAAAATTTTTAATGTTTAATTTTTTAACCATTTGATCAATATCAAAGTTACTGAGTTGAGTTACTGTTTTTAAACATTCTTACGCCACTTAACTTTCTACAATTATTGCCGTATTCCTCCATAGCTAAATTATGTCTGTGTTGTTCTTCCTATTCTTGGTTTTTCTTCTTGGCATTAATTACTGATGTAGCGATAGATTATGCACCACCAGTTAACGCTCCTAGAGCTCCCAATGCTGCCAAAATGATGGGTAAAAATCCACCCTTGTGAACAGTCAAACCATTTCCAGTTGTCATTTCTTTGGACTTTTCTTAAGCTGTGGAACTGAAATTGTGATAGTCATCCCTTTGTCTTCCTATAATTTCTTGTCTTTATGATCCAGTTGGTATTTCGTTAGGAAATAATTAATATTCAAACCCTTCAACTCATCGTTAGGAACTTGAAATTCAATGTTTTTTACTTTCATTTATTATAACAAATATTTTATCATTTCATTTTAATTCCCCAGCCTAGCTTACGTTTAATATGAATCGCAGATCCAGTAACACCAGCCAACAATCTCTCATTGAGATCAGCATCTGAAACTAACAATCTTTTGAACGCTTTCTTTTCTAGTTCTTTGTCAGCTACATGTCTTTCAGCTAGATCTTTATTGTGATGATAAGCTATATCATGTTCCATTGCAGCCGCATCTAGTGGATTAATGGGTATATAATCATGCTCAATTCTCTCTTTTAGTCTGGTACCCGGACCTATGTACTGATAACCGGGTGCATGCAACTCAAAATGTAGCGAATTTATTATGTTATTGAGTAACCCTTTTCCGTGATGCACCGACTCCCAAAAAGTATGTGGTATTGTGGTTAACACTCGTATCAGATATGGTAAACCTTTTGGATTATTCACAACAAAGTCACTAAACTTGCTGTTGAGCATATTCATTATTCCAACTTTTTCATTGTAATAGTTATCATTTCCAGCATTCTCTTCGCCATAAATAACGAGAAGTCGATTAATAAGCATCCTAACATCATCCCTCCATATGTATTCTTTGGGATAGTCTGTATATTTCTTTATACCGTTCCCCCTTTTTAGGCGAAGGACGTTTGTTTTTAATCGAATCATAAATCGGTTTAACAATAATTTTCCATGTATTCCCTTAACTCGATTTTGGTGTTCCCGAGTTTGGATCATTGTTTTGAAAAACTGTGTTTGTATCTGTTCGGATATGACTATAGTGTTCATAGTCGGTTGCAGTGTAGTCACTTTCTGTTACTTTCTTACTAGTTAGTAATTTCATCAAACCATCGGTTCCAGTGTATGTCCGACCTTTTACAGTAAATTTGTCATTGATGAATGTTACTTCGCTATCACCAATATACAATATAACTTTATCAGCCTTTAGTTCAAAATCATCATCTTTGCAGTCAATTAAAAAATCGGCCACTTTCTTATCAATAAATGTTGTTTTGTAGTTAGTTAGCTGTGAGATATCAGTTTTCAAACGCCCCAACACTTCGTCATAGTGTTCGTCATCATAGCGTTCATCGCTATCATCAATACGTTTAACACCATCGTCATAGCGTTCATCGTCATCACCAATTTGTTTAATGTCATCGTCATAGTGTTCATCGGTGCCTGTTTTAACAAACAGTTTTCTTTCAAAAGATGTCTCTGTTGGTGTCTGTGGGTAGTCTAAATTCTTAGCAGCAAATGGAACAAGTTCGTTTATTAAGTTCTTATTCTCATTTGTCATGTGTACAATTTTTTTCCCCCAAATATTCTGTCGTATCTATCAATGGTTGATCGTGTTATTTATTTTTATCATATTCATCTTGGCGAAATTTTCTAAACGTTTTAAACTTTTCAATTAGCTGTCTTATTCTCTCTATATTCTTCTCTATATTGTTTACAATTTTTTGTTGTCTCATTTATTATATAAATAAATAAAATGAACAATGATAACTTAAATGTATACTGTCTCAACTGTATGAAAATACACTATGAACTTAGAAATAAAAACAAAGTAAGAATTAAATGTGTTTGTAGATGTCGTGTTACCAATGACTCGATATTCACTGATGGGAGTATAAAAAACGATTTTGTAAATGAAATTCATAAACCAATACGAAAAAACTTCCCTAGAAGAACTATTCTATCTTTTGGTATCGATGATCTTTGGCAAGCTGATTTAGTTGAGATGAATTATGTATATTTAAAAGGTACACACAGAATTAACAGAGGGTTAAAATATATGTTAACCATGATAGATGTTTTTTTCCAAATACGCATGGGCAATAACAATCAAAGATAAAACTTGAAAATATTACGTTAGCATTTAATACTATTTTGAATGATCGCAAACCCATGCATTTACAAACAGACAAAGGGAAAGAATTTTACAATAAATTATTTAAGACATTAATGACTAATAACTACATAACACACTATTCAACATACAGTGAAAAGAAAGGTAGTGTTGTAGAAAGATTTAATAGAACATTGAAGGAGAAAATGTGAAAGATATTGACTTTGCAGGGAAATTATTAATGGGTGGCTATATTACCTAAATTAATAAGTGAATACAATAACACTGTTCACAGTACAATCGGAATGAAACCCACCAATGTAAATGCAAATAATGAAAGTTCTATTCCAATCAATGTGTATGGAGGAGAAAGAAAAATTGTTAAACCAAAGTTTGTAATAGGAGATAAAGTTCGTATAAGTAAAAGTAAATATTTGTTTGAAAAAGGATTTACACCAAATTCGTCCACTAAAGTATTCGAGGTGTGTGAAGTATTGCACACAAACCCCACGACATATAGAATAAAAGATTTAAAAAAATGAACTTATTAAAGGTATTTTTTATGGGCCAGAGCTGTTTATGACCAAATATGATAAAGACTACTTACTTAGTGGAGAAAGTTTAGCGAAGAAAAAGAAATAAGCTGCTAATTAAATGGTTAGGTTTTGATAGTAGTCATAATTCTTGGGTTGATAAGAAAAGTGTAGTTGTTTAAGGAATTTTTTTTCTATATAATAAATGGAGCAACAAAAAATTGAAAGTTATGAGCGTCAGTCGTTTCCGCCAAACGACCAAACAAAAAATAATTTGAATTAATACAACAAGCGCATCGAGTTTGATATTCCTACTGGCGATGCATTTTCACATCCGAATGAAGCTTATGTATACCAACAGTATAAGCTAACTAAAAGAGGTACAAATACAGATTATGAAAAAACTTCAACTATTGATCTCTATGAGAATTTCTTCCCATTCCAGTTCTCAAGAATAGAGATCTCTAAACATGGTTGTATAATCGAGAGTATTGACAACCCTGGCATCACTTCAACAATGATGCATACATTGCTAGGTTCGGAATCAGAATCAGCATACTTCTAAATGTCGGGGATAGAACTAGGTAAATATGTTAGGAAAGATAAGTGTAACGAAATTACCTATCCATTAAGATATATGTTTGGGTTTATGAGAGATTGTAATGAAATATTCTGGAAAGGTGGGTACAAGATCACATTCATTCGAAATTCTAGTAACGATGTTTCGCTTTACACAAGATCTCCAAAGAAAGCAGATGGATCTGATGCAGATAATATACCAGATGAAGATAAAATTGTTATTGAGAAATTGAAAATTCTGTGGCCAATTGTTGAATACGATCCTATTTACGAGACGAAATTAAAGAAAAATTATACAAACACACAAAATTCCAATTGGTTTTAATTATTGGCAATGTCTTGAAAACCCAGTACCTACAAATGCAAACTCATTTCAGTTTGATATAAAAGATCAGTTCAATTCAATCCAATTCGATATGCCAGACTTTGTCATTGTTAGTTTTCAGCATAGCAGAAAAGAATATCCTGGGCAATTCACACACGGTTCAATATTTGACTCTTGTTTTGTCAAAAATATTTCTATTAAGAATGGACGGAATGGAGTGTTTCCCAAAGAGAATTGGAATTTAAACATTGATGATGAAATTTTCGATAAGATTTATATTGCTTACAATGATTTTAGAAATTCAAAGACTAAACTAGATACCCCTTATCGTAATAATGAACTGCACTTCAACTCTGCGTTATTTATTGGGAGAAGAGCATTGTATGTTATTTATTGTTCTTACAAAAAATCGCTATTGTAAATGATCGAACTAATCTGAAACTTTCAGTTTATTTTAATAAACCAATATCAGCTTCAACTATTTGTAATGTGGTACTGGTAAGCCAAAGAAACCTAATTTATGATGTTAAAAGTGAAAGAATCACCGAAGTCCAATAGTGCACAAACATGTATGGTTATTAGTTTTTAATGGACGGTTATCCATTAAGAACCTTTACTGTTATTTAATTTTTCTTTAATAGCACTATAAGAGTGTTTTAATGGGATCTGAAAAACCAGTGAGAGGTTATGCATTCTTAAAGTGGGTCCCTCGAGGGATCCACTTTAATTGTGACAACGGCTTCTTATACTTTTTCGCTACATTCACTCGCTTCGCCTTTTTCAGATCGGCATACTCAAGTATCTTCGCAACATCCTTCGCTTTGAACCACGGTTTATTCTCTTAGTCGATAACATATTTAGCTATTGTAATCTTCTTATTCAAGTCATCCAGTAGCGGTTTGTACTTTTGCTCTAACTTGTATTCGCCGTATTTTTGTATGGACAATACCACTTCTTTTGTCAACCAGTCCTGGAATTTTTCAGCCACTGCCATCTTTGAATTCAAGGCCTGGTTCATTGAGAAATATGGTATGCAGATGCATATTCAAAAGTGTGAACTAATCGTTCACCCCTATATTCGCGTATGATTGTCAATACATTTCTCTGGTATGTTCTCTGATTGCTTCTTTCAGATCCCATTAAAAACATAATAATATTTAAGTAGAAATTTAACATTTGGCGATCGTCTCCAGTTCCATAAAATTCATTTCATCGTAAAATACAAAAGTATAACCAGAACAGGTGTTTACAACTGCTTTTATTTTGGAATTCTGAGGTATAATCATATCATAAATAACCTTTGGATATCCAGACATGAGTTGTAGACTAGGATATTCAAATATATATATATATGTATGTATATATATACATTTGACTCGATACACATTACTATTTCCTCCGATGGTCTCGGATAAATCGATGTAAAGCTTTCAAAATTAGCAGTTAAGAAAAACAGCCAGTTAGTGATAACCTCTGGTTTACTAACTATTTTATCTACTATGTCGTATGTCCAAACATATTTTTTATAAAAAAATATGCATCACTTGGTTGCCTACTAAAAATGTGTTGATGTTTTTTAAGTTACACAAATCTACTTCTTTTGAAGGGAATAATATATTTGGTTTAGGAGGGGATAATGAAAGCACAGATCTTTTAGGTTTGCCATGTAGACTCTATATTGCCAAAATATCGTCATTTTGTAATGTTAGTTGATCTAAGACATAAATTGGGTATATAACAGACTCGTAAACATTCGAATGGTGTATTCCTAATGCATGTCCTATTTCATGCAATAGCACAACGAAAAGATTTATTTTTCCTTGAGATTTGTTGTCATGTTTATGATACCAATCTTCTTCAGCATCAATGTGAATTTCAACTGGTGAGTTATCTGATTTCGGAAGAAAAAAAAAGCATGAGCCAGCACTCCTCCTCTCCCATCAAATTTGCTATTACATAAAAGCCGAGACTTTTGAAATGTATGGATACTACATTTGTTTGATATTATGTGTGGGTTTTGAGTATCATGTTTAAACATAATGTCAGTATGTTTGGCCCAGGTACGAAACACTTCTTGAGTTAGTTGTAGTATGTCATAATTGGCCAACACATAATGCTATTTTATTACTTTCGTTGTCTATATGGTAACATATATAGAAAGGCCAAATATATCATCTGGTACCCCACATCTAGGAGTTTTGATTAGTGCCAGTGTTTCTTTACTTATTTCGCCACTAATTGTTACGTTGTGATACTCTTGGAAAAGTCGGAGAGCGTTTGAAACCATTGATGAATTTGCATGTGTAATATCTTTATCAGGTACTTTTAAGTATCCAAAATAATTTAAATATTTTATTGTGAAAAGTGTTTGATTTTCGCCTCTGCTGGAGGCTATCAAAATTAAGATGATAATTGTAAAGGTAATCATTTTATTATAATTAAAAAATTAATTCGTACAAGCCTGGTTCGTTGATAAATGTTGTATGAGGATGTATGTTTTCCGATAGCGCTAAAACGTCGCTATTGAAATTTTGTAGTACGCCCATGGCAGTGTATTGATGCCATCATTAAGAATAAATCTTTTGTCATCTTTGGGACATAATGCTTTTTTTTTCATCTCAATCGTATAGCATTCATGTTTCTTACTTCTAATAAGATTCATACTTTTGTACAGCACTTATTTACCAAACAATCGCTTTCTGTGGTCACCAAAACTAATCTCATTTCTGACTACAGTGTTTTTCACACCCTTTGCACTTTTCTTTACACCAACCTCCACATCTATTGCATACATTTTCGATTTCAAACCAATAAATTCTTCCATTTTTTTTTATATTACGTTCATCTTCCATTTTGCCAATAATCTTTTTGTTAACTAACGGTATACCAAATGGATTATCTTTTTTACAGTCAGAAGTATCAAAATGATCAACCATTTCTTTCATGTCACTGTAGAAGGCTGGTGTTTTTATATAATAGATGTACGAATCAGTATCTTGGTAGCACAGTTCAATATTTTCCCCATACTTTGGTTTCATTATATTATAGTGAAAATCATACATTAAGACTTTCGATAGGTCAAGAATACTCATTCCAACATAAATGGGTTTGTTAAAGAACAGTTTTATTTTAATCATATTAACTGCAACCAAAGAGTTAGTAAATATAGTTCTATCTTTAAAGTTTGATTTAGCCAATAGTTTATCCATTTGCTTAGAACTTGTGCACAACCGTATATCCACTGTTTCTAATATTCTCCATTGTTTTTCCAAAAAAGGAATTGTTCATTAACTTGTAGAAATCTTTTTCAAAGTCATTTGTAGACTTTCTTCGCATATTTGTGTTTAGATCGATATAGGACTTGAGCTAATCTGATTGATCAAACTCCAGAACTCTATGGGCCTTTTTCAACTTCATTCCGAGAGATAGATATTGCTTAAGATTTACATAGTGTAATACATATTTTTCTTTACAATCCAGATTAGTCAAGAGTTTGGGATTTTTTTAACCTTCTGGTATTTTATTCCCTGGTGCCAATGGCAGATCTTTGTGGAGATTGCGTAGTTCATGTGGTTATTCCAAATCAACTTCCAATATATAACCATTGCTAGAATTATCTTCTATTTTTGTTACATCTATATTTGTATTTCCCCACTTAAACCCACCATAAGGTAAATACTGACTCATAGTCCATCCATATAGGTTATTGGCATCCAGATATGTAAGATAAAAGATTTCCTTTGTAATATCATAAGCATTCATGTATTTATTATTTGCTTTAGTATATCGCTTACAACATTGTAAAATTCCACCACGAACGCCCTTTTCTCTATCATCAAAATCATGTCGTAATCTGTTAATAATTCTAGTTCCATTTCAGTATGTTTGAGCATAGCATCCCATGCTAACCCTGGGGCTGTGAAATACCATTGTGGATCTAGCTTATATGTTTTGAGACACATCTCTAAAATTTTCCATTATATCAGACATATCAATACATCAGATTTGTTATAGAGTTCTGTGTACTCTCTTAGAGATTTTATGTTGGATTTTTCCCACACCTTTCTCGCAAATTCGTAATCTTCGTCTGTAGTGCCACATTTATTGAGTTTGTTGTAAAATGCATCTTTGGATGGAAGTGTTGTATCACAAAATTTTTCAGCACTCTCCATGTAGTCATATGGGTAAACATCTTTTCTTGTAACAAAGTCAAGAAGTACATTGGAAAAATGCTTACACGTTTCTCGGAATTGACTTCTGGAAAGGTTGCTAGAGAGTTTATCAATACTACTAGCCATAAATTTAAATGAGTCAATGTTTCGTAAAAGAAATATATTTTTCTTCGTTGTTGGGAATTAGATTAATTTTATTTTCATCGATGCCAAGATCTCTTATGAATAAATGAATGAATACATAGCCAGATAGATTGTGTATAAATACTGGGACAAAACATGGATTTCTATACGATAAGTTACAATCTCTGTGTGCAGCTCCCCTAAATTTCCCCGTCAGATGATCATGATCTCCCACAGAATCCCCATTCAACGACTTTTCACATATATGACAATGGGTAGCTGTATCATAAACAATTTGTTCTTTCTGAGTTAGTGGAAGCATTGGTTTTTCATTTGCGTATATATCACCAATAGACTGCTTCTTCCATTAGCATCTTAACGAATAGAGTAGATGCATCAGATCCTTCATAAGTTTCTGGTGGGTTATAGTATCCATGTTCATATTTTACATAGTAACAGAAGCTAATAGGTTCGTGTTTTTGGTATGGTTTCGTGTAACATTCGTCGGGGTTTGGTTGGCAAGTTTCAATTTTTGTCCACAAACATTCAAAATCAGCATATATCACAAACGGAACTCTCAAAGAATGATTTTGGTTTTTAAATCTTAATGTGTCATTTTTTCCTTTAGATGGTAGTTCAACTCTAACACCATCGTGATCTCAACAGTCTTGTTCGTGATCTTTTAGCTTATTTACAGAGTAGAAATGTTGCAAATATCTATTGCATATAAATATGTTGTGACCAGTATTTGTTACTTGTGATGCGACAAGTCTCGAAAGACTTTTTATCCAGCAGTAGTGGTCGTTCTTTTGTCTTTGATATAGAGTAGGTTTATGTGCTTATCCGTCTTATTTTTTGTTTTTTTTAATGGACAGATTATATATTTCTTACCACCATCGTCTTCTTCGTATGCGTATACATTAATAGAAATTCCACTTCTTTTCTCAAAGGTTGGTATGCTATCCACTTTCATTGGAAATTCCAAACCCTTAAGTACATCATCAAACTCATGTTCGTAAGCTATGTATTTATTCACTATTTGAGGGTCTTTTTGCACTTGATGCAATGCAGATAGAACAGACCACAAAAAACATTTTTGATCATTGTTCTTAACATTGATTACCGTCTGCTTAGTTTTGATTTTTTCTGGGAGATCAACATAAGAACTGCCCTTGAATGGTACACATTTATTTATTCGCACTTCTAGTTTAAATATTCTGTTGAGTACCCACTGAGATCCCTTTTTTTCGAAAGCCCCATCTCAGCTATAATTTTCGATATGCTGTTGGTATAATATTCTTCCAGATTAGTTGATTTCAGTATAATTTCGTTCTTTGTTTTAAAGGAGCTTTCTACATATCCATTATTCTCATCAATTCCCCTTTTGTACTCAGTGAAGAGTTTCATGTTCACTTTGAATGATTTTTAATGTTTACTAATTAGTCCCGTGACAGTTTCTTTTACATCGTTTCGGATATGATTTGGGTCTTTGTATGCATTCACATTCTTTACAGCATAAGTCTTGGCCCTACTTTGAAATGCTGTTTCGATTTCTTCTACACTGAATCTGGGTGTGTACTTATGAATTTTACTTCTCAAGTGACTTCTTGTGAGAGACGGTTTGTAAAAGTGTTTACAATTTTCACACTTGACATACTTCTCTTGGTATTTCTTCTTCTGCTTTCTTTCCGCAAAAACTTCTTTCTTAAATTGAAATTCTTTCCAAATATTACCAGTTGCATTAGCCTTTTTCATTGCCATGGTCGTTATCATATTAGACATCAGTTTATTTTTATTTGCGCTCATTTATTATATACAACATTTTATTTTTTCGTATTCAAATTTTTTGAGCCACTCTTTTTTGCAACTGCGCCTAAACGCAACTTTTTACGCGTATTTTTGTAGATGCACCCAAATGCAACTTTTTGTAGTCACTTTTTGCGGCTGCACTCGAATCGGCAGTTGATGTTTTGGATCAGAAAATTAAGAGGAATTTTTTTATGATGGTTTTCTGATGGCTTGAGCATTTAATTTACCTTTGGTTTTCTGATAACTGGGGGCTGCGCTCGAATCGGCATTTTAATACTACTAATTTAATTAATTTACACTGTTAAAAAAATTGTAGGGGATAAGAATCTTGCCCAAGGCAAACTGACAGCTGACTGGAAAGCCAAGGATGCCAGCAGGTTATGGGAAGAAGTTTATGTGAAATTGAAAGTTTGTGCAATAATAATTTACATATGTTATTTACAGAGTTTTATATGCAAGACTGACTAAATAATAACTTGTGACGTCTAATAAACCAACTACGAGTCACTCAACAATAATGAACGTTAGTAGAAGGCCTATGTAAATTACACTTTTACTCATAACCTCATTTGCACTTCACCTCACCTCACCACAATTACACTTTTACTCATAACCTCATTTGCACTCTCAACACACATTTTAATTCTTGTCCATTCAACAAGTTCTTAATTTGCATACGATTATACATTCGGCACAGAATATATGATGTGCAAATTGAATTTACACAGCGTCAACAGTCATCTTATGTCTAAAATTGTGTTTGTTTTGATGCGCTACTCGTCTACGACTCCACATTTCGCACGGCGATGATCGAGATAGTGGCCACTCGCACGGTCGAGACGTATACGATGGCTCTCGTATGGTTCGATCTAACCGTTTTATAAAATCGTGCGAATTACAGCCGCAATTCGAAGATTTCGTATAAGAGTGCAGATCGAGCTTAGGCCCCCATTCCTGGATGATCCCGACAGGCCATCAGAAGGGATGATTCGCCTGCGTGTTATCCTCGTGTTTCCGTGTAAAGGCTTATCACGATAAAGTGAGCACTTTTGAAATCAACTTTAAGTAAAAACTTCACTGCTCATACCTGCATATATTTTAACGGGCGTACTGAGTGTGACATGCGACAAGTCAAGTTGGTAACGATGGAGGGGAAAGTATTTCCATGTCTTAACGTCGAATAAAAAGGGTTAGTTAACCGTTTATAATAAAATTAACTTATTTATTCCGTTTCCTATTTTTGTAATGCATCGAAGTGTAAAAATTAGTATATTGGCAAAATATTAACTTATCTAGTAATTTCTCAGTTTCACTTTACCGACGCATGAATAAAGTGAGGAAGCCCATGACAATGTTAATTTTACATGACGCGGAAGACTACTCAATGTGCACACAAGTAGATCTTAAGCAGGGCCTTCTAAATTGCTCATTTTACCATGAACAACCTATATAAATATGTTCTAGCCACTGTGTTCGCCTGTCTTGTCTCTTTTCGTTGTTTGAAACAGGTTTTTTTTTTGCCATTTTCCTCATATATCATCCTCGTCGTTTGTATGATTCTAATTCTGGTTGTCATATCAGTTATCTTGCGATATCTGACTGGTTTCATACTTGGAATTGTACGTGGGTTACATACTTGTGTATTTCTATTGTAGTATTTGACTGTATTCCTTCATTGAATTGTTTGTATATTACACTTGTGTTAACATCCGCTAACATAGGATCGTTTCTATTTCTATTTTATTATTTTGTGCCTACGCGTTTTCTTTACATTGGCGTATTTATGCGGACCTAACAAATCGTTGCAAAGGTGTATATCCATAAGAATAATTCAAATATAAGTGCCGATTTCATAACACACAAGATAGGGTATGAATTTTAAGATATATTATTGTATGGTTGCATATTACAGTAGTACTTCCTCTTATACTGAAGTGAGTAGTTTAAAAAACTATCAGATAACTTAATATTTAAAAATGTATAGATTAAATATTTGATTGATGTGACTAACAACTTTTATGTTTCTGACGTACTCTTAGATATGACTTCACCGTCAAATTTTTAAAATACTTTGCAGTGATGCTCAATTTTTAAAACAAACGTATCCGTTTGACTACTGTGATAAACCTAGTTAAGATAGGTTTGCATACCATATGTTTTAAACGTTGGTTTGCTGCTGGTTGGAAAAATACATTTTTTTTTCATCGGAAAATACTGTATTATAAGTATATAAATGTAATACAAATATCGCGACTATTTACACGGAAACAGTCTATCATGTTTGTATGTCAAGTAAATGGACGTCGGGATGCTGGTAGAGCTCGCTCCGATCGACATAGGATGTGGGACATTGAAAATTTACCAGGTCGTCGGGGTTGGACTTAGACGAACGATTGGGAAAACTCGGCCTTAGTGGATGATAGCAGGGTTCTTAGTATCGGAATATAGAATTTCGTCGCCATGTTGTTTGTGGGACTATGTTGTTGGAAAGTCGTTACAAGTGGGGACATAGTTTATGGCCAATGGGACCCAAATGCAACACTGAATAATTATGGAGTTTTCGGAACTTTGACTTTTTGGTGCACGGCGTCATGGACTTAGTCGTTTCCTGCGTCGGGAAGGACATTTAATGTTTTTGCGGATTTTCCTATTCGGAGCTGGAGCCGGGGAACTTATGTGTAAGCGACAACTTGATCTAAGCTGGCAGTCTTTACGGCATTGGGCGAGGAAATGCTAGATAGAGTTCTGAAGCTTGGTCTCGCGGTGTGGCGTGTTGGTGTTTGTGAATTCATCGGCGTGGTCAGCCCAGAATGCATGTGAGGCTCTTGCAAAGGTTGAGTTCCCTAATAGGCCGTTGAATGTTAAAGGAGGAGTTTCCTTAAGTGAGAATCGTTAGGAATTTTGGAGAAGTTAGAGTCAAAAAGCGATCCGGAGCAAGTTGAGGTTGGCGAGATTGCTACGAGGGAGCGATAGAAGATCTAATCGATGGAGACCGGACATATTGGTTATATGGGATGTTGTGAGAAAGGGAAACTTAAGGGTGGTTTTTGGATATGTGTGTGGTGTGTGGTGTGTGGTGTTGGTGTGTTTTGGTAAAGGAGAGGTAAGTACAGCCAGTTTGGTGGAAAATGTGGGGACAATATCCTCAGCCCCACTCCTTTGCCAGTGGTGTGAGTGTGAGAGAGCGATTAAATGTCAGCTCAGGGTAACATCGGCTACCGATGTGTTGGCAGAGTGGAGATGAGTGTGGAGGCTCAGTACCAGCCATAAACCGGTGGGAAGAGTATTCCTGGGTACTGGACTTGAATGGAGACCTGTATGGAAGCTCAGATGTGGAGTACGACTGTGAGGGTGGTTTTCGTTAATGGCGTTTGTTCAGGACAAAGAAAGTGGAAAATTGTTTAATAAGAGTGAACCCCTACTAATAGCCAGACCTCGGCAAGTTCCAGTATGTGTTTTATAAGGGAAAAGTTGTTTAAAAGATTGTAAGTTTTGTGAAAAGATGCTAAAAAAAAAGAACCCCCTTGTGCTGTTTGTAAATTTGAACGGGGTTGGTCCAGAATGGAAGTTTTATGAGAAGCCCTGGGCTTGGTGTTGAAAATAAGAGGGAAAATGTTAAATGGCTTTTGAAGCCTTTGTTTTCAAAGTGATGTTTGTGAGAATTTTTAGGGTGGCTTTTTGGGGTCACAGCAATTTTCAATTTAGCTAATAGGAGCCTTATTTTTACTTGGGCGTTTGATGTTTTTAAGTGCATCTTGAGAGTCAAAAGGGGCAAGTGGGAGTTGTGCCCAGATATCAAGCGGATTGTATTGTGGATCCTAAGTTTTTGTAAAGGAAATTTTCAGTTGTTGCCAAGTGTGAAATTTGAATCTTTAGTAAATTCTGAAGGAAAAAACGAAAAGGTTTTCTGTGCCTTGTGTTTTGTGTTAGTGTAGTTACCTTCTCCAGAAGCCATATGATATTTTGAAGTGGACCCAGAACGATTTAGTGAATTACACAATACTTATACCTGGAAATTTTTTGAGAATTTTATGCTGAAAGTTAAGGGGACCCCATCTCCATCCTATCCCATGATAGAATGAGGTTAGGGCGGAAGAGTTGGGGTAGTGGTTGACCCACCTGAGCTGAGGCAAAGGCGCACTCAATGTCAGTGCCACTCTGCTGAAGGATTTGTTAGAGAATTTAAAATGTGTTGGTTTCAAGGTGTGGTTTCGGAGAAGGAGGTGTGAAGTTGAAAAGGTGTTGTTATTGTGATTTAATATTTTTGTTCAAAATGTCAACAGGAGTAAGGACAGCATGGATCCAGCACCTGAGCAAAGAAAGTCTACATGGTATGCTTGGTGACGCAGGGATTCAGTATGAGGAGACAGCTAGCATTGATGACCTCAAAAATCTTGCAGTGGAATGGTGCATGGAGAGGAGTCTGACGGTCCTTCTGGTGCCACAGTAGAGGTGATGGGTCAGTCAGTGCCTGTTTTTAGATTGCTTAAACCTATTCCAACCAACCTACAGAGTAGGCTACCTGTGTTGAGGAATGTTCGTTTGGGCAGTGTAGTAGACTTCTTGATAGATCTAGGGAAAGTTATCTCCTTAGAGGTCTGCCCTCATAGAGTAATCTATGTGGCAAGCCTGTTTCGAGTTCCCGAGTAGTGCAGGACATTGTAAGCAGGGTGGTGGACGAAAATTGGGAAGTCTCTGGGCTGAGAGAGTTACTATTAGCCAGGGTGGCTTCAAAGGTGGCCATCAGTAAGATGAAATAGGACATTTTGAGTTTGGAGCAGGGAATGGGGGAAACCATGAGAGAGTTTGTGTTGAGAGTAATATTTCGAGTGATTGTGTTGGGGCCCCCTTGTGAGGAGGCTCAACTCGCTGAGATAATATTCCACAGGTTGACTCCTCGTTACTCCAGATATTTCATGTTTTTCTCTAGGCCACCGACATTGTGTGACTTGTAAGGTTTGGTCACACAGGTTGAAGTGACCATAGAGGATATGAAGGGAAAGAAGGTCCAGTGCACTTTCTGTGATAAAGAAAACCACAATAGTGGTTAGTGTTTTAAAGGAAGGAAAAGAGAGGAGATGTGCCTTGTTTAATAAACCGGGTGGGGTACATTGTGTGAACTACCTCCACCATCGGAGGAAGGAAGGGTTATTGTTCGTTCCTTTTCTCGTGGGGAAAGATCAGGAGGGAGCTCTCCTTGATTCAGGAGCTTCGGCTTCTATCCTGAGTAGGGATTGCTACGAACAATTAAAGGCAAACAATCCTGAGGGGATGTTTAAGTGGAGTATGGAAGGGAATCGGGTATTTTCAGTGGCTGATGGGGGTTCCCACAGGTCTGTAGGGATAGTGACAATGAAAATAAAAATTAGTATATTTTCTTGGAAGATTGGCTTTCATGTAATACCAGGACTCAGCCAGGAAATGATCTTGGGAGTTTATTTCCTGGGGAAAACGAAGGCTTATGTCGATTTTGCCCAGAAGAGCTTGTATTTTAATTTTGCCCCGAAAGAAAGGGTTAGGCTGGTCGGGAAGGTTGTTTTTGCTCGGAAATTTGCTGTGCAGAGCCTGGAGGAGGGACAATAATGTGAGGTGAATAAATTGAAGGAAGACTTTGGTGATGTAATTACCTCCGAATTGGGGCATTGTTCTTTGTATCCGATCCAGCTCAAATTGACGGACCAAGAGCCGGTGGCATCTGTTCCCTACAGCGTATCTCCTCCCAAGGTTGGGATCCTGAAGGAGTACATTAGGGGTTTGAAAGAGAAGGGTGTTGGTGAGGATTCTGGGAGCTTGTATGTTAGTCCTGTGTTTCTGGTGCCGAAGAAAGCCCAGGGAAAATATCGTATGATCTGCGATTACCGGAAGGTAAACCAGAAGATCTATTTGGATCCTTACCTGATCCCATGGATCGATACTGTATTCCAGCATGTGAGTAAGGCACATTATTTCACCATCTTGGATTTGAACCAGACCTTCCTCCAATGTGAGTTTGACCTCAAGTCGAGGGAACCTCTTGCTTTTGTGACACCCTCGGGTCTTTATCAGTGGACGAGACTGTAGATGGGTGCAAATTGTGGACCCCAGGTAATGTCGCGGAATTTGTTTAATATCCTTGGCAAGTATCTGTATGAGTTTGTATTTCTGTATATAGATTATGTCTGTATATACAGTAATAGTATTGAGGAGCATGTGCAGCATGCCAGACTGGTTCTGGAGGCATTGTGGGTTGTGGTTGTCACTGTTAACACAGAAAATATATCGTGGGCAGAAACTCATGTTAGGTATTTAGGATTCGTAATTGCTGAAGGAAAGTTGCTGACTGATCCTAAGAAGATCCGGCCGATTCTCGAGTTTAAGGCTCCTAAAAAATCTGAGGGGCGTGCAGAGGTTCCTCGGTATGGTGGGATTCTACACAAAATTTATTGCAGAATTTGCAAAAATATCTGAACCTTTAAGTTACCTTAACAAGAAATGAGTGGAGTTTGCATGGGGAGAGAATCAGCAGATTGCCTTTATAAGTTAAAGGAAAAGTACACTTCTCCTCCAGTACTGAGGCTGTCGGACTTCTCGCAAATCTTTGTGTTGCATGTGGATGCCAGTTCTGTGGCATTGGGGGCAGTGTTGAGCCAGAAGGTTGAGGGGAGGTTGGCCCCTGTGGCTTATGCTAGTCGGCTTCTAACCAGCACAGAAAAGGGTTATTCTGCATATGAGAATGAATGTTTGGGTTGCTTGTTTGGAATGGAAAAGTTTGCAGAGTACATTGAGACCACTACATTCGAGTTGTACCCGGGCAATCAGGCACTCAGCTGGTTGCCGAAGTCGGACAAACCTTCAGGGCAGCTGGCCCAATGGTTGGTGCGGTTGACACGATTTAAGTTTCGTGTTCATCACATGAGGGGGTCCGATAATGTTGTGGCTGATTGACTTTCGAGAATGTCTAGTTCTGATGAATTTGAGTCTTCTAAGGATAAGTAAAAGGGGTTAGGTGAGGTTGTGGAGGAAATAAAGGATTTGGAGTGTGAAGTGTTTGAGGCTTTGGAAGAGGGGACTGAAGAGTCAATTAGAGAACATTTTGTGTTTGTCTTTAAAGTGTTTCCGAAATTGTTTCAAGATTTCTCATCATACCAGCAAGCTGACCCTGAGTGTCAGGAACTCATGAAGGAGATCTAAACATGAAATGGTGACTATGCCATGTTTAAGGGTTTGTTGGGGAAGAGACGGAAGGGAGGAAATTTGTCATTTTTGTACCCAAAGATGTTAGGAGGATGCTTTTTACTTATTTTCATGAGTCAATGTTTGGAGGACATGTGGGGAGGGACCGTACTATTTCTCGGATTCGGGAACTTTTCGTGTGGCCAGGAATGCGAGGAGTGATTGACGATTTGGTCGGAGTCTGTGAAGGTTGCCAGTTTACTAAGGCCTGGAACACCCGAGCAGTGGGAAAACACTCCATGACAGTTGCTAGGTTCCCCTGGGAACCAGTCTACGTAGATATAATTGGATCGTTGCCCAGAAGTGTTTCGGGGTTTCTATACAGCTTTACCAAGTTCGTATTCTTTTTCCCATTACGATCGGTAAAAACTATAGAGAGTTGTAAGGTGCTGAATACAAGGTTGTTTTCCCTGTTGGGTTCACCTGCATATTTGGTGTGTGATAATGCGGCCTACTTCACCTCCAAGGAGATGAAAGATTTATTGTTTAGTTCGGGCGTCAGATTGATTTTCACTGCACCTTATCATCCTCAGGCAAATAATGTGGAACGTTACAGCCGGAACCTGAAGGTGGCATTGCGAATTTTTCAACAAGGGTAGTAAAGGAAATGGGATGAGGTATTGAGCTGTCTGGGGGTTATGCTTTAATAATGTAGTTAGTGAAGCGACTAAGCATTCCCCTGCGGAATTATTCTTTGGGCGAAGGCTACTGCATACCTTGCTGACTGCTTGGTCTCTGAATGGTCCCGAATGGGATGCGGTAGATGTAAAGGAGATGGATAAGCTTTGGAATGAAGTAACGGAAAATTTAGAAAGTTACCATGACGTGTTAAAGAAGAGGTACAATTCTACCATAGGGGTTGTTCCATTTAAAACAGGTGATTTGGTGCTGGTGGAAGCACATTTCTTATCTTCCAAAGTAGATTATTTTGAAGTCAAGTTGGCTCCCAGGTGGGTGGGCCGTATAGAATTATAGCTTTTCTGACTCCAGTAACTCCACTCCTGGAGGACCCGCAGAGTCCTTATTAAACTCAAAAGGCCCATCTAAGTAGTATAAACGCATTTAGTTCCTGAGGGTGCTTGAGCATAAGAGTGTTTGATTTGTTTTTAAAGTATTTGTGTACGAAAAAAACATAAGGTACCTGTAATAAAGTTTGAAGTTTTAAAATTCTTGGGTGTTTAATGGCGATTTTTTATTGAATCTTTTAGCTATTAGTAAATTTTAAGACGTGTTGCTTAAAAAGGGGGGTGGGGGAATTATGACAGAGTTTTCTGTCCGAGATTGAGAGAGAGGAATGGTGTTGCATTGAAGTCTCTTATGTTGCAGTCGGACGCCTGTTAGTGGGTACCCGCCTATCGTGAGGGTTTGGCAAGGTGAAGTGTTATCAGGACTCTGCTTCTGTTCACGCGCTAAGCTCATATTGACGGGGCAGGTTCGCTGGCTTGCCAAGTATTTGTGTATTTTAAATAGCATGGCGAGCGAATAGAACGCGCTGGGGTGGTAAACAGCTCGCTGCTAGCTGATAGGGAAAGCAGGGTTCTGGCTCCTGGGAGGGCGTAGGCTTGAGTAGGGATGGGCGTTGGCCGGTATATATAGAGGGGCGCGAGCCTTAGTAGGGAAATTCGTCGCCCGCCAATGAGTGGAGTCCCTTGGATCTGAGTAGTTATCCGCCCTTGGAACAGGATGCTTATTCGCAGATCCCAAGATAAGTAAATGGACGTCGGGATGCTGGTAGAGCTCGCTCCGATCGACATAGGATGTGGGACATTGAAAATTTACCAGGTAGTCGGGGTTGGATTTAGCCGAACGATTGGGAGAACTCGGCCTTAGTGGATGATAGCAGGGTTCCTAGAATCGGAATATAGGATTTCGTCGCCATATTGTTTGTGGGACTATGTTGTAGGAAAGTCATTACAAGTGGGGACATAGTTTATGGCCAATGGGACCCAAATGCAACACTGAATAATTATGGAGTTTTCGGAACTTTGACTTTTTGGTGCACGGCGTCATGGACTTAGTCGTTTCCTGCGTCGGGAAGGACATTCAATGTGTTTGCGGATTTTCCTATTCGGAGCTGGAGCCGGGGAACTTATGTGTAAGCGACAACTTGATCTAAGCTGGCAGTCTTTACGGCATTGGGCGAGGAAATGCTAGATAGAGTTCTGAAGCTTGGTCTCGCGGTGTGGCGTGTTGGTGTTTGTGAATTCATCGGCGTGGTCAGCCCAGAATGCATGTGAGGCTCTTGTAAAGGTTGAGTTCCCTAATAGGCCGTTGAATGTTAAAGGAGGAGTTTCCTCAAGTGAGAATCGTTGGGAATTTTGGAGAAGCTAGTGTCAAAAAGCGGTCCGGAGCAAGTTGAGGTTGGCGAGATTGCTACGAGGGAGCGATAGAAGATCTAATCGATGGAGACCGGACATATTGGTTATATGGGATGTTGTGAGAAAGGGAAACTTAAGGGTGGTTTTTGGATATGTGTGTGGTGTGTGGTGTTGGTGTGTTTGGGTAGAGAAGAGGTAAGTACAGCCAGTTTGGGGGGAAATGTGGGGACAATATCCTCAGCCCTACTCCTTTGCCAGTGGCGTGTGTGAGAGAGAGAGCGATTGGAAATCCTCTCAGGGTAACCTCGGCTACCGATGAGGACAATATCCTCACCCTGAGTTGGCAGAGTAGAGATGAGTGTGGAGGCTCAGTACCAGCCATAACCACCAGTACCGGTGGGAAGAGTATTCCTGGGTACTGGACTTGAATGGAGACCTGTATGGAAGCTCAGATGTGGAGTACGACTGTGAGGGTTGTTTTCGATAATGGAGTTTGTACAGGCCAAAGGAAGCGAAAAATTGTTTAATAAGAGTGAACTCCTACTAAGAGCCAGATCTCGGCGGGTTCCATTGTGTGTTTTATAAGGGAAAAGTTGTTGAGAAGAATGTAGGTTTGGTGAAAAGATGCTTTAAAAAAAAAAAAAAAAAACAACCTTTGTGCTGTTTGTAAATTTGAACGGGGTTTGTCCAGAATAAAAGTTTTGTGAGAAGCTGTAGGCTTGGAGTTGAGCATATGAGGAAAAATATTAAATGGCTTTTGAAGCCTTTGTTTTCAAAGTGATGTTTGTGAGAATTTTTCGGGGGGGGGGGGGGGGGGCTTTTGGGGCCCACAGAAATTTTTATGTTGGCTAATATAGGAGCCTTTGTTTTTTTTTTTTACTTGGGTGTTTGATGTTTTTAAGTGCATCTTGAGATTCAAAAGGGGCAAGTGGGAGTTGTGCCCAGATATCAAGCGGATTATATTGTGGATCTTAAGTTTTTGTAAAGGAAAGGTGCAGGTGTTGTCAAGTGTGAAATTTGAATCTTTAGTTAAATTCTGAAAAAAGTGGCACCTTCTCCTGAAGCCATATGATATTTTGGAGTGGTCCCTGCACGAGTTGTTGATTTACACAATACTTATACCAGGACATCTTTTGAGATTTTATGATTTTTCTGCTGAAAGTTAAGGTGAGCCCATCCCCATCTTATCCAATGATAAAATGAGGTTAGGGCTGGGAAGTGGGGTAGTGTTTGACCCATTTGAGCTGAGGCAAATTCAGGCTCATAGTATAGATTTATGTAGTGGTATTGACTAGTACAATGATTGAACTAAACTGTTCGCTTGCCCCGCTCATGAGCATACAACTGAACATGGTGTTCTTAGCAGCCTATAAGGGTGAAGCGAGGTAAGTATGAGAGCTATGCTGCAATGTAAGAGCGGGGGGGCAAAGGGAGACCTCCGATAAAACCAACTGACCGGTGGCATCGTCCAGTGCGATTCCCATGTGCAAAATCCAGGAGCGACCCCGCAGAAAATCGAACCAGCTTCGTCTTGGTAGAAGGCTAGCTTTCCAGCCGCCGCACTGGGAGTGAAGAAAACTCGCAAATAAATAATCATACATTTCACACCAACTGTACGTAAATAAAAAGAAACGGCAGAGAATCATTAGTTTACTTAAACGAAAATAATTTCAGTGGGAAGGAAAATATTATCCTTCAGACTTTAGTAACTCACCTCTTACCCAAATGAAATGTGTAAACAGGTACATTACTCATTTCGAATTAGCATGCTTGGTATATGAAAAAACTATAGGCCTTCTCAAAATGGTGGCTGTATATAAAATGTTTCAGATTTAAAAAAGTTATGTAACGTTTTATTAAGCGACTCAGCTAGTTAGAGAAAAATATAAATGTATTTAACAGTCTCAGGTTCAAACCACCAGAAAAATTTTGAGTTGCTTTTAGATCAAAATTGTTAGCCAAGATAACTTGGGAATTTTCCCTGTCTGCGGTAATAGTAAGTGAATTTTGTAGTCATCTTTACTCGAACATACCTGTTGTTGCAGCAAATCGTAGCACCGTCTTCCGCTCTTCATGTTCTTCTCTAATAGGCACAGGGGCCTACAGTGCTCACTACAATCTTCAATATTTAGAACTATAACCGTAGTATGCGGCATGCATATATATATATATAATATCGGACGAGTCGTTAATGTGTGCTAACCCAGCGTAAGCGGAATCCATAGGACAAATCAAATAATAAAGATATATATTAATATATGCATGTATATATATGTATATATGTATATGTATGTTTATTTATTTGTATATATGTACATATCTATATATGTATATATAGTTATGTATGTATATGTATGTGTATTTATTTGTATATATGTACATATCTATATATGTATATATAGTTATGTATGTATAGGTATGTATATGTATATATGTGTATGTATATATCCGTGTGTATGCATATATCCGTATATATATATATGTGTGTGTATGTATGTGTGTGTGTGTGTATAGTCCATTCCCGATTGGAAGCAACTTACGAAAATCAACCTTTGGAAAAACACTCTAGGCCTAACATGTGACCTGTTTTTTTCAATAACATGTATTCCACAAATATATAACACTGTGGTTAACTTAAGAGTACTGTATTATTGAATTAATACACCTTTACCTTAATATCTTCTATAACTTGTAATATTTATTTCATTTTTAAATATGAATTAACAACAGCGAGTGCAACGACGTGTTGGCAACGATCGGTAAGAAATAGTTCATAGTCAAAATCTTTTAACCTGGTTTTTAGTGTACTATTTGTAAATTAAACGGTGCCCATCGAAATATTTAAATATTTAAGTACCCCGATGGCAACATATCTCATTTCTACAGTTTAAAATGACAACGGAATATATTGTGAGCAGGCCGTAATGGTACGGTATTGTTTTATCGAGCGAGAAAGTATTTACAAAACTGTCTGCTGGCGAGGCTTGTCACCCTACTTCTCTTTCTTCGTCGCTTTCACACTCGGGAATTTTCACTTCGCTATTAAGCAAGAATATTAAACAAGTTTTCAATTGTATCATAATTCATACTTATTACAGCAAAATAATGGTTTTTGAATTTTACAACTGAAAAGAGATTTTAATGTTTGAATACATATTTAAATATATTTAGTTATAATGGCACGCAGAAACAAAGTGAAGTTGGCAGACGTGGCGAGCCATGACATGGCGTGTTGCTTTTTGTCAAACGAAACGTAAATTATTTTTACCCCGAAAAATACTTCAAATTAATACCTCACGTTTGTAGACGTTGTGATTTTTTAAACCTACCTAGGCAAGTTTCGATGTTGTTATAAATCTTTGTTTCCACGGCAGTAATATATATACTGTGACGTGTGTTTCGTTAATCATTGCGTCTGTGAAATGGCGTGCCTTTGTGCATCGTGGTCGATACGCTGGCCCTGTGTGTACGTGATTTCAAATATTTGATTAGCACTATTTATACGTTTTAAATGTGAACTGTTTTTATGACGAGGTTATTTATTTACATACACGTCTGTTTATTTATCACAACGTGTACCTTTGCCCTAAGGAGTTTGAAACACAGTCGTGTAACGTAATTTGCCACAATCCCAGAAGAAAAATACTACGCCCAGCCCGATGAATTTCTATAAACCTAATAAACAGTAAGTAACAATACATACAAATAAGAGCGGAATAAAAGTTATCATAGGCTTATTTGTGTGCATGTTCACCGCTATCTTTTAAAGTTTGTATGACATAAATGAGCAACACGAGTCGCATGCTTGAATTTAATGTGCATGTTTCACAGGTCGTTCCTTCGTTTTAATATTTATTCCAACTGAGGCAGTCCTTTTAGAGAAATGACCCAACACATATCAATAACAAAAGGATAATTACAATTAGTACAGCCCTTTACCTCGCAGGTGTAACAGTGTTAAATACTGTCGCGGCAAAATACTAACGTGTATTACATGTATTGAGCTACGTCGTGGAAAGCAAATATGTTAATGTAGAATAACCGTAAGAACTGTCTTCAATTCAGGCATTTTTAAAAAAGTCATAAAGCTGACCCAAATAATATTAGAGACCTAAACTCTGAATATTCATACGGAATGGTTTTTGGAATATGGCAGAATTCTTTGAAAAGCTGTAAACAGTAAACAACACATTTGACAGGTATAAAAGTAGAAGTCACGTTTCAATGTTTGTTTTTAGGTGCAGCGAAAGTATAAGAACATATGTACACACAAAATGGAATGTACATGCTACATGGCAGTCACATGGCAATGTTTGTTTAAATTTGACGGAAGGATACGAAACGGGCCTGCAAGTAGATATTTAGCAGGGCTCCGAGAAAGTTGCTTCCAATGGGGAATGGACTTTATGTATATATGTATGTGTCTGTATATATGTATATGTGTATATGTATATATAAACACACAATACAGGGCCGAAAGTGATTTTTTGGGGTCGTAGAGGCCCTCCTGGAACGTTGTGATTGGAAACGGGTTACGCAACGATAAACTGGAAACCTTGTGTGATTAAGCAACTAAAATTGGCATACAGGCAAAAGTTTACAGGACAGATTACCACACAAACTGTCATTACGAAGAGTACACCCCTTCATATATTTAATAGGGGTTGACACCCTCCAATATCTTACAACTTTGTAATCCTGCGCTTGAAGCAATTTGACATGACATTTTAGTAATCAGCTTTTAAAAAAACAATAGAATGGGTTTCCTTGGCAATATCCACTAATATGTACCGTTTCCTGAGAAATCACGTCAGGGTGGAGAGCAGATTAATGGTTTCCTGGGAGGTAGGCAGCCTGTACCCCTGTCGTGCATGAAGTGAGAACTGATAACCTGGCTAATGTCCCAGTCCTAAAGCAGCAGGCTTAAAAGATTGTGGACGGCAGTGAAAAATATGATACACAGCGCAAAAATTACACAATAATAATAATAACAAACAAATTCAGACAATACACCCATTTTGATATGATTTCAATTTTAGGAGCCAATCAAATCTGTTTTAAAGTTTAGTATTTTTATTAAAAATACTTGACAAAATTTAGTGGTATAAAAAGGCCGTAAGCGACTTTACAGGCAATATTTTTGAAATTATGCGTCACAAGAGAAGTATACTTTTAACATGTACAATGTCTTCTTCGATTTTTTAAACACAAAATAATTCTCAGAGAGCCAACGAGAACAGCAATAAAAATACCTAAAATGTTAAATTTATAGGAAAGGCGACCAATAAATCTTATCAATAATTTCTTATCCTGTCGTGTAATGGATAACGCTACTAGTTTTAGTTTATCAATGCCTCTATTTTATCAATTGAAATTCTAAATTCGATTCCGACTTTGTGCTCTCCAATAATTTATTCTATTTTAACATTGTTCATAGTACCTGAACATAATGTAAACAATGCATGTGTTGTTTCCAACAAAAAGCTCACACTCAGTAAGCCATGTGAAATAGTATGTTCATAATAAGTAAAATCCAATCATAAACTGAAACAAACTAATTTTTGTAGTCATGGAATACAAGAAGGTAGTTTTAAAATGTAAGTAGTCTACTTGGACCGTGTTCCTTACCGAGATTTTGATGGTATATAAAATGAAAACTTGACTTGAGCCATAATTCCTGCAGAAAAATTATCGAAGGTAAAGGGATATAAAGCGTCACGAAAAAAATTATGATACCACGTGGCGTTCCATATTCGCACTGTGCATTACTGCAAGAGCGCATGACTTGCCATTTCTGCTATATACACGGTACCTCGAGACATTTGCCTCTTGGATTATTTACATATCAGACAAGATGCCATCATGTAATATTCCTCTGCTAGAATTCATATTGTACGTTTCATGTTTTACTTCAGGTTTCTTGACGCAGTCAACCCGTCCACTTGGCGTACATTTCGGACCATTTTAATCGGAATCCGAGCTGCCAGGAAGCAGTGAATACGGATGCCGACTTTTAAAGTGTAATTTTAAGTTTATATAGCGGGTAGCCCTTCCCTGATCAGCCAGCCGGCACACAGCACGGACGTTGGAAACTACTGTTGTAAAATATTCTGTTCCAGTGTACGCATTCATTTGTGTTATGATATGTATTATTTTCACTAATTTGTGAATTCTCTTGTTAATTTAAATGCATTCCACGCCCAATCGATTTCGTTTATTGTCCAGTCGCACGAAAATGTTCACCTTTGTGTAATTATTCCACAGGCCTGTGGTCGCTCGACAATTTTGCCCCCGAGCATTTGAGCAGCACATATTCGAGTTTTTGCTTGGTTAATTTTTATTTTGGGTGTATTTATAGGGCTCTTTTATTTATTTGTACAATGTTTGTTCGTTCCTAATCCGTATGTATATTTACTGTTTTATGGACATTTCAAACAATAAATTATTGATTAAACACCGGGTGTGTTCCTTGTTAAAGGCTGTTCACGATAAAGTGAGCACTTTTGAAACCAACTTTAGAAAAAAGTCGCTGGCCCTACCTGCATATATTTTAACGGGTGCAGTGAGTAACATGCGCCCAGTAAAGTTGGTAATGATGGATGTGAAGTAGTTCCTTATCTTAACGTCGAATATTAAATGTTAGCTAACCAGTTGTGATAACTTATGTTATTTCTTTCGCATTGTGTATGTTTTAATGCATCGAAGTGTAAAAATGAGCAAATTTAAAAAATGTTTTCTTTTATAATACTGTCACAGTTTCACTTGACCAAATCACGAATAAAGTGATGAAAGCCGTGGCAATGTTAATTTTACGTAAGGCAGAAAACGTGCATGCAAGTAGATCTTAAGCAGGGCTTTCAAAAGTGCTCATTTCACTGTCAATAGTATATAACGCTCTTTTGTAGTGTCATTAAAATCCACGTGGGCTTGAATGAATGTATTAAGATTTTAATTTCATAACATTTGCACAACATTTAACTTGTGGGTGATCGTGATAAAACATCAAAACATTTTATACGTTCATGTCAACAATTTCTTTAATTTAGTGGCCAGTTATTAGTTGTTCGCAGGAGATTATTTCTACTTATAGACGTAACACTCATTTCTTCTTATTGGTTATCTCTACTTTGCTTAAGGTAAAATGTCATACTTATCTTAGTACTAAATAATCCACCGTCGATAATCCCTCCCCGCTGCATTCCATGTCAACGAACCCAACAAGCGTGGTCGAGTGCAAATATTAGCAGTGATTAAACCAAACCCCTGCCTCACGATATGACTGTTAATATAAAGTCCTCATTGGTCGCTCGCTCAGCCAACTAGCTCCAACCACAGATGTTTGTCTCCATGCCCGCTACATAAGAGGCCACGACATCGCAAGTGGCAAACGTGACCGATGACTGGCAGGTTTTTTCAGGGTGCTACCATCTTAAGCCCTCCCAGCCGCACCCCCAATATACCCTGTCATTTCTTCTTCTAGAACTATTATGTCACGAAATTCTTTCAGTGCCAGTGTAAAATTTCATTCCTTGTAGCGGTTGCTAACCCTGCTTTAAGGTACAACTTTTCGTACCAGATCAAAATTCTTATAATGTCAGTACTTTCGTTTATTAGGTCATCGTAGGAGATTGCCATTTGCATTTAAGCAATATGTGGGTTAGGAACCAACATTTGTACACTAATGATATTCCTTGGCGTAGAAAGTAACCGCTATCACTATAAAATTTAACGGCATGATTAAAGTGCAAAATAGAAAACACCATCCAAGCTGAGCTTGGTGAATTGTATTAACGTGGTTCCGGGTGCTAGTCTTGACTAGACCGTGAATTAGTGAGTAACGATTTTAAGTGTGCACTGAATTTAGAGGCACTCGATTTTCGCGAGAAAAATGTCACTGTCTAGGTGTATTTCAAAAAACAGATTCACTTCTGCGATTGAATTGTTTGAACTTTCCTGCATTTCACGTGCTTGTCTGCAACGATCCTTAACTGGCGTCCCGCAACCTTATATACTGACTGGCCGAGTTACGTGCTACAGTGTCTTCTGGCGAAGAAATACGGCAAGGTAACAAAAATAAAACTGCATGTGTGCAAGTATCGCATTAAAATATATCATGCGCGAAACTCTTTTCGTGAAAATCAGGTGTCCCAAATTATACTATTTTGTGAGTGATTGAAAAGATTTTTGCGGCTCTTAACATCAAGGTCTTGAGAGCCGATGAGGATGAAGCGAGGCGAGTATGGAGCGGTGCCGAAATGAAAAGTAGGGGGGGGGGGGGGAGAACGGGAGATTCACAATAAAACAGGAACAATTCTCACCGGTAATCGAGCCCGGTTCACCTAGGTGGAAGGCGAGTATTCTAACACCTACACCACCGTGGCCCCTTATTTTGCAGGTCCCTCATCAATGTTCTTCCGGCACAAATGCGGAGCGCCAAATGCCCAACAAACTAAAAAATATATATATAAATAATTACCAAACTAAACCTTTGCTTGTAGGTGAGTTAAGTGTGCCTCTCTCGACATAAACCTAAGGACTCCTAATGGACTTCCACAGCTGCTGTAAAAAATGATACTTCAATAACACGTATCACCGAGCCTGTTTGGCGTTGTAGCGTGTCTGGTTTGCAATCGAGAGGTCGTGTTTTCGATATCAGCTGGGTGTTGATGAAGTTATTTCCTGTCTCGTACTACAGTGCTTCCTTCGGAAAGCACGCCGACGTCTTACCTCGCATCCATTTCTGCATCAAAGTCGTATAATAATGGGTTTGAAAGAGGCTGCCGAATGCCTTAAAGTTACATTCTCAAGAAAGCGCTCAATGTGCAGAGCGTCTGGAACAGACTAAATACGTCAGCAAAGGGGACGTCGACTGCCTCCATAATGTAAGTGATTCAGATCTTCATTTCAATTAATAGTTATAGTCCATTCACGGTTTATTCGGCCCTTTTAGATCAAACCATTTAAAGATCTCCTCATGTATGACGTGTTTAGTTATTTACAAAATACGCTCTGTATCTCGAGCGTTTTATGCTTGTGTTCATAAAAGTTAAAAGTTACTTTCTTCCCCTGTTAAATTAGAATGTTATTTTTTTTAATCTATAAATTATATTGCTTCATTTACAAATAATTTGAAATAAAAAACAGGGAGAAAATAGGTATGTTGGCAGCGTCTAGTGAGAAATAGTCTTTGGGCAAAATACTGCTACACTGAGTGCGCATGAATGCGGTGCGTTGTCCTCTGCTGTAATTCTCCAGGCTTAGTTAAGCTTAATTTGCCCGAGGCGGAGGAATATCGTGGAAGTAGAACTTTATCAGGACTTCAGAAAATGTTGAAGTAACCGTGAATGGATTATACATTTCTGTCTTCGTAGAACGAAGGTTCAGTTCGCTATTCCTAAATGAAATGCTTTTTCAATTCCGATACACGAACCCTCAGATCCTCGTCAGTTGGGTAAAGTTATTGGTTAACTCTCGGTGTATGTACAGAAATTACGATGATCGGGTATCCACACGGATCGCGCAAACTGCGTGAGGTCATGAGCAAACAGAACCTCGAACGAACCCTGCTACTCCTCTCGCAAGCCCCAGTTTCCCCACCGGATCATAACTGGCCCGAGGGCATCGCTCGGCGAGTGAGAGCAGACCTCACAAAGTGCTGACAAATATTTGTAGTTGCCACTGGTAAAATAACCGCTATCTGCTGTCCTTTCCCCTTCCCCTACCCCAACACAACTTCCCTTCCCTTTTTTTTTTTTTTTTTTTTTCACATACGCCCCGTTCTCCATTCCCCGCACTAACTCCCTTCAAAACACGTAAGTTCGTAGCAAATGTTTTTCGTATGTAAATAAGAAGCGAAAGTGGTGTGCGCGAAGTCATTATATTTTGCATAGTGATGAGGCTTCTCCCACTCCCGCATGTGTGCTCAGCACATCGCTGCCTCGGACGATGAGAGCTAATCGGTTGTATCAGGTCTGCAGGCGCCAAGCGGAGGAAATCGACTGGCTAGTCGCCGCACCACGTGAACCTACCCAGCGTCAACCGGACAGCAGCCCGCCGGCATCTTGCTTTAAACGACCGCGAGGTTCCTTCCATCTTGCTGTGGCCCGTCCTAAGAGGATCAGGTCATGCAATAAGGGGAATGGTAGTAGCTAGATAAATAGAGCACTCCAATATACAAAACACTACGTTTATGCAATTCACGACGATTATACAACTTCTTGCATGAATCGCTCACTGCGTTACTCTACTAACATATATATCAGCATCAAGCTCACCAATGGCAAGACTAGTGTTAGTATATTTAAGGTGATCTTTGACTCAGATTTGAATGCAAGCTATGCCACAAATATCCCTAATGCGATCCGACCTAGGGCGCCCTACTGCGAGTATATTTACCCTGGTGATAGCCTCGACGTCTACGTGTAGACCTCAATGGTGGCAACTATCTGGAGTCGGGTGGCAACTATCTGGAGTCGAAACGGGACCACGGGTCTGGTGGTCCTCTTTCGTAGTAGTCCTTCTGGCGGTTGGATTCAAGATGACCGTGAGCCGCCATTGCCCCGGACTTATATAGGGCTGACCACGGCCTCAATACCTTTCCTTGGCGGGGGTGTTTTCAAAAACAGCCGGGCTAGCTCGTCGAGGTCACGCCATCCTGCGCTATCGCATGTCGTCTGCCAGCCCTGGCTACTGGTGGCCACACCAATCTGCAAGTGATCCATCCACCTGAGTCTATAACACTTACAGATCCACGCGAATTTATGGTTTCACTTGTTGCCAATAAGAAAACTGTTTATATGTGCTGCACATAGCATTTGTAGAGACCTGCAAAATTCGCGTTATTATTTGAGATCACATTAGATTCACCATCCTGTATACCTTAAAATCGGTGTCATTTGTTTATTGGCTTTTGCAAAAGCGAGGAGTCACAGTCCTTTTTGACTAGGCGGGACGTGATTGGGCTATCTTGTCGTTGCTTGTTTCCGATTGGTTCAAGGTCGCCCAGGGCAGATCGAACCAGCTGTAGTCCAATGACAAGAGCAATACAGATACACATGTGTTGGAAGTCTATCCTGTCTTCAAATGATAACGCGAATTCTGCAGGTCTCTACCAATACGTAGAGCCCCGAGTATTTCGCGAATTCGTTTGGTACCGAGGTAGACTTCAAACATTTGTCCTTTTCTACTACTACTGTGATTGGACCATACTTATTAAGACACGCCCCGTTTAACTGTGAGCCAGTAGTAACCAGGAAGCAGTAGTGTGAGAGAGTGTTTAACAGTGCTGTACAATGGCGTCACTTGATCGCAGCAACCAATAAGCAAACGATAGTGTCTCGAATGTGTAGAGGACTGTAAAGTATAGCCTGCTGCCAAATCATTCCGCGAAATAATCGGGGCTCTACAAATAAGATGTAGGCTTTGTGTTGGGCTATAGTAATACGGATCATTCGTAACTTAGGACAGAATCACCGTTTACGAATCAGTTACTCAAGCGGAAATTTATCTGGCAATGAGCCTCGCGGCGTACAGCCCTTGCCAAGTAAAACCTTATGGTTAGGGGCGATAAAAATTCGCGAATTCAATGACCTCCAGGATAGACTCCATGGTCTTATGTTCAATCATGCAGATATCAGTTTTCCAATGGTTGCGTGCTGCCACAGTGGAGGGCGATGATTCTGCGTGCATTTTGTTGTATGTTTCTCATTGGCCAGAGTTTTCCAGGTGGTGTCAAATAACGCATGAACCAATCGCACAGAGGACACAAACGTAAGAGTTTTCCAATTATAGCTTGTTCCAAAATTAATTCGTGAATTTTTCAGGTCTCTACTTATTGTTTTGGTCTCATATAACTAAATGTTATAGTCACATATAATGATATGTCTCCCCTTCGACGTTCCAGTACTGTACTGCTCGTAATCTGCTAGCCTATTTATTATTATTGCTAGCTCTCAGATGGCTCACAGTTAATTAGTATCACGTTATTAGGAATGGGAAAGTGATTCAATTACAACTGATTCTAATCACTCCACTTTATATAACCATAACTCAACACATCAAAATACAACCCTTTTACAATTATACTGATACCCGAAATGGGGGGAGCTATTTATATTTACTACTAAGCCGTTAACTAAAAGTCACTTATTAATTGAGCCCCAATGAATGTCTTTCCTATTTAATCCTTGGAACCTGTTCACCTTGGTATTCCAGATGCCAAAGGCTGCGTCCAATCACGTACGACAGCGGCGATCACGGCACCCCTCTCTTGTGGCCCATCTAAGAGGTTGGTCACTCCCACCGGCATCTTCATGATGTCCTCTCAGCGGCTCGCAGGCAACTGTCCCCGCGACGAGCTTCACGCTCACCTAAATCAGCGCGTTCGCCACTGTATTGTCAAGTCCTCGTATAGCAAAGCCTCAACTCCTGCTTCCGCGCTGAATGTGTTGCTGGGGTGACTCGTTCAGCCCACGATAGTACCCTCCCGCTTCAAAAAGAGCTGGTCTCTCAGATCGGGAATGGACATCTGGGAAAGTGGCATCGATGTAGGGCTACTCGACCTCCATCTGCTTGGCAACAGCGAGAAAATGGTGAGGTTGATGTTCGTCTTCAATACAGGAGGAAAGCCAGGGTGGAAGTAAGGCCGAAGCAAGAATATTAAGGTATGGAGCTGCCTGGCCTTCTCTCTTGAATGTGATACGGGCGACCTGCCGAGATATGTCTATGGTGACCAGTGCCAGTAGGAAACAACTCGTTTGTGCTCAAGGCCAAGAACAGGGCAATGTATGAGAGGGGTGCAAGCTTCCAAGAGGGAGACATGGCAATGCAAACTAGGTGCAGACGCGTATGCGTGCAGCCTGCTTAATGTCCTAACCACTTACTCAAATCTTTATAATAATAAAGTACAAAGAAAATATACCTACATTGAAAAATAAAAATTTTAAGGATGAAATAAATTTACATTAATGTGTTATTAACTTTAGCATGGAACAAAATTGGAAAATCACCCCTGGTACAATATATATTACGTTCAATTAATACACATAGAACACTGAGTGAAAGTCATAGAACATTGGAATGCCATGTACCTGAAAGAAAGAAAATTAAACATCAGTGTGTGGAACATGCAATAGTATGGTAGAAATCATACACTGGTAAACTAGTGAGTGTGTGACAATGAGCCCATGATATATATAAATATATATTTTACAAGTAAGAGCAACCATGACCTCGAGCTCGTTTGAATGGATGGGTAGGAGTGGCGTGATGAAATGTAGTAATACCTAAAATGAAAGTTAAATATTTGTATAAAAAAGTATGCTGATGCAAAGACACATCACAAACTCCCGCTACGTTTCATTACTGAGGATGTGTGGCAAGGATGGTGTACTCTACTTATACGTAACTTATTCAATATATATATATATGCATAGTATACCAGCTTGACCAACACATAATGAAAGTATTGAAGTCAAGAACAATATTTAAAAACTTAATTCCTACTAAATACAAAAAAATGTGAGATATCAGTCATTGTTTCTGCATAATCCGAAAATGTCACGGAAAATTTTTTTGTTTATGTTCAGGCCATGAGAAACTCTACAATACAAAAATTTACAAACTTAAATGCAATGTAGTAAAGTATTCGAAGGCAGTTCTCATTGTTAAAGCAATTTGCCAGTACACAATAAATTTCATAGTATAACCATAATTTGCACCTCTGTTGGCATAAACGAACTGAAAAATATGCTTTTTTTTGTTTAGCAGAAAACCTCCACAATTAAGAAATGATTAATCATTATATATCACAACGTATTTTAAGGTGCATGTCAGCAGAATATGCGATACATAAAATGGCTTAAGACGAATTGATTCATATTCTATTTCTATTAATTGGCAAGAGGGCAATTGTGAATATAACTTAATAGTCTGCTCGAATAGTAGGCACACATGTAAATTTGTCAAAGTGTCTTGTGTGTATCTGTATTCATATCAGTAATCGTGTCATCGTGTAGTTGTGTATTCGTGTATGGCCCGGCCGGGCAGCGTGTCTGTATAGTGTAGAGATAAATGGCGCTGTTGTACGTGATAGAGGAATGTAAGAAATCACGTCGCATCGCCGCCAATAGCGCCCGCCTACAGCGCGTGTCTCACGTGGCGCAGATTCCGGACACTAGGAAGTCTGCTCTCTGGTCTGCAAAACAGCTTCTAAGGTTCTGCGTCGCAGCCCAACACACGTGTTGTTCCGTGTAACACTTTCGACATGGATGAGCACTGTGGCAGAACAGCTCAAGTGAAAACATGTGCCCTTGTGTTCTAAAACAATTAAGTATAACATAATAAAAGTATATCGTAAGATGGGAGGCCGTGACGCTGGTGAATTTTCGACTATATGTGTCATTCAATTGATACTCAATGCATCAACAGCACATAATATCAATGAGTAGTGTGACTTTTACTGCCATGCAGTTGAGATCTGTGTTATTTCCAAAATAGATCACAAACATATTTTAGTAAGATACCATAATAGACAACATCTAAGAGAAAACGAGAGCTGCAGGTCCACACTCATTGGATTAACATTTCTAAGCGACTGAAGCCCTAACTTACATGTTCTCTTATCATACGAAGTAATGCTACTGCACTTGTAGTTTATACCAATTTAAACACGTGAAGTGTGATTGCAAGGTTCCCATTACTATATGCAAAATAATTCCTACGAGCTACCCCAATGTTTCAGGGAAGAATCTGTTGTCGCTAAGAGTCGTGATGGCTCGTAGCGCGGTGATGAGGAAGGCCCAAGTCAAGGGAAGTTAGGGGTTTAGGGGTTTAGGAAGAAAGTGGCCACGCCTCCACGCCATACTACGTCCCGTACAAAATACATTGCCCCTCGTTCCTCGCAGTAGTGACGGACTGTGAAAAATGGCGAGTAACACGCGGCCCAAGAGGTATAAATAAACAAGTTATACACAGCAAGGAAAGATAAGTCATCATGAGCGTTGTAGAAGCTTGTGATTAAGTGGCAACGAATAAATATTTATTGGTTCCTATCAACAAAGCTACAAAGAGAGCTGCAAAGTACATGAGAGTAAGTACAGCGTCTATCGAGAGAATTTACAAACAAAGAAGAGAGAGAGAGAGCGACCTGGCGAGCCTCAAGCAACTCCAGGAAAGCGAAGGTAAGAACACAATGCTTATACTGTTCACCGTATCGCCTATTAAGGGTTCCGACTACCTGCAATTATTTTGGGCAATCGAGTCCTCAAAACGTGCGGACTCTAAGGCGAACTCTTGTTCACTCCTCAATAGCTTCGTACCTGTATCCACTAGGCGCTCAACTTGCATGCTGTCTCTCTGCCGGCGACTCGCCTACACATGACTTTCATTAGTGAAACTATTTATATTTTAAAGGCACACTAATGAGAAAGAAGTACGATATGTTTCTGAAAGCACCCATTTTAGCCAGTCTTACATCAAAAAATAATTCTTGGGATTTGAATGAAAACATGGTGTTTGGACGCCACTACAAAATATCCAACTGTTTTGGAATCATGTATTTTGTACCAAACTTGTAATGCACTTCATGCGCCAGCCAGTCGGAGCCCTTATTACATCTGCAATGTGATGAATTTGTATTAATTTTTAGTCACTTTGACAGATGACGATTGATACCTCACGTAACAGCATCAAAGGCAAGGTTTATTTTCGTGACTGAACTGGTATGCTCTTAAAATATTGCACCGATAGTAAAGAGTCATCCGTGACTTTTCAGTAATATGCTAGTATTGTTTTCAGTCAAAAGAACAACAGATATTATTTAAAATTGTAAATTTGGCGCAGTCCTCAAATTACTTAACTGCAATTTGTAATGTACATGTCGAAGCTACTCGTTATTGCATTTGAATATTAGAAGTTTCTGTAAAATTTACTAAATATGGACATTTTTATATTGATGTTAATTGCGCAATCGGCAAACCAATATATATATATATATATATATATATATATATATATATATATATATATATATATATATGTGTGTGTGTGTGTGTGTGTGTGTGTATATATATATATGTGTGTATGTATATATGTATGTATAAGTAGAAGGACTTGGGGGAAGTCGGTGGCAAGGGGCGTGTGGCGTCGGAGCTCGGAGCACCTCCTGCTCTGTCATTCCGATCGGCCGGAGGCCATCTTTTTTCCTTTTTCCCCTCAAAATTCTCTATAAATTTCCCATTTTTCCCAGAGAAGGAGAGGCGGACTCGTAACTCAGGAGAGGCGAATTTGCAACTCCGAGCCAGGAGAGCAGGATTGAGGACCCAGGACCCTTGACCTTTTATCTCTGACTCCAAAAGTCCAAAACTCTAGAAAATATTCATAAAAGTCAGCAGGCATATTTCATTACCTACTACTACCACCATATTGGATGCAGGTTACAGTGACCTTGACCCCATGACTTGAATGACCTAGAAAATAAAAGCTCGAGGAAAAAGTTATAGAAGTCAGCAATCGTATTACATTACTGACAACTACCGTCATATTGGATGCAGAAGACCTTGACCTATGCCCTGTGACCTTAAGCCCAAAAAATAAAAATCCAAAAACAATACCAAATACATGCATCTCAATACATGCAACTTTGTTGAAGGGTATAGTATTTTATGCATCTCGCTAGTCACACTTGTGTTGTCCTTCTGCGAAAATATCGTAACATTTATTACACCGACACACTGTTTAGGGCAGGTTATGAAGGTAACTACAGTTTTCAGGACATGTATCGAAGTCACAAGAGACCTGCTTGTAGTAAACCTGGTACCAAGGTACTGATGAGAAATGCACTTCGCCTTTACTGGTCTTTGCATGTCTAAATAAACTGTCTCTAAGTCTAAATCCAACATGGCAGTAGTCGTCAGTAACATAATATGCTTGCTGAATTTTATGCATTTTCTCGAGTTTTTGTTTTCAAGGTAATTTAAGATCACGGGGTCAAGGTTACCTGCACCCAATATTGTGGGAGCAGTCTTAAAGCAATATGATTGTTGACTTATGAATTTTTATCTAGTTTTTGTTTTAAAGGTCATGGGATCAAGGTCATCTACATACAATATGACGGTAGTAGTGATTAAAGTAATATGCTTGTTGACTTGAATGCATTTTCGAGTTTTGGTTTTCAAGGTCATTCGTTATCATGGGGTCAAGGTCACCTGCATCCAATATGAAGGTTATAGTCAACGTAATATGCTCTTGACTTTTATGAATTTTTTCTCGAGATTTGCTTTCACTGTCATTCAAAGGTATGGAGTCAAGGTCATGGTCAACCGCATCCAATATGGCGGTAGTAGTCAGTAACATAATATTCTCGTTGACTTCTATGAATTTTTCGCGATTTTTTAAATTTTTTTTGGGGGGTAAGGGAAGTTTTAAGGGAAAATATAAATAAGATAAAGGGAAATTTCTAGGGAAAAAAGGGAAATTTTTAGGGGTAAAAAGGAAATTGTTAGCGAGAAATGGTGGCTGTGGGATTGGAATTTTTAGTTAGTAAAAATTAACTTTTTAATGCATTTTTTAATAATTTAAAAAACATTTTTTTAGATTTTTTTAAAAATTATTTTTTAAAAATTATTTGGGTTTTTTTTTTTTTTTTTTTTTTTTGTATTTTTGGGATCAAAGGTCAATTGTCAAGGATCCTAAGTCCTCAGTCCTGCTCTCCTGGCTCAGAGTCACAAATCCACCTCTCCTGAGTAACGAGTTCGCCTATCCTGCTCTGGGGAAAAAAGGGAACTTTTTAGGGAAATTTAGTAGATTTTGAGGAATCAAGGAACATTTCGAGGAAAAAATGTAAAAAAGATGGCCGCCATCCGATCGAAATGGCACAGCAGGAGGTGCTCCTTGCTCCGACGCCCCACACTTTTATTCCTTGTTCCAGACTTCCCGAAATCATTGTGCATATATATATATATATATATATATATATATATATATATATATATATATGCACAATGATTTCGGGAAGTCTGGAACAAGGAATAAAAGTGTGGGGCGTCGGAGCAAGGAGCACCTCCTGCAATATATATATATATATATATATATATATATATATATATATATATATATATATATATATATATATATACACACACATTTATAGATGAAAAAATCATATGTTGGTGGTTTATCATATACAGTTTGTGTTGCTCTAAGCGCACATAGAAATTTAACTTAAAGCATATTGTTTAAAGAAAAGACTTTTGATATTTTGTTTTATATTACATATATCAAACAAATAAATATGGTAATAAATCCGAGTATTCAGAGATAAGTGAAATTCGTTCATGCTTTCATTTACCTATTGTTCAGAAACTTTGGGACGTGCATTGCTGGTATACATTTATATGTTCATATCGTGTATAGTAAACCTAAACAAAAAGTGCCTAAAAATAAGTTTATGTATATATTTTTCTGTCATTTCAGGCCAAAAAAAAAAAACTACGGAAATTGTTATCGATAGCTTTGACAGGCGTGATGTAAGGGACACTATTAGAGACTTTTATGTTGTCAAGAAGATCATGCCAATTGCAGGCAAACTTATGCCAGTTCGGCGTGAAAAGATTGGTTGGAATTTGAGTCAGTCGTCTCTACGAAGACTTCTCAAAGACAGAACTTCTTGTGGAAAAGATCACAACAGAAACGGGTGTTTCTTGTTGAAAGAGCTGACATCGTCGTGTGGCGTTCAAAGTATTTTACAACAATGAAACAGCTGAGAAGAGAATGCATACACACACTTTACATTGACGAAACGTCGATTGACACTAATTTGACATTTAAGAAATGCTGGCAAAGAAAGGTGACATTGAAGGATTGGTAGAAAGTGGTAATGCAGCGAACAGACTTATTGTTGTGCCCATCGGGTCGCAAGAAGGCTTTCTTCCGGGTGGGCAGTTAATTTACAAGGCAAATTCGACGACAGGTGATTATCACGAGCAGATGAATGCTCTGGATTTTGAGACGCGGATTTCGCAGCAAGTTTTACCTAATCTGCCACCAAATTCCGTGATAGTTATGGACAATGCACCGTATCATTCGAAGCAAGTAGAAAGGCCACCGTCAAAATATGACGCAAAGAAAGAAATTGTGGCTTGGCTACAGGGAAAAGGGATCTCTTGCGACGAAACAATGAGAAAAGCTACTCTCATTGAATTGCTTGAAAACCATCGACCAAGAGAGAAAATATTCGCTGTTGACAGGGTTTTCCAGCAACATGTCGATACTGTACTTAGATTGCCCCCTTATATGCGTGACTTCAATGCCATAGAAATAGCCTGGGCTAAGATTAAACGTCACATCAGAGCTCACAACACGACTGCAAGTCTTACAGAGGCTAACAACAGAAGTCGTAACAAAGGAAGACTGGGTGGGATATTGCAGACGCGTTGAAGGAATTGAAGAAGAGTACTGGAAGAACGACTGCCTCATTGAGTTAGCAATAGATGAATTCTTAATAAAACTGGACAGTGGCAATGATGACACAGATGATGAAAGCAAAAAAAAAAAAGCACACCATGACATCTGCAGTGAGCAAGGAATTTTTAGTGAATGTGATAGCGACATCTCTTGCTTATCTCAGCCATTGTAAATATTGCGATTAGATTCTATCTTACTGATATATGTACTCTACAGTGTCATTAATTTGTTTTGCTTAATCACTTTGTAATTAGTGAGCTAGGAATAGTTCTACTTTTCCTTAAGCTTCCTCAACAACAGTTAATAAACATTGTTAACGATGCTATGTTTAGACATTCGTAAAGGCTGATCACCATAAAGTGATCACTTTAAAAACGAACCTTAGAAAAGAGTCATTGTCTCTGCATGCATATATTTTAACGGGCACACTGTGTGACATTCGCCCAGTAAAGTTGGTAACGATGGAGGGGAAAGCAGTTCCACATATTGACGTCGAACAATAAGTGTCAGGTAACCATTTGTGATAACTTGAAGGATTTATCTCGCTTTCTGTATTTTTAATGCATCGAAGTGTAAAAAGGAGCAGATTTGTACAATATCTACTTTTCTAATAAATTTACAGTTTCACTTGACCAACGCATAAATAAGGTGATGAGGCCCTTGGCAATGTTAATTTTATATAAGGCGGAAAAACACACAATGTGTATACAAGTAGATCTTAAGCAGGACTTTCAAAAGTGCTCATTTTACCGTGAATAACCTATAGTATATGTTATCAGGTTATAAAATTTCTATCCACGTTTATTTGTACTTTACTATTAGTTACATTTTTTATTTTATTTTTACTTATACTATTACAAAAATCCTTTATTGTCGAAGCAACTGGAATCATGAATGTTGCATGGTGACATTTGACCAATTAATAGTTTTAATTCTGAATACTTATAAATAAGTAAATTTATGCTGAAAATTTCAGTATATTTTCTCTTATTTTGACTATGTTCCCCACGCCATGATCTTGGAAACGGTGTGTACCCTAACATTATACGCTCACGTTTTGTTCAGTAATAATTCGTTACAACTGAATACTTGTACCTAAGTATTTTTCATTAGTTATGCTTATTTTTCACGTCACAATCTTGAGTAATTTATTGTTAAGTATTGTTATCATGTCCTAAAAATATACTATCAAACTGTGTTCAAGTGGAAATTACTTTTAAATTATAATACTTGTAAATAGGTGGTCGTTAACTGTCACTGCAATTTTTTAATTTTGTGTTTTTGAGAATAATGATTTCTTTATTTTTATTCATCGTCCTTTTTCTATTAAATCTATGGCGAGTAATTTTAAAGTTTTCTAGTATAACACATGTAAATTATTGTTGTTAACTATTAATGTTACTGACTCTGGCAAACAAATAAGTTAACTAAATTCGTAAAGATATGTCTATAGATTGTATCATCAACCCCTGTAAACCATATTTTTGCACAATTGTCTCGCTTACTGGTTTTTAATCTTAATGCGTAGTTTAAATAAAATCATGCAATTCCAGTGAAACTATTTTATTTATGTTAAATTGCTTTTTGTTGGAAGCACTTTATACTCAATAAAATATTTTACCAAACTGAGCAAAATTGACTTATTCATTTTTAGTATTGACTATGATGTTAATGGTATCCCCACTCATCTTTGTAATAATTTCGTATTCATGCCAATAGAATGTTTATAGACGTGTAGCTGAAAAAATTTAATATTGCCACGCTTTGTACGGGACTTAAACTCAGAACATCCAGTACCGTACGCGGGAGCGCAACAAACTGTGCTAAAAAACAAAAATGTCAGCGATAGACACGTTGATGTACTTTTCAAACACTTGTGTTTGAAGTGGTCAGTGGAATGTTTGCAGGATGCGTAGTACAGCGTTCAACGGTACACTTTACTGTCAAAGGGAGGGACGAGACAGGCCAAGCCAGGGGATGATCGGGGAGCGGGAGGTAAACTAGGACTAGGGGGTCCAGCCCTCACAACGTTTGAAGCCAACAGTACAGCAACCTGCTGTAATTAATAAAGCAATAATCCAAATACGCTATTCCTCACTAATATAATAGTAGTAATTACAAGGAGTTGTGTTTCTAATAGTCTATGTTTACATGCAACTTCGTCTCACTTTAGAGTTCATAAATGTGTAGGGAAAAGCGTACGGGAGAAAACTAGTCAAAGCACGCGCCGGCACGCAGGAGTACACAACCAAGTGTATAGTGCCACGATGAAGTGATGACGATGTTGGAGTAATGTCCTAAACACCGTGTAAGTGGGAGGGGGGGGGGGTTGGGTCTGTCAGCCCGCTGTTGGAAGACGCGCTGGCAGCAGAGAATGGCGCAGGTCTCCAGGCACGGCGAGGAAGGGGGGGGGGGGACATTTCGTTCGCCATTCCGCGCTTGTGACGTCGTTGATGGCGAATGAAGGAGTACGGGGGGTTGGGGGGGTTGGAGGAAGGTTAACGCATACCTACTCCACGTACCCATGACGCGTTGCGCCGAGCAGACCGCAGTAAAATAACACTGTTGCTATGCCAACTTGCTCAGTGCTATACTAAATAATAAAGTACCACTTAATAATCATCCCAACTATACTAAGTGCTAGCACTTACTTTCCTGCCTCGGGAATGTTTGTAGCAGCACTGCAACTGATACCGCGCATTTCGCAATACAAGTAATTATTGTAGAAACCCCTCCGGTCACAACGATATGTGCTCATGCATTCTAGGTTGACTGTAAAATTATCAATAACTATATTATGCTGGAACCTGAAATATTGTACAGTATAGGCTATTCACGATAAAATGAGCACTTTTGAAAGTTCTGCTTAAGATCTGCTTGTATGCACGTTGTGTATTCTTCCGCATTATATAAGATAAACATTGTCATGGGCGTCATCACTTTATTCATGCATCGGTCAAGTAAAACTGTTAGATTTTTTTAAAAGTAAATATTTTACAAATCTGCTCACTTTTACACTTCGATGAATTAAAAAAAACGGAAAGCGAAAAAAATTATTTAAGTTAACAGAAATGGTTACCTGGCACTTTTTATTCGACGTTAAGATATGGAACTACTTTACCATTCATCGTTACCAACTTAACTGGGTGCATGTCACTCAAGGCGCCCGTTAAACTATATGCAGGTAGGAAAAGTGACATATTTTTAAGGTTGATTTTGAAAGTGCTCACTATCGTGAACAGCCTTTAGTATTAAGTACTCGGAAAAATTCTCAAATGTGACTGCAAGCAGCAAACACAGAACACACCTATTAAAGTGCGGGTGGGTGGGGAATGCAATGAAATGTTAAAAATGAGGGGGTGGACAACAGATAAATATCGCAAGGCAGCGAGAGGGAGAGAAAGACTGGCGCCTCCGCCAACTGTTCTGGCCCCTCGACCAGACTCTAAACTACTCACAACTCTACTAAGTTAACTCTCAGCTAACTATATAATTACCTGGGGTGTGAGCTGGTAGGCGTCAAATGATAATTAAAATAATTACAAAACTTCACATTTATTCTCAGCTAAATTATAATTGAACATTGAACGCTGCATGGACAAAATAACAACAAATAGGAATTGTAGCATGTTACTTGATTGAAGATTCCGAATGTTTCTGCAAGCAACAGGACAAATGTTAAAGCTGAGATACTAATTTACTTTCATAAAATTGTACTCGTGATTCGCTGCGCGTAACTTTCCCTAACTGACGACCTGCACTGGGAGACGGGATTCACCTACCACTGAATGATATCGCGACCACGCACGATGCTCCTCCGTCGTGGGATGATCCAGGTGTCCTCGCAGCTGACTGGCTGACGTCCTCCGTGGTCCGGTGTCTCCTGCTCATCGGCTTGCAGACGTCCTGCCTTGGAGTCCGTCACTCCTGAGTATCGTACAGAGTGGGGGGCTGACCCGGAACTGTATTCCGCTATATAGTGCCCTCATGACGCCGTTGTGTGTCTGCAAATCGCCCTGCATTCCGCCGTCGGTGCCATGACCTCGACAGGAGGGCCGACGTAAGACGCACCTACCGCGGTGCAGCAGGTTCGGGTCCCAGTGTTCACAACATTATGCGTTATGCACACAATTGTGTACAGTAAGTCTTTGTGGCATAAAGAATTTAATTTCTATCGTACCTTCTTTCTCACAATAAACTACCGCTTCATAACAATTACGACATCTTATGTTTATATCTGAAAAAAAAAGTGTGTGGGATAGATATGGGCAGTTTTCAACAGTTGAGGTCTTAGGCGCCGTTGAAGGTGACGCTAAGTGTAAATTGACAAGCGACGGTATGTAATCATTGGGGAAACGGGAGTATCCTGTTTGGACCCACCTTTCAATAGTAATATCCGCCACGCTTCCCAGAAGTGAAAAACCGGGGACGAACCCGCTGTGAATCGAACCTGGGTTACAGTATAGTCGGAACCGAGTGGTATAAAAGTAGCAAAGCACGTGTCGTTGCTACGTTCAGTTGTTTATTGGACCTTATTGGTTGGAGAATCGTTTGTTATGAACTTCTTGTGGATATTGCTGAATGCAGGATTGCCAATATTATAATGATGGGATTGGGGGGAGGAGAGATGCATGAGCGAGCGCGATTCAGAATCCGCGTTTCGTTTTGGCGGGCAGAGAGAGAGAGAAATAAAGACGTTACGTAGAAATAAAAGTACCTGCCTGCTCGTAAATGTACTTCACAGGCTAATGACATTATGTAGAACAATAGCAGTATCAACTTTCGATTTGTGATACCCTTTTGGGCTTTTCTGCTCAGAATTTTGCGACATGATTAACAGTTGTTTTCACTGTTCATATGTTAACTTCATTTTTATGACGTTTAGATGGGCCGACGTTATTCGGCCTGCGTTGCGTAACTGGTAACCAGTTGTTAAACATGACCAAAAATGGAACCAGGTTAGGTAAGATGAAATTATTCTGTGTGTTTGATTTTGTAGAGGACCGTATGACGGGTTTTGTCGGTAGTGGTAGTCAGATTCGGGTAAATAAATTAAATAGATCTTACTTCTAGTATTAGATGTTGAGAGTTAATAATATGTTGCTGTTTTGCAGTGCAATTGTTACAATTTATGAGAGAAGGTGAACATTCTAGTTACTACACCCCGGTTTTCAAATATATCATTGTATGGAACTATACAGTAAGAGAGACCTAGTTGTATAATATTGTATTTGTAATGAACACTTAGTAACTATTTACACCGTAGATTATATAAAAGTAAGAACAATTTCGTCTTCAGATCATGTCCTCAACACTGGCTCATTCATCGCCAATAGATCATTCAAATAACTGGTTCACACTTTTGAATTGATTAAAATATGTCGAGTATCTTGAATATACCCTAGTTTCATTAAAACTAGCCTAATCTCAATCAAATCAATTCCACATTTTTTGATGGCGCTTTTGGCAAAAAAAAATGTACTCTGCTTTTGGAACGCTTACAGTGGTTACTGCATAGCTGATGTACAATAAAAAATTCAAATCGAAACTAAGTAATTATACACATCATTAATTTATTTTGGTATCGCCTCCCAACGCCATAGGCTACGAGTTAAGCTATATTTATATGCGCGATGTGATCAGACTGCACCGAACGCTCGCAGCATCTTTGAGTGCTGGTGTATGTCCGAAGCCAGGTGGTTAGTGTGGGTGTACGTTCGCGACTCTCTCACTCCTTGCACTTCTTGCTTCTCCATGTTCTGTGCTCTTTGACCGTCCCCACAACTTTCCTTCGCGCATACGACGATCCGTCTGGGCCGTTGGCCAGGGCCGAACTGGGTCGTTTTGGTACGTCAAATATTCACTTTACATCGGACGTCTGCTGGAGAAATGTCGGTAGGTAGTGGATAGGCAGTTAGTAACTTCTTATTTGCATCGGGAGGTCCGACTTCCCGTACTCGCTCGTGGTGGTGATGAGGATGTGTAGTGTCTGTTTTTTTTTTTTTTTAATAGTATTTTGATCCCGCATATGGCCGTAGAAGACCGGTGGACACTAGCTTGAAAAGTTGATGCCCTTGTTGACCCATTTAGTTCATGAACCCAAACATAGAGCGCTGCTACCAAATTAGTGCTGTTTTACATGGCAAGCATAGGAAGGGGGATAATTTTTTTCTTAAAATGGAAAAATGACGCTCATATCTCTATTGTGTTATCTCTATACCAACTAGTTTAGTACATCGCTTTTGCGGCCACTTCATAAACTAAATGCGTCACTAAGGGCGTCAACTCGCTAACATTGTTAGAGAGGCGTGTATACAGACCTACCTTCTACGGCCGTGGTCGCGCACATAAATTCGGATTCATGCAGTTCAGTAATTCGCGTCTTTGCTGTTTGCCGCTTAACAGTTCGTGTAGAGCCTAATGAAAATGTTGCGTCGTAAATTCTGAATTTAAATTCAAAATGTTTTTTTTTTTTAATAATCATAACGTTGGACGGGGACCGCTTCTAGCACAAGGCTTCGGCATGGGGCTCCCTTCTCACTTAATGATTTGTAGCCGACCTCCCGTTGCGCAGTCGGTTCTGGTGCGCCACCGATCTGGGCGAGGGAGGCTATAGGTTCGAATTCCGGGTAATGCCTGGGTGTTAACTAAGTTAGGTTATAAGTTAGTCTTTAAGCCGTCCCCTGCTGAGATTTCAAGCATATAACCGAGGGACGTTAAAAAGCCCTTTACAATTAAATTACTTACTTGTAATGACGGAATTTTCTGTAGACACGTGTCCCGAAATGGAGATTTCAACGTGATCAAACCAAAACTGCTCTTCAGGCTTAGTCTGAAAGTAGGGAAAAAAAAAAAAAAAAAAAGAGGATTGTGCCAGATTGCTTCGCGACGAGTGTTCTAAATATTTGTAGTTTTGACCGGGTTTTTATGTAAAGCATTTGACTGCGATAATCGTACAAATAACATGGCTTGTAATTCATATAGGTCTATTTTATTAGTATTTATGCGCCTGTACCATATCGCAGCATTATTTAGTGCGTTCTTTAAAATTATATAGGAATTTAATAGCTGCATAGTGTATTTGGTGTACTGTACTTATTTTGCAGCGCTTTAATACTTCACTCATATTATTCGCCTTTATTATTCCATTAAGCTTTTAATATCGTAGCGTGCCGTATATTTGCACGTCATGTATGCACGTTTGACTGTCAACCGTGTCAGGTCCGGCGGGCTCTATTCGTATGTAGGCTATTCACGGTAAAGTGAGTACTTTTTGTAGCCCTCTCATTCACAATAATAGTCCAATATATTTTATTGGGGCCGTGGACGTTAGCTTTCGAGTCCAGTGAAACATGTACACTGTGTTTACTACTTACATGGCAATATATATTTTAAAAAGTGGTGGAAGGATACAAAAAAAATGGCTAATAGGGAAAAACTAACTAGGGCCTCAAAAGTGCTAACTTTACGCGAACATTCTATAAGAGTACCCGATCGGCAAGTTACTGTTGATCGGGGTTTTACGAGTTGAAGACGGTAATTTAATTTTTCGTTTCGTAAATAGTGGTTACGTTATAATGAAATCCTCGAACACTCACTATCGGTGTGGGGCTGCGTTTGTGTAGTAGTGGTTAGACTACTCGCCTCTCACCTAGGCGAACCTGGATCAATCCCCTGCCGGGCGACCCCAGGATTTTCGCATGTGGGAATCGTGCCGGACGATGCCGCTGGTCAGCGGGAGCGTGGGCGTTCGAAGACAAGAAGTGGTTTATTGCACCTGTGTAATAGCACCTGGACTAATTACAGGTAAAGGGTTAGTTACAGGTGTTAACTGGATCAAGCACAGTTATGAAAAGGGTTGATTACAGGTAAGTGTTCAAAGTGTTAAATTGATTGGAAGGATTAAATTCATTAAAATGGTTAAATTTAGTGAATGGATTAAATCGAGGTTATGTTTGATGTCCAAAGGGTTAAGTAGGGAAGGGTTAAGTGTTGAAAGGGTAGATGTTGCATTTTCGGAGTTTGGTGTACGACTGAGCTCTGAGGGGTGGGAGCAACAGCATATATGGGCTTACCCCTTCGAGGTCTGTTGTGATTGGTCGGTGGGGTCTTGGAGCAAGAATGTTACAAGGACCATTTTAGATGTGTGTTGCTCGGTTTCTGATGGAATGAGTTCTGTGGTGGGTGAGAGAAGGAGAAGGGTTAGGTCTATCCTGATCGGAGTCTGGCGAAGGAATAAACTCTGAGGATAGGTGAGAGAAGAGTCAACGTTGCTTCTTCGCTGCCTGTCGGACGACTGAGCTGGATGGAGAGTCGGAGGTTGGAGGTCACCGAGTGACTGAGCTTGGAATTAGAGAAATGTAATAATCCAGTGTCGAAAATAACGAATTGAATAATGAATATTACAAATGAAGCAACGAGTAGTTACAATTAGTAATTGAACAAATCAAATAGAAGCACCGAGATATTAAGTAAACATTAATAAGTACATGCAATGAGAAAATAATTAAACAATAAGTAATGAGATAAAATAAACAATTACACAGAATGTGCAAACTTAATAAACAAGTTCCTAGACCCTAATCGCACATCCACACTGCACCACTCGCAAATGAACACAGATTGTATTATTTTAAGTTTTATGAAATAAAAGGTCTGTTGCTTCGTGTATTCCCACTTGTTAAAGTATGACTAGGGACGTTTAGCAAGCACGCAGCTAGCCTGGCTGTAACTGTTACAATGTTAAAAAAAAAAATTATTAAATGAAGACAACTGTTTTTCATCCTTCTTTTGAAACTCAGAAATAAAAGCAAAGGCTATTCCTTTGTGAATTTTCAGTAAAGTATAAATTTTCAGTAAAATCTCTTTCTTAGCGAATTGTCAGTACATCACCTCTAATAAGATTTCGCAAACTTTAGTTTGGAAACTCTGATTCATAAGACTTTTCATTTGAATAAAGACTGTTTCGCATATTCCTGCTATGAATTTAACTCTGGGGGGTTTAATATAGGGAAAATTCAACACAACTCTTGTAAATCGCATTCCTACTAACACTGAAAGCGAAGTACAGCTTATGCTACAACTATTCACACTCTGTATGAATGTGAATGTTATATATAGATGAAACATGCTAGATTATGAAATGAAATACTTATGTAGCGCACTGATTACTAAAGTCGCAGTTCCCCAACCGACTCGTGCAGCTCGCCTGGTGTTATATGTAGTTACATTCCTCTGAATATTCCAGTGAAGTATTTACTGTAACTTATGTTCATTCTACATCGCCTCGTATCATGTTATTAAAAAAATTATTTCAATACGAATGACTGTCTGAAACGTCCCTTCATATAATGGAACTATGTCAGAAAAGTTTAAATTAATACCATGTCGTATTATTTGAAAATTTAGTTAATTAAACGAATAATTTGGTTAAACATTTTCAGAATGTTCCTTCATGCTAACATTTAAATGTATTACAGTACCCACGTGGAACACAACTATACTCTAGATAGACAACAGCTGTCTTCTTCTCTACCCCACCGCTCTGCTACATCGTGCGAGAAGATAGCCGGGTAGTGCGCCCCTCATCAGCTATCCCTCCCACGCTACTCTGGCTGGCTACATCACCATGCGCAAAACAAACAATTTAAATAATCGTGTACACATTCATATACTGTACAAGCAACATACTTTAATCTCACAAAATAAGTGGCCTGTTTAAAAATTAAAGTTATCAACACTCACTCAAAATTGTTCACCTGTGCATAGGATTCTTATAATTTTATGTTTTAAAATATTACATCAAAATATTACATCAGCGCGTCCGCCTGACGTCCCTTGCATAGGCGACCGAGCAGCCTTCGCAACGGAGCTCGGTGAAGAAGTGAGTGGTGCATGTTCCTGCCAACAGGTACACCGCCAGACATTTCACTTACCCAGCACACCAGAAGTTTTCATTAATTCTCTACAAATGCAAAGCAAGACAGCCAGGATAGTATGCAAACACAAAACTAAATTTTCTCTAGAAAACTCTGTTAAAATGTGTTATGATTTGCTACTATAGTAGGATAATGTTCCTCCGGGGACACAGGGCTGGGGCACGTGGATCTGACCTTGGATGATGTCATGTCAAGGTCATGCAGTCGCAATGTTGGATTCCGGACTTCTGGTCACACGCCCACCTTAATGGATCCCGCCATGTTAGCCAGTACATCATCATCTTGTACCACCATATTTGTATCCAGTACGCCACCATCTTGGTAATCAGTATGTTACTTTTTCATGCTATTGCATTCCGAGGGTTTTCTCCAAGTGCTACCACTTTTTTCTCTTTTGCATTCTTTCTTTATTCTTTCTCTTTGTTCCTTTCCTTCTCCCTTATTTTCTTCTCTCTCATTCTCGCTTTATCTCCTATTCGTTCATCATTTGTTAACATCGGCTGTTGCTGAAGGCCGCCATTTGAGTTACTGGAGACCGCCATATTCGTTACAGGAGGCCGCCATATTTGTTTACATTTACATGGAGGCCGCCATCTTGGTTTTTCATTTGTTCCCCCTTAGTTCTGGCTTTGACCGCTAGGAGCGCTGGTGTCGCGCTCGTTCAATAGTCGATCAGCTATCATATTGGTTCTGGAATTCGCCAATAGGGGCGCTGCTTTTTTTAGAACTCGAAATACCACCTGGTGTAATGCGGGATCGAACTGCAAGACCTTTGGTCGAGTTTATAAGTAGTATATTGCTTGTAGCCGAATAAATATCTTGACTCTCATTTAAGACATTACATTTTTATTTTTATTATATAATTTTTTATGTATTTAATTTACATATCAATCTTTTTTTAAAACTTTATATACAAATCAATAACTTTTAAGTATTTATTTTTATTATATCATTTTTATTTCTTATATAATTTTTTTAAGTATATTTAATTTATTTTAAGTATTTTTTATGCGTAATTTTTTATTATATTATTTTTAATTTTTTTGGTTTAACCCACATATATATTATTTAAGATTTAATTTATATAGTTTTATTTTAGAGTATTTTATTTTAATTTTAAGTATTTGTTATTAAACTTTAAGGTGTATCGCGTGATGAGTCTACAGATTCGTATTTTTCAGGCAGATAAGAATATGTCATCAAAATATATGATTATGTGACTTTGCCAAGCACCATATTGGGTTTTTATAAGCACATATAAAATCTGTTTTAGTAAATATATGCCGTGTTTCAAATTATGAACACTGGTTATTCACACTTTTTCGATTTTTATTTACATAGAATATATATTTTTTAAATATCCCAGACTTAAGTACGCAGGGACTTCTATGTTGAGCCTGGAAAAATATTTTCTACTCTCATGTAATCTAATGCTTGTATTTTTTTTCCAGCACACCATCCCATAAATAAAATGTTAAGCATTCACTTCGCTTAACCTAAGGTAACCTTACCTTACTTCCCTTAACCTAATTTTACCTAACCTAAGATAATTTAACCCAATCATCGCGTAAGAACTCTGTATATATTATTTTATTTCTCTCGACATTCAACTGCCATACTCTAGTCATCGCCAGACCCCTCTTCACCTCTTCTCCATCCAGCCCCACTTAACAGCCATATCAAATTGTACTGAATACCAAAACACACACACACATATATAACATTAGCTTGCCTCATTCATGCTATTAATACAGTCCATATCCAAGACCATACCTCAGACTTACAGATAAAAAATAAAACCAAACTATATTGACTACCATTTCAGCCCCATCTAACTGCCAGTTACACATATAAACAAGCCATAACAGCTGCCGAACCAATCAAATATTCCAACCATGCTATCATAAGATCAATACTATTAATTTAACCATCTATGACACCCCTAATGTCTTAAAACCTATCAAACCATCCCGCTCATTCTAACCGAGCATACCAGCTAAGCATTCTGCCCCTCCTATTTAACTGGAAAAAAAACAGAAAACGAATCACGCAATTAAACCATTCTCCTCACGCCATCTAAGCTATACTTTTTTTCATACTGCCAAAATAACCAAACATGTGATCAGGTCATACCAATCAACCATACAAGCAACCTAACTGTACAAACAAGTCATACTTGTATGTGTTCTACCCCATGTCAGGACTTTGAATATATTTTATTTCTCTGGCCATCCACTTAATCTAACCACCAGCACATTTAGTAATGTATGTAAGAAATTAGAATGTATTTTCGTATTGTGTAGAACACTGAATATTTTTTTCACACTCATGCCCATTCCGCCCTATGTCATGAGTTTGTATGTATTTTATTTCTCTCGACATCCACACTCTAGTCATGTATGTTAGAACATGGAATAATTTTTTTTTAATTTTAAAATTTTTTAAGACTTTATTAATTTTATTATGGAACTATGGGTGTGACCATGAGTTAAAGCTGAGCAAAGATAACACCAGGACGAAATAGATTTTCACATTAATAAGAACTTATTCACTGGCAATTATGATTAGTTAGCAGCTATTGTTGGCCATTTTAGAACGAGTATTATATATAGCCCTCTTACAACATAGCCCTCACCACGCTCCCTTCATTTTATCTGAGGACCAGCTTACCTTGTAAATGTCAAGAGCAAGTCTGTACCTGCACGGTAACTGGAGTCTGTGTGTGCTTCCTGCCCGTTTTCACACCTGGACAGTATCAGATAGCCTTAGTCAGCACGTAGCATTTCTGCTCCCCTTTGGTGTCTGGTAACTGGAGTCTGTACGTGCTTACAAGTCGTTTTCACACTTGGATGGTCTCGGATGACCATGCGCGTGGATATAGCAGTGTTAGCATTTCTGCAACTGCTCCACATCTGATAAAAAAGGGAATTAGTCAGCAGGCTTTAAGAGAAAGTACAAGCCTGCAACTGCACAGATCTACCAATTTATGTATAAGAAACGTTAAGAATAAAATGAATGCAAAGTGAAGTAAAAACACACATTTTTTTTAAAATCCATATTCATATTACTACTTAAAAAAAAACATTGCTAAGTCCTACTTCAGAATGTCTTTCTCATCAACCCAGGAGTCATCACGCTTCGAGTCCCCAAGTCACCTCACATACACACATCCATACATCGTTTCAGCACTTTTTCCACCAAATGCATGTCTGCAACTTCGTAGGCTAGATCTCCTCTGCTTAAAAGCCTCCGACGATGGGTTCGACTCGTAGGTCCTCCAGGTAATACATGCGTGGATACCAGTGTCGTATGCGAACTACCTTGTACAATTCTGCCGACCAGTTGTGACGGAAGCCTTTGTGTAAAATGCCACGCTGTTTGAAGATGCACACCAGGTCACCAATCTTGGCTTTAGGCTTGCGTGTGTCCCTACTCTTCGGAATAGTAAAAACGTACCAAAACAGGGAGTCGTCCTCAACATTTTCGAGCTTCATGTGAATGGTAGAATGTACGTTAGAATTATACTCATGAACGAGTTTCGGCAGTAGCTGAAGCCACTTGTAGTTTCCATTCGTCGTGAAATGTCTCCGCAATTTGGCTTTTAGTGTCCGTTGAAAACACTCGACGATGCTAGCCTTGAGTCCAGATTACGTGGAATAGTGATTAATGCCGTACTTTTTCATCAGTGCATGGAAAGTAGTGTTAAAGTATTCTTTACCATCGTTGGTGTGGAGATTTTTCTGTATGTGTCCTTTACTCAAAACATCCACCATGGCCTCAGCGACGTCACGTGCATTCTTTAACTTGAGCGGCCTGACCCAGACGTACTTGGAAAACATGTCTATTATGATCAAAATGTAGTGGTGGCCTTTATTCGCACGAGCAAAGTATTGCATTATGATCAGATCGGAATGGAAAGTAGCATCCAGCCCTTTCATGACATACTTTCTCCTAGGGTAATTCCTTCGAGCCGACCTGTGCAATTCGCCGGAAATGGCATATTCCATCATTGCAAGATGTAGCCAGCTTCGACGAGTTCTTTGATGATAGATATAATCTCGGTGTGCGACCAATTACCAGCAGCCTGTGAAGCGACCAGTAGCTGTAGTTTATTGACGAGATTTTCTCGGATCGTCCCAATACATATAGTCTATCTTGCATTTGGTGTCGATCTTCTGCAGCAGCAGACCCGATCTAATAGCTTAGGCCAATCGTGGAAACAGTCCTGCGATAATGACAAATTTTGCACGAGTCACATCCTTATATCGTTGCATTGAGGGGTTATCGTTCACATAATGAGTACGACTGGACTGTAGCAGGCAAGGATACTTCTGCAAATCTGATTTAGTGTAGTGTCCAGGATGCCTACGAAACAAAGGTTCACACAGACCATGCGTCATTTTCACCTTGCGCTTGCCGATCTGCATCACATCTGCTGGAAAAAACATAAGTTTCTTGTTTCTGAGAAACCATTTTTCGCTGCGGTGTCGCAGGCCATACATCTTGTCCCTGTTCCGATCAGAGTAGGAAGCAATGTAGTGCCCGACCAGCGTGCCCACCTTGGTTCTGCATTTTTGTGCTCGTTTATGCTCCCGTACACACAGCAAATCAGTCAGGGGCAAATCATCTTCATCACTAGTGATGCCATCTTCCGATTCGGGCAATTCCAGGCTTCTTTTCAATTTATGTGTCGGAGTCGATCCTTCCACCTTGATTTCATTTTTTATATCCGGACAGGGCAAAGCTTCCTCCTGGCATTGTCGGCCAAGTTCGTCGAGATGGCCGTTATCGACTTAGCTTCTTCCCATTGATTCTCGAGAGCCAGTTGTATCTTTCCACGCATAGATATTTTGCAAGAACATCTTCGATGGCTTGCTGCAGCTCAGTCATCAGTTTGGTTAGGTCCATCATCATTCATACAATGGAATAAACACACAACTACACAGGTATATATACATATTCACTCTCGAGTTGGGGAAAGTAAATTTTCGATCCTTTCCAGTTGGTAGATGCATGCATCCAGCACCTTCTTGGTTTGCCTCGCAACATAAGTTTTGGCAGCCAGTTTGGACGTTAATATATTTTGAAGAGTCTTCAATTCTTCCTGTGTCTGCACATTCGACACATTGATCAGGACTAATATCCGTGCCTCCATGCCTCATATGTGCCGGTCGATAGCCACCATATCTTCCACCACAATTTTTTTTTCCACGCTCTCGATATTTTGCCCAAGAAGCTACTGACTTATACGAATATCGGCAAGATAAGCTTTCATTAGAACATTTCCATTATCATCTTTATCATTGGAGCATAGATCATGTCCGAACTTGGAAATTGTATTGTGACTCATGGTCAGTCTCTTACTATAAACTGATCGAAGCCACACCAGTACCTGCCATTATATAGAGGTCAGTAATTTAAGATCATTAAAAATCCATATTTCCCTTTCCAGCACAAGTCACACACATCCTTAAACTCTGCAAACATCATGTCTGTATTGACGTGGTCGTCGTATGCATGCTGCAAGTTTATATAATCCATGCGAAACAGTACCATCACATTAGCATTATCGCGAAGCATTTGTTTGAGTATGCGCGAATAAGTCTGTCCAAGGTACACACAGTCAACATATGCGTGTCGTCCCATACTAAAGTACTCTTGAATACAAGTCTGTTTCTTACAGGCGATGTCATCAAAGACTAATATCGAGTTTGTCAGTGCTTTCCTCAGCGACAAGATGGCTTCATTATTGCTGCATGGGAAATAACCCAATCCTTCCACAGCCTGCAGTATTAGTGTAAATCAATGATATATTGGCTGCTGGAGTGATTTGGAGTACAGGTACACATTCACGAACCTAAGACCATTCTGTTCTTCCAGCAGGCTCAGTAGGACACATGTCTTGCAGCAACCCGATGGTCCTGCGATGATATAGCGCACAGTATTCGGAAATAGGCTTCCATGTCATGATTTGTATGAGATAGCTTTATCTTCCCCATGAATGCATATGGGTATAGTAACATCTTTCTTGACAATATGTATGTTACCACTGCAATCTTCTGGAGCAGGTAGAATCGACTGTAGTTGTAGAGAACCAGAGCTACGAGTTTTTGAATTGTCTTTAATGCATCCCTATGAGATGCACTACCTCTTCCAGATCTTGCACTGAAATGTCACACTCGAACTTTTCATTCTGTAGCTCGTTATTTCATGTCGTCGTAAATTCCGCAAAGCTGTGAATGCTTTAAGACAGGAGTGGCAAAGCAGATGCATCTTTGGCATTTTACATCTGTACTGTTCCAAGTCTAGAATGATACTGAAATAAAAAAGTATAAAAGGGTCATATCAATAAGTTTCAGGTCAGTCTTATTCAATGCATCACAAGGTAAAGACATTGAAATGCGGTCGTGGTATCATCGATACGCTGATCAACAGTCTACCATTCGAACTACACATTTCTGGAGACTGGTTATGTGGGCCAGGAACCAAGCTAGCCAAAAGGTTGGCATGCGGCGATACGGGCATCAATGTGCTGGACAAGGCGTGCAAGTGGCAGGATATTGCTTATTCCCAGTACAAGGGTCTGGAAATCAGTCACCAGGCAGACAAGATACTTGCACAGAAGGCTGATGAGATAAGAAAATCGCTAGATGCTGGACTTGGTGAAAATATAGCTGTGCGGGGTGTTTCCAATGCAATGAAAGCCAAGGTGAAGGTCAAGCAAGACGAAGTTCCAAGGGGAGGGGAAGAAAAAGAAGGGAGGATTCCTTCTGGACTTCATACCTGCTATCAGCGCCCTTGGTGGTATCGTCGGGCCGTAACGAATATCGTTAGTGCGGTGAAATGAGCCTTGAACGAATGTAAGCAATTGGAGGAAAACCATCGCCAGAACCGTAAACTGGATCATCATACCTAAAAAAAAGGCAAAAGTCTTTCCATACGATGGACCCACAAAGGACGAGGAAGTGCGAGAAAGAAAAAGGGTCGCAGCAGGAGAAAGCGGTAATGAAATCTCTTCCAAAATGGCCGCTCACGAACATAGATTTAGAAATATTTGCACGAAAATTGAAGATAGCTAATTTTAGAGGAGTGTTCATGCGAGATGATTTGCCTGCTTAACCAAAATGTAATGAATGTGCCATAATTAATCTGGACATGCCAGTTGGGCCTGGCACACACTGGGTAGTGTATGGGAAAAAGGGTAAACATGCAAACTATTATGATAGTTTTGGGAATTTGTGTCCTCCACTCAAACTGCGACTGTACTTAAAAAATTGCAAACTAACCTACAATTATGAAATGGAGCAGCTGCCTAACACATGGAACTGTGGACATTTGTGTATTTGCTTTCTATTGCAGTGGAATAAAATGAAATTGCAGGCGAATAATTATTCGTTAATTGTTTACATAAAAGGTGTTCGCACATCTATTCTCCAGTCAGTATGTCGGTGTCAATCATTCTAAGTGGTAAGACATTCGAGCTGAGGGCAAAATTTTTTAACCCACCCTTGGAGCTGGAAGGCGAGTGAGTGGGTCATCGGACTTATGGATTTTGAGACTTAATACTCCATATCCAACATAGAAGAAAATGCGAATTCTGCATTCTGGTACGTAGCAGCAGGTGGTGTGAAGGAAATAAGCATTCCCACCATTGCATACAAACTGAAGGACATTGCTAATTCCATCACGAAATCCATGCCATCAGATGTGACTTTCGAACTACATGGTAACCCAACCACACTGAGGGCAGGAATATTTTGCAGTGCAGATATCGATTTCAATCAACCAGATACCATCAGACCAATACTGGGGTTTGAGATGCGAATCTACAGAGCTGGTAAAATGCACACATAATTGCTGCCGGGGAACATATTTACAATGAACGTGACAAGCGTAAACTGTAATGTGGCGAGCGGCTTCTATGTCAATAGTAAAACCACCAATACACTGCATGAGTTCGCTCTGATGCACCGTGCATAAAGTCGAGCACAGCACAAAACCACAGGCCAGTAGAGCTCGAGACACAGATGTGCTAACACGTACCAACGAACAGCTTCTACATAGCCTAAGGTTGAAAGTGAACAGGCATGGAAGAAGACAATGTACTGAACGTGACCCAGCAGGCAGAATTCGACAACAGTATCGACAAGTTTGAGCTGCATTGCTACCAGCCGTATCTAACTAGGCCCTATGCCCTCGGTTGTGCGGTTCGAATCCCGATACAGCGTCAAGATATCTACACCCTCCCTTCACAGTCATTCTTACGTATCCGAGGTACGCTCAAAAAAGAGGACGGGACCCACCCCACCACAACTATTGATGAAATGTGGGATGTGGGCATAACCACAGCCATAAAAAGCTACCTCTCACTAATACCTAACAATCTCAACATGATAAAAATGGGAGACTGGGGAATGGAAGATGGCTACAAAGTTCCCATCTTCGTAGAAGACAAGTTCGAGGTGAGTGTGCCACTAATGGCAGTACTTCGTTTCGCCAAGTATTATAGGAATATAATAATGGAGCCAAGCAAGAACTGGTGATAATGCTAGCCACCTCACATCTCGATACAGTGTGCGAGTTGGAGAAAATCCACAGCCTGTCGCTGTAACTCTGACCAACATGGACTGGTTCTTTCCCCATGTGACTTTGAGCACCCGCGAACGCGTGAAGCTACCAAACTATATCAAGAAAGAAAAAATCATCGGCATAATTACCAGGAGTTTGGAGTTTGGTTATGTGTCCGGTGCTGTTATCTGCCACGATGAACCACTGGGTTGTGAAGACTTCTTCAAGCATGAATTACCATGTTATGTCGTACTAGCATTTCAAACAAACAATCAACACAACATTTCGTAGACAAATTGACCTTCGACCACTGCAAAATCCAGAACATAAAGATATTTTTGAATAGCAACAGCTATTTGTGCATAGATTTGAACACCTCCTTCGCTCAACAAGGATTTACGTTTGCGTATTATCTGTATATTTAGTTTCAAGCCTCATACTACGGACACGAGTCCTACCCTGTCCTGAGCCAGAAAGGTTCAGTAGAAGGGCACCATTGCGGGTCTTCGACATGTCCAAACAAAACAAGTGAGTTGAAAACGGTGTGGTGGATTGTTGTATAAAAATTATTTCCTAGGGAAGTGTGCCTGCGAGAACTGCTGCCTGCTGTTTGATTTTGCAAGACAGAGTAGTGAGCTACGACTGCTTTTTGGGACTGGTGAACATGGTGACCTAAGCATATATAAACAGGATGGTCACTGCTTCTCACTTCAGTGTGTATCAGGCTTCCAGAGTCAGTGCAGCTACGTGCTAACAGAGATTGCAGTGACCTACGACGATGATAGTAAGTTGTGCATGTGCTCCTTCCGCCCCCCCTTTTATCCATGGACACTCTTGGACAAGAACAGCAAGAAGACAAATAACTAGCTGACCAAGTACCACCATAAACTGGAGTGGGATGAAGGCAAGATGCCGTATCATCAGGTGGGACACATGCTGCGCGACTTGCTGATGCAGTATCCACTTGTGCAAAAACGAAGTTGAAATCATCGATGTGCAGTGCGAGTATGGCTGTCCTTCCCTGTGCAAGTTGGCAAAACTTTACGAAGACTAGCACCAACACGTCTGCGACAGGTCACACATGTGGAGAAAGGCACAGCTGCTGCACAAATTGTGTGCTTTGTCCTTGGGCTGTGAATTGACAAGTTTAGACTATATGCAAAGTCACCTGAAATGTACGTGATTTTAGTTTTTGTGTGGTAGCACACCTGTTCATTGTCCTTATTATATATGTGTGAACAATCGGAGCACTTATTTAGCCATCGCCCAGAGGTCTGATCGTCACCATGACTCCATTCTGCCCTATGAATAGTTATACAGATGCCAAGTCTGACTATGGAACTACAAGAACTAATTGTTTTTTCAACTATAAATGTGTTTTGTATTGTATGTGTGTACTAAATAAATAGTGCATGAAAATGCATTTGAGTGTTTTATTTATTTATTCCTTGTATCATTTCTTTGCAATATAATTTATTTTATTTTAATTGATTTTTATTGTAAAATAATAATAAAGAAGAATTATTTTAATTACTTTCACTTTGTTTAATTAAGTGAATAATCAATCATATGTTCTGGGGTCGCTCCCTCGGATTTCCAAGCAGTATGAATTAGTATGATTTCTTGACTTTAAATAAATGTGTATTTTGCAATTAATTAATGATGTTCTCAGAATTACCATTACTGATGCATTACCCTATCAAAATACAGTGACACACTCATAAAAATACTTATTCACTTACACACTGTGACCACTGACAGCAAAATTTATTCACCTATTAGATGAATTGTATGGACAATACATCCCTGTGGTGTGATGCCATTGTAATTTAGTTATTTGTTTTCAGAAAAGGCACGTATTACTCAATGACTCAAGAGAGCTTGTAACTCCTCTACCACCATTTGTAAAGTACTGTGTGAGCTGATGGTTGTTGGTCTAGAAGAAAATAGTACTCATTTTCGTATAATTACATGTGTCTTGTTTAAGTATTTATGGCAAAAATACAGGCTTTTTGCTTGCATTTTAAATCAACTGTTCAATTACACCTGCATATCACTGCAAGGGTGACATGCTCCTAGTGAGTTCCCTGTGGTAAGTTGTATCCCTGTATATTGTCACAGGGGTGTGGGTTAATCTCTCGAGGTATATGTATGTCTAGTTAATAAAAGGCGTATGCCTGTCTGTGCAAATACCTATGTAAAAAAATATATGATAAAAATAATCATAAATATTTTAAAAATAATTATTTAAAATATATAATTTTTAAAATAAATATTTTAAATATTACGCCCAATATAGATTTATTGCTTATTAATTAAAACATAATTTTGGTATTGTCCAATACAACATGTTTTCGATATATCCATATTTGAACCCAAATTCCTAACTTAATCTTCTTCTGAGACAACAGCACGGGAGTGCTAGGCAGAAATATGGAAAATAATATGTCCAGGTATAAAGTGCACTGTGTGTTTTATATCATTGTTCTAAGGAATGAGACTGCCCATAGGCAATGTCTTTGAACCTCAACTGTTCAGCAGGAAAATGGAATTTATTCAAGTCAGATGCTTTCAGTACTCTCTTACGAACGCACAATACAGATGGTACTGCAGGTACAAGCAAGGTGGTTAAACTAAACATGGCAACCAGGATAATGTGACCTTACTATTGCAGACACTCTATAACACAGGTGAGGGCCCACAACAACTGATGACAATTTTGGACAAGGACAAACATTTCTGGGCAATACATCTCACTACTCCGATATGCTATGTTGCTGTGCAAAATGTAGGTTCTTGCCTATATATCTTAATTTATGGCATAAAAGCCAAGTATCAATTTCGTTACTTTCATTTCATTCCCATATATGTAAAACATATTATCCGTCTAATGCATGCATGTTCACCTATAGCCCTCTGCCGTGGTCCCGAAGCAGTCAGATATTTTTTTCTCATCAAGTGTTAAACGATTAACTCAGTGTTGTTGTAGAGGCAGTTTTTAAATAGGACTACTGATGAAAATTAATTTAAAAAAAAAATTTTCTGGAAAATATAGTTGGTTAAGAACTGATATTAAAACAATGCACACTTAATTGCTTGAGCCTGTGATTTTAGCCTCAAGATGTATTGATGGGCTGAAATATTTACTTATGGTAATGTAACATTTTATATTACGGTTTATACAAAAATGTGTCTCATTTTCAAAATTCTTACCATTTCTGGTTTCGACATGATGAGTGAGTTACAAAGTTAGTTCTAAAGCTATGTAATAACAAAACTTTTTTTTTTCATAAATACTACTCTACAAGAAAAAAAGAAGTTGGTTGGGTAAGCTTAATTGAAGCACATTACTTGGGTGTATTTGACACATGGTACGCTAATTGTACTTCTGACCAAATCTACACCACTTATGGAATTATCTAGTATTCCAATTTCTGTAAAAATATTTTGGGTAAACTTCCAAAACTGTAATTGAAGTTGTTAACCTATACACAGTATGGAAATAATATCATACATCAAGCTGAGAAAATTTTACCATCGCTAATATACAAAGTTGGGAACTTCCCTACACATATTGACTGTTTCCTGCTTGGGATCTAATTGTGTAATTGTCCGCCTTATGTTTGCAATGGATCTCATATGTTGGTCAGTTATTAACTGATGAGATTTTTTCTTGGTGATATCCTGCCTTTGCATTCCAATGCTGCTCCATTCTCACCTCACTTCACCCTAATCAGCTCTCAAGTCTTCATTGTTAAAAGCCATCACACCTCTACATATTATTATTATTATTAATGGTTTTACTTTTATGCAAATCATTACAGACTGAATCTGAATAGCTTCTGTAGGCTCCTGCAATGCAAAAAAAAAGTAATTAAAATATAATTGTGGCCTAGAATTAGAACATAATTTTAAACAAAATATGTTTTTTATTACACTGGAGTTGTACATGAAATTCATTGTCTAAGCCATTCACGCAAAATTACAAAACGTACTTTTTTTTAATACATTGCGCAAGCTTAAACAAATTATTTGTGTTACATGCATCTTTCACCATCCTTGTCCGTGGATATTACGTGCACATTCATTGTTACTTCCAGGATATTCCTCTGCCTTCTGCAAATAAAGATTAGCCAATTATAGGAAACTACACCAAAGGGAGACATGGAACCACTTTCGTGTGCACTCTGTGATATAAAATTTTGCACGAGAACTATTTCTTACTAGGCATTACCAAAATACCTCTTTTATCTTTTTTTATTAATGTGTATCATGAATGGTGCATATCACATGACGTTTCTCCCTGGCACGGAGTCACCCAGAACATGGCAAAAACAACCTTGGATCAGTCATAACCTCAATACTAGAATGTTCCTCCTCAAAGTCTAACATACCACTGAACGAATTCCCAATATTCATTTATCTCTAGTGGCAGCACAATGTTTAATTTCTTTCAACATTTACTTTAAAAAACACATCGATATTATGGATGTGCCTGCTCTTATTAAAAATATTTACAATGCAGATACTTGGCAATATCTATCTGAATAATATTTGGATTGCCAATCTTTTGTGTGATATCGATGCCAATCTCGGGGGCAGGGGGCAGCATGCATCATGGCGTAATTCCTGGACATAGCAATGATGCCATCTGGTGCGACAGTACACCAACAGAGTCAGTGTTGCTAAACCATGCTATGCTACACCTCTCCCACACATTGATAGTACAAAAGTACACCAACTGAGTCAGCATTATCTGAGCACATATGCTACTCCTCCGGGTCCTCCCGCGCATCGCCTCACTCTTGATGTAACTGCCAAAGCATGCCACAATGCAGTCTTGCTGCTCGATGCTAAGGCTTGATGATGGCCGACATGGAATCTTTAATCCCTCGCACCTGTAACCGAGCAAGGTGGCAGAGTGGTAACTCACTGGACTTACATTCGGGAGGATCTGGGTTCGATTCCCTGTCCGGCCATCCTGATTTCGGTTTTCCATAGTTTCCGAAAATCCCTCCAGGCGAATGCTAGGATGGGTCCCAAACAAAGGCCATGGTTGATTCCTTCATAATCTTTCTTCCCTGTGCAATTTGCACTGTCTCTAATGACCTTGCTATCGATGAGACATTAAGCCCACTTATAAAATATGTTTTCAGGAAAAATATCAGTTTGATAATAATTGAGACAGACTTTCCAGTATAACATAACTGATACTTTATTTAAAAATCGAACGAATAAAATTCCGAATAATTGTATGGTGTATGAAACAGGCTATCAGACAATTTTTTTTTTTTTTTGGTAAAGGAAAACCAAGATTTAGAGACCCCAGTTCGAATACCGGCCTATGTTTGGGATCAATTTTAATTAACTTAAATGTGATTTTATGTCCGTTTACATGCTTAAACATACCTGATATAAACATTATGCAATATATATATCAGTTTGGAGTAGCACAAGGCCCCCAGTTCGAAACCCAAAACCATAGAAATGTTAATTTATTCTATCAGACTTAGAAAATAAATTTGTAATTTTACCCAGTGTTTCGGAGACTGCTTTAGGAACTTATAATAAATGAGGAATTAAGGTTTTAGGCTTTGGATATAGGATTCCGGGTAATAATATAAGATGTTCACAATTTGATTAAAGACCCGAGTTTTGGAAACCTTTTCAGCGATGTTCATAAATTATTTTTTTTCAAATTGTAGTATTCATAGTTTGGAATGCATGAGGGGTGGTGGTCAGCATTTATATTGGTATGGATAATTGGTATAATCAGGTGGTTTGTTTGATGGGTAGTATGATTTTTGGCTGGTGTCTGATGGCGATGATACTATGATAGGCATGCTGGAGTTATGATTTTTGGTATATTTTTCTAAATTTTTTTGTGGTTTTTCTTTGTTGTGTAGTATTGGAAGGTGGGTAGGTAAGGGTAGGGGTTGATGTTTACGGTACTGGGATGAATGTGAGGTTAATGTGGTATGTTCTTAGATTTTTGTGATTTTTTTTTGTAATTTAGGGAATATTTTTGGACTATTTATATCTATAAATAAAAAATAATTACATTATTACATCATTACTCATCGTCAGTCGAGCTGTAACAAATGTATCACGTTAGCTGGGCGAGGGATGTTGGCGAGGTCACATCTACAGAATATATCTCGTAAGTGTATTGCTTCAGAAGTGTATGTGTTAAAATAAAATAGAACTTTCCAAGATTTGCATTCTCTAGGACTTGAACCTCGTAGTGGAAATCGAATCTCCGTATTGGAAGTGTAGTGCACTAGAAGTGTATTTGTAAATGGAAAAGAATTGAAGCAATTTACAGAGGTGATGCATGTCGGAGGGACCCGAGTTCCAAGCCCGCAACCATTAAAAAACAATCATTTTCTCTATCGAACTTAGAAAATATCGGACGACGTTTTTCCGAGTAATTGGAGAATTTTCATATAGAGCATGCTCATGCCTTAGCATCAGGGGAAGCTAAGATCGATTAGGAATCTTTCTCTCGCTATAATGTGAATATGATGCCTGCCTTTGACCTCAAACAACAAGGAGACACGACCCACATTATTGCTAACTGGTTATCTCCAGTGACGATTATGCGATCGGGTTATCGCCTATGTTCAAAATGCTCGGCGACATGTGAAAACGCCCTTTAGGAAGAGTCTTTTTTATTAAAACCATGTAATATTTTAATTTGTAAACCATCAAACCAAAGTTTATCTTTTATTTTTATTTTTGTTATTTTATGACCTACTGATATGAATGTTGAGAGAAGAGGTTCTGATTTTAATACGTTAATTTCAACATATTTTTGTTTATTTCCATGATTATACTGTTATTTTCTTTTGATTTAAAACATAATTTTTTTTTTATTTGTTATTTCGAAAGAGAATTAATGTTTTAATTTTATTTACATTTCATTTTACAGGAAGTAGTTTCTCGTCTATAAGATCATGTTTTTAGGAAGTTGCTGGAAGTAGTTGCTTCTGGGAAGGGCCTTTGAAGGGTCCAAACTCAGTTACGGTTATTTATTAGACAGACTCCAGTTACTTTGCAGGTACAGACTTGCTCTTGACATTTACAAGGTCAACTGGTCCTCTGTTAAAAATGAAGGGGGCATTGTGAGTTTAAATCTAACAATGGTTCGCTCAAGATGTCTGAATAGTGGACTGTGGTGTACTTGACTTCTAATTTTAGTTATGCGTATATTTCGTCTGGGGTTGGTTAGTAGAGCATATATTCTGCAAAAGAATGCGGTGATCTATCTACTGAATATATGTATATATGAATAAAAATTTAATATAAATTCATAGTATTATGTGTATCTGCTTCTCTGAAACACTTATTAATACAGTTTAAATCTACATTCATGCGATTGCGTGTCATACGAGGGCTATAGTAATCATTCTAAAATGCTGCTAACTAATCATCATTGCCAGTGAATAAGTTCTTATTAATGTGAAAATATATTTCCTCCTAGTGTTACCTTCGCTCAGCTTGAACTCATAAAGTAGACAAGTATCAGACTGGTCACTTAAGAGACAGATTATTTGACTCTTTACTCAAAAATGACCCCAACATGACCCCTGCATAACCCCAAATGGCTCAAAAATAACCCCAACATGACTCCAAAATGACCCGAACATTACTCCAAAATGACTCCATGGCTAAATAGCTTCATAGGTACACATTATTTCCATAGTACTTTAAAAAATACTTTAAAATGTTAAAATGAAAAAAAATTCAAGTTCTAATGTACATGACTAGAGTGTGGTGGTTAGGTTAGGCCAAGTTAGGTTAGGCTAAAATGTCTTCCAAAAGTCCCGACATGGAGTAGAATGGGCATGACTAAGTTATAAATGTTCCATGTCCTACACAATATTAAAATACTTTCTAAGTCCTACACAAGTGTGTGGAGTGCATACGACAAAAAGTTGAAGTGACTAAGTTGAAATTATACTTGGACTTGTGGTTATGTCAAGTGGATGGCGAGATAAAAAATATATTCAGAGTCCTGGCATGGGGTAGAACACACACAAGTATGAATTGGTTGTACAGTTAGGTTGCTTCTATGGCTGATTGGCATGACCTGATCACATGTTCGGTTATTTTGGCAGTATGAAAAAAATTATAGCTTTGATGGTGTGAGGAGAATGGTTTAATTGTATTGTTTGGTTTTTGTTTAGCTAATTAAATGGAAGGAGCAGAATGCTTAGCTGGTATGGCTTGTTTATATGTGTACCTGGCAAAATTAGATGAGGCTGAAATGGTAGTCAATATAGATGATTGTTATTATTGATCAGTATGTCTGAGGTAAGGTGGTGGATGTGGACTGTATTGTTAATAGCATGATGAGGTAAGCTAATGTCATGGTGAAAGGTACTATATAATTTTGGTACACGATACAATTTCATGTGGCTATTAAGTAAGGCTGGATGGAGGGGGTGAAGAGGGGTCTGGTGATGACTAGAATATGACAGTTAGATTAGGTGGATGCCGAAAGAAAAATATATGTATTCAGAGTTCTTACAAGATGATTGGGTTAAATTATTTTAGGTTAGGTTGAGTGGATCCTGAACAGTTTATGGGGTAGTGTGTTGGAAAAAAAAATTACAAACATTACATTGCATAGGAGTAGGAAATGTAGGTTTTTCCAAGTTCAACATAGAAGTCCCTACATCTACATACTTAAGTCTTGGATACTAAAAAAATTATATGTAAATAAAAATCGAAAAAGTGCGAATAATCAACGTTCATAATATGAAGCACTTGGAATAAATTTACTAAAATAGTTTTTATATATGCTTATAAAAATCCAAATATGCTTGTCATAGTCGCGTAATCATATATTCTGATGACATATTCTTATCTGCCTGAACAATACGAATCTGTAAACTCCTCACTCGATAAACTTTAAAGTTTAATAAAAAATATATAAAATTAAAATAAAATACTTTAAAATAAATGTATATAAGTTAAATCTTAAATAATATATATGTAAGTTAAACCAAAATAATGAAAAATAAAATAAAAATGATAAATAATTTTTTAAGTATTTATTTTTTATTATAAGTTAAATCTAAATATTATATATGTAAGTTAAACCAAGGTAAAAATAAATAAAAATTAAAAATAATATAATAAAAATTATTTGTTAAAAATACTTAAAATAAGTTTAAGATACTTAGAAAAATTATATAAAACTAATACATATATAATAAAAATATATGCTTTAAAATTACTTATTTGTATATAAACTTAACAAATTTATTGATGTGTAGATACAAAACAATAAAAATTATATAATAAAAATAAATATGTAATTAATTAAATGAGAAGCAAGATAATAGTAATTCGGCTCCAAGCTATATACTACTTATAAACTCTCGTCCCAGCACATGTCGCGATAGCCAAGTGGTCTAAGGCGATTCAAGGCCCGGCACTATTCCAGATGGTATTTTCAGTTCTAAAAAAGCAGTGCCTATAACTGTCAACTCCAGAACCAATATAACGGCCGATAGACTAATCGAACGAGAGTGACACCATTGCTCCTAGTGGCTAATGCTACAACCAATATGGCGGCGCTCCTAGTGGCGAAAACCAGAACTAATGCAGGGAAACAAATTACAAACAAAAAACCAAGATGGCGTCGAACAGAGGTGAGAGATAAATGACAAATGGAAATAAAGATGGCGGCCTCCAGTTACAGAGATGGCGGCACCAGCAACAGCCGATGTTGGGACCACAAATGGGTTACCGAATGAATGGCAGTTAAAGTGCATACTCGCTAATCCAGGCCGTGTGCAAGCCACACTCCAGGAGAGGGGAGTTGTGGAGGTCCGGCCCAGCAACAGCCGACCTGAATCAGAGGAGGAGATCGTAGTATAAATAGAGCTTGCAAACCCTCTGCTCTCTCTACGGTCCAATATCGGCAGCTTCGGGCAAGGTATCAACAATCAGAATACACATCCAGAGGTGACATCGATGCGAGGCGCCGCTTGTCACTGGGTCGCAGGTCTGTGGTCCAGAGTCTAGACCTGGCCGCTATCTTCCATGTTAGGAGACGTCCTTGCAACTCCTCATCTCTACTACACGGCATCAGGAGGACCCGGAGGAGCTTCAATCAATCCGATCTGAATCAGTGATTTAGTGAGCTTCCAGTAGGGTGCAAGGTAGAGCGATAGGGAAGTTATGCGATTAAAAAGAGAATTAAAGTAAAAGATAAAAGCAAATATTTGCAGGACAACGAAGTATAAATACTTGAATCTTGTTTGTGTTTCAGTTTATTGTGAATTGAATTAGTATCTCAATAAATCGTTGTTCGTACTGTTTGTTGTGTTAATAATTACAGTAATATTATAATGCCCGTAATCAAGTTACAGATATACGAAAGTGAGATTAAACAAGGTGACCTTAGAGTTGTTTCAGGAGAGTAAGGAGTGAGTACCTCTTGCAGTACTTAAAGCTAGGACATGTTGGTCGCCTTGTGTCAGTCAGACTTGGTGTAGTCACCAGCTTTAGAATTCAGTATACCCAATTATCAAGTACGAAAGGTACTAGGCTGACTAAGCGGATACATCAAAATGATGAACGAATGGGAGAGAAAGAGAGAATGAGGGAGAGGGAAAGAAGAAGTAAGAAGGAAAGGGAAAAAGAGAAAGAAAAAAGACAGAAAGAATGCAAAAGAGGGAAAAGTAGGAGCACTCTGAGAAAACCCTCGGAATGCAAGAGCGTGAAAAATGACATACTGGTTACCAAGATGGCAGTTCAAGATGGTTGCATACTGGCTAAAAATATGGTGGTACAATATGGTGGTGTACTGACTTAAAATATGGCGGCGTACTGGCTACCAACATGACGCAATCCAAGATGGTGGACACGTGACCGGAATGACAAAGCGGGAAGTCTGGAATCCAACACGGCGGCTGGCTCCCCGGAGCCTCGCGCCTCCAGCCGAAGTTGTTTGCTACCGAACATACCATATCCTACTATTGCTACCTAATATAATATAATTTCCCATATATTTGTTTAAACATACTTGAACGTAGATGGGACCTACGTTTTTCATTATACCAACCTCATTTACAACATGTCTTTCATGTATAAAAATATTTTATTAACAAAAATATGTTTATGAAGTAAAATTACTATTAAATAAAATTACTATATTTAGTGTTACGAAATTCTCATACATTGTGCAAGTCAAAAAATAATAGTGCAATGGAATACTGTAAGCAATAAGCATAAATAAAACGAAAGTGTTTTAATATATCTCTAATATAAGTTTGATAATCCCAAATTCGTTTCGCGCATTACAACTGGGAATAGTTATTGTTATTATTTTGAAAGCCGAACACTGAGTAAACAAGCCTGCGCGATTCAGGGCAAGGAACGAAAATTCTAAGCAATGAATAGCTATATGAAGTATTATTGCATATTGGTTCGAGACTCGTCAAAGCTACTTAAATTTTAATCGCGCAATAAAAAATGTAAACCGATTCCTAACACATTATTTATGTCTTATATAAATAGTTTCAGTAAATTATACAAACTACCCGAGGAAATTAACAGTGTCGACTGTCCTATGATTTACTATTATGTATAAATTATACAACCGATAGAATCTATTATCAAGGGAACTTAGTATATAACACGTGCTTTATAAAAAAACATGATATTTTAACACAATTAGTTTCATTGAGAAAACATAACAAATGTTTTCATTTGGTTTGTAGTACATATTCAATTCGGATCATTTAAAATGTGACACATTTCAACAAATGTTAAAACTGTGAAGCTATTTGGAATCAATATATCGCTAACTGTTACAGGGAGTTTGAGAGTGTCCAGCAAGCACAGGTGGATGTAATAATAGTCTCCCCTCGTTTCCGACTAGCCTTACAGCAAAGGAGAGAAGAGCTCGGTCTCTATGTTCGCCACAGATTACTTCTGTCGCGCGTACACACAGAGAGTACACCAAAAACCCGTTTCTCCATGAATATACGTCTGTAAAAGGTTAACTCATTCAAAGTTACTTGCATATGCCTAATTAAACTATAGCAAAGTTTGAAAAAAAATCTTTTAAAAATTCACTTTTTTTTTTATTTGATTCTTTCGAAACTTGACGCAAAAAATACTGATTCCATTCTAACATTATTAACTGAAACCACTGCCATACATTATTCACTCGCAAGGACTTAAATTCCGACTATAAACATAGAAATATCAGAAACAACCTTTAAGTAATAAATAAAAAAATTCTAGCTTTAAAATATAAAAAATCCAACGAGTTACCACCCCAACCCATTCGGCAGATGCCAACAAGCCGTATTATTTTCAAGTAGTAATCACAAAACCTAACATTTCTCACGCGAATATTTATATATTTATATTTAACGGCGTATCCAATAATATAATTTGTCGAAGTCTTTTAAAATTACGAACTAAAGTTCTTCTCGCAATAACGAAACCAGAGTATACTATACTAAACATTATTTGCAAACACACGAACTCTGTTACATAAACAAACCAAACCTGTATGCACCTTGATTTTTATAATTATTCTAGGATGACTGTGTTGCGAATGACTGACAATATGCGATATACATACTACTTATGTGTGTAAATAATCTCACTAATTAATAATTGTTTGTTTGTTATGCGAATGCACATATTTTACTCTCGATGGGTGAGTGTTCAACTCTCGCGATGCACGTCTATAGTATGACATCCCAGATAAAAAGTTTTTTTTTTACGACTCTCAAAACATTGTTTAGGCGATTTACCCAACAAAAGGTTAGCTAACAATTAACAGATAACAATTAATCACATCATTCTTCGGAAGAGTTCGAGAACTTGTCAGTCATTCAGAACACAGTCATCATAGAATAATTATAAAAATCAATGTGCATATAGGTTTGGTTTGTTTATGTAACAGAGTTTGTGTGTTTGCAGATAATGGTTAGTACATACTGGTTTCATTATTGTGAGAAGAACTTCGGTTTGTAATTTTAAAATACTTCGACAAATTTTATTATTGAATAAGGTGTTAAATATATATATTCTTTGGAGGAATGTTAGTGTGTGTGATGACTACTTAAAAAAAAAAATGGTTGGTTTGCATGTGGTGAAAGTGTTGTGGTGGAAACTCGTTGGATTTTTATTATTTTAAAAGCTATTTTTTTTTAAATTCTTTACATAAAGGTTGTTTCTGGTGTTTCTATGTATATAGTCTGAATATAAATCCTCGTGAGTGAATAATGTATGGCAGTGGTTTGAATCGATAATATTAGCATGGAATGACATTGAACTCGAAAAATCATGAAAAATCACACTGTCCATAGACTAAAATTGTCCATTACTAGCTGGTCACAACAAAGAACCATACAAACTAACCATACTACTAACAAAAGACTGACACTACCAAAAACTGGTTACTGGCGAGAATGTCTGAACACAAGACTAGCTCCCGACGAAACCAGTTCTTGCAAAACTGACCATAACAACAGACAAGGCCAATCTGCCATACCATCCACATATACAAATGATGATGGAAAATCTCGAAAAAAAATTCTCTAATAAGAATCTCGTAGCTAACCTCTTCGCAGGGAATCTTCACAAAATGCTCACAAACCATTTATACCACAGCTTACTATATCAAAGGGTCATACTATCTTACCAAGCCAACTGGCCAGACCAACCAACTAGTTACGAAACATTCCTCAGAAATATTCTCCTTGTTTCATTTGTTAGCCATATAGAACTCGTCCGTTTCAAATGGCCTAAGTAAGACAAAATACTTCAAATCAAATCATAGCCTTCCTCCTCTACACGCTCACATAAATTCGATATAAACAGACTCTTGACATTGATTGTTTATATCACTGAATTAATAAGTCTTTCAGAGAACAGAAGGGACTGTGTAAGAATTTAATCACACATTAATGTATATATATATGAATTTAATTAACTTACTTATTATATAAATTCTGTCTTTCCAATTATTTCTCAGATGTTTGCAGATCATGAATAATAGCCAGCAGTCTCATCTGATATAACCCCGATCCTTCAGTTAATCGGTGATTGAAGTTATCTCAATCCTGTGCGAGAAAACACCACGTTTTCGCAGGTCAACCAAATATCTGAGTCTATCAACAAGAATAACCATTCGGGTATTCGGAAAATATGTAACGAGCGTTCTTTACGCCTTCCGCCTTCTTCACGCCACTTTTAGAAGGAAACTCGTTGGTGAAAAGTGTGGGAAGGTCGAGAAAATCATCATCCTTCTCAACAGATACTTGATCAACAATGTGGTCATAATCATTATCATCTATGCTGTCTTCATAATTGTTTCACGTCCTGTTTTATACTCAGTATCAAGTTTACTTTTCATTGTAGGAGTCGTATGGTCATCATCGGTATTTGGAGCCGACGACCACTTATTTTCAAGTTCATCGACTTAATGCAAACAACTTGCAAGTGTACATTCCGCACATACTGACTCTATCAAACCTCGTATATCTCTCATTCCGTCATTAGTGAAAACTGTATCATCACAATCGTCTGCGGAATCAGTACAGTGGGAGGTATTAATGGCAATACTGCTGGCTCTCAAAAGACGAATCCTTGCAGATCTTGGTGTGAGTGAGTGAAGAGATTTGGGCAGACCTTAACATCGAGGTCTTGAGAACTGATGAGAGTGATTGAGGTGAATATGGAGCAGCGCCGGAATTAAGGGGTGGGGGAAATGGGAGAACCCCGAGAAAACCCGCTGACCAACAGCATCGTCCGGCACGATTCCCACATGCGAAAATCAGGAGTGACCCGGCCGGGGATTGAACCCGGATCGCCTTGGTGGGAGGCGATCAGGCTAACTGCTTAGCCACCGTGGCTCCAGGTCTTGGTGTGGTTCTTCAATGTATCACCTTCCATAAACTGCATATGCCAATTGTCATAATGCTTCATCATGTAAGTTCCCTCGTCGTCTGCGTACATTTTATGCAGTGTATAATCAGGAAGTAAAGATGTCAATGCATGTTGTCTGAATCAAACACTTACCAGCGTGTCTCTTTCAACTATCACGTCTACCAAATGTTGCGCCACACATATCGCAAAAAAAATTAAACTTCATATATTTTAAATATTTTTAGTCATAACAAAGAGCAAAGTGTTACTAATTTATACCTTATTCGGCCAGACGAACAAACTTTGGTGGAGGGGTTGTGTCGGTCGTTAGTTTCTTCATGAGGAAAGTAGCTAGTTTCTTCATCTTCTGTAGGTGGTTCGTTGCAGTCCGAATCTTCCAGATTTTTGTTTGTTAATCAAATGCGTAACGTATTTCTGGTTGTGTGTATAACTTATTGCTGTTTCTTATACTAAAAACCATCGAATATATTTTTCGTAGTCTGCTTCTCCAAGTCAAAACGCCATGCTGATTACCATTTCTAGAGAAGAAACTGCAATGAGATCGACTGCCTATGTTTTCTTCTTTCAATGTAATAAATCTAGTCATGTTAAACAATGCCAAAACACAGTGGTCGAGTGTGCGAAAACTAAAATATTGAAGCTATAGTGTCCGAATTTGGGTTTCTATACAAAAACGTTGTCGTGTTAAAAATGGGGGGGGGGGGGTAGGAAAAGGGGGGGGGGGTGAATTTGGGAAGTGAAAGGAAAAAGAGGTGAATTTCACTTTTGTTAGAGGATAAATAACAATAAAAATATATTCAAAATAATAGGGCTTTCAAAAGGGGCCAGATGCTACAGTATCAATAAGGAAGCTTTGTATCTGTAGTCACATTGTAGAATTTTAAACAAACAAGCATCATGTTCTTTAGTGTACATGGATTATATGGTAACGAGGGTTTTGTCGTGAAAGAGTTTTCAATAAGTTATTTAGATTGTAAAACGGAAACTCTAAAATCCTTTCCTCCCTATTCATGGGACTGTTTGAGTTATAAAGATAAATAAACAAATAGATGGGTGACAAAAAATGTACGTTGTTTATTATGGATTATGGGGGTGGGGGAGTGGCGAAGAAATGGTACCTTATTCGGAGTTAGAATAGGAAATTTATGAACTTACAGGCAGATACAGTTGGGAAACTGTGTACGTTGCGGAACCTTCGCGAAAAAAACATGGTTGAATGAATTAATTGGTGGTGGAGAAATTAAAATTGTAGATGTTCAGACAGAATGCATGTACCCGGCATTAAAAGTCCTCGCAGAAATGTAGACCATCAAACGTAGGTGTGCATTAAGCAAAATGTTATAAATTGATTGTAAGAAACAGTTTTTAAATTAAAATGTACTATTTCACAACATTTACTCAGTTAGATCGTTTCCATGTAGGTTAATTTGTACATTGCGTTGCTACTCACACACCAGCTCGCAATTTGCCGGCATATTTATAATTTTAATGATATTGTTCTTTGCACAAAAAATGGCAGGAAAATATCGCTATCTATAGTATAGCAATTCATGTTTTTCAGAAATAAGCACACATAGTTTTAAAAAGTTCATAAATAGCACATTTTATTAACCCTATATTTGGTATTTTATATTATGATATACAAATATATGCGAATTCCAACATATTAAAATTAAAAATCTTAATTTCCAGACAAGAGCTCTTGGTAGATGAATTCGATACCAAAAGGTATTATTTAGAACAAAAAGCACATAAAAATATTATTCACAGTAACTACAGTCCAAAAAGTACAGTTCAAAGAGTTCATAACCACTAAGCACAGTTTACATTCCCTCTATTTCATTTTTTTTAGCTCTTTTCTATATTATCTGATTTATATTCCAAGGTTTGAAATCGTTTGTTTGATTTTTATATGTGATTTTATAACCTTTAAATTTTTTCTAAAGCCAGTTCCACAGGACATGTTGGTGTTGATGGTCTGTATCGTGGTACTTTCGGCGGCATAGGGCCTTTGGTTCCAGTTGCGACGATTGCCTAGATAGGTCGAGAGGTCTAGGGCTTCGTACAATTCGTGGTGTTGGTTCTGGAGCGTAGTAAATTTGAGGCCCTTGTGTAGGACCTCGTGGTGCTGGTCTTGGTGTGCAGTTCCCAATAATGCGATAATTTCTGGGATCGAAGTTAGGTCCCGGTGTGCAGTTTTCTATGATGCCATAGTTTCTGGAACCGAAATTATGTCTCGATGTGCAGTTTCCGATAGTGCGATAATTCTGGGATCAAGGTTTGGTCCCTGTGTTTGAGGCCCTGATTCTAGTCCTTGTAATGCTGGCATGTAGTTTACAAATATGGCCCGGGGCCTCGTAGTGCTGGCATGTAGTTACGTTCTTGTTCCTGCCTACAAGCAATATTTGGTGGGTAGTTTCTTGCGAAAGGCCCTGGCATTTAATCGATATTTGGTTCTGGTATGAAGTTAGGGTATGACGTGTACGGTTCGTAAACCCTGGGATTGCGAAACTCTAGTGGATATGATACGAATATTGGCTCACCACCCGTGTTGTTCAACCTTGGTGTTGGATCAGCCAGTTCACAAGGCATGTGGTCTCGGCCTCCGTGTTGGATCTGTCGCTTCACTAGGTATGTGGTCCAGCCTCAGTGTTGGCCCACTTGTTGTGTTGTTTTGCTTGTGTTGAAAAGTTGTGTAGCATCTGCAGCTGTAATCCTGGACACAAGGAGCAGATTTCTATACTGCAACTGTGGAAGACTATAGGTTATATGGCTATTCACGGTAAAGTGAGCACTTTTTGAAGCTGTTTCATCAGAGTTAATAACCAATAAATACATTTCATTGTGGCCTCGGACTTTTGATTTTGGGTATGGTGAGTTTGGTGTTTCAGGTATAATATATAATTATAACACTAAGATTAGCTTTATCTTTGTGATTATCTTTTATATTGTATGGATGAATCAAAATTACAGAAAGAATGTTTACACATTTAGTACCTACAGGCACTCCAGGGATATTAATACCTTTTATAGTTTGTATTGAAACAATCAGTAATATTATCCGACCAGAAACTTTAGCTGTTCGATTAGCTGCTAATATAATTGCTGGACACTTAATTATAACATTATTAGGAAATACATCAATAAATGTTTCCATTAGAATACATTACTCACATTATAGGGTTTACATTAACAAGTGGTGGAAGGGTATAAATTGGTTGAAAGAAAAAAGTAACTAGGGCTTCAAAAGTGCTCACTTTACCGTGAACGGCCTATACAAAAAAAAATACCCCCCCCCCCTTTTTTTCCCTCTGTGATTCCCGTCCGTTGCTTGATGACCTCGCTGTTAACCTGTATGCCGTCGCAACGTGACGTACACTGCTGTAACGCGACATGGTTTTTTCTACTAATGCATAACAATTGTAACCTTGTTGCGATGTGGTGCAGAAACGATCACGTCCAAGGCTGCTAAAATAGTATAAATAGTGGAAACATTTGCAAGTAAGACACAGTATAAACCGGACGGAAAGCCATAACTTGCAAATCTACCGAGTTGATACTGTAGTTTAGCTAAGTCTACAAGTTGATACTTTGCATTTAAACATGTTTTGCAATATTCAAGTGTTTCGTGCTAACGACGATGATGATGCGAAGAGATTTTCTGTAAGGTATATTAATGGGAATCTGGAATCACGAAACTTCCTCCCTCGTTTTTCGTGGGAAATTTTAGCAACTAAAATACAAAAATATCACAATAAGGCTAACTAAAAATGTTCATGGGAGGATGAAGAACCGTATGAACATGTACAAGTCGCGTTTAATGATTTATGTATTAGATACTCATGGGATGATATTTTTATTTTCGGGTAGGATAAAAAATCTTGGTTAGAGCAGTATGTCGACAATATGGATATTGTCGATATGCAAGAAAAATTCGATTGCCCGTATTATGATATCTTAGAGGCAATGTATGCAACGAACTACTTACGTACGCGTTCCCCCATTGCGTGGGTTTGTTCCACGTATGTATAAGTATTGCGTAGATAACGTACTAAAACAACTTTTTATAGCGTAGTATACAAGCCACTTGTGTATAATGTACTAAAACAATGTTATAGTACGTTGTCTATATACTGTTGCGAAATTTTATGAATGTTGTAAAACTATAATGTAAAATTTTCGTAAATAATATGACGTTATTTACGTATAATTGATGCAAGTATGTACGAGAACGAGCTAGTTGGACCGAAGCGACCCTTTTTCAGTTCTAGGTACGATTTTAATGATGTGGCTTTTCTGTTATTATGCGACTGCATTATTTTCAGCAGAGAAGTTTGTGTTTTCAAAGGTTTACGTGTAACTGGGTACGGAGCATATCCTGCAAATTCTGATACATTTTTTTTTCGGCATAATATATTACATTTTTTTCAGGTGATGATCGTTTTTTCAAATGACTACCGTAGAATTTTATTACTGTATTTTTTTCAGATAACGACCGTAAAATTTCATCACCTATGTTATTTATGCACGTGTGTCTATTTATTTATGTATTGTTATTATTTCTTTCTACTTATATAAACTGTTGTATCAGTTTTTATGTAGTACTGGATACGTGATACTGAACACCTGCCTGTTTTCCTGATAACTTTACTATTTCACTTGAGGGATGCATGGAAAGTGTTTTCTTAGTACAATAATTTTAACGTGTGGTTGAACGATGCACAGTTGGAAAAAAATTAACTTAAAAAAGAACTCCTATGTTCTATTAACAGCAAATCCACACTATACTGTAACATTAAATAAAATAAGCCGCCTACAACTAGTCTGTTGGACTATAATTCGAAATTAAAAGTGCTGAAATTCATTCGTGGTCAACCGAAACTGTTATGTACGTAACGCGAAGTTGTTATCCCATGCAAAAACAAAATTAACTCTGTCATTAGTTAAGACAATTAAAAATTCGTTTCCAATTACAAAATTAACCTGACCACCTATTCAATTAAAGGAAGGTTTTTCATAATTTAGATAATTATTACAGACAAAATGAACATACACATTTAACAATTAAACCAATTGTGACGTATGCACTCGTTGCGTCAACTCCGCCCATTAGACGCATTCCGCCACAAGCATCTGGGCATAAAATTAACAAATCATGATTCCGCTGGAGTACGCACGTCTCTAAAGTAACAGTATTTTACAATGTATGTGTGTGCTATTTATTGCTCAGAGGACAGCCATTGAAAGATGCTGAACCAGAATCATCTATATGTATTATTAACAGTTTTTCTTCCTTTGGCCATGAGCCTTCGCCACTTCATTCTAGACCAAAGAGTGTGATCTGAACTACTCCAACAGACACAAATACTTTCCGAATCATTCTTCGAATTAACTTATCCCGATAGCTATTTCCAATTAAGAATTCTGAGTTCCGCTCCTGTGACACCGGAAACATTGTCACTCTTGTCAGACTTGTAAGAGTCAAAGTGCTTGATGGAGCGAGAGTGGGGGGGGGGGGGGGGAAACGCTAAAAAGCTAACCATGCTCCTCGTGCTCTGAAGATGGTGGAAAAAGTTTACTCTTGGAATCTGTCATTCGATGATTTGTTGGTTTGATGAACTTTGCGTTTCTCGCTAACTTCGTTCGCAAACGTAAGCTGCAGTAACGAATATTGTTCTCCGAGCGTTTTTTCAGCGATTAATGATTAAAAGAAACCGACAGGTAGTCAGACGATTGAACGAAATTAAATATTTTATTGATTTAAACTCCATATTTTTTTATCTTACTTTCGATGAAAATACACGACTTTAAGGTCTTGAAGCATTGAGGTGACGAACGTGAGTTTGATATCCCTCGCTCTATATAGTTTTCGAATCCTTTAACTAAGCTTCTCCTAACTTGCATTCGTTTGCTAGGGATGTCTACTAACTGTATCGTTTAGAAACAATGATTAGGCTAATTTTCAAAAGGGTAGCCTCCTGAAGTTAAATAATAATGACGACCTTCGAAGTACGGCATAAATTTCCACCAAATTAATATTCAAGAAGCGTATAAAGAGAATCGAAAATGTTCAAATTGTTAATCGGTTTTTCCCTTTCGATTTTTTAAATTCTGATAATCTAATTCATAAGATGAGCGACAGATATCGTACGTGTTATGTCGCTGGAAACGTAATAAATTGAGAATTGCAAACTTACTGTAATACCTCGTTCTAATCTGTGTCGTGTGGTTTTTAGTGTTTGTTTGCCGTAGCGTATGTTTTATAAATTTCACCTCAATTTCTTTCTGACTATTTAGAACCAATAAAATGTATACGTTTGAATTATTTAAGAGGGCCTTGGTATTCACGCCAACCTCCCAACTTGGCAGTTCCCGCTCGATCACCGGCAAAAACAGATTTTTATTTTCGCGCGTGGGAAACGTCTTCGATGTAGCATATGGATTTTCTTGACTTGTTCTTGTTTACCTTGGACTCTATAGTTTGTCAGATCAAAGGACTTTATTATATTTAATCATCACTGGACATGCGCATTGTAGCATTCATGTTATATTTCATCTTGCGTTAACACCGTGACCCACACTTTTAAAAAATGATTCTAATGTAATAATTTATCGTTGATGAAAAATATTTCCCGATATTTCACCCTGCCAATTGTTTCATGGTGCTCACTTAACTTACTGTTACTGATGTTTAACGAAAAGAGTTCTTATTTTGTAATGCAGTATTGTGGCTACCACAAAATAAATTTGTGTTCGCCACAAAAAAAAAAATTGAGAAGGTGAAATCTCATAGAAAATACACTGAAGAAACGGTTTTTGTTGAAACAAAAAACGTTTGTTTGGCGCAACCAAAATAATTGTTTGTATATGGGCAGTAAGATAATTTTTATTTGAAATCCAATTATTTTGTTGTACTTGTTTGGTTGTCCCAAACAAAGATTTAGTTGGTGCAACTAAAGATTTGTGTAGTTTTTAGTATATTAAACATTTTCGGTTAAAATATTTAAAAAACTTAGAGCCCGACAGAGATTCGAACCTAGGTCAGCTGCGCCGCAGCGCTACGCCTTAGCAATTTCAGCTGAAGTGATCTAATAGTGAATTACGAATGTGTGTAAGTAAATATTTTAATGTTCACAGCTTCACTTTTTAGTTTCCTGTTGGACTTGTTTTATTACAATTTTTATCAGATTATAATGTATCAATAAATACACTACCAAACACCACTAGCATCCTAATTTATTTTGACTTAAAACAGTGGTTTTGTTCATTCGAGCTATTCAAGATTTGTTTAATAAAAAACTATTTTGTTGGGGCAACTTAATTTATTATTGGACCTATACAAACAAAATTTTGTAGGCTGTCCTTTCAGTGTACAGTGCATTGTCAGAATGTAAATTATAATTTATTTTAGTTGTTGAACTCACCCGGTAATCCAAATTTCAGTGGTAATTTTGAGCACAGCGGTACGGGAATGTTTTAAGTGTCGGCCTTACCATATGTCGGAAGTAATCCGAAAGTGTGTGCTAAGGCACCGTCTCCAGTACCATTCAGGGACATAGTCACCAAGAAGTTCATGGCAACATGCTAGCCAGGCAATCGATTCATTTGAATGTAGTTAGTATTCAGTGACAATGATAAGAAAAATATATTTCGCTGTATTATTCATGTGAAAGACGCAAGGGAACGTATCGTCACCACAAATAAGTGCATAGTATTAAATATCTATTCGTATAATGGGTTACGGAAAATTTTCCGCAGGTAAATAGGGCTCATTAAAAGTTAGTGTATCATAAAATTTAACTGACTTACTTTGATGCAGACTTCGGGAAATTATGTGCATTTACGCGTGCACATTAAATGTATTTTCCTGTGTTTGCAATTTTACGTAAGTGCCATCTGTACCGTACTAAGGTTATGCATTTAATTTTGACATATACATAATATCATGAAGCGCTTTAACACAAAACATTTCCTTAATTTAGTACGTTACATCTTATTTAGTAGTTCTAATATAACAAGATATTTGTAACACTAATTTGCTTCATGAAATAGTAATCTAAAATATTTATATGTAGCCGTTTGGAAGGAAGTACCAAATGATATTATAAAATTCGGTTTAATTTTGTGTTAGGGTTCCAGTTAAGTTGAACAGTCGTGTATGTGTGTGTGTGTGTGTGTGTGTGTGTGTGTGTGTGTGTGTATATATATATATATATATAAGTACATACATAATTGTAAACAAACGTACGGAATACGCAACTACCGTATATGTCTTTTGCAAAGAAAATCAGTTCAAATAAGGTTAGGTGCAAGCCAACAGCATTGTAATAAGAATGGAGACGTCAATTAATGTATGTCACCGACGAATGTCACCTTCCGATGCAAAGGAATTTCAGTGGTCAGTAATTTTAGTAACGTAAGCTTATAATTGCTGGCGGGCACTGACGATTCCTGAAAGTTGCTTCCGCCCACTGTCGGGCAATCCCTTGCGGGAATATACAGGATGGTTCACCTAACGTGAACACCCCCAAAATTTCCGGAACTGTGGTTTTCGCTAAATGAAATAATGTACGGAGGCAAATAATTCGCCGCAAAGTGACTATTCGCAATACGTGTATGGATAGAAATCATTAAACCACATACGATTTTTCCCCTGAAACATACATTTATTTCAACGGCATTTAAAAGGAGGTGCAAAGAGGAAGTTAGTGATGTAGCATATGCAATTAAAAGTTACACAGAAACGCCAAGAAATAATGTGCAAATATGATTAAGTTAAGCAGGCCGATAGTATGGCGAAAGGGACCTGTACTCACAGCTGTAAGCAAGCAACACGAGCCGTGACTCATCCTGGTGGGACCGCTTCCTAATAGCAGCGTAGCGTTTGCCATAATGGACAAGGGGCACGGGATACGTAACTGGAAAAAAGAGAGCATCTCAGCGGAGGGAATACGGACAATGTGAGTGCAAGTTTGACATCAGTACATTACATTTGATTAAGATACCATCGTAATTCAGTAGATTTGTTTCCGAGTCATTAATTCTACTGAGTAATGAGTGCATACAGATGCACAGCAAAAATATAACAAACCAACCGAAGGAAAAATGCAATCGCATCCGCTCGCATAGTACAAAAGAGCGCATTTATGGTTGAACCGCTTCACATTAGGTCGTCTCGACGTATTTACCATCGACAGCAATACACGTCTGCAAACACACATGCAGTGAGCGACGAGCGGCCTGAAGTGTTTTCTGGCGTAATGCCTCTTCAAGCTGCCACAATGCGTTCCTGCATGTCTTCTGGAGTTGTAGGAACCGTGTTGTACACCCTATATTTCAGTTTTCCCCACAGAAAAAAAAATCAGGAGGTGTGAGGACGAGGGAGCGAACTGGCCACCTTAAAACACCACCAGGCCCTAACCACCGGTTCGGAAACGTCTCATTTAACACTTTCCTCGCCATCGAAACAAAATACGCAGGTCATCCATCATGCTGAAACCACATATCACGACGTATGTCGAGCAATATGTCTTCCAGAAGTGTCTGTAAGGTCTCCCTGAGGAAATGGGCGTACGTACAGCCGGTAATTGTCCCTTGAATGAAGTATGGCACTGTCACAACGATTCCACACCACACGTTCCCTTTCCACTGTTACTGGTGCTCCACGTACCGAACCCAAAGCGGATTATCCGTCGCCCAGTTGTGCATATTACATAAATGTATGCGCCCATGGTTTGTGAAGGTCGCTTCGGCGGTAAATAGTATGCTCTTCAGAAACTTTCTGTCATCCCTTACAGACATCAGAACAAATCTACAAAACTGAACACGCTGCTGGAAATCACCTTTATGTAATGCCTGATGAAGAGTCACTTAATATGGGTGTAATTTCCATTGGCGCAGTATACGTAACACACTTGTTTTAATTGTTCCTACGAACCTGGAAAGTTCTTGCGCACCCATGTGGTGGTTTGCATCCATACGTGCCAACACGTCGTGTTGTTAGGAAACTATTATCTCCAGAATAACTTTGTCTAAAAGCAGTTATAAGCGAGTACCAACACAGTACAATCGACGATCTGTGGTTGTTTGCTAATCAAATCGATTGATTTCTAAAGTAGATCATGTAAGTTGTATAGCGTGAGTGATGTTAACATGCCTTAAGTTTTATATTGTAACAGTTGTGTCTTCTTTTGGCTTTATAACCGTAAAAGTCGGTCTAATTACGGACAGTACAAGATTGATAATTATGCGCACTAAAGATACACATTTAAAAACAGGGGCGTAACCGAAGAGAAAAGGGGCTTGAGGGGTAAGGGTTATATCGGGACATATCACCCCACCGAAATCAAAATAAAATTTGAAAACAAAATGACTAGTTTTATTTCACTTTAATACAAGAAATATGTTATCTTCCTTGAACATGAAGAATGTTTATAGCAAGTTGTTGTTCCATATATGTTTATGAACTCATTATAAATAATTGTGTCACTATAAATTTATACCTATACAGCTTTTGTATTTTGTCTAAAAATATAAATATGAAATCTTTATCACCGCCCCGCCCCCTCCTCAACAAGAAGTTCATTCCTGGCTACGCCCTTGTTTAAATAATATGCCAATGTTTTAATTTCCGACGTAAATGTCCGTCGTACATACATGTGAATACAGTACCTCGTTTTCCACACATAAACAGTGCCGTTACTCATATCATTTTCCATACATTAATAGTACTCGTACGTAAAAACCTAAACCAATGCAGTCTTCAGGGGAAAAACAATCGTCGTACGTTGTGGATATACCACAAAACGGCACCTACATATAACATTTGGGTGCACTCGTACACCAGTTTCCTGCGAGTTGTTTCCCTGCCATTTACAAGTTTCTATTAGCGCTTAGATAACGTGTGGATATGAACGGATATGTTTCCCCCCCCCCCCCTTCTGCTACAGAAACTTGTATGCCTTCTGTTGTGCACATCAGTATAACAGATATAGTAGCAGAAATTGGGTATCGTGTAAGACCGGCTGAAACGACTCACGCCTCTCGCGGAATTTATGTACCAGACATTTCTTAAACCCTTTTTAAATATCAAAGAAAAACTGTTTTGAGAATATGATACACTACATACATCTATTATTATACTTACATATTACAATTAACACTGTTAAGTGGTAGGGAAATTCTAGTAAAGAGGATAAAATACCCACGATAAACTAATCGAATCTACACTTGATCTATGAATTAACACTCCTTGTTATGAAGATGATCGTACATGTTAAAAATATATATTTCGTTAGTACAGTATAATCGTGCAAACAAAATTAGTGCTCATTAATGAAAAACGTATTTATTTATTCACCAAAACATGGGGCACACAGGACATAGCTACTTTTAGGAAAAGTAAATTATAATCATGTAAATATGCCACAAAGTTAACACACAAGAATGGCCTACTGTCACAAATCATCCTAATTTTTACATAGTGTTCGTAAATTGTTGTCATTATCCATTTGTAGGCTTGGAGACGACAAACATTCCAGAATACACGAAAAATGTTTGACACAGACAAGATATTTAATAATATATATGTTATTCTTGGTAACAACAGTGCACTACGAACAGAGCAATGTATTGATTCGACTGCATTTAAACACACCTGCACACCGTAATGCAGCGTAAGCTGCGACGTCTGAAGTAAAGCTGGGTTTACAATAGAAATATTTAAGCATTATATTATGTGTTAAGATGTCTGCAGAAGAAAAGAATGTGTGTTCTATTATGTTTAGGTTCCCAGTGGAACTTATCAGGTCATGTACGTTGGTGGAAATTCCTTAAGCATTGAAAGAAATAGTTGTATTTTATATCTTTAGAAAAAATTTTCAGGCAGTCAATGTTGTTGGCGGGAAACTGTTATTTACAGTAATATAAGTATAAAACTATATCAAAAAGGCGTGTGTGTGCACATGTTGATGAATATATTTGTTCACAAATAATAAGCTTCTCTGATGGCAAATGTCGGCTTTGAAGTATGGTCTGCTTCAATGTGGTTGTTTTATGCGAGGTTATGTCAAGTACAACAGTAAAAATGACAGGCTCGCTGCCTGTTTCCATTCGCGGTAATTTATAATTAAAACATTAATAGAAAACTGCAAATACAGAAGACGTGTTTCCGTATGACAAATACGCGCCTACTGCATAATTCCAAACGTATTAGTTTTGTATAGTAAAAGTACGTCGTATCCGAAATGGCTGATTGTGTTGACAAAATGATCACGTGACCCGATTTAGTATACAAACATTGTAACGTATTTGGTAAACTGATATTTTGTATCTTGTATATTGCGGATGTTAGCAAAAATACAAAATGACAAAATCATTGCCATGTTGGTTTTGATATTCAAAACATATGCGCGAATGCGTACTTAAAACGTCTTTTAAAACAAATAACTATTCATGAAATACACTATACATTCTTTAAAAGGCAAGCAAGTGTTGTGATTCGTTTATATATTTCGCAACAATTTTTTTTTTTTAAGCCGTTATTGGATATTATATTATTTTCTTGCTTATTAACATACTAGCAACCCGCCCCGGTTTCGCACGGGTGCAATTAAGATAAAAACTGCTTAACCCAGCGTTAATTAGGTTGGGTAAACTCTCCTAAAACATTAAAAAAGCACATTATAATTTAATAATTAATTAAATAATTTATAATTTAAAGTTTTTTTGCTATTTTTATTTGATATTTTTTTACTTTTTTATATTTTTTCATATTAATATACATTATATTACAATGCAATTTATCTTAGATAGAAGTATTTAATATGTTATTGGCTAAGACATTCTCTGTAGACAATGTTTGACGTCCTGTTATTGTTTGGTAGCAAAATGTACTGTTTCTCGGGACTTCCAACTCGTGATAAACCAACATATAGTTGGCCATGGGAAAAATACTCTTTTCGTAGGTCGATTCCAACCAAAGAGAAAGTTTGACCCTGGGACTTATTAATAGTAATCGCGAACGATGTTTTTACGGGAAATTGCAACCGTTTGAAAGATATTGGCAAATCCGTGGGAATCATGGGAATCCTCGGGATGTTTGCCAGGTGGCCGGCTGCTGGACCGGTGAGGATGGTCGCGACAATCAAATTTTCTTTCAAGTCTTTAATGAGCAATCTTGTGTCATTACACATGTTAGGATGGCTTATATTCCTTAAAATCATGATAGGAGTACCGACTTTTAATGATAGTTCGTGTGGTGGCAAGCCAGAAGGATTAAGCGAATTTAGAAAATCTTGAGGAAAGTGGACGACATCGTCAACATTGGTGACTGTCAATCGACTTATAGGTTTTGACTTGGCCGGGAACTCTTTGTACAATGAGAGTGTTGATTTCATTGACAGTGTCGTTCCTAGGCGATACTATTGCCCTGGAACACAACCAGTGAAAGTCTCTTTCTAGTAAATTTTCGAAGCCCGGATATACTGCTTCTATAAGATGCTGCAGACTGTGGACTATCTGACCTAATGTCTCATTTAAAAAGATTTCAGCAGAATTAGTGCCCAAATTTAGAGAAGGAAAAACTCCTCCAAGTCTGAGCAATTGTTGTGGGAAATTTATGCGTGTCTCCACCAAGATAGGCTCTCATATTCGTTCGCAAATTTAGGTGTTGAATAGAACTCCATAAGGGAGATGATTTAAGTCATGCTTTGATGATATCTGCACGCGTCCCTTTTGTAACTACAGGGAGTGTCTGCCGAAAATCCCCAGCAAACACAAAAGTAACTCCCCCCATAATGGCAGTAGAGCATCTAAGGTTGGCGCCGTACGCAGCACACAGCACGTTTTATTTTCCGAATCTGTCCGTCCTGCAAAGCCGCAGCGCACGCAATGTAAGGAATTTTATAGGTCATTTATTTACACTTTGGGTTACATTATTAGAGTTTTAGTAGGGATCCCTATTGATTTTTAAAATAAAATATAGCCTATGACACTCAGTGATAACGTAGCATTCTACTGGTGAAAGAATTTTTAAAATCGGATGAGTAGTTTCGAAGATTACCTCCTACACCCAAACACACAAAGTTACAAAACACTACCTCTTTATAATATTAGTATAGATTCGCAGCATTCCAGTTATGATTGTCGAAATATTACGTCAATTTTAAACATTTAATTTAAATAAAACAAATTTTCACTGTTAATGTAAGTAATAATTTGTTGCCGCGAGTGCTAAACAAGTGACTGTCGACAAGGTTCGGACTGAAACATACGAAACGACAAATTAAAAAATAATGAATTGTCATTTCGGATACGTCCTTAGCTTGACTATCAGGGATTTGCACCGAGTCATTAAGGTCAAGCGATGTTATTGTATAAATAGTTATATTTTGTAACGTACTCTGAAGTAGGATATTGCGACTCTCTCTGTTATGTATATTCCTCATACGTTCTTTAGTGTTAACATTACTGATAAACCCTTCAGCGTCAACGTTTTTCGGACTGTTATGAGTCCGATCTTTCGGTGTAGAATATACAATGATGTGCTGTGTTACACTCGTGTAAATGTAAACACACACAGCTGCCAGTTTTTCAGACAATATCCACTAATGCACATCATTATTGTAAACTTGGATCTTACAGAGACGACAGTTGTATTGTCGCTTTAAAACAAACATATGTTAAAGTTGAGCCTCATACGTGATCATTAATGTCATTTTTGCACAGTGTGCATAATGTTTTCTGCTTAATGAGATGCACGCTCATACAGCGTTCGCATTCGTCTACATACGTAAGTGTTTTGCATGTCTCGGGAAATGACATACGCATGTACACGGGGAAACGGATGTGTGTACGTCTCGCGCCCTTACAGACCATAAACCATAATTTGAAAAGCGATTTATATAGTTCATAATTGTTATTCCCAATATTATTTTTTATAAAGAGTGTAATGGGGGCATTACCTCTCGAGAAACGCCACTGAGCAACGTTCTTAACAATGTATACTATTTAGCCTTTAATGATCTACAAGAACCGGGATAAAAAAATAACCAGTTTTCTTCGTGATTTGTTATAAATCGGGCGTGGCAATGTATTTATAGTTAATATGCAGAGCATTGAGAACACTACCAATGTTTTTGCAAGGCAAGGCATGGATGAGTGAAAGCGTTATATCAAAATTCGGAATTTAACTTTTATTCATACCATTATTAGTGTTAAAAGGAAATTTGCCTCTAGGTGTTACCAGTTTGAATGATACATTATTTATAACTGCGTTTACTGACTAAAATATATATATTCATTTATTTCTTGTAAAACTATATATGATTGATTAATAGGAACACTTTCATCGTCATGCGCTTTCCAGCTACAGCTCCTAATGGGTTGATAATTCTAAATGTATGCGCCTACGTTCCAGCACATATTCAGTATGTGTTTGCCCTCAAAATGCTTGTTCAGAATCTTATCAGCTAACTAGTTGCTGTAAGGGATGCAAATAAGTGTGCCTGTCGGACTGTATTACGTATCGAGCCGAGTGGAGTATGCTTATATACATAAGTGCATTCCTAGGTTCGGACACAGACTTAATGACACGTGAATCGACACACTGAACGTACTTATTATTTGTACTAACTGTCACCTTTGTAGTAGATCACAACCCCAAACTGTAAACATTGCGTCACAATGTAGACTGTCGTGCGTCTAACATACATGTTTCTCCACTGTTGAAAAATTTTTCCCTGTCCATTTCCTTTCGCATAAGAACGGAACGAAAAGTTTACTATGATGTATGGCATAATTAATGATTAATATGAATTTTGTGATTGTAAATGCTAACAGTACTCGTATTTTATCATGAACACCTAAACTATAGTAAAATAATAGATTATAATTAAAAACAATGATTGTTATATATGTAGGATAATTCATTTCGCAGAAGTAAATAAAACCAAATAGTAGTTAATATCACTGCAAATTTCCGCAATGGTAGCCACTAGTAATTCATGAGTTGTGTATTCACAGCTGAAATGAATGCTGGTAACTCGCGTGTGATAGGCTCGCCTTTTGCAGAACTTGAACGAACACGTGGGTGATACGAGACCAGGGTTATGACATACTTATACCAGTTGAGGAACTGGCAACACCGCGCGGATGGCGTCGTCGAAAACACTAGCGCTCCTCTGGATCATTAGAGGAACTAACACAAAAAACTGGCGATAAGACTTTTTTCTATCCCATGGCTAATCTAGTGTATATTTTTACTCAATGGTCTCGCACGTAGCAGTCTTTCCTCGCACCCGTGTTGTGGAATTCAAATCACCTCTGATAAGAGACATAAACAAATTCTTCGTATCGTTTGCCTTGAGATGGGTATACAATTAGGATACCTTTGCCATACATTTGGACGGCTTGCTCGCAATTTCTGCTGCACTCACCGTAAATACGTAGAGCGTCCAGTTTTTCCTCATTCGTGAAGTTCATTGCCACACACTGCAATACCACTTACCATAGCAGATTACGGGGCCTGGTGATTCGCTGCTATTAGGAAGCGGTCCCACCAGGATGACTCACAGCTCGTGTTGCTAGCTTACTGCTGTTAGTATAGGTCCACTGCCCCATACTATCGGCCCACCTAACTTAATCATGTTTACACATTATTTCTTGGCGTTTCTGTGTTACTTTACAATGCATCTGCTGTAGCACTGAATTCCTCTTTGCACGTACTTTCATATGCCATTGAAATAAATGTATGTTTTCAGGGGAAAATTAGTTTGTGGTTTATTTATTTCTGTCCATGCACGTGTTACGAATAGTCACTTTACTTCAAATTACTTGCCCGCGTGCGTTATTTCATTTAGCGAAAACCGCATTTCGTGATCTTCAACCGTTCCGTAAATATTGAGGATTGTTCACGTTAGGTGGACCATGCTGTACAAAGATTTTTTTGACCTCAGCTTTTCGTGCAGTACTAGTGAAATCAGATGTCGAGTGATACGAGTCGTTTGTTCTCTATACCTACGTAGTGGAGGAGGAGAGTCGTATTAGAAACTCAATATCCCTTGTAAAATTTCCGGAAAACATGCCGTAAAGAATAAAGTCCATCTTGATATGTTCGTACGACACTGTACTGTATATGCTACAGTAATGATGGTACCAATTTGGTTTAGTTTATTCGCAGTTTTTTTGCTCTTTTTTAATCACACGTTTTAAAAAACACCCCATGTGTGACGTGTTTGGTGTTTCCTACATATGCCACGTATCACAAACGTTTTATACTTCTGTTAACACAAAAGTGCTTTACGTTTGGTTAAAATTAACTTTTACTTATAAATGGAATATTGTAATTTATAGAAAATGATGACTAATATTAATAATGATATAGAGAAAATTGATGTGTTGATAGTGCCTAGTAAGAAACATTTCTTATGCAAAATGTTATTTCACTGAGTGCGCACGAATGCGGCAGGTTGGCCCTATGGTGTAATTTTCTCAGCTTTGTTTGAATGAGGCGGAGGAATATAGTGGAAGTAGATTTTCAGCGGAACTTCAGAAAAGTTGAAAGTAACCGCGAATGGAGTGTATCGTAGTAGTCTAACCGTCGCTGACGCCAACACTGGTCAGCAGTAACGGAAGACGACCCAAGTTCCGCAAACATCCGCGTGCAACGGGAGGGAACATCAAACGGCATGGCAGCGCTCCGGGCGCAACGAGCTTCTGTGAGCGTTAGCGGTCGTACGTTCGCGGAAACCAAGGCTGCTGTGTTTACAGCCGCTTCAGGGACACGGAAGTGTGCAACGGCTTACGCCGTTTCCTGTCCGGAGTTGTGACCGCGGGCTTAGGGCCGGTTGCACCGTCGTGGTTCGAAACTTGACATGGGATCGAATCTAAGATAGACACTGAAAACTGTTGCACCATTCGAGTTCGAAGCTGGGCTGGGGACCGAGGTTAAGTTCATTTCGAGATCTCGATTCGAGATCAGCAGCCATCGTCGACAACTGTAGTTTGAAAATACTTGGGAAATTAAAACAACATTATACGTATTTGAATACTATTCAGTAGAATTCGTACAACAATTATTCACTTAAAACAGATAAATGATCGAACATATAGTTCTATCTATTATGAAAAATACGCCTACTTTCATGACGTCATATATTATGAAACAATAGCAAAAATTTATCTCGTACTTAATATCGATCTCTCCAAGATCGATGAATCGGAGATCCAGAATCACGAAATTTCGTTGGTGCAACGCTTTTACTTTGGAACAAAGATCAAACTGGATTCTGGTTCGGAACTAGGATCGTTCGATCTCGGATAGAGGGCGATATTGGTGCAACCGACGCTTAGAGTGACAAAACTCTCAACCGTCGTAGGTACTCGTAGATCTACGGAGACCACACAAGTCGCTCCACGTTCTCACGACACACAAGTAGTTCGGTGATCCGTGAAATAGTGCACATTTTTCACTCTAGCATAAAAATTTACATTATTTTTAATCGTAGTAGACATTTACCCTTTATCGACTGTAAAAATTAAGTGGTAATGAGGACGATATTGAAGCGAGTTGCCCATATTTTCCACTTCAGCAGTAACAATTTTGTTGTTCAGTGTCTTTCAACATACAATCGTCCTATTGGTCGTGGCTGCACTGGGAATGCTTACTGTACCCTGCAACGTTTATGATTGGCTGGCCATCGGCCAATGAAGTCGCGCGTTGACTCTGTGCCTATTAATGTTTCGCGACGGAGTTGATATGTTTTGCAATCCATCGTACTCATTTGAGAAATTATTTATAATATCAGTTTTATTCTTACTAAATTAAATGTTTACATATTGTAATTTTTTTTTATTTGATTCCGATATAGTCCAGTGAATCGGTAAAACAATAAAAGTGTGAGTTTTGTCTCCAAGAGCAAACAAATGTCCACATTAACATAGCCCCGTATATATACGCGCATACTCCGTAAAGGGTTAATAAAGCTCAGTAATTGAAAACTTTTATATTATTAATAGCTATGAATAGGGTTCCTGTTTTCCGCGTAAAGATTCCACTACTAGCTGTAGACCAAAACACGTTAGTTCAGAACCGATTTTGTGGTTGGATGATTTTAACTCCCACGCGTATTAGGTTTACGTAAGCCAATCACGGACATTCAGTGTCACGATCACTTTGTTCTGATAAGCTCATTCGAGTATAAAATGGCTTCTCACAGACACGCAGCGAATAGTAGAGTAACAATACCAGCTTGCACGTATAAAGTTGGAATCCAGATTGCGCATAAATCTTTCCGCGAAAAACAGGTGGCCGTCGATAAGAATATACCTAGCATTTCACAAAAGAACAATCCATATACTAAATTCAGGACTGTAGAAAAATAGGTGCCTACCCTCGTAATTATATTTACTCGAGTTATAATGTACTGCTTCTCATTTGCATATCGCTTTGCAATTCAAGAGCGTAGGTGTGTGCAATTATGAAAAACAGTAATTGATTGCATTTAAAGGTAATAATAAAATCGGAAACTATTGATGACTGCATAAAATATCAAAATATCTATATAACTAATATACGTTTTTCTTATGAAAAACCTTATTACTTTTTTTATTCTTTGGCACTTTACCGGAAACTTTCCAAGTTACTACGAAGTCCACAACCCTCCGAAAAAAAAAAAAATTATCTTCTTTAATTACTTACACTGCAAAACACTGTTGAGTAGATTTCATATATAAAAAGATTAAGTCAACTACATTAAAATTTTAGAGGTAACTCATATTGCTTAGCACCCTGTTCTTCTTTACGCTGGTTGAAAACGTTACGACCGTATTCTATGGCAATTTTGAATAAAATATCAGCACATATTATAAATACAATACAAAAATCAAATTTACGATTACATTACATATTTTAGTAAATTCCGATGTTAGTAAATATTCTATGTTTAGTTTTTCACTGACGTCATAAAGAGAAACGTGCGAGTTCGCGTTATTTCGTGGTGAGAGGATAGGCTTCACTGTCTTATAAATAAGTGAGAACAGTCCGTGGTTTTACTGGCCTCTGCACTTTAATCCACGTCACATAACTGCTTGTTCTATTTAAAAGAGATTGGCCACTCCATCGTTGAACTAGTATTACTTGCTCAAGGGTTTGCCAGGGCGTGCCAGACATACTTCCGGCCAGTGAATGAAGTCGGTCAAACGCTAAGTAACTAGAAGTTCTTCAGTCTGTCCGTAAATACTAAAGCGAATTTTGCAGGTCCCTAGTCATAAATACTGTACAAAGACGGCATATGGATTCATTTAATTATGTTTACAAAAATCAATTATTAATATTAAATATTATCGATGGAATCTCAATTAATGGTGTACGAATTTTAACTATATTCAGCATGCAGTAATGACAATAAGCAAACCTAAACATTTTCTGCCGCCTAATTGTTACTCTGCCTTGTACCTTGTTCTTATGCATTAATTTTAAATTAGTTCAATAAAGACAAATATCACTATAACAATAACTGTCTTAGTTCTAAAATAATAAACGTTACACAGTTGAAATAAACGCCTTGTGTAGCACATATTACTTGGTGAGTGTTGTATATAAATATGGTATAACTTTAACAAGAAATCTGAGATACTGAGATAATATTTGGTACAATCGAATGAGATGTGTTTAAAACAGCCAAATGGTTAATTTGAATAGCTGCAAATAAGTACGTTATTTGGAGCAACCAAATTATTTTTTTTATATTATTTAGTTGTTTGAACTTTGTTACATTGCCGATAACTAATATAAAATGTTGAATCAAGCCATTTCACTTGTTTTACAGAACCTAACCATTTTGTTAAATCAAGTATATATCTATATTAAAATAACCATGCAGTTATTTGACTTGAATACTAGGATAATTTATTTCAACCATATAATTTTGTTACACCACATATAACTTTCTTTTGAAATAAACATGCAATTTTTTAGCTCGATTAATAGGATAGATTCTTTCAACTGAATTAGTTTGTTAAAATAAATATATGTTTGTTTTGAAGAAAGATGATTTTTCTTTAATGTCAATAGGGATTTGGATGTGTAAAACACTGTAGCAATAAGTGTATATAAGCATTTCTGGCTACTTTTTAAGTCAACGATTTTTCTAATCACTGAAATGAACCGATTAAGAACAGATGATCTTGAAATAGGCCTACCACTACTTTGACAACTACAGTGCACTCGTCGACTTAAAACTTATAATACAGTTGGTTTTTTAAAACCTTAACGCATCTACAAACAATAAAAAAATTTACAAAAACAAAAATACTTTTATATTTTTTTAGTAGCAATAAATGAAAATATTCATGGCAAGTCGGCGTAACTTAAGTATGAGCGGCCGGCGCTCTAAGCTTCAGAGACTGCTCGCTGATCACTTCCCCTCTCCCCTTCTTGCATCCTGGCCCCTGCCTTCTCTACCCCTCCTTCCCTTATGGGACGCCATGTTGTCTATGCGAAGCTGTTTAAGTTTGGGCACGGCGTTTTCTCCAGCTTGTCTGATATCGTCAGTGTGTTAAATCACTTTACCTCTCGTCTGAACACGCATCGTTGCCGTCATGAGCAGCACAGCACACGCCCGCTTAGGTTTTTTTTCAGCGCGAGCTATGAATTCTGATTTCCTGCATGAGGCAGGGTTTGGTCAGCTTTTGGACACCAGGCTGTTCAGCATGGACGAATTACTGAGCTACTGTGAGTCGTGGCGCCTTTTCAAGTTTGAGTAATTTTGACCTAATAAGCGGCTAGCTTTTGGGTGCCTTGTTTTGTGTTTGTTAAATTGTTTTAGTCTGCCGCTCGCCGTTTTATTAGGGTCCTTTTTAGGAGTGATTATAATGCTGGGTCAATGCCCCGTTTGATGATTTTCGGCTATGTTTTCGCTTTGTTTAAATATTGGTCGCCACGACTCACCACCTAGCTATTTTCTGCGGTGATGAACTCAGGCTGCTTTATTATCCGAGGAAAAGCTTGTGGGTTTTTTTTTAAGAGTATGCGAATTTTAGGATAAGAATTTGATATTGCTATCACTGAACTCTCTTGCTGCTACTTCGTCGAAGAAATTCGTAGGTGGTTTTGAAACACGTAAAACAAGGGGCATATTTTAATGAGGTTGTGATTGAATATTTGTATTTTATTCAAGCCTCAAAGCTATTTGTATCGTTGCCACGAGCTGGTTACCAAGATTTTACTGAGTGGATTATAGTGGCACGAGTCAAATTTAAGAATTTCTTGTCAGTCTCCTTTTAATTTTACCGTGTGAATTGCAGAAATTACAGTTGGCCCATTGGGCAATTGTTTGGAAAGAGTATAAATCTTGTGGTAGCTTTTGGTAGCAATTGGTAATGTTGCGGGGAAAATGTATTGGTTCGAATTAAACAAAATATGTACGTTTTAAGTAGACTGTGAGTCTATGAATTCAGAATGTAAAAGAGTTTGCAATTTAATAAATGACTAGCGTGAAAACCCCATTGATACTGGTTAAACTTTTGTCTCCCGACAACATTCTAGTGATTTCTCTTGGTCGCAGTGGGTAATGCTGCGGGGGAAATATATTGGTCGGAATTAAATTAAATTTGTATGTTTTAAATAGAGTTTGGGTTTATGAATTTGGAATGGAAAAGTGTTTGCATTATAATTCATGTGCAACTCGAGAATTTTCACTTGGTAACTGGTGGTCGCGCTTTTAGTTTTCCGGCCACGCAATTCAAACGACTGGTGAAAATAATTTTCTCTTTTTCCTAGCGTCTAACTGGGTGTGCACCTTAATATTTTGAGCTGTGCAAAAATAAGTTATAGATTGGTCACTATTTGAATTAGCCAACACAACTTATCAAGATTGGTATTAGCACTGTAAGTAAGCAGCGTTTCTTGGCTGGCAAATTTTATGTCTCGTATTGTTGTTAATTTTGTAAATAATTTCTTTATATCAAGCATAATAAATGTATTGATGGTTAAAGCTTTCATAAGAATGAATGAACAACGGTATTGGTTATAGTTTTAACCAGATTGGTCGTAATTGCTCAGTATTATATAGTATATCCTTGGGGTGATAATAATTTTAAGCGATAGTAATTTCCTGCATAGTATTTGCATATCTTTTTAATGAAACTGTTATTTATAAATGTATGATCAATTGTAAATTTTTTCAGCCTTCACGAGTGTTGGATAGATGTTGAGAGAAGTGATTGTCAATTGGATGAAATTTGTATTTACCTACTAATTGTGAAAAAATAAATTGTTTGTTGCACGGAACGTGTAGCCTGAATACTTGTTCCCCTTGGTCCGGAACAAATATTTTCTGCGCAACTCTGCTCTGTCTTAATAAATTTGTTATTTGTTTCATGCACGTGTTTTGCAATGGCTGCTGAGGTGGGTTGGATATATTCCCTTCGTAAAGAAGAACTGGCGAACCTGTTAGCTGACCATGATATCGATGTCCCTGAAGCCTCCGCTGTCTCCGAGTTGCGGAAAACAGCTGTGGCCGCTTGGCGCGAGAAAGGATTTCAAATGGGACAGCCGTCACAGCGAACCGGACCGGTGAGTGTGTCACTGGAAGTACAGCAGCCCAATATATTATTTCTTATTTCCCTTTACCCTGTTCCTGTCCTGAACACCTTAGAACCCGTGCACATTTTGAGGTTTTTCTCGTAGCTGTTACGCAAATTGCAAATTTGGGATTAGTGTCGGAATGTCAGCTTTTGCAGTGGATTGCAATTAAGTGTCAGGGATTCGTGTCACATCTTCAAAACTAGGAATTAGCTAATTTAGCCAGCGGGACCTGGTTGGGTTTCAAACGACGCGTCATTGACGCACGATTCCCAGCGCGTGTTAGACGCCAATGTGAGCGGGATCTTGTGTTTTGTTCTCAGGGTTCAGGGGAGTCTATATTTGAATTTACTGATTCAGTGTGTGGATTTCATGAGACGTTATGCATGAGGTTAAGCGAGCAGAAACTAGTTGATGTCATTTTGGATAATCTTTTGCCACAAGTACGTAGTTTATGTGCGCTGGTCGCGATCCCCTCTACCCTGCGCGAGTTACGCCGACTTGCGGTGGACGTACAAAGTCGTTTTGTCGTAGGTCGGGAGTTCCGTGCGCGTGGACCCGCGGAGGCTCGTGTAGGTGGCGAGTTAGTTGCCGGTTCCGGCCAGGCAACTACCGCGTATTTGGAAGATTAATGCCAGCAGCTTTTACGTTGCATAAATTGCTCTGTGCGGGGGTATGTCGCCCGGGACTGCCCGGAGCCTAGGCGTGCCTCTTCAGTGCGTAAATGCTCCAAATGTGGTCGTGTGGGGCCTTTGCGTCAGCTTTGTGATGAGCAGGGTAGCGATGAGTAACCAGTGTGAGACGTGGGTCTGCTGCTCGTTTGTATTCTAAATCCCCGTATTCGCCCGTGAATCTTAAATATATGTTAACACTTACTTGCGGTGCGCAAAACTGTCTTGCGCTAATCGATACAGGCGCGACGTACTGTATAATGAAGGACTCTTTTCTTGCCTTTTTGGGGAAAAAAAAAAAAAAAAAAAAAAATCACACATAGTCGTATAAACACCACTGTAGAAAAAAGTTTGTGTATAGCAAATGGAAATATAGTGAAAGCCGATTTTAAGATTGGGCTATTTTCATGGACGCATCCATTTTGGGTGATTGTAAATTTGTTGTACAATCTCATTCTAGGGCTAGATTCTTTGGGGAGGGCTAAAGATTCTGTTAACTTAGATCAGGGTTATGTGTCTTTTGGATTCGCGCCGGAAATCCGGGTGGGTCTTAAGGCGAATGTTTCAGTGATGACACTAAATTGTCTGAGGAAAAGTTGGAGGTCCATTAAGGTAGAATTTGATGACGCCATTATATCCCGGATCAGGAGATGTGACGTATTTTGTTACAAATTTGTTCTGACCGATGATATACCTGTGCGCAAGCACTTTCGGCGCCCTCCACCAAAATTGAAGGCTTACCGTGACATATTAAAAAAACTTCCGGAGGCTGGTGTTATAGTTCCATTGCGGTCAGATTGCTGTTCGCCAGGATTTTTATTCAGGAAACGTGACAGTGATAACTATCGCTTGGTAGTCAACCACTCTTGGGTTGATAAAAAAAATATACACATGGACACTTTTCTGCTACTAAAAATAGATTCTGCGTTGCAACATCTAAGTAAAGCACGTATTTTTTCTATATTGGATTTGAATAACAGCTTCCACCAGTGTCTTCTTCACCCTTCATGTAGAAAATACACGGCGTTCAGTACTCCCTGGTCTCAATTTGAGTTTACGCGAGATCCAATGGGAGCTAATTTTGGAAGTCAAGGGCACTCCCGAGTTTTCGACCATGTTTTGTCCGAATTTAAATTTCAGTTTGTGTTTAATTACATAGACGATATAATCGTTTATAGTGAAGATCTTGATTCGCATCTGGTTCATTTACGTCGGGTGTTGGAGAAAATGCGTGAGGTGGGTTTGTCGATGAACCCGGATAAGGTCACCTTCGGGTCCAACAAGGTCAGGTTCGTAGGATATATTTACTGAAGGTCGCTTGATGATTGGCCCAGAGCGGGTTGCGCCAGTTCTGAATTTTCCCCGTCCAAAAAATTTAAAGGATGTTCAAAAATTCTTGGGTGATCCTAGGATATTGCTCTAGGTTCATAGAACATTTGTCAGAAATTGCTGCACTGCTGAATCATCGAAATAAAAAAGGAGTTGAGTTACTTTGGAGTCCTGAGCAGGAGGCAGCCTTCGTAGAATTAAAAAAAATAGCTTGACCATCCCACCTGTTTTACATTTGCCTGATTTTGCGCAACGATTCGTGGTGCAGGTCGATACATCTTCCTTGGCCTTGGGGGGCCGTGTTAAGTCAACGTGTTGAAAAGAGACTCGCTCCCATTGCCAAAGTTTGACGCTGGGAGAAAGGAAGTTAGGAGTTTACGAAAAGGAAACCCTTGCTTGCATCTTCGGTCTCGAAAAATTTGCCTCATAACGAGCACGAGGAGTGTGGCCTGTATACTGATAATCAGGCACTCAGATGGGTATTAAATCACAAGTGTTAGACAGGTGTTGAGAAAGGTGATTGTCATTTGGATGAAATTTGTATTTACCTACTTATTGTGAAAAAATAAATTGTTTGTCGCACGGAACGTGTAGCCTGAATACTTGTTCCCCTTGGTCCGGAACAAGTACAAGAGAGAGAAATATATCTACAAGTTAAGCATACACCTAGAGTGTAGCTTTTGTTTCGTAAGTAATGATTTACTTACCTGCATTCACTACCTATCAAGTAAGTTTATCAGTCTCACGTATCCCACATGGCTAAATTTGCATTGCCAAAAAATATTTGCAAATATATTGTAGATTCAAACTACTAGTTTTGTAAAAGCTAATGTGTGTAACTATTTTAAACGCCAATATATTACGTGTACAGTTCTCAAATCGATAAATACTTGAACGTAATATACATTCAAAAACTACAGTATTGTCAGCAAAACGTACGTTCGTTTTAAACAAATACTAACGAAATTATTTTATCAAAACATAAAAATCGCAATGTTTACTTAAACAGTTCGGCATTTGAATTAACAATAGTTGGTTCGAAACAACAAAATAAATGTAAATTTTCTTTATTTGGTTGTTTAAAAAAATCCTTTTCTAAGTGTAGAATTGAATCGCTTTTCTTCAATTATAAAACTCTTAAAACAATTTAATACGAACTTTGTCATTTAGGCTAGCAATTTTATTAAGATATAATAAAATTATAATGTTTAACCATTACAAGTGTCAGGAAATGACGTTATTTTAACTACTCATAAATAAAATATACTAATGTTATCATTTTAAAGTTTTATAAATCTGAAAAAATTTAGGTATTTTTATCAAATATGTACTCCAAGATAAATGTTTATTACATCACTCCTATTTTGAATATGCCCGTATTCATACAGCCGAAAGCAATAATTGGTCTGTGTAATGAGCGCTAATTGAAAGAAAACAATGTACCATCGAAGCTTGGCGCTATTTTACATGAGGCGTGTTTGCATGCTCGCAGAGAAACAATCGTCATAGCTACGTACCAACTGCATGAAAGGTTTTCTTGGCAGGGCGTCGCGATTTCTTCGCACTTTTTGATTCAAAATTTTAAAAAATGTGTTTGGTGGCTTCCTTAATATGTCGGGTGTCACAAGCATTTTGTACTTGTGTAAAAACGAAATTGCCTTATTTTTTGTCAAACTTAACTCATACTTATCTCATCTATAAATAATATTTCATTAATAGTTAATATGTTTAACGACAGAGAGAATATATGTTTGTTGGTAACGCCTAGTATAGGCTGTGCATGGTAAAATGAGCACTTTTGAAAGCCCTGCTGAAGATCTACTTGTATGCACGTTGTGTATTATTCCACCTTATGTAAAATTAGCATTGCTATGGGCCTCATAACTTTATTCATGAGTCGGTCAGGTGAAACTGTGGAATTATTAGAAAAGAAAACATGTTTAAAATTTGGTCATGTTTAGACTTCAATGCACAAAAAACATAAATTGAAAGAAATTATTTAAGTTGTCACCAATGGGTACCCAACACTTTTTATGCGACTTTATAATATGGAACTACTTTCCATCCATTATCACTGACTTTACTGAGTGCATGTAACTCAGTGCGCACGTTAAATATATATGCAGGCGGAGGCTGTGATATTTTTTCTAAGGTTGATTTCAAAAGTGCTCACTTTATCGTGAACAGCCTTTAAGAAATAGTTCTTATGCAAAATATTTCACTGCGTGCCCACGAATGCGGTGCGTTGGCACCCTCGTGTAATTTTGTATCTTTGTTTGCGTGATGCGGAGGAATATCCTGGAAGTAGAACTTTAGCGGGGCTTCAGAAAAGTTTGAAGTGACAGTGGATGGACTATATACCTTGTTCGAGCGTGCTCAGAGGGTCGAGGGCTTGCCTAGTGAATCCTTTGTGGCGCAGAAACATGCCGTTTCGGTACGCCTGACGGGCTGATGGCGTGTATCATTCTGCCATGTGGAAAATCCACTGGCCTAATGACTTGTATCCACGTATCAAAGTAGAAACGCTGAGGTAGTGCCATCGGCATGAATATGCGCGGTCTTCGCATGTCCCAAAAATTGATTCACCCATTGACCGTACAGTTGTCAAAGTGACATGGTCAACAATGACGGACAAATTAGTTACGTTTTATTTATCAAAAGATTGACACTTTTGTATCAATAAAATACTTTTGCCTAACTTGAATATAATATTGTTGTATTAAAATTACTTTACAGTAAGCATAAAACTTTTGTAAGCACTTTCTTAGATGAACATTTTTTAAAACTCAGATAATTTTTTCCATAGTGCTGTTGGTAGAAAAGCAGTCTAATGCGTGGAACACTGTGAGTGCGCCTGATGTGCTAGTCACATGCGCACACTACCCCTGATTCTAAGCTTCGTTTACACCAACTCCTACGCTTGTGTGTTTACAACAAAAGAAAGTCTGTGGACACTAATTTAGACATAACTATTTTAATAATAATTTGGGTAAGACGGCTTTTGCGCCAACGTCCAGCCACGACACTTCAGCGGTGTATATAAACCCGATAAAGTTTGAACCAGCCGAAACTAAACACGATCGATTTGATTTATTTTCATTCACGCCAGTAAGGAAAAACATTCAAATTTTCTGTGTAAATTTTTAGTAAACGTTGCTCCGTAATGAATCTTCGGTAGTAAGAAGTGCATAAATACGCCTCCATTCGTCAAATGGCGAGCCACTGCATAATCAGACGAGTAATTTAAGGAAATTATTTTGTTTCTCGTCGTACTCTCAATAAACTAAACATCAAAACAAAGTATTTTGAGAGATGTGGTACAGCTTGCAACCTTTTAACACTTATGTTAGTGACACTTCAAATGAAATATAACACATTCTAGTTTTCCCATTTAAACTAGGCAACCTTTCAATAAATTTTACATTTTGTAGTGCTGGCCAAAACCTCAGTGCATGCTAGTTGAGAAAATTATATTTTTCATCAAATATAAAATTAGAGTTGGCCATTGAAAAGATCTGAGTCATGTTTTTATTATTCATCTACAAAAATTTTATCTCACTGATTTAGTGAGATGCGTGAACATAGGGGCCAACTTCTTGTTTACAGTGAAAGCGAGAGGGATGAGATAGGAAATCTCAAACTTTGTGATCATACCTATGTTCATTTTCAACTTATCTCACACACACACACACGTGCGCGCTCCCCCCCCCCCCCTCTCTCTCTCTCTCCCCTGTCTCTTTCTCTCTTGGCGTGTGTTGTACGTTTGAGTGTGAGGAAATGTACGAATGTAGGCTAATACCTATTTACGTGTATCAAGTGTTCAAACAATATGTGTTACAAATATTTAGGAAAACACAATACTGCATTTTTTTTTGTGAAGGCAACGTAATTTATAAAAGCGTCTTTAAAATTACACATTTTAAAACAAATACTAGAATGTTTACGAACGTCTGCTATTTTTTCGAACAGTAAACTTTAGTTTTGATAACTACTTGACGGTAACCAAGAGCTTGGGAACTCTAAATATGCTGTGCATTAATTACTCCTTAGCCAGTTGCTACAATGGTTCACATAACGAGATCTGTTTTTGTTCTAGGGAATGTATATTTATATTTTTAAAATTGAAATACGTTAACAATTTTTACTGAAATATTACCCTTTTTGGTTACGTAAATAACTACGAAAAAAGTATATTTGAAAAAGAATGGGGTAAGTGGTTAAGTAGTTTTGTATATAAGTTGTTATTATTTATTGCAAATCCCGGCGTGGTGGCTCCCGGATTTTCAAAAGTGGGAATAGGGCCGGACGATGGCGCTGCGGTCGGTGAGTTTTCCTGGGGGTTCTCCCGTTTTCCACGCCCTTTCATTCCGGTGCTGCTCCATACTCAAGTCGCTTCACCATCATCGGCTCTCAAGATCTCGCTTTAAGAGCGACCCAAATCTCTTCACTCACTTCACTGACTTAATACTGCCGACTATCAACACAGGGGACCTCGACCCTGCTGGCAGAAAAGTGATGGGGAGTGACATCTAACCTTGTTCACCCCAGTACTATAGACTTCTCACGCTAAACTGAGCACTTTTGAAAGCTCTGCCTTAGATCTACTTGTATGCACGTTGCGTAATCATCCGCCTTACTTAAATTAACACTGCTATTGGCTTCGTCACTTTATTCATGCCTCCGTCAAGTGAAGCTGTGAAATTATTATAAAAGTAAATATTTAACGGATCTCCTCATTTTTACACTTAGATTCATTAAAAATTTACAAAAAGCGAACGAAATCATTTAAGTTGTCAAAAATTACTACCCAACACTTTTTATTCGACGTTAATGTCTGGAACCACTTTCCCTCCATCGTTACCAACTTTACTGAACGCATGCCCCTCGGTGCGCTTGTTAAAATGCATGCAGGTAGGAGCAGTAATTTTTTATAAGGTTGATTTCCAAAGTGCTCACTTTTTCGTCAACAGCGTTTAGGCATTTCTTGCATGAATAAGCTGGCTACTTAAATAGTATACAAATTTGAGTACTTCTCAATTTCGTTTCGTATTCATTCGTTGTAATCGCGTCCAGCTTAGACTATAGGCTGTTCAAAGTTATGTAACGTGTAAAACGTAATGACGAGACGACTGAACTTACACGCTACACACAACAGTATACAACAATGTGAGACACTAAACGCAATGCAAAATAATAATAAAATGAGGGGAAAAAGGGTTCGGTATACCTCTGTGTATATGAGGATGACGTTTCGACAGCTTTAGTACGTTTAACGAATTTTCTGAGTAGAATGCCAACCCTAGCTGCACATTGACAATCGTATAAATCTAGTATTAAATGGGTGTGCTTGTTGAAAATCGGAATTATTGCCCTTTTAATTCCTTGAAAAACAAAACAGTGTGACAACAGGAAATTAAATTCACTTTAGTGACGTTTGAAGGCAATCTGACCAGTTACTTTTTGCCGGCACCGTCTAGACAGTACATAGGAACACACACACACACGCACACATACACATATACACATATACACACGATCTTACCAATCTGAAGTAACGTGTACCATCTATACACCCAGCAACACAGCAGTTTGGTAGTAAAAATACTTGGCGACAGAATAAACTTGCAAACAGGAACACTAGGATAAAACTTACTACTGCTGCGAAATTACAATACTGGGAGAATGTGTTTGAAAAAAAATATTTGTAGGTTTAATTGAGCTCTGAATAACTTGGTATAAAAAAAAAATTTAAAAAAACACCCACACACACACTTATTCAAAATAATTACTTTAAATAAAACGTTTACAATCATCTAACGGCAGAGCAAGGATTCTGTTCAGGTTTGCCGTAGTAAATGTCGGAAAAGTCGTGTACATAGTAAAAACAACATGGCGGCGTGAAAAAATGTCCTAGAAGGTTTAATTAACTGTGTTAGGTTAAAAAAAGAATTTATTTAAAAATTCTTAGCTGGAATTAATGTTATACATATAATTTCGATCATATTGTAGCTCCCGATGATCAGGTATGCCGACGGGTCATCTCTCCGGATGCACAGCAGCCCTGAGTGACGTCTTCCTTGTATGTAAGCACCCGGCTTGCGGTGCTAGCATGCAGTTCAGTGGCACCTTAACAGACGTCTCACGAGTTCTAGCTAACCTCACTGAAAGCTACACTGAGGAGGCTGGTACAGGCCTATTAATTTTCTTAAACACCTCGTGTCTTCGTCTCTAGTAGACACCCAAATTTTAGGGGTGCGAACTAGGGCTTCCCTAATGAAATTCTAAATTTAACACCTCCTGCACAGCCTACCAGGGCTGACTGCCTGACGTGGCGTAACAAGATGTCCGTCTTCTTCGTTGAAAAATTTAACTCAAAAATATTCTTTAACACTGACCAATAACGATGGTTACAATTTAAATTCATTTTAACTGCCACTTAAAACTGCCCCAGTGTTCAAAAATGCATAGTCCTATGGCGTAAGTACGCGTAGGCCTACAGAACATATAAACAGAAAGACGTATAAATATGCGGGCAAAATAAAAATACTGTGAAACCAATAATAAGTAATACAGACAGTTTTGAAACTTATAAATAAATCTTGCCACAAAACGAAATAAATTGTGTGAAAAAATGTTGAGCTATTAAACAAAGAAATTACGTGTTAATAATTATTGATTATTATAGCTAAAGTAGTTAATAATTATTGATTATTATAGCGAAAGTAGCGTGTGTTACTGTTTGAGCACTTTTTTGAATTCTGCTTAGGATCAACTTTTCTTCTCACTTTGTATCATTCCGTTATATGTAAGATAAGCATTGCCGTGGACCGTCTCATTTTACTCATGCATTATCCATGTGGAAAACATGCACATTTTTTTATAAAAGTAAATGTGTTAATAATGTGCTAATTCGTGTTCTTAAGTTCATAAAAAAGCACTGACTTTAGTAGCAATAAATTTACATATTACACTCCCAATACGTCAAGCTTCAGAATTATTCTTACTAACTCCCTGTCAAATTAATTGGAAACCTGTATGCTAACGTATTACGTAGCATATATGGTACATTCATTGTTACTTCCAACTTTTATGAGGCCCCGCTGAAGTTCTACTTTCCAGGATATTCCTCCGCCTCATGCAAACAAAGCTTAACCGATTCTAGAAGTGTACACTGGAGGGACAACACACGGCATTGGTGTGTACTCTGTGTAATAATATTCTGCATAGTAACTATTGCTTACTAGGTGTTACCAACCCACCTGTTTTATGTTTGTTTTATTGATATTAGTTATAATTAAAATGTAATAATTTATAGATAAGGGCAATTCAACGAAAAACGAAGCATTTTTATGTTAAAGGCTGTTCTCGATAAAGTGAGCACTTTTGAAATCAACCTTAGAAAAAAGTTAACTGCTCCTTCCTACATATGTTTTAATGGGCGCAATGAGTGACATGTGTCCAGTCAAGTTGGTAACGTTGGAGGGGAAAGTAGTTAAATATGTTAACGCCGAACAAAGTGTTAGGTAACCATTTGTGATAACTTATTCTCTTTTCTGTATTTTTTTTTTTAATGCATCGAAGTGTAAAAATGAGTAGATTTGTACAATTTTTACTGTATAAAAATTTTACAGTTTCACTTGGCCGAAGCATGAATAAAGTTATGAGGCCCATGGCAATGTTAATTTAACATAAGGCGGAAGAACACACAACCTGTATATAAGTAGTTCTTAAGCAGGGCTTTCGAAAGTGCTAATTTTACCGTGAACAGCCCGTAACAGAAGTATACAACGCTTGTAATACTTTGCATATTTGGGAAACATCGAAACACGTCATACATGGGGTGATTTTTCAAAAGTTTTATTCAAAAAGTGTTAATAAACCGCGGATAGAATATACTTAGTTATAGGAAGTAATATTTTTTCTGACGTTTATCTCAAAAGTACTCACTTTACGGTGGGTAAAGTGAGTGACTTAACTTCGCTCGCATTTACTTCATTTGCTGATGCCCATCAGTGTATCATGTTCAAAGCAGCAACTCCGAAGATGATTAAACTTACTGTTTCGACGCTGTCATAACTGATGAATCCGAGACGTTAGTTACTCTCTGGTGCAGACTTCAGTATCTTTCAAATATGCCAAAATTGTCTGAAAACTTTGCATCGTGAAGTTTCCCGGTGATTCCGTATTTCACGTAAAAGTTTTCGTAGAAAGTGTATAGAAATCTTCAACATACTTTTCCCTGCCAGTAATCGGGTAATCACGAACCGAAGTAAGTACAGTATTGTTGGCAGCGAGCTAAGGAAAGTGAACATCGTAGTTTGAGGACTGCATTAAAATACTTTCTGTGAAATCATTGTTTGCGTGAATACGCGCCTCTCAGTATGTGTGTTCTGGGACTTTTCTGGCTAAAAGGTAAAAATCAATTACCTAAGCCAGTATTTTTTTTTGTTACTTTTATCATATGAAGTGTATTAAAAAAATCGTGAATTTAGCTTTTAAAAAATCGTATTTTTAGAGCGTACCAACGCAGTGTTCTAAAGCGGTACGATAAAAATAAAACCATACGAGCGTAGTGTAATTTGTGGACTTCCATAGCGTGTAATTAAGTCCCACTGCTATAGATCTAATCTGTATAGTACAAACATTTCACAGTGTCCGTAGATCGATTCGGGAATACAAGCCATTCAGCCTCTACCCATCTCATTCTTTTTAACACGGTTGAAGAATGCAAAAAAAAAATGTGTTGAAGGTCGTTTGTGAGCCATTGTTTTCTAGATTTGAGGGTATTTTATGGTTTCGTAACGAGATAGAGATCATAACTTCATAAAAATACCAATCATATGAAAAATAATACGTTGCGTTTTTTAAGCACAAGTAGTAGAATTCCAACTTGGAAGTTGAGTTGAGATATGACTGAACATCGAGGTCTTTAGAGCCGATGAGGGTGAAGTGAGGTGAGAGTGGAGCAGCGTCGGAATGCAAGGGGGCGGGAAGCGGGAGATCCCGGAGAAACCCTGCCGACCAACGGCATCGTCCGGCACGATTCCCATGTGCGACAACAGGGGAATGACCCCGCTGGGAGCCGAACCCGGTTAGCCTGGACGGCAGGCGGGTAGTCTGACCACTATATCACCGCGGTACCTTCGACTTAAAATCTTAGTTCGTACGAATCTCGAAAAGATATCGAATATAAAAGCTTAGTTTTACCTGAGTGTTTATTAAAATCATGGGAGATGCACGTTGCAGTTTCTCTGAACGCTTGATATTTTGACTTTAAATTTTATCTCGAAAGTTAAAATTGAGATACGGGGGAATCGCATGACCAATTTCGAAGAAATTTTCTTAATTACATTCTAATGGCATGAACAATTATTTTGCGCTGTAGCCGAACATATTTATATAGTTCATTTTTTGAAATTTGTTCGAAAAATCAATATCAATTTAAAATCATACAGCTTGTTTCATTCGCCTTCGAAACTCAATTTTCCTCCATTGTCACACATTTTTTTTAGACTATTATTATTCACATAACTCTAAAAAGAATGCAATATACTAAAAATGTATCGATTAATTTTAGACTTGTAAAGAAAAAGTGTTCGATCAACCGGTATCAAAGTAATGTTCAGTTTAGTAAAAGATAATAAAGTTAGTACGTAAGACTTGCGTCATTTCCACGTAAGTCTGCCATTTGAGCCTCACTACCATCATTTCGGTCCATACTATGGGACAATGTTCTTCATATCTACCTCCGTCGACAAGACCAAGGTGATTTAAGCGATATGGAAGGCGCTTGTAAGTTGAAAATGGAGCAGCTACGAAATACAAGGACGGTGAAAACCGGAGTACTCCGAGGAAACCCGCCTGCCATCGGCAACATTCGCTACGCTTATCACGTGCGATAATCGCGTGTGATCCCGCTGGAGATCGAACCCGTGTCGCTTTGGTGGGAGTAAATTCAGCTAACCACTCAACTACTGCAACTCTCGGTCAAACGTTTTTTTTTATATTGCTTCATAATGTTCCCACTTTGTGCCGGGAAGTTAATCGGCGGACGGCTCACGGCTCACATGTCATACTTATCTTAAAATTAGGCCGTAAAGGCAGTTATCTGTGGTTTACCAGGCGTGTAGACCTAGAAGCTCGTCATCAAAGAAGCGCACATATTTAATAATGCTACACTTTTCCCTTATGGAGTAATATCAAAATAATAGTAAATTATAACCAACATAGTGCTATGAAAGTTTGCGGGAATGCGTTAAACAAATCATTCTCATTGTTAATGCACTCGCACTCCACGAAAATAACATTTAATACAGTAGTCTTCTCTCAGAGGATTGCGGGTAAAAATTGGATTCCAACTAAGCTATGCACTTCGGCACAACATTTCAGCTCCTTAACCCATTAGACCCTGGGCGAAATTATGCAATGGAACCATCAATTCAACAGCCTCTCTGTGATACATCTAAACGTGCGTGTGCAGACGTGGACACTTCATTAACTGTCACACTTCACGTCTTCATTTTCCCTGTCCACTCAGAAGTTACCAGCTGAGCTAGCTAGTGTCTGTCCCACTGTGCTAGAGGATATAATCTGCTTCACGTTGTTTCGATTACAACACAAGATGCGAGGCCGGGTAAGGCAGCAATGCGGCGAACGACTGTTATTAAAACAATGTTCACAAACAACGGAGACTGTAACGCAACGACATAAAATGCAGGAATCTGCATAAGTACGCAGAATATCTGGGTCTGGCTGACACAGTGGGGTTGCGGCAATTTCATCAACATCTAACGGCAGTAACCCCGCCCAGGCTACAAGGGAGAACCAATAGGAAGCAAGGATATCGGAGGTGGAAGTGAACTAGAAGTGTGGTGGACACTGCGGCTAAGAGCCGGTGTGTCAGTCGGCGTCGGGCCTCGCTGAACGGCGATTGGGGGTAAGTGTCTACGCTAAGGCGAGAGAGCGAGCCCGGAGCCCCATACATCCTTATCCTCCCATGACAGATTATTCTTCACGCCTATCTCGATCCCTAATACCACTAGCCACATCCCGCTGTAGTTACTGTAAGTTTAATCATTAAATATCCTCCTGAATTAATTAGTTTCTCTTAATTAACTGCCCCCCCAGGCCATTTCATGAACTGCATGAACTATACACTCCCCTTAAGAAAGTATAACAACGAGCGCTTACAAGACTGGTCACATTTAGCTCAGAATTCTAACTTATTTTTTAGTTGAGCTGTTTTCTCGGCCAAAATATAAGTTTTGCAAGACAGATATTATTCTATGTCCCTTGCTTACCAAACTACAGAACGAACCTGAGTACGTACAAGCATGGAATTATAAAACTCGGGCGTTATTAGTAAGTCGTTGCACGTGTGGCATACGGGCTTCGTGTTGAAATTGTTGAATAGCTGATCTTTCTACAAACTGATCTGGCGGTTAGGGTGCTGGCCAAAATGTATTGTATAGTCTATTAAGAGTTTCTGCACATGTTTTGAATCAAAGATCTGAAAAATTACCCCATATATGATGAGTTTGGCTGTTTCCTAAATATTACAAGTAACACAAGAGTTTTATACTGCTGTTAACATAAAAGTACCTAATTTTTATTAAATTGCATTTTACTTATATGTTGTCTACAATTCACAATATTATGTTCATAGCTAATATAAACAAAACAGAGAGAAAATACGTGTGTTGGTAATGCCAAGAAAGAAATAGTTCTTATGGGAAATATTACTGCACAGAGTGCGCACGAATGCGGTGCATAGACCTTTGGTGTAATTTTCTAAACTCGGATAATCTTTGTTTGCTTGAGGCGGATGAATGTCCACGACGTACAACTTCAGCGGGGCTTCAGAAAAGTTGGAAGTAACCGTGAATGGAGTATAGGCCAAAATGTTCCGGCCACGATTCCCGTCCGGCAAGATATTTTGCAGGTGGGGAAAATATCCATACTGACCCAGGGCTGGTCGTTGTGTTGTCCACTGTCATTCTACGGATGTGACGTCAAGAGGGATCTGCCGTTTTGGATGTATGGTTTTCCCTCTGAAATCTTGCAGGACAAAAATTGTTTTACGTTTTCACTCTCGACAGGTCGAAGATTGGCACACTTCCTGATATCTGTATGATATGGTTTATCTTCCTGTTATCACCTCCGTAGTCATTTGCATAAAATTATGATTATTTTTACTATAGGCTGTTCACAGTAAAATGAGCACTTTTGAAAGCCCTGCTTAAGTTCTACTTGTATACATTTTGTGTATTCTTCCGCCTTATGAAAAATTGACATTGCTATGGTCCTCTTCACTTTATTCATGCGTCGGTCAAAGGAAACTGTGAAATTATTAAGAAAGTAAATACTTCACAAACCTGCTCATTTTCACACTCCGATTCATGAAACCTAACAGAAATTGAAAGAATTAATTTTAAGTTATCAGAAATGTTACCTAACACTTTTTATTCGACATTAAAATATGGAACTACTTTCCATCCATCATTACCAACTTTACTGGGCGAATGTCACTCAGTGCGCTAATTAAAATATATGCAGGTAGGGGTAGTGACATTTTTCTAAGGTTCATTTCGAAAGTTCTCACTTTATCGTGAACAGCCTTTACTCAGATGTTACCCGTTAGAAAGTAGTGAAGGCAGCGAAGCTGCAACAAGTTCAGAAAGTCAGGAAAAGTTTTATATTTGCTCTGCCGTGCCAAAAATTTTGATACGTCCCCTGAAATGGAAGTCATAGTAACAAAACTTCTAAATCCAAAATGCAAAATTTAAATCCCCCTTAAAACGCAGTAGAAACAAGGTACGTAGGCACCAAGTGTGTTCGGCCATACTGCAACACGACTGGTTCACATTCGACAGGTCATCAGATTGATCGCGTGCAGCTGCACATGAAACTGGTTTCAACCAGACAGTTTACAATCCACATTAGAGGCAAACGTAACAGCTGTTACTTCGTATTCGCCTTTCCATTTTCTCGCGCATGTTTAGAATCCCTGCTGAATACTGCAAGTTTTTATGAAGTAATTGTGATAGCGTGTCTTACCTTGTGGAGTGTTTTCTTTGTGATTATTTCCCCAAGCTGAAGTTCCTCGCTAAGTGCCTAAGGGAACAATTGGACATTGCCAGGGCCAAAATTTATCTCGTTTAACTGCAGCAGCCGTGCTTGGTGATCCGAAAACTATTTTTTCAGTGCAGTCAAAGTATAGGCTATTGACGGTAATATGAGCACTTTTGAAAGCCCTACTTAAGATCTACTTGTATGCACCTTGCGTATTCTTCCGCCTTATGTAAAATTAACATTACCATGAGCCTCGTCACTTTATTCATGCGTCGGTCAAGTGAAACCGTAGAGCTACTGGAAAAGTAAATATTTTACAAATTCGCTAATTTTTACACTTCGATGCATTAAAAACACGAAGAGAAAGAATTCACTTAAAATAGTCTGAAATGGTTACCTAACCCTTTTTATTTGACGTTAAGATACGGAACTACTTTCCCCTCCATCGTTACCAACTTTACCGGTCGCATGACACTAAGTGCGCCCGTTAAAGTATATGTAGGCCAGGTCAGTGACTTTTTTCTAAGGTTGATTACGAAAGTGCTCACTTTATCGTGAGCAGGCTTTATCAACTATTACTCTTGCGGACTCTCTTCAGTTTTCTTTCCTTCTCAGAGTGGACAATAAAGGTGCGAGTGAAAACTTGGGGAGAAATGTTTCGACGTGCTGAAAGTTACGGGGCCATAAAGCAAGGCAAACTGTGTTATTTATTTATGAAATCCAAGGAGGACACCTAGCTATAATCGAATTTCCAGCTAAGTTGTTGATTGAGAAAGGTAGTACCGGCAAGAGTGAAATACTGATGAACCTTTCGTAAGATAATGCTAACCTTTACTTTCTTTTATTCGTCCAGGCTAAACAGGAGGTCATTCTAAAGGATGAGGACTTGGCAGCGTGCAAGTTCTCGAAACACAAACTCGAGAACATGATTTTGAACTACTAAATGTAAACTCACGAGCAGTTGAATAAGCGACACCTGCCATGTTGTGGATTATTGGCGCTGTGGTCGCTCGTTCGAATGGAAAAGCGCCGAGCCACGAATGACTGGGATGTCGGCAGACAGACCTTCTTATACTGACCGTCTGAGTAACAGTCGAGCACGTTTTATCGTAGCCTTATCGTTGATGCTAGACGTGCGTGGCACTGCATCTCCGACGTCGCATAATCACTGGGATTTCCACGGAATGATGCGTCAAGTGTGTATAGTCTATTCACGGTTCCTTAACTCTTTTTTAGTTAAACCTTTGAAAAATCACCCCATGTATGACGCCTGTAATTATTTCCTAAATATACGATGTATCGAAAGCCTTTAATACCGCCATTAACATAGAAGTATCTTAACTGTCGTTAAATTGGAGTTTTACCTATATTTTATTTATAAATTATAATATTTCATTTACAATAAACATCAATGAAAACAGTGAGAACAAATCTGTGTTGGTAGCACCTAGTAAGAAATTGTTCTCATGCAAAATATTATTACATATGAGTGCGCACGAATTATGTGCGTTTTCATTTGGTGTAATTTTCTAGACTTAGTTAAGCTTAGTTTCCGTGGGGCGGAGGAACAACCTGAAAGTAGAACTTTGGCAGATCTTCAGGATAAGTGTGAAGTAACCGCGGATGGATTATACCACAAGTTCGTGGATTCGGATATAACCACGACAGTGTTCACCGCCGGCTAGCTCGGTCGGTAACAACGGACAGACAGACCACGGAGCACAACGTATCACTCGCCAGCTTAACGCTCAACCACAACGACCTCGTGAACAGCCATGTCATCCAGAACGATCATCAGGCCGAAAGGGATTACTACATGCTACTAGACAGCTATCTCTAATTCAACTGTCCACGAGTGTTATTCGGTCTGTTCGATTTACTGAACGATATTTAAATGCTAGTAACTTTCACATACTGTATAGCAATAGTTGATAAAGCCTATATGTTTCGATTTAAAATTGCTAACTTTCTGCGATATATATATATATATATATATATATATATATATATATATATATATATATATATATATATATATAAAGCACGAAATTAGTAAATACGTTAAAATCATTCGCTTGGATTTTACAAATTAATATTTTCTACAACTCCATGATAATAAATTTTATGTCGTGAAAAAAAATACTTCTTTCAACCAAATTTTCTAACATGAACTTTTGAGACAATTATAGTTGTGTGTAATATTTAGTTATGTTTTACAGAGTTTTATATAATAACATTTTGCAAATTTTATATATATTTTGAACACATGCTGATATGTGGTTTCTACGTATTATTCTAAAAATAATCAACAATCTTTTATTAGAAAAATTTTTAAATATAATTTATTGCTAAATGTAATGTTTTTTTAAATTCGGATATGTAGTCAATACAACAAACCTACCTAAGTATATTGAGTAGTTCTCAAGGCAAAGCGAAAAGTGAGACCTTCCCATTACTTTTAAGGGTAAGATTAATATACCGTATGTAAAAATGGAAATTAATATTATTGATTACTTTCTGACAATGACCCCATGAGTGACAGTAGTACAATATATCAAAAAATAATTCACTCTTAATTGCAATTATACAACGTCCTGTGTAGTAATAGTCGAATTTTTAAAAAGTAACGCCAAACATAATAAGTAATGGCGAAAAAAAATTATCATCTAAGGTAGCGTTGAGCTATTCTCCTTAAGGAAATGCACCGAAATTTCCCAGGTATGAGAATGAAGACCGTTTGGGGTAATCCACCCTAGATCAGCAAGGCAGGGTCGAGCTCGCGACCTCTCGTACGAGAGTCACAGACGCGTCTTCGTACGTTTACCGAGAAAGATATTTGCATTCGTGCTAGTCCACTATCTCTCGTGTCCAAACTTGCTGTCCTCAAAATCGTGTCATACGAGTTCCCCTCGAGGCGAGCGTTTGCTCTCAATCGGGACCCTGAAATAACGCCTCACTATCCACAGCTTTTGAACCACACCCCCTCCCCAGCTCGGCGGCCAGGCAATAAAAGGAGGAATCGAGCACTGCATTTGCTTGGCAGGGTGGAGGAGGGGAAGGCTTCATAAACGCGCACGGCCAAACAAAACTCTCCCCTCGTATCTCTGGCTGCCATGTCGTCATACCCCACCCCCCACCGCGCGTTAAACAACTCCCTTCCACCGCCCCCCCCCCCCCTGTTCGACCAGCCAGTACAAAAACACCCCCCGATGCTTCTATTAGCGCGTTTGACGTGCGAAAGGGGGCGGCCCCACAATGGGCTGTCAGTCGCCCGGCGACCGGCTGCAGCTTCCCTGGGCCGCGCGCGTGCGCACTCGGACTTTCATTATATGCCCGTTTGATATATTGAAAAAAAAAAAAAAAAAAGAACTACGCTGTCGGTTTCCTGCGCTCGCGATACGCGAAATAAATCGCCTGTGTGCCTGCCGCGCGGACGACCGACTCGAACAGAAACATCGCTCGCGCCCCGAACAAAACATTCCCAGCGGCTGTCGCGATGGAGAAGGGGGAGGGGGGAAGTAACTTTGTGTCATAGGTGAGATTATTAATATGCGTTACTTTTTTATATATATATATTTTTTTACATTTTTCGCCGCTGTCAGCTTTCGGAATGGAAGACAAAAGTGGCCCGAATGAACGCTTGGACGAGCCGATGTTTCAACCGTGAAACGTGAAAATTCCCGGACGCCGATTGGCGAGTTTTTAATCGATACCTCATGATGCGAGGCTGATAGACTAAGGACTGCAACGAGCTGATGAATTTATACCCAAGATGTCATGGGTTCGAGGCCGAGTCGTTCTAAATTTTAAACTTGTATAGTTTGTCTGTCGCGTTCCTTTGAAGGTCCTTTCGAGACAAAAGAAAAATGAAATTTGGCAAATAATCTTAACAAATAACGCACGTTAAGTGTTGCGCAAGCATATCGTATTGATACATATGACTGCGTTTTAAACTTGATTTGCAAATATTTTTTTGGTGCCTCTTCACTTCCATTTTTTATTACATTAATTGTAAACAAAAATTTCAAGGTATATTTTTTATCATCCGATCTGGTTCAACCATACAAATACAGAACGTTGAAGTTAAGTAAACATCCCTATTTTAATGTTCCCTAAATTTTACTTTTAATGCCGTTACTTTTCATTTCATAATAATATTTCTTCGAGGCATATTTCGACTTGTCTACCATAGATTTCATCATAACAAGTGTATTGTACTAACATCATAATGCTAGGCTTCATTCACGACGAAAAAAGTTCTTTATATTTCTCCAAATCGGTTTCGGAATATCCGTTTGGAGCATTTTTAAATAATAATAAAAACAATTCTTCACTGACATCACTTAAGTAATCACCTACTTGACTTCTTCTCAATATAGAAAGCGTAAAGAATGAATCCACAGTGGCCAAATGTCCATAAAGGAGTACCGGAGACTATGAAGACTTAACACTTAGGTGCATAAAAATAGTACATTTAGGGAACACAGGAAATTCACGAACTGAAATAAGTAACGATGACTACGAAGACACACAGACATATCACGTAGGCTCGTAAAAATAGTGGTTAGGAAACATGTGCGCCGTGACGGAATGTTCTCGTCACATGCGTCATATGGCTACATGATTTCCACAAATATCATGGTATGCTGGATTTTTCTGTTATCTAAAATGTATTTTATACATGTGTAGCGTTTGGCAGGGCACTGTGAGAGACAAAAGAATGCTGCTCTGAACAGCTGTGCGCTAGTAATTTTTCGCAGGAGAGGCATCGCCTGGTTATACTGTTACTTGCTACGCAGAAGTAATTAGCTGGTTGCCGCACTCAATATTGGAAGGCGGAAAAGTTGTGCGCCTGCTAGAAAGAGATGAACAGCTGCAGTTTTGATTGGGCGTGTGTAATGTAATGCACTGGGCGGTGTATCTTCTCCCTTCTTCTAACTTCCTGTAACACACTTACACTTTCCCCTGTGTTACAGAGAGGCAGGCATATATCGGGTGGGTGGTTCAGTTCTGTCCCCCATCACCAGGGCCGTATAGAGCGACCCTGGTTACACACCAGCTACGAACTCATTTCATATCACCCTGCACCAAACCCGCAAAAGTCTATCTCCGCTAACTAAAAACTTACCCTACCTTCTCTACCCCCAATCCAGTCAAGGGAATTACATTTATCCTCTGCGACTGTCGCACAGATTTTCCCAGGCCCTCTCTCAAGTTGCCTGGTTTGCTATACCCTTCCATCGAGGCCCTTCTTCCTCCGGAGTTTATCCATGGTTACAATTGCGGCCATGACACCAGACAACCCTGCTATAGCTGCGATGCATACGTCTCTTTTAACATAATAAACCCGACCTAAGGCGTAAAGGGCTTGCCCTGAGACGCATCCCATTCTCCAACCGTCTTAGCTACAAATATGCATGCCGGAGGGCACACAGAACTGCGAAAGAGCTCGCGCTGGCGTAGAAATATTTAGGGACTCGTCAGTACTTGTTTATAATTATGGTCAGACTGCCATTTCCAGCTTGACTTCCGTGAACGAAGGAGCTCCGTTCCAGCTCTGTAACACACTTAGAACTCAGCAGACTGGCTTCACTCGTCTTGCACCATTCCAGTTACAACAGTTCCAAGACAACAAGCTGTTCTAGTTAATCAGTTCTACTAAGACACCGCCATTCTATTCATATCTAAATTAACTACAATATAGGATTCATGTTGATTATTTTGTGACCAAGCAATCAATATTCTCATTAACGATTTAACTAATTAATTATTTAATTCACTACAACAACAAAATTAACGATTATTAGCCTTTACCACATACAGTAACTCAATCTAAATCAACTGGCGCAACAACGCATAGTCTACCAAATTTACCTGGTTGTTGGGGGGAGGGGATGGGGGGGAGCTCCACCTTTTCTCGGCTAACATCAATTAATTACTTTGATACCCTACACATCTAAATTCAATTCATATTGCCACAATACAAATCTATAATGGATTTACATCACCTTTCCCCAGTCTGATGTTGGCAAGGGAGGGAAAATAATATTTCACTACCCGGTGGCACGTAGGTGCCCTTGGGACAGCGGGGGGGGGGGGGAAGTTGCTATCGTGACTGTCCCTGTATCATCTGTCACGATGTGCTAATACGGTGTGCGTATGGAGCACCACCGGAATGCAAGGGCGGGAAAACGGGATATCCCCGAGAAAACCCGCCGAACAACGGAATTGTCCGGTAAGATTCCCACTCTACTTAACACCACGAGATAGCATATATATATATATTATATAATTGCAAAACCAAAATCCAATATTTTATTTCATTCCGGTTTTCGTTTATCTGTGCTCATATTTCCGCCGTGCTCATTATATTTACCTACGGGAAGCGCAGAGGTCATAAGCCTACAGGCTATTCACGGTAAAATGAGCACTTTTGAACGCCCTTACATTTGGAATTGATAGTCAATAAATATATATATAATTTTAGCCTTAGAAGTTAACTTAAAGAGTGCGGTGGAATATACACACTGTGTTATTACTTACACGGCGATATTTATTTTAAAAAGGTGGTTAAAAGATAAAAAATGGCCGAAGTGAAAAAGTAGCTAGGGCTCCAAAAGTGTTCACTTTACCGTGAACAGCCTATAAGCGTGTTGACCCGCAAAATACCATTATATTTTTCTGCTGGGAGTGCGGGCCTCTCAACTTACGCGACGCGACTGCCCCAATCGGCTGCGTGTTTGCCGCCGCCGGAGGTAACTGAAGAATCGCCCTGTAAAGGAAGGATTGCCTTCCAGAACCTGGAGCTTCGGGTGATTGCCCATCGGGAGGGCAAGGCGCCCTTGTGGTTGCTGTACCTCGCCCGCTATGAGCTTCGGCAGTGATGAACAACGGCGGCATGGGCGTCTCAGCTATAGTCTGTTAGTGGTTTCTTCGCACTTTTTGATTCAATCACGTATGAATAACGTATGTATAATAAACGTTTTATACTTGTGATAACCACTCTAAATGTTTTTTTTTGCAGCCATGAGGTGAAGCGATAGCAAACATTATCTGGGCAAATGAAATTAAAATTTTAAAATACCTAGCTAAAGTACTCTGATTCTTTGCGAAATGGCACGAAAATATGGATTCTGAGTAGTGCAAATTTACCCCAGTAGGTGTAAAGTAATTCCAATTTACGTTACGTTATTTTTGGTTAAATTGAAATTTCATTTTTCATATCAGTCAATTATATGGTTTCATTTACAATTAATATGAAGTAAAACAGTGAGAAAATACGTGTGCTGATAATGCCTAGCAAGAAGTAGTTCTTATGGAAAATATTACATTGAATGCGCACAAATGCGGTGCGGTGCGTTGTCCCTTTGATGTAATTACTTTTACTCGAGATTTGTTTGCATGAGGTGGAGGAATACCCTGGAAGTAGAACCTACATGAGGGCTTCAGAAAAGTTGGAAATAACCATGAAAGGACTATACCCTTAACTGCGCCGACAATCTTCTGCGATAAAGAAGATGTTGCATGAGACAAGAAGAATGCTGCCCGTGTAACCTAACATTCGTAAAAAAACATGTAACGTTTTCCGGTTATTATAATTGGGACTTTGTGGTGGGAGTTTCATGTTTCTTTCAGTAAAGAAAGGCTAGATAAGTCGTGAAGAACTTATAAGCCCTAATGAAAGAATAAATCTGGGTTAACTTGCGATGGACGACTAGGAAAGTTATTTTCTCGGGACAGATACAACCTTAAGTCAAAACTTTTCAGGTAGATTTCGAACACTCATGCACTTAAATATAAATCCAAAATACTCGATGAAGAGATGGATTTTGGAAGGAAATTTAGATGATAAGACTTTGATAGTTTTTGCAGAATGATTTTATAAGCGAATGTGTGTGAGTCTGTGTAGACCAGTGAGCATTGCCTTCATCTTTTGGTGTACAGTAAAGATAAAATCTTAGGCTCTGTACTGGATGAAATCATTCATGAGACTGGTTTCTGGTCAAGTAAATGTCTAATAAAATAATTTTCTAATGTTGCATATACATAAAGTAAAATGTCTGTCAATTAAATTTCACCACTGTCAGTGTTCTTATTAAAGATACGTCTAAACCTTTTGTATATAAACATTTCTAACTTGAAACTGCCGGGGAACTTGGGGCGGAATGGGATACGATCTTAAAAAGTAATAATAAATAGCTAATTAGTGCTTTTGAAGACTCAGATTTGGTATTAATGGAACGTTTATGATGTGTAGAACAGCATGTGTAGTACAAAAAAATGAAAATACTACAGCTAATGATTATTTTTTAATATTTTTTTTTAATTTTATGTCTTTTGTCCCGTTCTGCCCCATGTATGGGGCAGAACGGGACGAAGATAAGTCTTGCCAACACTTTAAAAACGATTGGAGCTATTTAAAATATTCACATAATAGAACTTCGTAGTCATCGTCGCTGTCAATACCACTACAAGAAATATGGGCCCACTTTAAACAACTTTGGCACGACACCCAGCCTTCCTCGGACGTTGAATACAAATATCCACAGTAAAGACACTCCCCATCTCCTTCATTTTCATGAGTCTTGCTGTCTTCGGTAGTGTTTTTTTCTTTTACATTTTTTCCCGGGAATTTCTTGACTTTTTTGGTTTTTTAATGCCATTTTTGACAGTGTTGGTGTATAACAATTTATTCCTAACTGTTTCTTCTTTGAACTTTTTCTTTTCTTCTCTATTTTTTTCACGCTCTTCATTATTTTTAAGGGCGCTTTCAAGTTCATTTTGGTAGGGAGAGTCTGTAAAAACAGTAGTTTTTCCTTCTTTTCGTATAGTCCTCTTCACAGAGTGTTTGATCACTGTAATCGGTGTTAACTCTCATGTGATGCAGTTCGAAACGCTGAGGCACTCTGCTTAGGAGAATATACACCTGACACACACGGGGAACACCCGGGTGTGCATTCTTCATTCAAATTTTCAATTGTCTTGGTTTTCTTGGTGAGCGGTTTAATCACAGTTGACACACTATCAAGAAGGCCAGACGTAGGTTGTCTTATGGAGCTGTCACAAGGGCTAGCTGTGGGGTTCGTTGTGGGACATTCACTGTTATCCAACTGTATGTCAGTGGTGGCTGCTGGTAGGTAGTCTGCAATTGAAAAAGCATTAGGATCAGGAGGTCAAATTCCTGTTTTCTCAAAATCATTGATTGCATTTGTCATTGTGGTGGCATGTAAAAATGCTACCCCGAGGATAGAAGACACCTGGAGAAGGGTAACAACCTTTGCTATATTACACGTAAGCCATTTTCCAATTTCATCCCTATAGTAAAGGCTAAGAGGTTTAAAAGAATGTCACGTCCAGGGGCTGCAGCCTATGCGAGGTGTGGGGCGGCAAACAGAGCAATATCACCCCATTTTCCCTGGCCATGTCAATCAGTCGGAGGTTTTTTAGTGTGGGTTGAATGGCCGTCTAGAATGAGGAGAACAGGGACCTCTTTGGTTGCTTTAGAAAAGTACAAACATTTTTAAACCACACAATAAACAACTCTGTTGTCGTCCAGCCTGTCAAGTGAACCTCAGACCATTCTCCTGGAGGAAGACCAAGCTCAAATTCTTGTTTCTTCTTCCTCCTCAGAAATATGAGCATGGGGGGGGGGGTCCATAAATGACCCTGCCGCAGACATGCACACAGCTGCAGTGACTGTTTCACCCCGTTCTGCAGAAGTCAGGACCCCTACCTGTCGCTTTCCCTTAGCGGCAATGATTCTGGACTGGCTTTTAGGATTTACTGAGATGCTACTTTCATCGCAGTTAAATATATTTTCGCCTGTGAGTTTGTACTTATCAATAATTTCAGTCAGAAAGGGAAAAAACCGTGAAACGGCTAATTTGTAGAATCCCATGGCTTTTGCATCTGATGTGTTTTCTGGGGTTCGAATGCTCAGTGTCGGACGCCTTGCAAGAAATCCTTTAATCCAATCCCGACCTGCCACACCCGTGTTGCTGATAAAACTATGGCGTAGGCCATTTATCTGCTAACTGGAAAGCGACTGGCCGCAAATATTTCACTGTAAGTTCAAAAAGCCTACTCTCCATGTATTGTAAGTAAGCTACCAATTCATTCTCTTGTTCAGGAGTAAACACCTTACTAAATTTTCCTTCTGACTTATTTACTTTGTAATTGCCGTCCTTCTTTTTCTTCTTTACGTATCTTTCCAAAGAATATTTTGGTACGTTAAACTGCTGAGACGCCATTAAAAAAATCCCAGTTCATGTGAAATAACAGCCAGCATTGCCAATTTCATAGACGTTACATCCCACTGTTGTCTATTAATTTTCCTTGTGCAATTTCTCACCATATGAAATTCTAAAAAAAAAAAAATTATGTAGAACCTTAGCGTAGTGAAAAATATGGTGGGGCGGAATGGGATACCACTAAATGCGACCACTCTAACTAAACAATTACGTTAAACTACAGCTAATTACATGTCTTTTAAGAATACAGAGCATTTCAGTTGTTATACGTAACGATAATTGGCTTATCCTGTGTACAAATCCATCAAAAGTTGAAACAAAACTCACAAAAAACTTTGACCACACTTTTCACTACGACGAAGTCACTTCTCAAACTATATCAAGATGGCTGCCTCAGCTTCTTCCACACTTGTTTAGTTCACCTTATTTCCACTAGGTTTCAGCACCATCCAATGGGTAAAACAATGTGATCCCGTTGTACCCCACTATCCCATTCTGCCCCTAGTTCCTACATTTTTTTCTGGCATGACTAATAGAAATTAGTAATGTAATTATTTAAAGAGCAACAAAAATAAGATAAGTTTTTAACTACAAGGTTCTTTCTATATAATCAGAAAGTTTGAGTTTAAGTTAGAAAATTGTACAAGCAAATTTATGTGACAAATTTTAATCACTCCCGTTTTACTCAATTGCTGTGAGATCATTACGTTTTCATTACAGTAATAATAATGTTAAAATAAATTATTAATTTTCCTACTATTGCCTAATGTAACATGCAAATATCCCTTTAGACAGTTGAAGTCACTCAAGATCTATGCAACAATGTCTTGTTTACTCTCTGCAAACTACATTAAATATGATGTTATGAAAAACTGTTAAAATAAATGCTATGGAATTTTTTGTGAGTAAACACTGTTCTTACAGAAACGTCATGCCTTAGTGCTTTCGTGATGTCTTGCGAAGTATTTTACACTCGCCAAATATCCTAACAAACCTAAGCATGTTCGCAGTTGTGCTCTACTTGTTCAACAGAACTAGACTCCGATGCTACTGCAAGCTGATATTTTTCCTGGAAGTCCGAGGTAAAAAAAAATGGGACATAATGGTCTGAAATATGAGTCCCATATGTCTCCAAGGAAGGGAATTACAAGCAAGCGAGCGAGCATCGCAGTAGTGATAGATTGAGCAGCTGCGGCAGAGACAGGAGCAATGTTTATTTACATAGCGTACCTGTAGCTATAGGCTAGTCAAGGTACAGTGCGCACTTTTTAAAGCCCTCTCAATTTGTATAATAGTCGATACATATATTTTACTGTAGCCTTAGGCGTTACTTTCGGGTTGCGTTGTAATAATCACAATGTGTTTATTACTTAGATGACAATATTTATTTAAAAAGGTGGTTAAATAAAAATAAAATAAATGGCTGAAAGGAAAATGTAATCAGGGCCTCAAAAAGAGATCACTTTACCGTGAACAGCTCATTATACTATATATATATATTGTAACAGCTGGTAATTTGTAAATATTTTTGTGTAGTTGTTTTGTTGGTTTAAGATAGGATAGGCTAGTAATTTATTGAAATTCTTTATGCTTTTAAAGTTACTATAGCGGGGTGTGTAAAGATGATAATCAGGACGGTCTCTGTATGCTAGCGGAACTGTTATACTTCCCATATCAATTGTTGTTGACGCAGGAACGTTTGCGTTCATCTCTATGAACTTGGAAATATATTGCAAATGTAAAAAGGCGACATTTATTATGCAAGTTTCGTTTTTGTTCTGCTTTTGTTTTGTTTTGCTAGGAATATTGTCATTCGTCTTCAGAAGGGCAAAAATAATGTTGAGGAGTCGACCAAATTGATATGGAAAGTTAATAAAATAATTGTTATTTTTTCGTTATGCTGTCCAGCCATAGTTTAAAGAAGTTATGGTTATAATGTCAGTCGTCGATGTTAAAATTGGACAGTATAGGAATCAATGAAGGACTGTGAAGAAATAACTTCAATCCAGGAACTGATGATGACCCGAGGAAGGACGATGGTATGCCACAGGTAGGGGTCGATCGCTGACTCTGGAATGTAATGGTCTGTCAACACTTCAAGCCATCGCGGAAGTCCAGGGGCTGGTGTTCGAGCAGAGAGCTTGAGTGATCAAAGCACACCGGAGGAGGATCATAGCCATATCTCTACTCGGTATTCCATACAAACTTATATAGAGTGAGTCTAAAAGACACCGACAAACGCCGGTAGGTGATTCCTTAGGAAAATATAAGAGAAAATGTAAGAACCACGTTTTCCGAAATTGATTATTACTGTGTGGCCCTAAAAGACGGATTTTGAAATGCCTTAAGCTGAATATTTTAAAAACTACTTGCGAGTAAGCGATTAATCGGTGAATAGTGTTTTGTATTATGGAGATCATTCACCTCGAGAAACGTGGTTGGTAATAGCATCCCCTTATATTGGGGCAATGGGGGTTGCAACCCTGTGTTTGCACGAATCGTGTTAACAAACAATTTTAAGTGATTTATTGCATGAATTTATTAGTCAGCACGTCTACATTAACAAAAAAGGTTGTCTTGTCCGAACACTCTCAGGTGAACCGTTTGCGAGAAATCTGTGGCGACATAATTCAAAACAGAAAGCTAGTGGCCTGGCAGGTAGTCAATCCACACCACGGGACATGTTACTATGATGAAAGACGGGCAATGGTTTCATTGAATAGTCACGATAAATTACTTAAATTCACTAATGTAAAACGTTAGGATTAGTCTGAAACACCTGCCGGCGTATGTCCGTGTCTTCCAGCCTCATCCTGTATATGGCCGTATATCTAGCTATAGATCAATAAAATATTATTTTCTTTCTTCTCACTGTTAGGTAAATTATTATTTTAACTTAATTTGCAACAAGTAATATCGTCTAATTTTTTTTTTTGAAAAGTTGCTTTTGAATGTGGCTCGGATTGTGAAAATATGCTAGTTTATTCATATGAAGACGTGAGAAAGAGAACATACTAATTTATTCTTTTTGACAGTCATTAAAACCATCTAATGATTTCACTTCATTCTAGTCTTTGTAGTTGGTAATTATAAGAAATGTTATTAATTACGTAATTATTTTTGCATGTTAGTTGTATATTGGTATCCTTTGTCCTATTGGCAATCTCTGTCTAGTTTATATGAAGTAATGTTGCCTACGCTTAAATGAGGGATTGATTGTCTCACTATTGAAATGTTCAGAAGCTAGCTGTGGCAAAAATATATAGTAAAATAAAATTTGTGACGTTTGGGGAAGTGAAAGTTAAAATTCTCCCTTCTCAGTTACAATATGAAAAGAGTGAGAAAAAATATCTCATGCAACGCGTGAAAAGGTTCCGACCAGCTCCGTATAGAGCTGGATTCACAACCATCCATTTCATCAGTCAGTCGCCCGTCCGTCCGTCGGGCACGTGGCCTTCAACCAACCGCAAGGCAACTTTTTTCCCCCTTCGTCCGTCAGTCCGTCCGTCAAGTATATCTCAAACTTTAACTTTCGACGGACCGACGGATGGGCCACCGCCTTGTAATATCGTTCCTTGAACATGGCTGTCGGAAAACAGTCGTTTGTTTATTTGTTTGGAAATTTTTCTTTTTAAATACACACGGCAGTGAAGTAGTTTACTGTTTTGCGTTTTACCTTTGAAATGAAATTAAGATGACTTGTAGATTTTCGGAGGAAATTCCGATAAATTACGTTAGAGAAAGCGAATATATTGATTACATTCATTAGAAACATTTGTCTGCACGAGAAAGTTAGTGTTGTTGGGTGGTAATACTGAAAATTTTCTGGCCCGAAGGATCGACGGACTGTTGTGAGTCGCTTTCGATTGACGGGCGAAAGAAATCAACGGATGGCTGACTGACGGACGGGCGACTGACGGAAGCGGCGGATGGTTGTGAGCCCAGCTTAACTCAGCTGGATTGCCACCTACATCGGCTACCTGCCTGCCTGACGCTACACAACATGGACAAAATTCCGTTTAAAAGTGATTTCCCTAACACGCCACAGTATAAAGAGTAATTTAACATGATCGTATTTTACCTGAGTCTTGAGTCATGTGTCCTGAACTTGGAACTGGAAACGACACATGAAGTTTTTGCGGACACGGACGAAAATTATGCTGCTCAAGAAACACGCGTGGCGACCGCCGCGGGAGCTCATGGTGCACTGCAGAGCGGCGTTGTGGTTCGCCCGCTCGCCTCGTGGAGGCGCCACCGTCGTGCGCTAGACGAAATCATAGCTTGCTTGGTTTTTCCGTGTGCCTATTGATTTGAATGAAAAGAATTAAACTTCTCATGTATTTTCTCATGAAGGTACATAAATTATAACATAGCCTGGCAGAACATTGTGTTATTTTTCCGTGCCAGTGAGGTTGTGCTAAATTAATTACATCACTTTTATGGAAAAACGTCTGAATAAAACTTATAGCAAAGTATCAGGAAGTGAATGGTTTCAAATAAGGTATAAAAGAATGTTCAAATGTTTGCTTGGTATAAACATTTTGATTGCGGAGTCAGTCAAGAAAACTGAAATATTTTCCATACAGAAATCCAGTATTAAAAATTACCCAGGCATTGAATATAAAATTTTACTATACTCCAAACTTTTAATAGACTAGGTCCTCGGTATATATCTTATATTGAAGGAATTTTTAGAGGACTGGTTTTACGGAAATATAGTATGAAGTAATAAGTCTGGCTTGGTGTTGTAAAGAAATTTAGCCAAGGTAGTAGCAGAGTAGAATTTAGAAATATCTTTGTACGATTTTGTATTTGCCTGAATGCTTGTAGAAATTGAAGTTTTGTCAATATACTCGATATTTCCTAAGAGCTTTTGCTGTTTGGTTTTGTCTGATTGTGCTAATTTTCCATTTATACTGTTTCAAAAATATTTTCTTGCTTGCTCTGCTTTTTCTTGATGGTTTGGTTAATATGTGGCTGACCCTCGTGTTGTCCTCGATGAAGGACATAGCATAGGGCCTCAAGAGATAAGAAAAACGTCTGCAGAGACACGAAAAACCTGTCGACAGGGAAGAGTGAAACCGTAAGCACTTCAAATGCATCTAAGATAAAAAGTTATTCTAAATAGAGAATGATCCATGATCTTTACTAGTCGATCTGCTAAAGTAACGGTAGAATGGACAGGGACACATTTCTCTCTGTAATGTGGAGCGTGCTGGTTTAAGAGTGTTACACCTCTCTGGTTGACGTGAATTGTGTTATTGATATTCGCTTCATTCCTTCAGCCGGAAAGGAGAAACCTCAAACTTTTCCTTATAGGCTATACCCGAATCAATATTAGGCGTTCACTGTTATTGAAATTCGATTGTAAGTCAGCAAAATATTCCGACTGGAAACACCGATCAAACTTCAGCGTGCGCGTGAGATTTGGGCACCGCTTAACATCGGGGTCTTGAAAGCCGATGAGGGTGAAGCGAGGTGACCATGGAGCAGCGCCGGAATGCAAGCGCGGGGGAAAACGGGAGATCCCCGAGAAAACCCGCCGACCAGCGGCATCGTCCGGCACGATTCCGACATGCGAAAATCCGGCGGCGACCTCGCCGGGAATCGAACCCTGTTCGCCTTGGATAGAAGCGAGCGCTGTAGCCTCTATATGAACCGCGGCCCCACCACAGCTGCACTAGAAGACTGAACGTCGAGTGACTTCCAGAAATAGAGGAGTGCAGGAAGTCTTCTGAAGTGCTTGCCTGCATTTTTCAACTCATCGTCGCGAGTAATTACGAGCATTGCAAATTACCTTATAAATAGCGCGGATACGTCAATCAGGTAAATCAAAGGAACCTTCAGAAACAAAAAACTTTAATTACTACGCTAAATTTTAGTTTAAGTGGGAAAACGAAAAGAACCCACTTTCAGCAACCACAGGTTAAAAAGGCAAAGGCATACAGTCTATAGTCCGTTCACGACTGGAACAGACTTTCTCGGAATCTTTCCTACTCCCATTTTTAAGCAATGGATAAAGAAATACGTTAAAACATTCAAACTATATTCTCTCTCCTTGCTGCCAAACTAACTGTACCCGCGCCGGCCACGGTTTGTAGTAACGATGTATGCAGCTGACGCGACTAAGGTGTTGTTCAAAAGTCTGTTCCAGTCGTGAACCGAATATATTCGCAATTTCTTCACACTTTTTGAATCTATTCTTTGAAAAATCTCCCTGCGTACAACGTGTTTTGTTATTTCCTAAATACGCCATCCATAACGAGCAATATTTAGTTGTCTTGACAGAAAAAAAAAACCTTAATTTTGCTCTAATTAAATTACTAATTTTATTTTATCCATAAATTACAATACTTCATTAAAATAAGAATAAAAATAGGGAGGAAATAAATGTGTTGATAATGCCCGGTAATAAATAGTTTCTACGTAAAATATTATTGCATTGAGAGCGCACGAACGCGGTGCGTTGGCTCTCTGGTGTAATTTTCTAAACTTTGTTATGAGGCGGAGGAAAATCGCTGAAGTAGAACTTGAGCAGGGCTTCAGGAAAGTTTGGAGTATATGCTGTTCACGGTAAAGTGAACACTTTTGAGGCCCTGGTTACATTTTCCTTTTAGTAATTTTTTATCCTTTAACCACGTTTTTAAATTAATATTGCTATGTAAGTAACAAAAATAGTGTGTATATTCCACCAAACTCGAAAGTTAAGAGCACTATACAGCTGGGCATCAAAGCTGAAGAAGCGAGGGAGCGATACGGGCGACACTAACACTCACACCTAGTGCCTTATCGCTCCTAGGCACAAGCGTGCAGTGTTTCCGTCCTAACGCTTTACTATGTAAACTAGATCTGTAGCTGTGTGGTTTTATTATACGCCATGAAAGTACACAGATAAAACTACCTGCGTATAATAGTACTTTTCTCTTACCGCTTAAAGAAACTTCATAGGCAAGCTTTAAAAATGCGACATTTGACCACTTTCACGATTTTTTTCTCCATTAATACATTAAATATGATAAAAGTAAAAAGATAGTGACATAGACAATAGTTTTTTTTATCCTTTCTGGCAAAATTTCGGATTTCCAAAATATTTATTTACCGAGACAAGCGTTTACGCGCAAACAACGATTTCACAGAAAACGTTTCAGTACATAGGACCCTTAACGTCCAAGGCTAAAATAAAACACCTTTATTGACTATTAATCCAAATGAGTGGGTTATCAAAAGTGGTCACTTTACCGTGAATGGACTATATATGGAATTACTTTTAGTAATACGTCCTCCAGTGAGATAGTACATTAATCTTGACATGGAACAGCTGTAGCAACTAACGCCAGCGCTGTTCCTTTCGCCGTAGCACAGTAGTTCCGCCGATAGGCTTTGGATGCTGCGCGGGTGGGGGGGAGAGGGGGAACCACCCCCGTCGACGTGAAAGTCGCGCGGCGTGGGGCCGGCGAAGGCAATCTGGTGCCTCGTGTTCGCGGGGCCGAGGGGTTAATCCTTGCCACCAGGGCGGTAATCCTCTTAGTCGGGTAGGGCATTGAGCCAAGAATATCGGCTATTTAGCGGGAACATGCCGCACGTCTGCAGGCGACAGGCTGCCGCCAGATAGCGAGGACTCCGCCGCGGTGCCTCCTTTGTGAGGTCATGTTGGCGCGTATTCCCGCTCCTTGCGATCTACAACGCACCGGCGATCAAGAAAGAACATTTTACAAAAGTTTCCTACGGGACCTACACGTTTGAGCACTTCTCAGATCGACGTATGAAAAATGTCGCTGCGCCTACTTGCATGTATTTTAACGAACACTTTGACTGCCTTGCGCCCAGTTAAGTTGGTAACGCCGGACGGAAAGTAGTTCCATGTCTTAACAGCGAATTAAAAGTATTACGTAAAAATTTTTGAATACTCAAATAATTTCTTTCCTCTCAATTTAAAAAAAAATACATATAGGACTAATTGTAAGAACTTGCAAATTTGTATAGCCTAATATTTACTTTCCTAGTATTTTTACAATTTCACTTTACCGACGCATGAATAAAGTGATCAGGGCTATGACAGTGTTAATGTTACTTATGGTGGAGTAATACACCAATTACATATAAATAGATCTTACGAGTGGGATGGACCGGCGTGGGAACGTCGTGTCCAAGGTCGAGAAGCGAGGGAGCGATACGGGCGACACTAACACGCACGCCCAGTGTCTCATCGCTCCTATGCGCAAGGCGTGCAGTGTTTCCGTCGTGAAGCTATTCTGTGTAAATTAGACCTGTGACAGTGGGGTTATATTATATGTCTAGAAAGCCCACAGATTAAACTACGCCCGTATATTTGTACTTTTCTCTTGCTGCTTAAGAAAGCTGCATACACAAACTTAAAAAAAAATGCGATATTTGATCATATTCACGATTTTTTTCTCAGAGAATACGCTTAATATGACAAAAGTAAAAAATAGTGGCTTAGCTAACTGTTTTTTTTCTTTTCTGACAAAAAGTAGTTTTTGCAGAACATTTATTTACCGAGATACGCGTATTCGCGCAAACAACTATTCACAAAAAATGCGGGCGTCAAACCCACTCTTAAGCATGGTTTTCAGAATGTCTCATTTAACGTTAACAGCCTTTAAGAACCAGCATCAGTCCAACTACGTCTGTGGCAGTGGTCGCTAGGAGCTCTCGTATACTAAGAAAATGTTTCGTTGTTGGCACTAAATACACTTGCTTGGACAATGTTTATTTATATTGAAAACTATTTTGTTCGAACCACCAAACTGCTTGTGCTCCAAACAACCGCAAACTTTCCCTTGAACCAAGTAATGTGTTTAAAACTAATGTGGTTGGCCAAAAACATATTTACTTGTTTCGACATTATCAGCATGCGTTTGGTACACGTAACCATTTCACGTGTACGTGATCAGCTGTTTATTGTCTATTCGCGGTTTCTTCGCACTTTTTGAATCATACCTTTGAAAAATCACACCATGTGTATTCAGCTATTTCCTAAATATACAATATAGCACAAGCGTTTCATGCCACTGTTAACATGAAAGAATCTTATTTTCCGTTAAATTGAAGTTTTACCCGTATTTTATTTACAAATTGTAATATTTCATTTATAATAAATATGAACAAAAACAGTGAGAAAATGTGAGTGTTGGTAGCGCCTAGTAAGAAATAGTTCTCTTGCAAAATATGATTACAACTGAGTGCGAACGAATTCGGTGCGTTGTCCTTTGGTGTAATTTTCTAGACTGAGTTAAGCTTTCTTTATGAGGCTGAGGAATATCCTGGAAGTAGAATTCTAGCAGGGCTTCAGAAGTCTGTGAAGTAACCGCGAACGGATTATATATAGTTGTCTTTAGTTCTCATATAGATCGAGGTAGATTCAAATAACTAATTTGTTTGGAACTGGGCACATATTCTGTTGGCTGGCAGAATCTGACTGTCTGCAGCTATTTTTAACGTTTGATGCCTCGAAACGCGTGGACTCTTAAGGTCGACAATAACTCGCTCATCGCCTCTACGCGCAAGGCACTCAACTGACGTATATTTTATGGCACTCTAATAAAGATAAAAGTATGTTACATGTCTAAAGACAACTCTAAAGTTTATTTATGTAACACTTTACGTTATAGCCATTTTCACGCAAAAAATAAATCATTCTTGTAGTTTTAATGAGAGCTTAAAACTTGATCTTTGGATACGAAAAAGTTTGTTTAATGCTTTTCCTGTTTAAATACCACTACAGAATATCCGACCGTTTTTTAATCACGTGTTTTCAACTAAACCTCTGCAACACACATTATGTGACACCCAGGTGGAACCCGTGATACCCCAATTCCTTTGTAACTACAAAATCGAATGTTTATATTACCGGCTTTCATTTGGCAGGCTGTACTATGATCGAGTTACGTGCCAATATTGGTTCTAAAATACAGCTCGAACGTACGTTTGCAATTTATGTGATAATTAGGATACCAGTAATGTTTTTCGATATCTCTGTTAGAGCTTACTGTTGGTATAAGCAAGTAGTTACGTAAATAGTTACAAAATGTGTTGATGTTAAATAAGTATGTTTATTGTACATTTTTAGCCGTTTTCGTGTATTTAAAGGAAATCATTAAACTTAATTGGCGTAATGAAAATGGAAATCATTCACAACATAAAACAACAGTGACTAAAATCTCTTAGTGCGTCGGTTTGTGAAATACGCTGGTCACATTTCTCATGCAAAGCTGATATATGCTGTTTTTTTTATTTCAACCAAAGATTAGTACAGTACTTATCACTGATGTGTTTTAAAACCAACACGTTGTTCGAAGCTGCACTGTTAATGACAGATGAGACACTAAGAAGCTCTCATCAATTTCAACTGGAAGTTTATGAGTGTAGTTACAACTTGAGAGTGGCGACTCTTTGCCCTGCACGCGCCCATGGTAGCTCCCCTTGACTTGTTTAGAAAACACACCCATAGTTCCAATACAATGCTGAACGATGGTATATTTGCAGGCCTAATTGAGGCATATTTCCTGTACTTCTTATTGGTTAAAACCTCCTATTGCAGGTTAAGAATTTTTTCAACTGTTTTTATGAGCTCATTACGAAATTATTTGACAATGTCTTCCCAGACTTGAAAAAATATCCATACAGAACATTACATTCATTAGTCAGTTTGTATTCACAACTCATCATTCTTGTTTTTTTTTTTTTGCAATGATTATAAAGGACAAGAGCAAAAATAGTCAATAGTTTCTTTGACATGTGTATGGCATATAGGTACTGTTGTGTGACTATGAGATAAAAAACAAACAGCAAAGATGAATTTACATCGAAGTAGAATTTTCAATACCGAAAATATTTAAATAATACTACTATCACAAAATATTTCTACGCTGCGGCATTTTCTCACCTAATCACAATTTAAACATTGGCTTCACTTAACATGTTTTCTTGTTGCAATATGACTAATTAGGCTATACAACTGTGTATTTATTCTCACATTTGGACTTTATTAAGTTTATTACATTTCGCTTCGTTTGTCATCCCGTTTCTACCATACATGTTTTACTATAAATAACCACGCCAAACTATGCTTGTTTGGCTACGCACGCTGTCAAATGTGTGTTTAGTCAACCTACATAAGGTGAAGTTCGAATAATTTTACAAAACACTGATTATATATGTTATACACTGGACGTCACTACCTATTGCTACAGTTTTACACATGGACATTATAAACGTTTAAATAAATATTATCTAGTGTTCGGAGACACGTTCATCTTCGTGGACACTTCCTTCTACAACGCGCGTGTATTTGCCTTCGTCATGTGTCAGTTGGATGGTTTCTGATCGGCCGATATCTGTACCCTTGTATACGGGGAAGGCAGAAATGGATACTTTCTATGCGTCATCGGCCAAGTCCAGACTGTAACTTCCCGTAACCGTCAGGGGATACGCCACGACAGCGCGCAAGCTGGAGCGCCAAGCAATGCTCACGCCTTCCTCCCTCTCACGTCGTGCATCAGGGAATAGTGCTCACGGAAACGAAATACACTGTAAAAAAATGTTTGTTTTTATTGAGATATTGATTGTAATTTTCCAAATGCTTGTAAAAGTACCAAAATCTTCTCTTGTAAAACTACTCGTTTCTAAAACGACAAGGGCCATGTTTGTAGTAGGGAACTCAAGAAATGTTTTCACTTTACTGACCCGTACCCAAGAGCTTCAGCAAAATGGCGGGCACTCGACCAACAACGTATGTCAATCAAACGTGATCGTATTACTCATTAACTGTTAATGTTTCCCAGCTACACGGAACTCTTAAAATTAAATACAGTAGCGGTAAAGGTATTCTTCATAATCAAGTAACTTCCTTAACATTTGGAAATATTGGAGTTGTTTTAACACAAGAATAAGCGCTTAATACACATAATTCAAGTTGGTCTAGTGGTTAAGGGATGCCCTGCCCTCATAACTCGGGGGTAAGGTGGCCGACTTGTGGTCGGAGGGTCGTGGATTCGCGGCCCGGTCCCTTCACGGCAGATTTTTAGTTCGCTTGTCTCACGCATGTGGACTGGGAATTGTCAGCAAGTTGGTCTAACTTGAGCTCGTCAGCGTCACAACAACAAAAACGAGACTTACAAAGGAAAGTTAAGGGTGCGTGCTAGTAATATAAAGGGTGAGGGTTCTTGTCCCCGTGCTGGCGAAGTGTGATTTATTTTTATAAATTGTATTAATACAATTTTTTTGTAAAGATATTCTCTTTTATTAATTCATCACATTTGTTTTCTAGAAGAAAATATATAATTTTATGCACACTTTTCAATACTGTAAGTTGTGATACAAGGCTATCATTTGTAATATTACAAATATATATTATGCACGTATTACAAGGAAACTGTTTGTAGTTTTACAGGGGAATTTTGGCAACCGGGTCTCCAAGGATTTTTCTTGTAAAACTACAAAAAAAAATTTTAGAGTGTACCTACCCATAACGTGTTACACCGAGGCTCTGTGGGGCCTTCCTGCCTTTATACACCTTAGCTTCACAAGCTTTCTTCCCGTTTGGCTGGAGCTTACGGCCAATCTGTGACTGAACATGTAGCAGTTTCTTCATGTACTGAGAAACAGCACGTATTGCTACTGCTACCGCCTGCCAATATACCGCATACTATACGGTCGTAGAAGATGAGGCTTCTACGTGCATTTCAAGTGTCAGAAGGCGTACGATTCAGTCGATTCGTGTGCAATATAGTCTTCACAAATGGACAAATTCGCTACTAAATAACACTCTCGGACTAGTAGCTGGGAAGACTAATGTCTGCAAGAAGACTCCATCTGCAAAGAAATGAGAACTTGATATTTTGTAAGAAAAATATGAAGGTTCTTCAGACCAAAATGAAGACAGATAGTGCTGATGAGGACGATAACGATTTTCTGGGCACTTCAAGAGATTTCTACAGAGGGTTTGTTATGACCAGGGCCCTGTTTCATAACAATAAGACTTGTAATATAAGATGTTTAATCATCATAGTAACTAATATTATCAGGTGTTTGTTTTATGGAGTAAAATTTTTTTAAAATGAATTTAGAAGTTATAGAATCAATCTTAGTATATCGAATAAATCTGTTTCGTAGAGAAATTGCAATATGTTTGAAATCACTGTTAAAGTCATCACTTCTAAAATAAGTTTTTACATCACACTACAACTCAGTCTTTGGAATCAATTTCATTGGGTGATATTGTTTATGTTTGAAGTAAACTGAGTTATAAAATCTCCAAACAAGCAAAAGAGAAGATAAAATAAGAAAAACTCTATAAACTGGAATGTTAACTGCTTGAGAAGTTTAGCGCTACAGATACAAAACAAACTCGTCTAAAAGCATGGAATGAAGTTCATGATTATGCTTTATCGATGATTGTACTTGGTTCTAACCCTAATTTTCTTGGCTGTCTTATCACATGTTGCTCATATTCACTACTGTCACTTGTATTGACCATTATTTTTCTCACATTTAGTAAAGAACGCAAAACATTTTTATAAATAACGCAACCTAAACGAAACCCACAATACTTATGAATATTTTAACATGCTCTTTAAACTTATGAAATTAGTACTTATATCAATAGTATATATTGTAACGTAAGGCAATTATTCAAACACTATTTACGTTTTACTTATATTATAAAATGACACTTGATACTGCTAATTTGTTTTATAAGTTTCTATATTTATGATACAATACATTTATAAAATATACCTGTCTTAGGAGTGGGAAACATATAAAAAGAGTTTGCTAATTGTCATGAAACAAAACGATTTTCTTCCTTTATGAAACATAAATTTATAAAGTTCTTGTTTTCTTTCTAGTTGTCTTAAATTAAAAGCCTATAGTAAAATTCATTTTATGAAATAGGCCCCAGAGATCTGAAGAAAGTGAAAGACAAGGGAAGTGTCTTAGAATTTTCGAAGATAGTGATGAAATTTTGATAAAATCGGACTTGGTCACTTTGCAAATATGCGAAGAATGTTATGTTATGTTTGAGGTATCTTCATTCTTCGAGGAAATGAAGTAAGGAGGGTTATCTGGAATGGCTCGACAAGGTATTGTTCACTACCGGCCTGTACCTCAGAGATGCAAAGTTCTATTGTACAGGAAAAGTACAAAATAAATGTATTTTATAGTGATTCTTCTATTTCTATCTTCGGTTGATGCACGCTACAGATAATTTGGTCGGTACAGTAAATTTTGTCGGAATGACTGGTATGGCTGTTATGGTCTCTATGTCTGGTATGATCGTTCTGAAGTGTGTGTTCGACGACTGTAAAATGCTTTATAAGATAAGAAGCAGATATTTTGGTGCATTCCCAATCGAGTAGATAATGGTCTAATTGCAAGCAGCTGAATAACTAAAGTATATATTAATAAATATTTACATAAACAGTGTGATTTCCTTCTTGTTATACCTTTATGCTTTTATGAAAGTCTTCTAAATGCAGTGCTGCAAGAGCTCGGCGGTGAAGTTAAATTCTGACGAAAAAGTGTATGAAGAAAGATAAAATAAAATGTGAGATCTGCTTGGAGTTGTCTGAGATCTGTTTGAAGACTATTCGATGCTGGTCTGAGTTAATTATTTTTAAGTCCGTTTGAGGTCGAATGAGGTTTGAGTTCAACTGAGGTCAGAGGTCTGTCCGAGTAATACAAGAGTTATTTTTTAGGTCTGTTTGATGTCTGTCTGAGGTATGTTTGAAGTGTGGATGAGGTATGTTTGAGGTCTCCCTAAGAACTCTCTGAATTCGATTGAGGGAAATGGACTACATTTGAGGTAGGCGCGGGGTTGATTGGAGTATATTTAAAAGTATGTTTGTAGTCTGCATATCTGAGGTCTGATCCAGGTCTATGTCGCTTTGGGGTCTGAGTTCGATTGAAGCCTGTATTTGTGAGGTCAGAGATCTGAAATCAATCTGTCTCCTTTTTGAGTTCTATAAAATGTTGGTGCGTTTCAGTTCTGTATTTTCCAGGTCCATCTGAGGCCTCATGTGCTTTCTCTAGTTAATGATACATAAAAATTCTTGTCACTGTTTGGATGCAAGTAATGTCTCACTGCCTGCAAATTTTACCAGGCTACAGTATCATGACACATATGTGAGGTAACTTTGTAGTGTTTCATCGTACAGTGTGTTATTTTACAATTAACTGGAAAAATTAATTTTTCGAATTATAAAACTTAAGCCTTTTGAATAAAATATATGGCTTGAATAAACTGTAATGGACCTAGTAATAAATAGAGATAATTTAATATGATTCCGCAGTAATTTGTCAATTATTTCGGTAAGAATTAAAAAATGGAGTTCTTCATTTCGGACGTTTTTAACTTAAGTAAAGGTAAATGATTCAATACAGGTAAATATAGTATTATGCCTTTACATTCCATATAATATCTCATCATTAATAAAAATTTAGAGTTTTCAGAATTTGATGGCAATAAATTATTAAATATATTGATTTATTAATCTTTATTATATTATTTACTAAAATATATATTACCCGTGGGTTCTACATGTAGATTCACTGCTTAATAGAAAAGTAGTTTTTGAAATCGGGCGGAAGTAACAAAAAAATTGATTTGGTATTTTAATTTAAATTCGAAGAAAAATGTTAAATATCTTACAAGTATTCCAACAGTCAGAACTTGTCCTGTTAACTGGAGTTTCTACAATCAATTAAACAAGCAGTGTTGCCATTATTGCTTACAAAAGAAAATAAAAATGTTAGGTGCTCTGCACTGCTAAACAACAAAATGGCGAAACAGCAGTGAAGTACTGCAATTGTACAAGGCAACACAGTCTCCGTTTATAACCATACCATGGATATTTTTTCCACATTTTGATATCCAGCATTACAATTTTTTTTCGTGATTATCAGTATATCTAATTGTAGTTTTACCGAAGAATTTCATGGTTATGATGTTCATTTAAACAATTTTTGAGAGTTTCACAGATTACTAAATACTTGTCCGGTTGGCAGTCATACAGGTCTGGAGCTTCCCAGAACCTGTACGATTTCCAGGAAGCATCCTTGGCTGACAGAAAACTCAGAAGCTCAGCTCTGCATTAGTGGAAGTTGTCTAGTCCCGATATGGCCCGGTTAGTTGAAGAATCCAATCAAACCAAGACGAAGATACGGAGGAAAAGATGGGTATCACTATGAGCCTTACAACAAGTATTCCCAGATGGCGTTAGATAAAAATGTCAAGTCCCTTTCTCATACAGGATACGAGAAACCCATTTGCTGAAAGTAGCTATGATCTTTTGGTACTTGACAGCAAATGGCAGGTCCAGCATTACGATACGGTGAAAAAATTGGATAAGACCAATATGAGTTAGGCGGTACGTGGGTGAGGGGCTTAACACAACAAAACACATCACAAATCTTATTAAACGGCAATGGATATATGTACGTCTCCAAAGAAAGATGGTTTATACGCAATAGCAATAATCTAATGCAACACAGTTGATACAATTTATTTGTAGCTGGCAAGTTTTTCGCTACTAAAATTATCACTCGTAATATTTGGATCATATTAACATAAAATTCGACACTGTCCAATGTAAACTGTCATACAATAAAAGCATTCGATCCCCATTGCTAATACACTGAAAGTAAAGAATTTTCTCCTCCGCCGTTCTTTGGAAGTCATTTCTCCTGAACAGAGAACACTTAGAGATGTGCGTGTGTGGACGAGTATGTTACCGGAACTCGAGGATGAACCTCTCCACACGTACTGCCCCCACTTCTCTTCAAGTGATGTCAGGTATATTGCCCTACTGGAGTGCTCGGAGAAGAACGTTCGTTCCCCTTTCACTTCGTAAGGACGGGTGGTTGGAGGATGCTGTACACAGTAAAAAATTCTTGTACATTACGAAACTAGTTGTCTAAATATTTCTTTTAACATTGCACGTAAATCATTGTATCTTTAGAACACATTATTTTGTCAAACATACGGAATTCTTTATGATTGTGTCACCATGATTATATCAAACTCAAGTCTACAGCAGTTGGTAGTTCAAATTCAACATTAATTTACTTTTAGTGTTACAAATATAATCTTACCAACTAGTTTCAGAAAATTCTTTGTAAAACTTGAACAAGTTTTTCTCAGCGTAGGACGTCTCATGCAAACTAGCCACGCATCCTGTATCATCTAGAGTCTTTCAATGCGTAAATGTCTGGTACACTGAGGGCTGTATCGTTGTTTGTGATTAAGAATTGGTGTCACCCGCCATATTGGAATCCTTTATTTTTTGTTGATTAAAGTTTTTTAAAGGCAATTAGGTACATAACTTCAGCCATTCGCCTTGCCTTGCACTACAAACATAATGCTTGGATTACTGTTTTGACATTTTCATTTTACTACAACTAACAGAAAGTAAAAATTTTAGTTCCAATTCCAACTCTACTTGTTACGCCTGCCGAATAACACAGGGTAAAGTTAAGCAAAAATATGGCCGGAAGATTAAAAGTAATATCTTTTAAGCGAGAAACTGCCAATAATTGACCTGAAACTAAAATTACAGAGCAGAAGAAAACATTCTTAGTAAGAAACAAGTCCGGCCTTTCATTGGCAATTTTGTTACCAAAATTTGATAAAAGCAATATCCCTGCCCATAAATGCGTACAACTTAACATATAGCCTACATTGACAGGTTTACGCGTTGTAAAGTTGTCTGTGAGTTATAAAAACGTTTTCCAAGTCTTAACTTGACTTATGAATGCAACATATAATCAAGTATGATGACCTCCCGCGACATTCATAGTGTTTTTTCAAAAGTTTGATTCAAAAGGTGGGAAAAAATTGCGACTACACTATAGCAGCCACCTAGCCAGGTGCACTGCCAATAAAGCGAGGCACATTTTTGCTCGTATAGTGAACATAACGTATATACCATGCGCTGCGCCGTGGCGGCCTGGACATAAAGGCGACCTACAGGTCGATATAGCTTGATTAAAACGGGTAGGTACTGCAGACGTATTCTTATTACTTGCACCATTCACCCTGGTCGAAGACGCGTACAGGTTGCATTAAATCGTTTCCGTGTAACGCAAGATGGTCATGTCATAAATTGTATGGTTATGAGGTATTATTTTTTAGTGACATATAAAGTTTCAAGCATCTGTTGTGCTTAGTTTTCGTCCCTTGTGTCGTCTGTCTGTATTTTATTAAATACGTTGGCACATCATCCCCATCTGCCTCATTGTGTTTCAAAACACGTATTGCTGAATGATTTACAAATGCAACAAATCTTTTCCTTTCTGCGATATTTCTGTATTTTACGTAAAGCCTGTAAACTAACAAATCCTGTAGTCTCCCCATTGCTTGTGGTTAAAGAATATTTCCTCCTGCGCAGTCTGTAGAGATTAAATTCCAACGAATTTACATCTTTATCTTTTAGAGTTATTCGTTCACAGAAAATTAGCTTGGAGGACTTTTCTATCATTACTTTAATACATTAACAAGTGTACGACTAACTGTGGATAACTTATTATAACTGAGCCACGGATAATGGTACCCTTTTAAAATCGACCTTTAAAAAATTCTGAACGTTACCGAGTCAATTCTAACGTAAATCCTGTTTGCCACATCAGCACCGACGGTAATAACTTATCAGTAATATTAACCAATGTTTCAATGACAGATTATTATAAAAAGCCATTTTCACGGTATAATTTTTTTATGTGATGTTTAAATTGGTAGTCACCAATTGCTTGTTGTTTTACTTTAATTTACCAAAGGCATTATTTAATGGTGAAGTATTTGTAATCTTAACAGTTTCACGGAATTGGTTCTTTCAGTCTTACAGCCAGGGCTGCCAGCAATTTATTTTAGACTATACGACTTATATTCTGAAATTATTCGAAACCTGGGATGGTTATACGAAACAAGGCAAAAAGGTAATACCATACGTAAAATATTAATTGGACGTTTTTACAACTTAGACAAAATGATACAATTTTTCCAGAGCAACTTAATAAATTTTACGATGCCTCAGTTTAACCAACGTCTACCCATGACAGTGTAATTGCATTCACAACAAAAAAAAATACCTACACAGGTTACGAATCCCAGATAGTTGACCCTAACAGTATGGACATACAAGGTGACATTTTCACACTCGCCACTTACGACTTACTGTCAATATAACTGTTTTTGACACGCGTTACCTATATTTTACATATGTAAATGGCTTAAACTGAGTGATTTGTACAATATTGTACGGGGTTTTTACACTATACAAAGATGATACAAAGGACAGTCAAATTATATTGGTTTCGTATTGAACTATACAATTTGAAGCCCTGCTCACGGAAGTGTAAATTTTACTATGTGCTCAAAGGATATTTGTTACATTTTTTAAATTTTTTCTTCGATGCGAAGTTAAGACATGCTGATTTCTAGTACACTTATTTGCCTAAAAGTTTATTATCATGATTAAGTAATTAGAATGAACCACCAGAGGACAGGAACACTGACATGCGAAAACGTAAAGTAGAGTAATACGGCTAAATAAAAATTATGTCTTGATAAAAATTCAGTAAATACATATTTTTATAAACTAGTAAAATTGTATATTTTTAAAAGTAAAAAATATTTTAAAAAATTTGGTGGGTAAGAGTTGTGGCTCCTACCACTAGATATTCCGAGAAATCCGATGTGCATCGAGGTCGCAAATCAAACACCAGTCGGTAAGAACTGAAGTCAGCGGAGACAGGTGAGCTGGTTTCGATGGATACGCAAAGCCTTTGGTCTTGTTAAGCTGGGGAACCTTGCCCGAGTTTCCTGGGTACCTCGTGTGTGGACTCGTCGCTTCTCTGCAGACACGATAGAATCGTTGCTTGCCTCTTGGGACACACTTGCGAGGTGCTAGGCGCCGGACTTGCCTGATGCTTCTGTAGGTCGCTTGTTCCGAACCCACTAGAGCCAGGCTGGTCTTCCACCAGACCCTCGGACTCATGTTCTTTCTGCCTTAATCGAAGCAGGCAATGCCTCTCCGTGCTCCTGAGTGGTTGGACTTGTTCTGTTTTTGGCTTTCTTGATTCATTTTTGCTTTTTGGTCTCGGCTTGGTGACAAGTTTTAACTTCTCGGTGTTGCTGCTTCCACGTTTTCGACATAAATAATATGAATCAAGTACTCAAAGCTAAAGAATTTATCGGGCTGCATTATAGTATAACTGTATTTCCCGAATTCACAACAAAAAATGGTTATTCAGTTTTTTTAAACCGATGGTCTGACACAGAATCGTGAATTTGATCACTAATTTTGATGCGTCACCACAGCAAGTGTTATTTATAGATCAGAACGGTTTAGTCTCCAGATGGTTTGCACGACCTTAAGCCCTCGAACGACACATGTGCCACCCTGGAGCGTGGGGAACTGACTGAGCTAAGTGCGTCGCCGAGGAACGTGTTTTCTTCCCACGCACTTTGGAGCGCAGACACCCCCGCCTAGCGACAGACCGAGAAAGACGTTTGTTCGAATTTCACGTCAAGATGGGGTGGACTGTCTCATCTACATGGCCGTAGGTATTGTTACGTGACAAAGTCTATGTTGCATTGAATTCTCGGAGTTGTTGTAATCTATATCGGTGCTTTTTGCGTTTCCGCTGATTATGTCGTTGTTTAGTCTTAGTCTCGTCACGTGATGTAGCATGTGATTATGACGCAATCGCCACGTCCGCATTTCGCTGCTGCGTACAATTGTCAACTACTTCTTCTTCATATAACTCCGGAATGGATTGAGGTAGCTGAGTCATCCTTTCAGTATTAGGTTTGCCTTGTCGAGCACTATTCATGTTGTTAATGTCATTAGTGTCCTTTTCTCCTAACTCGTAATTTTTAACTATTTTAGTTTGTAATCTGCAAATAAAATGATTATTGGTTAGAAAGTCACTATGTGTGTTTATTATTTATGGTTCTTGATTTAGTTTTTAGTTACTCTTTTTTTTACGCGTACACTGACATTAGAATTTCTCCGATCGGATGAGCCGTTAGTCGCTGCAGCAGTCTCAAGCATAGTAAACCACTCAAAATCAGATGTTCGCAGCGCGGCTCCCACCGCGGCCTGATAACGTCAGAACGATAAGTTTATGTGTGAAGCATGAAGCCAAAGGACCGACCTATACTGTCGTACATTTACGTTTAACGTTCTGCTTATTCTCACTGAGTAATTACCACAGACCCGAGAGCAACATTTCGTGCCGCTCACTTTCTGCTCATAAGGGACTGAGTTATAAGACGCCAGGTCAAAAACAAATTAAAAGCGATGAAATTACATACTGTATATGCCATGTACGCCATACTACTAATACATCGTTATAGGCACAACACAACTAGAAATTAAATGCGAAGCTAAGATTCGTTTTTATCTGAAAAGTTAAGAGAATTAAAAATAATACCATTAATATGATAAAAATACTGATGAACTCTTGATAGTGCGCGTGCACTCAGAAAACCTCCCCCCTCCCCCTCCCCATCCCCTACACACACATGTGCACATACTAATCACACATCACACAGCGGTTTTCTAACAAAAGCCAAGTCACATAAGATGAATCACTGCAGTCGCATAAGCCAAAAAGGAGTTAAATATTATTAAATATATGCATATAACTAAAAGGGTATTTTTAAAGGTATAAAAGCATTTTTTCTGAAATCCATCTATCTACTAGCCTCATTTTTAATCCACGGAACTATATAAAGCTTTGGCACCTTTTAAATTATTAATTTAGGTATTATCGAAACTCTCCACCCTGAGACATGCTATTCCAGATTCTAGTGGGTGTGACAGCTAAGAGGACACAGTGAACGAGTTGTATTTGGGCACAAGTAGATTCCGTTCACCAAATGGACGAGTATTTTTAGAGCAAGGTAATAAATAATGAAATAAAATGTAGCGAAGATATCCTATAAGAAACTTTTTAATAAGATTATCTTTTGTAATTTAAAGAACGAAATGAAACAAAAACGAATAAGCAAAGAAACGAGCAATGAAGTCAGAAGAAAACTAATTAACACCAAAAACTCAAAGCAAGACAGACACACTGAGGTGAATTCGTAATATTTGCACAAAACTGTAAGACACAATGACGACACAGAAGTACTCAGACGAACTACTAGCGACGTTTCGAGAAACTGAAAGTTTCTTAAATTTTAACAAACTTCTTTGTGGGGGTTTCTATGAATTTTTATAACGTCCGTTGATTACTGCTAATCACGATTTGTTTTCAGAATATGTTTCCATGTCTTAGTCTGGGTTTCTTGTGACGGCACTGTAAACAATAATACATTTCCATTTAATGAACACTAATTTTGCTAAACCGCATAAAGGATTCTCTCAAATTTTTCCTTGTTAACAAGGCACATTAAGAAAATATAATTTGAATATTTGTCATTAAGAGGGACGTTTAAACGCCGTCTTGGACTTTTATATTTTGCCATTAAGTGACTTTGTTAAGGTAGAGAACATCATTTAATAATATTTTCTTCTTGTACTATCGCTTCTGTAGTTAGTGAAGATATTTGGGTGGCTCTTAACATCGAGGTCCGAGAGTCAATGAGGGTGATGTGAATTGAGTATGGAGCAGCGCCGGAATGAAGGGGCAGGGGGAACGGGAGATTCCCAAGAAAATCCGTCGACCAGCGGCATCGTCCGGCACGATTCCCACTTGCGAAAATCATATGTGGTTTAATTATTTATGTCCACACACGTGTTACGAATAACTTTTGCGGTAAATTACTTGTGCCCACGCGTAATTTCATTTAGCGAAAGCCGCATGTCTTGATCTGCAACCGTTTAAGAAATTTTGGGGCTGTCCACGTTAGGCGGACCATCCTGTATGTATAGCAGACCCAAACAACGCGTATAAGGTCACCAGATTGTTCCTACCACAATATGTATCTTACCAAAGATATTTGTATCTCAGAAACACTTGCAGAAGACAAGCCCCGTAGGCTACCAACATCATACAAGACACACTAGGAAGACACAAATCAAAACTACCGCTAGCTACTGATGAAAAAATAGTTACAGAGATTTGTGGGGAAATAAATGTGATTTAATTTAAAAAAATAAAATAAATATTTTGGTTGAAACATTATCAATCAAAGGAATATCTGTGTAGATACTAATTATTGTGTAGCAGAACGTTTTTGTTTTCAAAATTCACTTTTCTTTGTGTGGCCGTAACTATGAGTGCATCCCTCTTGTACGTACATCTTATTTGCTATTCAAAATGTAATTAATTATTTTCAGTTTCTTTAAACTATTTTTAAATGTGTAAATCATATTAATAATTAATCTTCTTACGCCAATTCAGTTGGGAGAACATAAGACTTCAGTTCAGGGCTCCGTATGCATATATGTAGCGCAACTTTAACTAACTGACTGACGATAAAATATGGCTTAACGTAAGCCAGATTAGTTTCTCAAAAAGCATTTATTTTACGGGTGTAGTCTCTGTATCGAAAATTCTGTATACTTAGCTTAAAATAATATTTTTGATCGCTGCAACCACTCTTGATATATTCTGTAGCTGGTTCCGCTGGTTGTGAGCCTTAGTCTTCCCTCTTAAGGCCATAGCGCATTAAGAACGTCACTATAGTTTTTTGCCGTACCACACACAATTGCAGTACCTAAAACTTATTTATATCTGTGTAGGTAGCGCGTGCAGACTTCAATTATTCCTCTTCAGATGTCGCGCGTCTTCGCCCTATCGGCATTCTGCATTACGGGACTCAGCGAACTAACCAGTAAAATACATCATAGCTACCATAGCAACCAGCCAACAAATTCCTCTATGCAAAGCGGCCCACATAAAAAATAACCTTGGGAATGAAAACAGAAAGACTTCCAAACATAATTACATGGAAATACGTTACCTGGTGTTAAAACAACTTGCAATTAATAACATGAATTAGAGCTGGAGTAAATAAAATGTATCTGCCACAAATAAATAATAAATAAAATTAATAAATAATATGTTGGCATAAACATTGCAAAAGTAAACATAACAGGGACAGGAATAAGTAGCGGTTATTTGAGACGTTACACTATTAAAAATTATTATTATTACATAGAGTGCACGCGAATACGGTGCGTAGTCACTTTGGCGTATAATTTTCTAGACTTGGTTAAGGTTGAAGTGAAGCAACTGCCTATGGACCACAGCACCCGACTATACAACGTGAAGAACTCATAGCAAAAGTAGTACAGACACCATAAAAACTGTCAGGAAAATGTGATTTATGCTGTATATTAAATAAGAATGTATATATTTTGCAACATTATAAAATATTTTACTAAAATATACTTTTTAATTGTAAAAAAAAATAATCGGTTTAAACAGACTGTATTTTTAACCAAATTTAACCATATTTCCATGATGGATGCTTCAAAAAGCAGGATTCGCGAGAAAATATTTTTCATGGAATATCGTCATAATGTTAACAATGATTGTGTGTAATAAAATTGTAATAATAATGTAGGTAATAATTTTTATAATGTATTATATGTGAGTCTTTTTCTCACAAATATTTTGGCTGAAACTGACGTAAATAAAGTTAATTAAAAAATTGATACGATACATTATTACTTTGATTTTACTACACATGATCACAGTAAATATTTTTACTATCTTTCTTCAAGATGATTTTCTAGTAAATTCTGCTTTCCAAAGCACCCAAAACGGAAATTCGCTTAAATTTTGTTAGAATGCGAATTCTACCGTTCGAATAATGTTTTACATTTAAAAAGTATATTTTAGTAAAATGTTTTATAGTGTTGCAAAATATATGCATTCTTCTTTCTTATAGAGCAAAAATCACACTTTTCTGACAATTTTTATGGTGTCTGTACTAATATTTTACGAGTTCTGCATGTTGTATAGTCTGGTGCAGTGCTCCATAGGCAGTTGCTTTACTTCAACCGTAAGTTTTGTTTGCCAGGACAGAGGAATATACTAAAAGTAAAAATTAAGCAGTGCTCCAGAAAGGTGGAAGAAACTGCGAAAGGAATAATTGCGGAACGCATTTTTAACGTTTCCGCATTAATATATCAAGGCTGAAGATGAAAGGACTATCAGAAACCTCGCGTACGAAATTATTTTCGGTATCGCACTTCAATAGATTGAGTTTCTCTGATTTTTAGGCGAGAACTATGTCAGTCGTGAGCACCCGCGAAGAAAAGGGGCGGGTGAATGTGTGAAATTTGTTAAGATTTCAAATAGTATGCACAACTGTACGTAAAATTTAAGCGAGGTTTGTACGTTGTTTTCGCATGGAAAACTGAGATTAACTGTATATATTCTCTTTTAAACCATGGCAGTCCTGTTATTTACATTGAACATCGTCATTTTCTTTGATGTACGTACTGCAGAGCTGAAACAGCAGTCAAGGTGAAATTTTGACTGATTTTTTTTTTCACGTGTAATTCCCTCCCAGCACAGCCCTCTTCTACACATGCTCGTAATCGCTGTTGGCAGCTAATTCGTGCAAGCTTATGGAACAGTTATTAGCGTGATCCGATAATCCCGCTGACAACATGCATTAAAGATTAAAACGTTCCGATTCTTTTTTGAAAATGGCCAACACTCGATAAATGGCGTGTATTATATTTTTAAAAAATTACAGAACTGTGGATTGGAGAGTTGGGTGGCGCACTGAAACTACGCGGGAGGCGAAAAAAATTTCTTCCTCAAACTTGTGTCACGACAGCGTTTTTTGCAAGTGTTGGCTGCCTTTTGCGGTTTCACGTGCATGAGGCGCTAGCATAGGGAAGGTATGTCTGCACTGCTACCAAAGTATTGTCAACAAGTTTCACCTTAGGTCCGTTACGCACGAGTCGTGTTTAAAAGCACGTTCTTTAAAATTAAAAACGGGACAGGTTTTCATATGGAACGTCGCGCAGCAGTGGTTCAAATAAGTACAAAGCATATATTGGCTCTCAAGACCTCGTTGTTGAAAGCTGATAAGATCCCTCAACACCATCATCGAGATGTAAGAGTATGGGAAAGATGAACAACACAGACGAAATAAATCCAAAGGATGAAAATGACCATTCAAAAGTGGGGTCCAAGCACAGCAGGGCAGAAGACAGAAACGTCCGTTCGACAGCTGGCATAGGCAAGTTAAAAGGCAGTCCTCTGTAGAGGATACGATCACTCCTGACTACGAAGCAGGATGTAAAACCATAGACTAAAGATGAGGTAGGCCGATCTCGCTGGCTGCGCATAACCAATCTCCTTGTCCCAACATTGAACTGTTTTTCTGCCAACACGTCTAGCGAAAACGGCGTGGTTTGGATTTAAGGTTAGAAAACTGATTTGTAAACAAGTGCTTAGAGATTTTTTATATTTCCTCTAACCAGTTGGTAAAGTTTTTTGATTAAATTCAAAATGGTAAAGGTATTTTATTAATATAATAGTGTTTTGTCATTTAAAAATTAAGATGTAAACAAACACGTTCATCACTGTTGACCATGTGACTTTGACAGTTGTGTGGGATTGGGTTAGGTCAAAGTTGGGTACATGCGCAGAAGACGAATAGGGAAGCTCCCTACCTCATATTTTGTCTATGTGTAAAACGTATGTTCGTGCTCAGTATGAGGCTGTCGACGAGCTTCGGAGTCGTTGCTGGCGACGTGCTGCCAGGCGTCTGACGATAACGTCCTATGTGTGTCCCATTGGATTACTGTCCGGGGACCGTGCAGCCCAATCCATGCTGTAGCATGTGGGATACTTCCACGTAAATGCCAACAGTTTTGTGTCATAGCTGAGACTTCGTGAAAATAACCACAAGCATACCACAAACAGAAGCCTCGAAAGATCTAATTGCGTGTGACCTCAATATAAAAGGGAGAAACGAAGAGGCTGAGCTAAATTCCCACTTCAGCATTCTTACACATGCATAAAATAAAAATAATAATTATTAGTACATACAGAAATAAAGCAAAACGTGATTTAGAAATAAATGAGCAAGAAGGTGTATTGATAAATAAAATAGATCTGATATTCGTGTGACCAAAAATAATAATTTTCCTTTTAATAAGAGTGATAAACTACAATAAAAATTTCAAAAGTATATCAATAACTAATAAACATATTATTTTATCTTTGGTTTTGAGTAGCCTCTGTAAATGCTAAATTCACGACTGGTAAATTCACGACTACACTCCTGAAGAAAATGTTGGGCCCCTAGCCAGCAGGATAAAAGGCCACATCGAGCGTCCACGTAGTGTGCGGGTCTGTTTTTTTTTTTTTTTTTTTTTTTTTTTTTCCATATGAGACATCATACGGAAACATGACGTCGTTCAACATGATGCATGCTGAGCAGTAACTTCCACTGCAAGGCTAGGTGTATACCACGCTCGTGCCTTATTCTTCTTATACGTCTTCTGGGCATGCCTATCGGTCGATTATCACACCTTTATCAGGCTTGTGACATAAAATTACTTTTTTTGAGGATCGTTTTTACACACCACACGAAGAGTGGCGAAAGCTCATATTCCTATGACAAATATGCAGTCACTTGCGAAATGAATATCATTCGTCGACATACCTATCTGCCAGCTTTCAAAGCTAACGAATGAGTATTTTTTTCAAGGTGTGAAACATTTCATGGCAATGAGTGTGTTTGTCTAGCTGGTCCGATTCGAAGCAACCATCTGAGAGATCCGTTGTTTCGGTTTGCCTGTGTCGAACCAAAATGCGGGACAGTCTCGCGTTTATTCAGTGAGGTGTTTATTAAGGCGTGTATCAAAGACGGCTGGCTGAAGTGTTAAGGGGATTCATCAAACTCAGGAAATGTCGACTTGGGCTTCGCTGACAGCTTGTCTCGGATCCGCGGGCTTCATTTGAAGGACGCTGCCACAACAGTAGCTGTCTGTCTATCCTGCATCCCCTTCTACCTTTGCTTTCGTCATGCTCCAACTGCATCGGATACATTTTCCATTACCCTCCAGCAAAGCGTGAAGCACTTTCGTAGTGATACATTACACTCCGTCTCACTCGTATTTTGAATTATTTTATTTCCTGCTGATTTACGATTTCTAGAAAATTCAGAAGTGCGGCTGTAGTCCTTCAGATGTTTACCTTACCTTGCAATATACAGGCAACGTACGAACTATTATTAAGTCATATCATTGTCACAATTTACGTAGTATAAAATTGAAAAAATATTCTTGTTTGTTCGATTGTGACAATTATACGTTAACAGTTAATGTCAGTACTACAGGATAAGGTGAGCAGCTAAAGAAATATATACGGATTTCGAGATTATCTCCTTTAAGGCTCACATCAGCGAGAAATCAAATAATTCAATGTGAAGTCTAAAATTAAAAGATATCCAGCAACGATTTCAAGGGATAAAACATTATGGGCATTTAGTAATAAGTAGCCAAGCTGTACCCAACCGCTTAGCCCTCCTAGAATTTCAATTTTTTTTTGCCAAATCAGAAGTTGACTTTTTCTCTGTGGCTTCGCCCGCCCAGTATTTTAATTTTTGTGTTTCTCTAATATTAACATATAACACAACTTTTTATCGAAGATCTTTCCTCTTTATATGCCAATTTCTCATTGAATTGTGTGTGTGTGTGTTTAAGGTAAAGATTAATCTGTTTCTTCCTTTTGTTAGTCAAGCCCTGAATATGAATTTGCTAGTGAGATTGTTGTTCGAAACACCAAATTAACCCAGTATTCCGAAGCCTGCGATACTGCAAGTTTAAGGAATTCAAATAACTGTCTACGAGTGCTACTTCAAAATCTTGCAATACTGCAAAATATATAATGGTTTAACTACTTCAGCGCAGCCTATTTCTGACATAGGGTGATTGATTATATACGTATTGGCTGTAATTGAGAAATATAATAAAAATGTAACAATGTAAGGCAAGACAGCAACGATCTTGACATAAAATCCGTCTAGGATAAACAAGTAAGAATTAATAATAGTTTAATTTGAACCACTCAAGTTCCTGTAGATTGAAATCAATGCTCTTATACCACCAGATTTAAATTATTTAACTTAGGTGTGCCTGTACATTTAAATTATGGCGTCCCAGCTAAATTCCATGGAACGTTATGTAAGTGGTTTGTTTGTGGTGTGAGAGTGAAGTGAGAGAAAATATATTAATAACTTTTTCATAATCAATTTTTTTTTAATTTGAATTTCATATCTATCAATGATTAAATATATATTACATATTTACATAAATTATTGTACATATTTCCCTAGAACATATTAAACACTACTTTCGGCATCATCAACTTAATTCAAATACAAATATCGCGCATGTTGATGATTGAGATTATCTTATTTTCTAACTATCTACTACTATTTTAGATCCAAGAAAAGTAGACAACAGTTATTTACTACTTCAAAATACTAGCTAAATGAGAAACTTGAGTATTTAAGTTCCATCAGAGGAGAATGGTAATTATGGAACATGCATTACTCTCAGGCATAAATTTAAATGTAAGTTTTCATTTCACTCTGTATCATTATATAACATATTATATTTCTCATCTTACTTTGCATATATGGGAACGTATACAATTCTTAATATGGGTAGAGATCTGTAATCTTACTTCACTCATTACAGATGACCCTCCCTAGTATTGAAAATGTTGAACACTGTGTTAAAAATCTTCAATACTACTAAATAGTATAACAGCATACTACTAAATTGCAATACTAATAAATTGCAAGATACTCAAACACTTTGACAATATTAGAGTTATTAGACGTTATGTAGCATTTGCAATTTAATTGTAACTATCGATTTTTTTCCTTTCCTCTAAAAGAAAAATACATTCAAATCCTTTTAACTTTCATCATGACATTTCTTGGAGTTGTGGGTTAGAATGTAGTGAATAGTCCAATTAAACTTAAAAGTACTGCATGTTTTCTTGCTCTACCCTTCTGCATCCGACCAGCCTTCTTCACAAGGTCTTGAATACATCGGTGGTTAACTGCATTCTTAAGTCACATCCCTGCGCCCACTCGTAGTAGTCATACCGCTACTTCGCCGTCGCAGCCATTTTACTCCTCACGGGAACTAACTGGCAAGACGAGAAGCATATACATCCTTGACAATTATTACATATCATCACATATGCTTTCTACCACAAGATCTTCGCTTCTCCAAGATGACTATAATGTCGACGTTCCTTTAAGTTTTAAGTTTATCAGTGGTTGAATTACATTATAATACAAAGAATAACCTTAAGCGTCGAATAGTCATGTGTTTAAAGCAATTCTGTTTTTTTTTATTTGACTTCACACATGGGATTTATCATCGGTTTTTCTTTCCTTTTCGCAATTTCCAGCTATTCTTAATAGAATATATATTTTTCTTGAAATAGCTTTATTTGCTATTTCACTGACGGAACAGTTATTTCTCATTTAGCCATATACTAGAGTAGCACTTCTAACAAAACATCACTTCCCTTCTAAAATGGAAAAAATATGAAGATCCTATCAAACCACTAATGGTTAGTATTGGTTTCGGGAGCGATTACTCCAGCCCTAAGCAACGCAGAATAGAAAATATCTAGCTAAATCTAAACAATTAAAATAACACTTATTTATCCTAAGAAAATTAACAATTTTATAGTAATAATGAATTCAATAAAAGTACATAATCTTAATGACATTCACAAAAACCAAATCTCCTTATAATATTTATATCAGAATGATTCAAACATTTGACATACAACTGTAGTCAATAAACGAGACACTGGATAAAACAAAGAGTGATGATCAACTTTGAATAGTTATAAGAAATAACATGGGCTACTAAACTCATTATTTAACAATAATATATTCATTAGATTCAACATAACTGTATGGATTAATTAAAATTATAAAAAAATTTAAATTCAACAAGCGATCACCTGACCAATCTGACAATATCCTAATGACACACATTACCTCATGTGTGTGTATATATATATATATATATATATATATATATATATATATATATATATATATAATTATCACAAGACTTGTTGCCAAAGAAAATATTTCCTTGAAGAATGATGAAAACTTGAGTTATGAACACATTCAAACTTGATAATAGTATCCAGAAACAAAATAATATCAACACCTTGCTAGATCCATTAATATTCATAAATATGATCAATTATGCAGCTACTAAAATTGTTTAATTTACATGCATCTGACCTAGATCCATCTAAGAAAATTCAAATTTGAATGACTTCACTATGAATTAGGTAGTTAGAGAAGTAAGAATGAAGGTTATTTAAGTTTTGTAGAGTACTACCTTCTCTCTTCTACCTCTTACAGACCATAATGGAGAATCTTGAGATCTTGAAAACTTGGAAGAACTGGAAGTTCTTGAGAGGTGATAAATATTCCTAAACATTTCGAGTGAAATTTGGTTTGTAATGTTGTTGTATTTCCGTGATCACAAAGCATGGAAAATAGTTTTAGGTTCTTATTTCAAAACAATAATATCCTCTTAGGTAGTTTTACATGCATTTTAGGTTTTGGTTAATATTTCAAGACAAACATATTCGTTATTGTAATGAAGTATTTCTTTACAACACTGGGCAGAGCTAGTCATCAACTTTGAATGTTTCCTCTCGAAGCATGTGCAGCTTCAACGACGAAACATAATAACAATCAATGCAATAACACAAGAGCAATTGGCTCCACAAAAAATATTATACAGCATAAATACATAAAAACCAAATATATAAGACACATAAATTTCAATAGTCGTGGAAGTGTAAATATGTCGCTTGATCATTGGCATCGTCACATTCAGCTCTTTATTAGTGCGTTACTATAATTACTACTTCAATAATCAGCTAAAAAGTCTTGTTCAGTCTCATTGACAAATTATATTTAAATTTTTGGCATGTTGTAGCTCCTTAACTGTGTGATGTTATATCTTCCTGCTGGTTTGCCATCTAAAAGTTAAACTTAATATAAATTCTTGTGGATTGTCGCCTTCACTCGAAGTGGACCTTCATATAGCAACAACAGTTATCGGGTTACATTCTCCCAAAATTAACTGATATTGCAAGATCGCCTTAATACGAGATCTCCAACATTAAAATAACTCATGTTAGAAACGTTCTGATATTTCATTCTGGTTTCAGCTGCATGGTAAAATCTTGCCATAACTAAATCAGAAATTTATGTTTGCATCTGGTCTGGATTACTACTTTATAGTTGCATCTCTTCATTACTCATTTATGGCAGAGGCTAAATTAGTGGTTCCGAGCGCTGCTATTCTTAAATCTAAGTTTTTCTCGTACCGTATGGTACATATATTAGAACACGGAGTATATGGCTTACATTTTATGAATCAACTTGATCACGAGGAGTAGAATTAGAGGTTATGTTAAAACTTGAAATAAGCACATACATTCCTTGAAGCTTATTAGTTAACCTTTCTACCTTTCGTTCACTGAATTTATCTATTGGTGTAACTTTGTCAGGTTCTTTTCAAATGGAGTTTTAGTTATACCAGCAGCAGCTTCGGTTTGAGACAAACAGTTTTATAAGTGCCTGTCAAAATATGATAGATGTTGATATACCATTTGTAGGATGTCAGAATCGTTAGTAGGGGTTGCAGGAGATGAAATTCGAGAATTTTTACAAGACATTAATCTAGAATCTACAGCGGTAATTTGCGCTTCAAGACGGATGGATTGGTTATCTAATTATAACTGTCATTGCTTGGATGTAGAAGCCAATTAATTTTGTATGTCAACTACGCTGGCATTAACAGATTATCTCCGACTTTGTGTAGCAGATCTAATTTCATTTACCTGAGTTTCCCCTGTAATTTCTAAAACATTCAACTGCACTGTTACTCTGACTAACTCTTCCGAGTGTACCCGACTTCGTGTCTTCAGTGTATCAACCTCAGACTGAATATTCCCAATTGCGGTCGCAAGTTTACATACTTTAATATTCTGTACATTTACACTTTTCTGTACAGACTGTAGTTTGCTTTGTATTTACTTATTTTCCTCATTAATGATGCTTTTAACCTCGTTAATTATTTGAGTCTGAAGTGTGTGGCCCAACTGTTGCATGTCAGTTTTGACTTGTATATCAGTTTGTAAGTCAGCTTTGACCTGTTTCATATCAGTTCGTAGATTATTTAATTTGTTTTGTGTTCCAGTATGCAATTGTTGCATCATGAGAAACAATTGATTCATGCCTACCTGAAAATCATATTTTATGATGGTTGATTATGGTTATTGGCCACACCTGCCTGTGAATTGCTTTCGGCCGCTGTCACAGTAAATGAAGATGTATCTCCTTCACTAATCTGTGTGTGGCTAATAACTGAATTTTCTAGATTATACAATTGCATTTGGGCTTGCTCCAAGTTCGCTAGTTCTCGCAGAGAATTCCTGGGGAAATAACCTCCCTCCTCCTACTCCATACCAGTGTTCAAGAGAAATTATCTAACCATCTCGGCCACCAAGTTGCGGCGCCAAATTTTTTATGTAAGTGGTTTGTTTGTGGTGTGAGACAGTAAAGTGAGTGAGAATATATTAATAACTTTTTATGTTATTAAAATTTTCTTTTAATTTGAATTTCAAATCAATCAATGTTCAAATATATATCACATATTTACATGAACTATCGTACATATTTCCCCTACCACATATTAAACACTACTTTCGACAACATCGTCTTATTTTAAATACAAGTATCGAGCATGTAGATGGTTGAGATTATCTTATTTTCTAACTATCTATTACTAAATTATGCACAAGCAAAATATACATTAGTTTTGTACTACTCCAAAATATTAGCTAAATGAGAAACTGGAGTATTAAAGTTCCATCAGAGGAGAATAGTAATTTTCGAACAGGATATGCAATCTGTATACAATCTTAGTACTCAACCTTGACCATTTCTTGTTGATAATCTCCGGCTTTTGCAAAATAAAATAAGCTCTCAGGTTCCTCTGAGGTTTGATTCTCAGAACATTAAAAAAATTTAAACATTACCACAGTTCTTCTATATGATAGGATCCTTGACGTAATAAACAAACATAAATACGTATGTTACCTCTTCTCATACAATCCATATTCCTTCAAGATTTGTATTAAATATCCATGATCTACGATCATATGACTCCAGCTCTTGAAAAATAGCATGTTCCTTTAAACCACACAAATATAAAAATTATTTGACAAACTCTCATATTCAATTAACAATTGCACAGAGAATTACAAACAGAACAAGAAACATAACCCATTTTACTCTCAGCACTATGCATAGTTCAAAGAAACAAAATTACTATCAGGCATAAATTTAAATGTAGGTTTTCATTTCACTCTGCATCATTATATAACATATTATGTTTCTCATGTTAGTTTACATATATGGGAACGTATACAATTCATAATATGGGTAGAGATCTGTAATATTACTTCACTCATTAAAACGTAAACACTGAAATGAGAATTTTATACATACATACATACTTGCATGTGTGTATTTATACATATATATGTGTGTATATGTATATATACACAAATACATAATATTGAGCACCATTAAAATTGAGGGGGGGAGGTGGTTGTATTAGGCTCCACCTGGGCTACACTGTGCGCACACCTACCTTACAAGGAATATTCCATCAAATCCTTCTAGTAGTTTTGGCGTGATGCCGGAACTGAAAGACAACTGAAGAAAATTACATGTTTCTGTTTTTATGTACTTAAGAAAGCGCGTAAAAAATATTTATAAAATATTTAGCTATTTACAATCGTTGTATAAACCGAAACATTCTTTAATAGTACACGTAAAGAAAACTTCCAATAATCCATGTTGAATGATAGTCAAATTTTGACTATTATTTTCTTTACTAATAAAACTTTGTAAAGATACAAATAAATTTTACCCTTTATTTAAATTTCACAATAACACATATATTGGTAAACATTATAAGTAATAAGGCATAGCAGGAGGAGCAGATGGAGCTACCGAGCGATTGAGTGATGGAGCTATGGTGGATGATATGAGAAGAAGAAGTTGTGTCACTGGTATGCCGCTGTATATATGCTTCATATGGTCTGCGTGGACGAATGTTTGAGGTATGCTATTTTTTTAGTGGGTGGCATGGTTGGCATGTATAAGAGGTTTTGGTTGGTAGAACAAGTACAACGGGTGGTGTCTGATGGCAATGGTGACATGTGAGACATGCTGGAGTTACGATTTTTGGTATTTTTTTTCTCAAGTTTTTGTGATTTTTCTTGGTTTGTAGTATTATAAGGCGAGTTGGTAGGGGGTGGGGTGGTTAATGTTTAGAGTGGTGGGATTAGTGTGAGGTTAACGTGACATGGTCTTAGATGTTAATTTTTTTATTATTATTATTATTTTTTTTTTTAGATTTTTTGAGATTTTTAGGGATTTTTTGAAATCTTATTTGTTTTTTTTTTTATTTATAGGTAAAAGATTAAAGGTCAGTGTCAAAGCTTTGGTTTAGAAGCGTTAAGGAATCCCCAGAAATTGGCTGAAATTGGATTTCGGGGCTTGTTTTTTGTATGTGAGAGGCTTCTACCGTTTTGAGGGCAAAATCGAGAATATTTTAGGGAAAAAAGAAAATTTTGAGGTAAATTTGGTTGATTTTGAGAGGAAAAAGGGAATTTCAAGAAGGCGGCAAAATCCCCTGAAGGATTTTCTTGGTGAATCCTTTTTTTTGGACTGGGCAAAACGGTAAATTTTTAGGGAATTTTTAGGGAAAATGATCGTTTTGTGGGTAAAAGCATATTTTTTGGGGAAGAAACTAATGATTTTTGGGTAAAAACACGTGATTTTTGGGGGAAACACATGATTTTGTCAGAAAAGTTTCAAGATGGCGGCCAAAATCTATCACTCCGAATCCTGGAATCCTGTGCATGGAAAAACTATGCCTTATTAGTATTATGTGTTCACTTCAATGTTTACATCTGTCAGTTTAGTATTTTCTGTATGTTTATATTGTAAATGATGGAAGGAATTTTATCACAGTTTTATTTTAATTATCTGACATTAATTTTCCTGAATGTTAAGTAATTTAACGTTTTAATGTCGTATATTTATGTAATTACTGAAATTTATTCCATTTATTTTCTCCTTGTAAAACGAGATTATTGTATACATATAAGTTAGGCCCAAAGGGATCAGTAACGTTAACAGTGTGTAGATAAGATTCACTTTTCAGGAAATTATTTATTGTTTAATTTTGTTAATTAGAAAAGATTTACATATTAGCATGCCCAGACACACGCACGCGCGCGCGCGCTCTCTCCTTATCCATCTCTATATCTCTCTTTATCTCTATCTCTCTCTGTATTTCTAGCCCTCTCTATCTGTCTCTCTAACTCTATCTCTCTCTGTATTTCTTTCTCTAACTCTCTATATATCTATCTCTCTATCTCTCTCTATATATCTATTTCTCTCATTATATTTATCTCTATATCTATATATATATATCTATCTCTCTCTAAACATGACGGCTATCATTTCATTAAATTTTGTCGCTTTAAAATTTTAATTACATTTTAATTTTGGCCACCCATCCTAAAGGCAGGGCGATGGAAGAGAGCCATCACAAGTTTGGTAAATGTGCACAGGCTTTAGAAGCAGCCTAAAAGCGCCAGATTATTAATTTTGGCGTTACATCAAGATTGAAGATTGTGCTAAAGGGACGCTGATACTACCATGGCCTAAAGTCATTCATACAATAAGACTGTATGATTGGGTATGAGCAAACGGCATCTTCCCACAAGACCCCCTCTACCTCAATAGTTCGGGTTTTTCACCTCTGTCTCACTCCGATGTAATATCAAAAGAACACATTTCCAATATTCTCGAGATAGAAGGGCCTCGTTGTAATATTTTTAACTAGATGCTGTGCCCTTGAAGCGCAATTCACCATCACTTATTTACCTTGCGCACACTGGCCCTTACGTACTGAATTACTGTATGAGAAGTCAACAGGTTTTCTAACATTGAAAGTATGCTCATGTTTAACGTCTGGCAATTTATTAGTATAAATACATACTATGTGGAATACACTGTGAATAACTAACATTTAAACCATATATGAAAATAATTAATCATTTGGCTGTTCTTTCAAAGCGTACGTTAAAATATCTTTTAACAGTTTTTGCAAAACACACAAAAGTTCTTTCAAAAAGTACGCTGCTAAACTATCTTGGAACAATTCTCGCAAAACGTACATTAAAAATATCCTTCAACAATCCTGGCAAACCACTCATAAAAAATTCTGTCCAAATGCATGCTAAAATATCCATCAGCAATTCTAGCAAAATGCACGTTAAAATATTGATTACAGGCACAGTTAACATAAGTTACAATTATTTTCCATTTAAATTGGGGAGCCGTGGCTGGCTTGGTCATACAATATAGGTTGCACATCAAATATTACATTCCTTGTTAATGCACCGCCCTCGAAACATGGGGGCGAAAGCGCCACCACCATACCTTTGGCACTAAATCAGCTGGAACCCCACGACGATGGAACACGGGCTCAGCTTGCAGAGGGGAAAACCATTAACCAGACATGGCGGTGTTGAGTCGCGCCTCACTGCACGATGACGCATCCGGCACCCGAGTCAGCTTATCCTTAGGTCCCGCTGATTCTGCATAGGAAAGCGGTCATGGCAAAATCCCTCGTTGTATAACACTCACTGTCCTTAACATGGCCGTAATCTTTTCCGTTGGAAACTTTCACTGCACAGCCATGCACGGCGTCGGATCCCGCCGGCAATACGTCAACTACGGGACAGACAAATTTGCGTACTCCAACACGCGGCGGGATCGTTTACAAGGTAGGCTTACGAATTCTTCACATTCGCATAACTTCCCATTATTAAAGGCTGTTCATGGTAAAATGAGCACTTTTGAAAGCCCTGCTTAAGATATACTTGTATACACGTTGTGTATTCTTCCACCTTATGAAAAAATTAGCACTGCCATTGGCTTCATCACTTTACTCATGCGTCGGTCAAGTGAAACTGTGAAATTACAAATATACAAATCTGCTCATTTTTACACTTCGGCGTATTAAAAAATACAGAAAGCAAAATAAGTAATTTTGAGTTATCACAAATGGTTACCTAACACATTTTGTTCGACGTTATTATATGGAACTACTTCCCCTGCAGCGTTACCAACTTTATTGGGCGCATGTGACTCTGTGCGCCTGTTAAAATATGTGCAGGTAGGGGCAGTGGCTATTTTCTAAAGTTGATTTCAAAAGTGCTCACTTTATCGTGAACAGCCTTTAACAATCGCGATCACTTTCCACGGGGTTTTATACGCAACAAGTCAATAACCGCCCCGGTGTAGATCGTCACAAAGCTCTGCCCAACCGACACTCAAACAGCTGTATAACCGTCGTACCCGATGGTCGCGCCTCGACTCTCACACTCCTCATACTGATACTGCTAGCGGTCGACTACGGCGGACACCCACGTCATGGCCTAGCATCTAGACCCGCGCCTACCAAGCCGCGACTCCCCTAACAAGGACGTTCGCAAAACTGCATGCCTAAAGGCTGTTCACGATAAAGGGAGTACTTTCGAAATCAACCACAGAAAAAAGTCACTGCTCCTACTTGCATATATTATAATGGGCGCACAGAGTGACATTCGCCCGCTAAAGTTGGTAACGATGGAGGGGAAAGTAGTCCCATATTTTTACGTCGAATAAAAAGTGTTAGGTTACCATTTGTTATAACTTGAATTATTTCTACCGCTTTCTGTTTTTTATGCGTCTTAGTGTAAAAATTAACAGATTTTTAAAATATTTACTTTTCTAATAATTTTACAGTTTCGCTTGACCGACGGATGAAAAAAGTGATGAAGCCCATGGCAATGATAATTTTACATAAGACAGAAGAACATACAACGAACATACAACATAGCAGATCTTAAGCAGAGCTTTCAAAAGTGCTCATTTTACCGTGAACAGCCTATATCTATAAAAAAAATTAATATCGATATAAAACGTATTAACAAGAATATTTATATACAGCATACAAATTTATATAAAAAATACATATGAGGCCAGCCTATATAAATAACAAAATTACTACGTGACACAAACATATGTATGAAAATACGGTTGTTACCAACTTTGGCATAAACTCGCTAGATTCTAGAATTAGAGAACCCTGTGATGATAAAATCGTCACAGCCATTTTTTTTTTGCATTTTAAAAACCGTCCAAATAACTTAAACGAAAGATTATGAACTGAAGAAATTTTAATATTTTCCAAAGTAAATGACCCAGAGATCCTGTGATCGAGTCTGCCTTTTGTAAAGCTAGTCGGAATGTAATAATTATACTCCACCATTTTGTTCAAGTAAACTGAACTATCTACTGAAGATTTTATCAAGACGGAATTGTTTTAAAACTGAACTCATAAATTTCGTTTCACCTTATGACGGTCTTGAAATTTATTAGTTCTGAGAGAAAGAGAAAGGAAAAATTTTCTTCCTCTGAAGAAAAATTAATATTTGAGTCACATTCATTATCATTATGAAATACAATTGGAAACAAATAATTGATACTAATTATAGACGTTAAAGAGTGTTTAATGTTAGTGTGTTTCAATTTTTTTTCCTATTAAGGTAGCAAATGTCTTATGTTGAACCAGGCACATAGGCCTAGGTGTGCTTTTTGTAGATTTTGAATTTCGTTATGATTTAAACTGTATATGTTGTGTTGCATTTTGCTATGTTCTGCCATTGTCTATCTCTGCATCAGAGGTACAAAGTAGGATATATTTTGATTTTACTTACTTTTTGAAGAATATTTAATATTTCTAATAACTCGTGACTTTTTACAGTGTTTAGGCCTAATGTGGTGTTAAATGACCAAATGGGTAAGAGAATGTTATTTCCCATAATTCGCGTGTGTCAGAATTCTCCACAGAGAAATTAACGGTACCCTATGTACTAGGCTTATCTTTCACACAAGCACTCATTTACACTATGCAAATACCAGCCACACAAGTAAATCCTTTTTTAATAACATTTCTATGTACTCTTTTAACTGACATTATAAATCGCTATATTATTTCGCTGGAGTCGTGCTGAAATACTATGGCGTCTTTTGTTAGGCACTTCATCACGTAAGCTAGCAGACTCTGGAGTGAAAATGCTCAGCAGATTTATGACTCCTTATAAGGGCTCCACTAACTTTGATTGGGACACTAGAACAAGGTCGCGCGAAGGGCGACATTGGCTGTTTTTATATAATACGTCATACTGTACGTGCAATTGTGCGTCCCTCTACGGTTTCAATTTTTTCTATTAAAATTTCACATCAAAAATTCCAAACCACATATTGAATGTTGTACTCGTTTTCACTATCAAAAAATACACTCAATAAAAGTTTAGAAACACGTGCATTTGTATTTTGTCCTGCAATAATTACGACACTGCCACGCGCTTTCTCTATGTTCATTTTGCGCCTTGTAAGTAATTAAATTGTGTCGTCCTGATGCAGGAATCACATAGCCCCGACAAACTGTGAACACGAAGTCATGAAGATATGGTTGCCATCAAAATCGAAGGTCCGCCAAACCATAAGTTATGAAATTTGGATAGAATATTGGTCCAACACGTAGATGTAGCCGTCATCAGGGGGTGGACAATACTCTCCAGGACTGCAGGACATCCTCTTCATCCACAAATAATTTGGCTCGGCAGGGCACTAGTAGCCACTACATGCTTATTTCAACAAACTTTTTTTTACAGCAGACTCCATTTCGTGCCCTCTGAATTAATGTTCACACAAACATTCCAAGCAAAAACAAAAACCTGTGCCTGATTACCTTCACGACATCTGCACTTCTCCGTGTAGTATAAATGACACAGATTAACTGTAAAATGTATAAATAATTTTTCAAGTGTTCATACTGTAGCTTTATCACAATTATTTAACAAAAATTGAAAGACATTAAACATAGATATTTAAGCAGAGGATCGTACTATTACGTAGTTTAACATGTGAACTATTGTCTGATAAAATGAGTATTGAGCGAAATGATAAGTAAGAACCAACTGTAAGAGAACTACTTTCAACATATCAATAACAAAAGGATAAATACTGCAGTTCTTTACCTCGCAGTTGTAACAATGTTTAACACAGCCGCGGCAAAATATTCAAGTGCATTACGTGTAATGTGTTATTTCCTGGAAAACAAATATGTTAACGTAAAATAACCGTAAGAACTATCGTCAATTCAGGCATTTTTAAAACGTCATGAAGCTGATCTAAATAATGTTATAGCCCTAAACTGTGAATATTCGTATGGAATGGTTTTTGAAATATGACAAAATTCTTTGAAAATTTGTAAACAGTAAAAAACGCGCATTTGACAGGTATAAAAGTAGAAGTCACATTTTAATGTTTAGGTGAAGCGAAAGTATTCGAACACATGTAAACACGAACACAATGGAATATAAACATCGATTTTGATAGATACTACATGGTAGTCACATGGCAATGGTAGTTTACATTTTCCGGAAGGATACGAAATGGGCCTGCAAGTAGATATTTAGCAGGGCTCCGAGAAAATCTGTTCTAGTCGTGAATGGACTATAGTTATGCTATCTCAATACTCGTATATAATAGGGGCCGCGGTGTTGTAGTGATTGGACTACTTGACTCCGATCAAGGCGCCCCCGTTTTTTCGTATGTGGAAATCGTGCCGGACGATGCCGCTGATCGGCGAGTTTCTCCCACTCTTGCATTCCGGCGCTGCTTCATACTCACACCGCTTCACCCTCATCGGCTCTCAAGACCCCAATTTTTCAAGAGCCGCCGTTATCTCCTCACTCACTCGTATATAATGGTATGGCAAACTTGATAACAATTTCTTAAAATTTTTGAAGTGAGGCTTGGAAATACAACAATCTTTATTTCCTTATGTATGGCGAGACTAAAGAGTTTCATAATCGACTGGTAACTGCCTCGGCTGCCGCTTGGAAAGGGGTTTTAAAATATTGTTATAGGCTGTTCATGGTAAAGTGAGCACTTTTTAAGGCCCTCCCAATAGCCTTTTATCACTAATAGGTATATCTTATTGCAGCATCAGGCATAAAATCTCGAGGGTGGTGAAATGTATACGCTGTGTTTATTCGTCACAAAGTAATATTTATATTAAAAATCAGCAGGAAGATGGATATAGGATGAAAGTAAAAATTTATAAGTGCCTTAAAAAGTGCTCACTTTACCGTGAACAGCCTACAAATACATAGTCGTTGAGCCAGCTCGGCTCGAACACACGACTTCCCTAATGCCCGGCAGGCGATATACAGCACGCGCCACGCACGGAAAGTGCGTCACCGAAATGAACCGGGGAACCATAGCACCGAGAATGAGCGAGTGAAGAGATTTGGAAGGCTCTTAAAGTCGATGTCTTGCGAGCCGATGAGGGTGATTAAGGTGAGTATGGAGCAGCACCGGAATGAAGGGGCGGGGGAAACGGGAGATCCCCTAGAAAACTCGCCGCCCAACGGCATAGTACCGCACGATTCCCACATGCGAAATTCCGGAGTGACCCGGCCGGGGATTGAACCCGGATCGCCTTGGTGGGAGGCTATCGGGTTAATCGCACATCCACCGTGGCCCCAGCACGGAGAAGCGACGGAATTTAGTAGTGGGAGGACGGGAGTCCTTCGAGATACCCCACCTTCCATCATGTTCCCCATTGGTGTGAAAAACCAACAGCACCGGTATCGTAGAAGGGAAAGGATGCATATAGCACGTAAGAGAGTGGAGTGTAGAGATTTGGACGGCTCTCAACATCGAGGTCTTGAGAGCCGATGAGGGTGAAGATAAGTGAGAATGAAGAGACGCCGATATGCAACGGCGGGGGAACGGGAGATCCCCGAGGAAAATTCGCTGACCAGCGACACGATTCCAACATGCGAAAATCCGGGAGCGACCCAGCCGGGAAATGAACCCGATTCGCCAAGTTGGGAGGCTATTAGTCTGACCACCGCACCACCGCGGCCAATGCGTATGCAAGCTGCGTGGTAGCCACTCTCCGTGTTCTAAAATCGAACTGCTTTCGTACGAATAGCACCATCGAAACAAGCGTGAATATGATTTGTGGTTAGAACCCGTTTATGTAAGAAATCCCTCTGACCTGCTTTTAATGCAGCTAGAAAATATTCAAGTTAAACGAAGTATTTAATTCATACGAATTGGTTATTCTGCTGAAAACTCGTAAGTAAACATACACTTCAACATTGACCATGTGACTTGACAGTTATGTTGCGAATGGGTATGTCAGTGTTAGAAGACATGAACAGAAGACGGAAATTGGTCTAGATGAAGTATCGGCCATTCGTTTGTTTATATTTTATGTCTTAACGTCTCGTCATCAGGGGAAACATAAGAGACAAGATAAGCTGTTAATAATCGACGGTTCGGACGTTAATGGCGGGAAAGTTAAGTGGCCATCGCCCGTAGGAATGAACCATTCCAGCATTTACATGGAGTGATTTCAAGAACACGTGAAAACTCGCATTCAGGATAACCGGATCGGTAATCAAACTGCCGTCTACCCGGATAGAAATCTCATGCCCGGTTTCACCAACATCTTCCCCGATCCAAGATCGAATTGTCCTTGTTCCGAACCAGGATCGAATTTGATCTTGGTTACAATGTAAAAGTGTTGCACCAACGAAATTTCATGGTTCTGGATTTCCGATTCGTCGATCTTCGTTCCAAAGTAAGAGATCGAGATTAAGGATGAGACAAATTTTGCTATTGGTTCGTAATATATGACGTCATAGAAGCAGGCGCATTTCTTACTATAAATAGAACTGTGAGTGCGATGTTTTATCCTTTTTAAGTGAATTATTGGTTGTACGAATTTTACTGAATAATATTCAAGTACGTATAATGTTGTTTTGATTTCCCAAGAAAACAATCGAACATTTGTCGACGATGGTTTATGATCTCGGATCGAGATTTATAACCACTAATTTCGGCGGTTCGAAATGAACTCATCTCGATCTCCAGTCCAGCTCTGAACTCGAGTGGTGCAACAGTTTTCTGTGTCGATCTTATCCGATCTCGGATTGAATTTAGAACCACGATGGTGCAACCGGGCATTAGAACCGTAATCATAAGTGTGCGTGATCAACACAAAATGTAGCTGAAACTCAACTACTAACCATTTTAAAAATGTTGCGTGCAAAACATTTACTCAATTTTCAGCTGTCCGCTGACGAGTATTTTTAAGTACGGGGACATAGTCCATCTCGAATACAAAGTATGCACATGGCCCTTAATGTGTCACCACTGCGCGAACCTACTCTGTGTCAATGATTCGTCCAGACAGTTCTGAGGACCTGCGCGAATGCGCAGCGCTTTTGGAACACGACGTTCAAGGTTCAAATTTTACCCAACTATGAAAATGTGTTTGGTTTTTGAACGTCAGTTCACGTTAGTACATTACGTAATCCGTTTATCTTGACTGGTCTCCCAATTTTAATTGGCGACAAAGAAATAATAATAAAAAAAAACATTGTCCTCTTTCACAGAGCTAGGACCAGACAGTCTTCATTATGAGAGTACATCGGGCGGAGCCTTTGAAGTATTTCGGGGTCAACTGCTCACTTTTGAAACCAATATCTACAAAGAATACTTGCATATTGCATGTTAACGAAACAGGACTGGGGAACTTGTAGTGAAGGTGAGATCGATTTATAAGCAGTAGTTCCATGGCTTGGTTTCTAAATAGCATCATAGTGTTTAAATTAATGACGAATAAAATCTGTTTATCTTTGTATTGTTCTACTCAGGTGAATAACTAGCTCAATAACGTCGTGTTTATTTTTGTAATGATAGTGTGGAATTTTCGTCATAGTGCCGCTAGTCACCGTAATGTTAATTGCGTAGTTGGATAAAAAAATTAATGCAATTTCAGTTTGACATCTTCATTCCCACTAATGCTTAACAAACACACATTTCACTTTCGCTTCACCACCGCTTTTGAAGAGAAGCTTTGTGGTTACTCTTGAAGCTGGATCAGCACCACTTGCTGGACCTCACCATCCGAGCTGAGCCTGCGACCGCTTAGCTCATCCTTCAGTAGGCCAATTCGTCAAGACTTCCCTGACCAAGGCATCCGCCCCCTTGGCGTTGTCATTCGTGCGCGATGTTGGTGGGAGACCGGATCGTCTTTCGTCGGTCGCACGTTCTAAAGCATTTTATTTGTTTTTTTTTTTTTTATTATAATGTTGTTTATTGACAAGAATAATTACAGACAATGACAGGAACAACAACACAACACCATAGGTCACAATTACACAACACTCCAGCAAATATAACAGGCTGTTCTGTTGTGCATGAAATAAATCATTGGCAGTCGATGGCAGGAAATTAACAACTTGAGAGTAGTGACTGTAATAAAACACAGTAATAAAATGCGGAAATCAGCCAAAACATCAAATTGATGAAAAAATAAAAGACACTTAAAACTAACTAAAGAAACAATACTGTTAAAAAGAAAAATAATTTCACTGGTGACGACAAAATGACAAGAATATATACAGTTTATCCCAAACATACCGTACTAGCCCTTTTTCCGAGCATTTTGGGGTAAAATGCTTTGTAGGCAAATTCTTAAGGGCGAATTGAATGGCGAACCCTACATTGCCTAGAATCTGCTGGAAACTGGGGGAACGAAGGTAATTTCAGAATATAAAATGGAAATACAGTGCAAAATTAGTATCGATCAATATAGCTCGCAAAACTGAACATTTTGGTCTGGAAAGTGTGCCTCCGATTCGATGATAGCAAAAATGTCCCTGGCGCTGAATAGATAAACAACGCTTGAAAAATGAAACCAAAATTGTGTAGGATAATGGATGTGCGTAAAAATACTTTTTGTACCATGGTGTGTGGCATGATTGTTAATTATATGTTTGTTTTCATAAATATACAATATCATTTTAAATCACGATAATCGACCATGCTCAAAGTGGCCGAAATTACCTCAATGTCTAGTAAATAAACAAAACACGGTGTTCATAAATTATGTTGTAAAATCTACGATTAGCTGAACAACAAAACATTATACCGTGACCACTTAGGCAAAACTTTAATATTCTTCTACTACCATAATGTCAGACACTATTAAACCACTATTACTATTTAATTGTTTGGAAACGTGTTTAGGCAAACGGAACACCACGTACATATTATCTAGAAACTGAATCACGTAATATTTTATCAATTATATTTTCAATTATTTATTAAGTGTCCAGAGGTGGACATAAATCTGAGAAATGAAAATAATATCAAATTGTAGTTTCAAAAATAAATCTTTTAACTACCCCGCTTGAATTTATAGACAAAATAACTAACACACGAGGTAAAGAAAAGGGGATTCAAGCAGAACAAGCGAAATGAATTCCTGAAATACTTATGGGCCTGGAGACATTGAATATCCCTGGAGTTTACCCCGTATATTCTGCCTAACTTTAATTTTCAATACAAGCACGTATTTCGTGTATTTGACCAATGATTTAATAATTAATAAATAACAGATAAATATTCCGATCAAATTTTACGCCACAGGCGTCATAAAAAATGAGTTAAAGCAATTATGAACACTCTAAATTTGAATCAGTGAGAATTTCACGGTTTCAGTCAGTTAAACGTATCTGACTGATACATCAGTCACTTTAGTGAATTTAACTGATGAGCCTATGAAAAAATGCCATGTTTCTTTCACTGATTGATTCAGTGACATTCCCCACTGATTCGTCAGTCATATTTTTTTACTGTATACTAAGTGGCTTATTTTTTGACTGATGGATCAGTGAAACATCTCTGCTACTTCCTCTCCGTCTCTATTTTCGACTGATGCATCAGTGAAACAGCGTGTAAAAATGACCGTCAAACATCGTAAAAAAATGGCCGTTAAACAACGTGTAGTAACAACGAATAAACGAATAAAACTAATACAAAATACTTTCCGAAATATGTTTCGTCTTCAAAACGCCATTTTACGAGTGGATATGAACACACAGCCTTTCATTCCGTCTATACGTCTTTTACATCGATTCCATGTAATCGTCATTGCGCTCTGCATAAAGTTTTAAACTGTGTTTAATGTGGTGAAGAGTGTTCTTATACATACTATTCGTTTTAACAATCCTAACGGTACCAATCAAACAAAACACGAAAAGTATAATCATAAAACTTCAAACTACACAATTTCGCAGCGTCATTATAACATATTCATGTTCATCCCTTAATTTCAACTTGGTGTGGTGGCTCGGACGATAAAGTAATGGATTAGTGTCGAAAGATGCGCGAGTTCACACCTGGCCACCTACGAAACTTTTTTTTAAAATTACAGTAAATTGCACAGTATAAATAGTAAACTATCGTAAATACGTTTAATACGCGTAATTATTTGGCTACATTCAGTAAACGCATTATTTAATTCGCCACTGCAGTCGGCCGTCACTTATTCAATCAGTGAAATTTTTTCACGTCACTAATTCAATCAGTAGAATTTTTTCACTGAAACAATCAGTGGTTTTCCACTGATACTAAATGGAGCCATTTTCACTGACTAGAGTAGTTGAATTTCACTGCGAATCAGTGGTTTCCCACTGATTGGAATTTAGAGTGAAGTAGTTAGATAACGACGTGGTCCAGAAAATAACAAGATTAATAAATAAAACTTGGCTGAAACTTCTCCAGGCGAAGTCGTGAAGCTGGAAATAAAGCCTTGCTCCGGACGGCAAATAAAGAGTAGCTGGGCAAGTAGTTCTCAAACGAAGTAAATACTTGAAAACGTGAATAGTTGAAGACTTTAATCATCCAAAACACTATCTAAAACTTCGTCTGAACTTTGAACCTCTGGAACACAGCAAGAAAAATAATCGTGGAAATTGATTACTTGTTCCAGAGTCAATAAAACATGACACGTACTGCCGGAGAGAGACTGATGCTGTACCAGCCCATCTCGGAGGGAAGATGTGAAACTGCGTAGACTGATTGAAGATAAAACACAAAATTAAATCGCCTACATTTCTAACTACTATCTCTGCACTATTCTGCATGACGCTTCTACAACTAAATAAAATGCTACAGGGAAACAATCCCGCCTGCAGCAGCCTCCCCGAACACGGGTGTACACGGCGAATACGCCATGTCGCGACCGCGCCTGTGCAGAGTCAGGCAGAGAACAGTTAGCAATGGCGGAAGGATACAAAATTTCGCGTGGCGCGTGGGGACGAAGGTGACAATTTTTAGTTCGGCGCCCGTGTTCCTGGAAAGTAGGGGGGGTATCAGCAAAAGGGTCCACGGCTACACACAACTATGCTACAGCAAGAAATTAACGTGCGCTGCACCTCTAGCAAGTAGCGCGGACAAGGTACAGCGCGAGGCGTCCCACGCTTCACAAATGCAAGCGCGTCGACTAACATCCTGTTTGCAATCTGAGTTTCCTGCGGCAAGTGGCCGGCTTCCTGCCGGGCTTGGCAGCGAAATTTGCTTTGTACTAACTCCAATGCATGCCTACCAGACTGAAATAAAAATTACTGAAACAACACAACTGCCCGAACATTGTAAAAAAAAAAATCACGATAGGCCTAAACCTTATCAACCTACTGACACAATTACTTAGACACAAATATGAACGTATATGAACTTAATTAAGATCTGGAAAGTAATGTGCCAAAACTGTAGGAAATTGTTTTACAACAGCACAATTGTTACTGTAGTAGTGAGGAAACAAACTTTTGCTTACACTTACAATTTTGAAATAAGTAAAATATATGTCATTTTACAATTATTATATTTACTATTTGTAAATTGGAAATAATAGTTTTGTTTACAAATTATTACAAACACATTTGCTAGTTGTGTGTGTTTACTGTAATAGGTGTTCGAAATGTTTTCCACCTTGTTCTAAGCACGCTCGTGCCCATCTTCGTGCACTTTGGGTGTAGTCTATTCACGGTAAAGTGAGCACTTTTGAAAGCCCTGCTAAATTTCCCCTTTTAGCTAATTTCTATATTTCCAGCGCTTTCTAATATAAACAATACTATGTGGCCAATAAACATAGTGTATACGTTCCTCCACTCCCAAAATTTATCATCTAGAGCTGCCATAAAATATATTTATTGTTTGTTGATCGCTGTTTGGAAGGGCCTTAAAAAGTGCTCACTTTACCGCGAGTAGCCCCCGAAGTGTACCTGCAGCTGGCAGCGACCGGTATGCTACCTTAATTCGGTATTTCATTTCATCTCTCGTCCCAGACCTACCGTATCAGCCCTTTTGCTCTAAAACGGTGCGTCAGAGCTTTTTTTTTTGTTGAATGGAGGGGGGGGGAGTGGGGGTAAAATGCGTTGTTGGCCAACCTTTAAGGATCAAGTGAATGGTTAATCTTACATTGACTGGAATCTGCTGGAAACTGAGAAAACTTCAGGATTTGAAATGGGAATTTGGTACAATATTAGTAACGTCGAATAGAGCTCGCAAAATTGAACATCTTTTGTCTGGAAATTTTACTTGGTTTTTTTTTTCTTCGCTGTTTTGATGATATCAAAATACTCTCTGGCACACCGGATGCTGCATCGTGCCACGCCAGCCCAAATGATGCGAGAGGGAACTGTTGACGCTAGATAACATTATTTGCATTTATTTTCTGTTTGCGTAATTCATCATATCGAGCAAGAAACATTTTGGTGGTAGGTACACCGTGAAAGAGTTCTAGCATGGTTTCAATTTTGCTATGTTATTCATGCAGTTGTGGCGTATTGTAACGTACAGATATTTAATATGCTTATGGTGCTGTGAGAATATCGACAAAATGATCGACAAGCAGAGTGGGTTCATACAGAGAGGTATCAGTATCGACCACGCCAGTCACGACTTGTTTTTCACCTATTGGAAGTACGGATTCGCAATAGTGGCCAGGTGTAACCGACCCACAATCGTAACGATCAAGTCAAAAGACGTGTTAAAGACGATAGAAGTGCAGATATTCTCGCTGCAATAAATCTGGACACACATTTTCCTACTCTAAGAATAGCACGGAATTCAGGGGTGAGCACAAGTACCACCTGAAGAATTCTACACGACCGTGGTTTACATCCCTACTACATTAATGTCCATCAGGCATTAAGCTAACATGATTTTCAGACAAGAATCGCCTTCTGCGACTGGTTTTTAGATCAAAATCTGGTCTTCAAGGCTTCCATACTGGTGACTGATGAGGCCACTATAAAATCTAATGGGGATGTAAATATCCCTCAATGCTCACTATTGGTAAGCAGAAAACCTTCTTTGGTTACATCAGCAAGACAACCAGCACCCTTGATTATTTTGTATGGGACGCATCAAAGACATTGTCAAAAGTGCCTTACAATGAGAGATGAAATGAAAGACCTAATTAGTGTAGCATACCGGTCACTGCAAGCAGCAGAGATATTTCGGGGTACCCGAATTTCACGAAAACGGGCACGAATGTGCTCAGAACAAGGCGAAATAATTTGGAACACCTATTACAGTAAACAGACAATAAGCAAATGTTTTCTTTTGTAAAATTTCTAAACAAAAATATTTATAATTTAAAAATCGTGATTTTTTGTAGTGTTAAATTGCACAAATTGCTTTTATTTCAAACTGGAAGAGTAAGCAAATGTTTGTTTCCTCGATCAAAAATCATTAAAATGTATTTTTATGCACATTCTCTCGTCAGTGCCAGGGAAATTTTTGATATCATCGAATCGGCGGTACATACCAAAAGACTTTCCAGATCAAAAATGTTAAGTTTTGCGAGCCTTATTCAACTATATTATTTTTGCACCAACTTCCTATTTAAAATTCTGAAGTTACCTTCGTTTCCTCCAGTTTACAGCATATGCTAGGCAAAGTAGGTTTCACCACTCAATTCGCCCTTAAGGATTTGCCTACGCCGTTTTTTGAGACAAAGGGCTGGTACGGTAGGTCTGGAACATTCTGTATATAAAAATACGAAGCGAAAAACTAGTGTACAAGAACACTCAACTAAGAAGGGATGGAAAGCAAAAAATGCCTTTGCCCCACATGTGGCCATGTGTCTGCGGCAATTACTCACTTACCTTTGGTTGACTCACGGTACCTGCTCCATACTGCTCAACATACGGCGATAGATTTCCACAGGTCGGACTTCTTCCCACAGAAAGCAGATCACGGTATGCTGTTCTTCGATGGTGCAATCTTTGAGTGGAGCATCCATACATCTGACCTCATCGCTACCTGCCACTCGAATGAATGGAGGAACGCTGCGCTCGACCAGCTACCCTACATCCCACGCGCATGTGGTGTCGTACGTCAGCACCTCCTGTTGTTATCACGTAATCTCAAAATTTCCTTCACTTTTCTATTCACTGTCGTAATATCTGTGGCAGCAGTACGCGCGATTGGTGGAAGCGCCGGCAGAGGTAAAGCGAGATGTAGATGAAGCAGCGGCGGAGTGTTGGAGAGGGGGAGATCGGGTATCGTCCACCAGGTTTCCCACGTTATAAAATAGATGTTGAATCCGCCTGAAGTCAAACGCGGACTGCATGTGGGAGGCAGGTGCGCCAGGCCACGCGAACAACCGCGGAGCCTGGCCGATAGATGACTGAGGGCAGGAAAGAGCGATTTTGTTGTTGGCGATGGTGGTTAAAAGACCGATAACATGGACCTTGTTATGTTATAGTTTTGTTAACTCTATATTTTTTCTATAAGTTAGTACCTGTGTTCACATTGGAGTTAAGAAAGGATCGTCTGTGATAAGTTGGAATTTGGTTCTACCAAATACTCATTTCCAAAAATAATGATCACCCTAAAGTTGCCAATGCAGGGGCACGTAAATGGGTAGAGGTACAGGACATGGCAGTAAGTATGCAGAAAACATGAAAAATATTGCACCACACCAAGCATATATTGCAGGGTACCTATATTTGCAGTATGCACTTGGTGTGATTTTAGACCACCTGTAGCGCGGTGACAGGCGGCGATAGGTCGGGTATGGAGGCAGACAGATGTCGGATGTTCCCTGATGAAGATCTTGCTACAGCTGGCGCAAATGACCCTAAAATTCCGCCGCAGTTGCCGCTGGCCAACGTCCCGGTCCAGAATGGTCTCAAAGATTCTCGATGGGCGAGAGGTCTAGGGACCTCCCTGGCCTATAAAGCATGCTGACATCATGAAGGCAGGCCAGAGATACCTGTGTTATGTGAGGCCTGACGTTATCCTGCTGAAAAATGTATTTGTCAGGCTGCACCAGGAAGGAGACAACACATCGTTGCAGAATTTTCTGGACGTATCGACGTGCCATCAGGGTTCCTTCAATTACCACCAGCGGGATTCGGGAATCTTAGGAATTCGTACACCGCACCATGATACCTCTATTGGTGGCGGTTTGCCACTCTATAATGAAGCGTGGATAACGGCACTGGCCAGGAAGTCTCCAAACTCAAATTCGGCAGTCTTCTATTTCCAGACAGAATAGTGATTCGTCAATGAACATCACTCGTAGCCAGTTCGCAACCTGCTATACTGTATGTTTCCGACAGACGGTCACACATGCTCGGCGATGCTCAGGCCGTAATGGTAAACATCGAAAGGGACGCCCTGCGATGGCAGACCATGCTCAGCTAGCCACCTGGATATGGTGGACATGTGTGTATCTCCAATTGCCGTGACATATCCCTGGATGGAGTGCAGCGATGCTTGTGAAGTGCTTACACCATGTCGCCCGATGAAACTATCCTCTATGCTGGTGGTCCGCCAAGGTCAACCCGGACTTTCTGGATGGATCTGTGAGCCCTTCTGTTCCCACTCGTTCAACACTGACTCACAGTGTATAAAGAACAGTTCAAGTGACGAGAAATGCGCCAAAATGTCCAACCTGCTTGTTGGATGTCGACAATTCGGCCCCTCTCAAACTCATTCAGCTGAGCAAAGAATTGTCGAATGTGCCGTCAGGTCATGCTGCGTGTTCACTGAACTTGGCTTTATATCTCACACTGCTACTTAGGCCTTATTCAGTGTCTTCAGCTATGAATAATGGAGGGACATTGCGCATCCGCGCAAGTAAACCACATTAAACGCAAATGGAACACATGTGGGGCTATGACACCTCAAAAAAAAGTTTTGTACCACCTGGAGTGCTGAGGTACTAGGATGCATACGACCCAAGTGACAGTATGGGATGCAAATACACACTCTCTATAAATAATAATACGACTGATCGGAAGAAAACACAAATGAATAAGGAAAACAAACCATATTCTTTGTCAACCTGCACCCACCGAACAAACACGGAACTCGTACTTTGCTTCTTACTATGGTGTTACGCCACCCCATGCAGTGAAGCATAATCTGGCCCTTCGTGGCATGCTGTCCACAAGCCGTTTGAGGCTGTCCTTCTCTATTCTATCTCACTGTTCGACAACCACTCTCCGGCGATCGGCCAGGGTGAGAGGTGAATTCCTCTTTCGTCGCACTGCCTATTTCAGCTGGTTCCAGGCATTTTCAATTGGATTCATGTCTACAAACACCGCAGGGCATTCCGTCCGATTGATTTTGGCCTCCCTGAGGAAGTCGCTAACAAGATGGGTGCGGTGCAGGCGCGCATTATCATCTTGCAAAACTGACCTATCGCCGATTTGTTGCCGGTATGGCTGAAAAATGAGCCCGAGGATTCTGTCCCGGTATTGTACACCTGCCATATTGCCCTCGACGACGATGAGTGGCGTCCGACGTCAATACATAATGCTGCCCCAAAACATGACATATCCACCACCCTGTTGGGCCTGTAGGACTGTGTATAGGACTCGTCTGGCATTACAGCGCTCTCTTCAAACTCTCCTCCGACGATTATCAGCCGTCAGACACATTCCGCACTCATCAGTGAAGAGGACCTGACGCCATTCTGCCAGGATCCAGTCCAAGTACTCCCTTGCCCATCTGCACCTGCCGCCACAATTTTGGGATGTACGTGCAGCTGCTCGCCAAGGACCTCTTTGTGTAGATTGTCTCTATGAAGACGATTTCATATTGTCTAAGTAGAGGCAGCTCTCCCAGTTGCCCAGTAGGGCATTATGTATTTCGGTTGCGGTGTCTGCTCGGTTCCTGCGAGCCATGATTCGCACGCAGTGGTCGTCGGCTTCTGTTGTTGACCGTGGACGACCACTGCGAGAACGATCTGCAACATTGTGTGTAACACGTTAGCGTCTGTATGTCCGAATGTCACTACAGTGTACACCGACGAGGCGTGCAATTCGCCTCACGGAGAGGCCTTGCTGATACAAAGTCATTATGGACGTACGAACAAATGCGGTAATGACTCGTCAAAGCATGTCTCATGCAGCTGAACAGGATACACACTGTCTTTGCATGCTGTGTCCAAAGGTTAAGTAACAGTGCATTCTTCCAGACTGTACTGAGATTGGGTGCATTAAGTCCACGTACACATAACAGGTGTCGTTACATTTCATTCAGATGTTGTTTTGTAATGCAACAACTCTTAAAGCGAACATCCTTCAAGAGTAAACAAAAAATACTGGCGGTGCGAACTTTTTTTGAGGTGTGTATGTGGCAACATTCGTTGTACTCGAGCGATTCGTTCATAGTAATCAATTTTTTTGCAAATGATTGTATTTTGTAACTGGGATCTGAAAATAAGGCTAGTGTATAAACATGTGTATGTTTGCAAACTTATATATAACCAGTTATAATAATTAAAACCTTTTTCTTTACATGACAATAGTAAATCTAATATCTCACATAGTTTAGACATCAATTTGCAGCGAATTATATTCTTTTATTTCAGAGTTTTTCAAATAGCTAATTTGTTTATCATTTAACTACACATAAACAGAATTTTACTCCAACATATGTTGTAATGACAGAATTTTATTCATCAAACCCCTTTTTTATTCGGAAGTTGGTTGGAATAAAAATGAATACAGAAAAAACGAATAGAATAGGCCCTTGAATCTGACTGGCCAAAAGTACGTTACCTTTACATTATTTTGAAGTTGGGTCAATTACTCGCAGGGGAAATGTACCTTTGTGTTGCTCTTACTTCACTGTGAGTAGGCCTACACTGCTGCGCGACGTACACATGAACACAATGAGTGAAGTGGAGAAGTTTAGCGGCCTCTTAACCGAGGTCTTGAGGACCTACGATCGTGAAGCGAGGTTAGTATGGAGCAGCACCCAAATACAAGGGTGGGGGAAACAGAGACCCCCAAGAAAACCCGTCGACCAGCGGCATCATACGGCACGATTCCTACGTGCGAAAACCCGGTTCGCCTTGGTGGGTGGGGGATTCCTAGATGTTGAATAGTCCTCGGCCCCATAAAAATGGTGCGTGCATATTCAACTGTACGATTCTGTTAACAGGTGAGGGGGTATCCACGCCATCCCACCGCAATTGGAAGGAGCGCAATCTCCTTCTGTTGGATTGCATTCAACTGCAACCAATTAAAAAACAAAAGTATGGTGACTGACTTGAGATTTGGACCTGGCCGGTTCGCACAGGACTGACTTACTCTAATGATCGAAATGGCTTAAACGCTCACCGATGTGGCTCATGTGGCTTGCATGAAATGTAACGCTGGGCGCTGTACATACTGTATGTTGATCTGGAAGCTGTCTCCGGTATTCCCGTGAGGGTACAGGCACAGGAGATTCTGCCCGCACGCTGTACGACATATGACGTACAGAAGACCTGGTGGACGGGGCCAAGCGCTCTAGTCACTACACTACCGTGGCCCCCTGGACATAATGACAAAGCAAAGTTAACGCAACGAGCTCCACATTAACTTCAACGACGCGAATCGCTCTTAAAAGGGCATCGCCGCCGGCCTTGCGCGCTACGACAATCCCAGGCGCGGGGTGCTTTGGTTCCCGAGGTCGCCCACGGCTAGCGAGACCAGGGAGATATTTAAAAATTCATTTCAAATCGGAGCGAGTTTTTCAGTGCCGCCTGGCGGGCAGAAAAAGGAAATAAATAGAAAGGAACCGCTCGCCGGTGCTTTAGTGGCGCTCTTACCATTGCGACGTGAGGTTGCCTGGCGGCGCTGTGTGTAATGGAATTACGCCCCAATAAGAGATAAAAGATTCCCGCCTGCTAGAGCAGAGCTTTCAGAAAGTGAAGTGCGACTCGCTGAAAATTCAGTTCATGAGGCCGCTACCCGCTGGCGAACAAGTGGGATGAACTGGAGATGTGGATACAAGGTCAGGCAGACGAATTCTGTAAATTTGTATAATTCGCATTCGTAACAGAGAATGTCAACTATCGAAATAATCAGCAGGATAACAATGGAACCGTAATATGCTGCTTTGCAGATTAATTCAAACATTTTATATTATTTAAAAAAATTGAACACATTAACATAAGTAACCAGTGTAGGATTTTCTTCCTTCATGGACAAGGGCATCGGTCATCGGAGTCGAAGGCGACCGAAGGATCGGAGCTGGAGCCGTCCATCAAGATGGATTTCGTCACGCCCGATAGACCAAAATTTACAGTTTTACCCAAAAATCACTTCAGAAATTAATGAATTCGCCCAAAAATCGCCCTTTTCCTCAGTTTGTTTTAAACGAGGGAAAGTATTGATTGAGTCCTCAAATGAACGCGGGGGCCGCGGTGCTGTAATGGCCAGACTACTCGCATCCCACCTAGGCAAACAGAGCTCGATTACCGGCGGGGATATCCCATTTCCCCCGCCCATTCTTGCCTCACTTTACCTTCGTCGGTTCTCAAAACCTCGATTTTAAGAGCTGTCTAAATCTCTTCACTCATTCTCTAAAATGAGCGAAGTGGATTAGAGGCTCATCCGTGTATGAGCCATGTAGTCCCCAGAGCATAAAAGCGGATTAAAGGCTCCAAGCAATGTTTAGCGAATCATGAGGAACAGCGGTCATTGTCCCCTTACCACAACAATATCCTACACCACAATCACCTCCCCCAACCCGACCTCACCCCATCACCAACTGCCCTCACAAACACACCCTTTTCCATCCATCCTCCCTCTACCTCAACCCTCCCCGGTACCCCCCCCCCCCACACACACACAATTCACCCCTTCGCCAAGTCCACCGACCACTCTCATACCCTCCATCACCATCACCCCTTCCCCTCCTCAGCCACCGACACACCCCACACAATTCACCCCTTTGCCAAGCCCACCGACCACTCCCATACCCTCCACCACAAACACCCCTTCCCCTCCTCAACCCATCGCCATACCCCTACTTCAGCTCTCAAGATCTCGGGGCGCCCAAATTTCTTCACTCACTCACCCAACACCTCCCCCTTTCCACTTGAGCTCTGTATAAAAAGAGTATAGCCATTTAATCAGCCACGGTCATCTTGTCCCCATCCAGACTCGCGGAGCGCAACACTAGCAATGAAAGAGCGAACGCTACTCGTCACTCAACTCGCTCGTTCCTGAATGTAATTTTTTGAAATATCAGAATTTCGCCACCAGTACTACACATCGCGGAGTTTCCTATGAAATTGTCATATTTCATACACGCGTTATGGTCGACTTGTAAAAAAAATAAAGATCTCGCAACTAATTTTTACCGAAAAACCTGCTGGAACATGGAATGTTAAAAGATGTCCTAAAAACGTGACTTTCGCGAAAAATTCTATATTTACACTACGGCAGCTTAAAGAAAATTTTAAATTTTAATGCTCTGCAAACAAATCTTTTGTAAGTTCAATAGTTTTTACGAGGCGGGGGAAATGTTTTACATTTCGCGTCGGTTTATGACCACGCATCGCTGCTACAGAAAAATGTACTTTTCACAGACGTATTGCATACTAAGTTAGCATCTGACAAAGTAATGAAAATTATATTCTCATGTCAAATTAATGCTTTTCAAAATTATTAAAAATAAATAATACATGGACCATTTTAAAGGTTTTAATAATGTTGTTTTAATCTGTATTAAAGTTATTCCGTAATCCTGTTGAATATCATTTTTAATTACAATAAATTCCAGTTCATAATTTTAAGTATTTTCCTGAATCTTTATGGAGGCATTAGGCCTGGATGAATTGCAATGTCGTCAATTTGCGACGAAAAAGACAACTATCAACTGCCACAGAGATTATGCAATCCGAGTTTATTTTGTAACATGATGTGATGTAAAAATTAATCGGTGACGGGTTAAATACAGAGAATAATGAGAGCTCTCAGATGAACCATCAAACAAGTGTGGTATTTATTCTGCATTGTACACACAAACACTTTAATTTTAGACAAGTGACAGGGCCCTTATGCTCATGGTATAAGCATTATACTTGCCAGTCTTCCGTATAAAAAATATCATGATATTTAATGTTTGTTTTTATACGATTACTTTAATAAACATGCTTTCTTTGACTGCTGCAACATATGAGTTGTTAAGATATTATGCTGATATGCAAAACACATTTTTGGTAGAAAAATGATAACTTATAGCTTAAAATTGAGAAGAAGAAAAAAAATAGCTCATCCACATTGGTAAACCTGCACTAGTAACTTCAAAAAAAAAATAATCTGCGATTCTGATACTTTACTCAATAACGAGCAGCGCTGTTTCCTGGTATCCGAACTTTTTTTTCGAATTTTGTTGTAGCCAAATTGCTTTTATTTCACCATTTCTTTCGTCTGAAGGTAACAGGTGAAATAGTATACCCTTTTCAGCTCGGGCATTACCCATTAACACAAATACTCAGCATAGTTATCGATTTCGAAGCGCAAGACGTTTTTTCCCTATTACAACTGCATTACACCGTGGGGCTCAGTTGGGGACAATATGGCGTCGCGCTACGTCTCAGCCCATCACCGCGCACTATTGGCGGCATACGTTAGGACAATAAATGGCCATACTTTCCTATATACAGAGTTCTACTTCCCACACCCCATCCAACACCCCCACTCCCGTCACATCCACCCACCCCCTCTCACCACCCTCCCTCACAATCTTATAAAATCGGGGAAAATACTTAAAAAAATATTAACGTACAAAAAAATTTTAACGGAGCATTTATGAAGCGTGACAAAACGAAAAAATTCAGGAAATTTTTCTTAAATATAACATTTCTGAAAAAAAAATATTTTTCGCTTCACCCACTTAAGGGTTCGTCTCTCTTAAAGACGGCAGAGCACACTGATCCCCTTGGTAGGGTGACCAGCAGATGACTGAATCCCCGCCTCTATATATGTATTTCATTAGCTATATGGTCTGTCAATCTACCGACCCCCATACCTAGGCTCGTGATTGGCTCAGGCCATACCAAAGGATCATATCAGCCGACTAGGCCAACCAACCAACCATAATGGCCAACAAATGACTGCAACCAAGACCGACTCCGCCCAAGACCGACACCGCCCAAAACTGGCTTCTGCCGAGACCAAATCCTGCAAAACTAACTAAAATAATGGACAAGATAATCCATCTGCACCAACAGACTATAAAAACCATTCTCAAAAAAGTCGCCTAGTAAGAATCTCGTCGCGTAAAATTTTTGCAAATCTTCATGAAAATTTGCAATTCTTCACAAAACTTCGCAAAATCTCCGCAAAACTTTTCACTTTCAACTTACCATACCAAAGAGTCATGCCAGACGACCAGACCAACTGACCATAATGACCATACGAATCAACTATAACAGCCAACCATATGAACCAACCATACCAGCTGGCCATACGAATCGAACATACGAATCATCCATACCAAACACTCATTCCAACCAACCAGGCCAACAGCCCAGCGAGATTGACTGAGCATAACAATCATATAACCATCCATATGAGACCATCGTACCAATTGGCAATATCTACGAACCATACAAACTCACTATAACCGCCAGTCATACGATCCGACCATGCCACCCAACCATACGAACTAATCATATGAACCATCCATAAAGACCAATCATATGAGCCGACCACATGAACCAGCCATACTAAACAACCATATGAACCGGTCATACTTACCAGCCATAAAGTAGATGACAACAAAATTCGAGCTACGGTGTAATATTCACCTCGGTTTACTGTGGCTAACCTACGACCATTAGTGCATATCGTTTACCAGCAAGGTCCAGCATGGTTCTAGTTTTTCTCATGGTTGTTATATGATAAATGTGATGATTTTTCACCGTCATCATGTTATGAGACATCCAAAATATCTAAAACTTAACTGTCAAAATTAAGACTAGGCCATTATATTTACAACTTACTTCGTTTTGACCGGGGTTTTTGGGGTGTGGCAAACTACATTAATTAAAAAATTTCTGCAATAAACAGTAATTTGCTGCATAGCCAAGTAACAATATTGTTGGTGTTTTGGGCGCCACAACATGACGGGGGGAGGGGGGCAATAAAAATAGCTTCGTATAAGTCATGGCAAGCATCTCCTGCCTATTTCCAACACATCAGGTTTACTGCAGAAAGGAGAAAAAAATAAGCGCTGGCTGCCATATAGCAGAAAATCGTCCGGCGAAATGCTGGAATGTCTTTAGATATAGAAATCAACAAATTATCTAAAACGGAAAATAAGTTGATTCCAAATTCTTGCACAATCGTGTACTTCCGCCATAGCACACGGTTGTTGTTTCTCTAGAAAAACTAGCGAAACAAGAACTTTTGTCATCAAAGCAGCAGAACAGTTCGTCTATAGTGCCACGCTTGTGCACATACAAAAACAGCGGCGGAAACAGGGCGGTTTCCGCCACCACTGCTATCTCGATCATTACTGCCCGCTGTAGTGTCACTTGTATGGGCTTGAGTGATGAACGAGTGAATAACAGATAGTGAGAATAGTGCATGTGTACAAAACTTGACATTTTGATAGCTGCACGTATTTATATACACAAGCTATAGGTTAGTCACCTATATCCACCACTTCGAAGAAGAGGACTGCCGTTTCTGTTGCTATCTGCATTTACACTTAACACTGTCCTACACCACACTGTACAGCGGTATTTACTGGCCAGCTGTCAGCCAATGTAATACCGAGTTGATAAACGACATACTCGAACCAAGACTTGGAAATATTTCCATCTCCGCGAGTGTGCTCATTTATTGTGTCCCTTTTGTACATTGTAACGCGCCCCTCCTTCTCTTTCCTAATTTTGTTGATGGGATAAAATATAGCATTTGTACCACTGGTAGGAAAATTATTTAAGTGTCATTATAGTTAAAAATCTTAATATATTGTGTTGCAACAGCAGTCTCAATTTCAATAAAATTTCACGACCTGCTGCTGCAAAAAAATCTCCCCATGTTCTGTTTCCTTACAATGGGAAAATCCTACTCACACATGTTCAAGGCTATCCTCGTCTCCCCTCACTACGTCTAGTACCATAATCCCCTTCAAGTATTTTGCAGATATACAGGTGAGTCCTTTAAAAGAGGCCCCATGGGACGTGTATAACGGAGCAAGGGAACGAGGAAATGCAGACCAGTGCCATTTTACATCACTGGGACGCTACTCCCTCTTCGAGGGGTGGATCGATCCTTTGTGAGGGACCTTGGCCACCCAGACGGTTGTCTTTTAAGTTGTGGAGGAAAGGAGAAGCTAACCCCCTCCCCCTCCACACCCATCAAAAATATTTAAATCTGCGAGGCAGACATTATTGTACAGGATTCCCAGGGTAGCGCCTGGGAGCTGTTTATAAGACCGGTTTTACCTGCCTTTCCCCTGCCTGTACGGGGTAAAGGTAGGTGGTGAAGTTAAATTAAACAATGAATTTAATCGGCGCAAAAGTTTGAAATCCGGGGCTTTGAAGGCTGTCGCTAACCCCCTGTAAGAGGGCCAGCGATAGTAAAGTGAGAATAAACGGAATTTAAAGCCAAAACAATTTATACTAAACGGTTAAAAAGTTTTTCCCGTGACTGGAGCGACGTAGGTACAGACCAGTGTGACAATATATACAGTAAGGTGCTAAAAAGGTCCGCAAGTGACCCTGAGGCACGCTGCACGCAGCTTCCGCGCATTACGGTCGGTTGAGTGAAGGGCAGCGACGAGGAACGTTGTGAGTGTGTTTAGGTGCATCGGCATGGTGTTGACGGTTCAGCAGCGTATTTTTGTGGTGGAGACATATGCGCGCCACGGCTCTTGGAAGCAGTGTGCAGAATTGGTTCAGACGGAGTTTGCGGTGGGTGGGGTTGCAGCGAAGCCCCCTGCCAAATCAGCCGTGCAGAAACTGGTTGCAGTATTGCGTGGAACCGGATCCGTGTTGAACAAGCAAAAGGTGCGTCGAAATACTGCCGCACTGAGGCAAAGGTGGCCGACGCTGTGCAGATAATGATAGGCAGTCCACGTAAATCGTCTCGTTGTTTGTCGCAACAGTTGCAGATGTCTTAGTCAACCACTATGCGGATCCTGAAACAGGACCTGCACCTGCACGAGTAAATATTTTACTGTGGTGCATTAGTTGCTGTCCGTGGACAAGGCAGCTCGAGTGCAGTTCTGCGAGTGATTTCTGTCCAATATTGCTCCGGAGGTGTCGCAGGATGGATACGTATTATTTTCCTATGAAGCATTATTCCATCTGTCAGGGTACGTAAACTCCTAGAACATGCACCATTGGTCAGGTGACAACCCACACGTGTTGACGGAAGCTCCACTGTATCCTCAGAAACTCGGTGTCTGGTGTGCCGTGTCATCACGCCACATCATCCCCGTGTTCTTCCGTGAGACTGTGAACTCGGCTCGTTACATCGATCACATTTTCAATGTTTTTGCGGAATAACTGACGGAGGATGAGGGCAACAACGCTTACTTTCCTCAGGATGGAGCCACGGCGCTTACTGCACGTGCAACGATCGCGCACATTGAGTCGATGTTCCAGCCTGATGGTGTCATCAGCCGCGGAACAAACCAACCTATGCCTCCCCGTTTTCCAGATTTATCCATCTGTGCTCCCTTCTTGTGGGGCGCTCTCAATGGACATGTCTACAGCAACAATCCGCACACACTCGAAGAACTCCAGACCAACATTATCACAGCTATCGATGCCATCCCGCAGCATGTCCTCGCCCGTGCCTTTCACAACTTTTTGTTTCGTCTGCACACCTGCCTCAAGGTCAATGACAGCCACTTCCAGCACCTACTCGAGGTATTTTGTTGTCACACGGAACTGTATTTCCTCATTCCCTCGCTCCGTTACACACATGTCCCACGGAGCCTCTTTTAAGGACTCATCCTGTATTTCCTCCAGTAACGGAAACCTAAACTGTTGTTGTAAATTTAAAAATAATAAATTATTTCTCAGAAGAGTTGGATAAGATTCACAGAAGAAAATTAATAGATAAATTCAGAATAATAAGATATTTATTTTTGTCTTCATTCCGCCAACTTACACAACGTAAGTAAATAGGGTTCAACGTCTCATCGAGGAGCCGCGGTGCGTAGTAGTTAGACTACTCACCTTCCATCTAGGCGAACCGGTTCGAATCCCGGCGGGGACGCTCCCGGATTTTCGCATATGGAAATCGTGCCGGACGATGCCGCTGGTCGGCGGGATTTCCCAGGTATCTATCCCCTCCCCCCGCCCTTTCATTCCAGTGCTGCTCCATACACTCTTCACTTCACCCTCACTGACTCTCGAGACGTCGAAGTTAAGAGCCGCCCAAATCGCTTCATTCACTCACTCACTCACGTCTCGTCGACAGCGAGGTCGTTAGACGGGGCAAGTTTTTGTTCGGAGAAGCAGGAACAGGATAGAAGTCGGCCATGGCCTCGAGCTGGGAACCATCCAAGCAGTCGCCTTCAGTGATTTCGTGAAACGACGGGAAGTAGAAATCAGGATGGCCGGACCATGAATCGAATTCGTGTCTGCGCAACTCACCTCGCTGACTGACAACAGATGTAATGTGTCAATATCCACCGACTGTGGCGGAAGTATGTTAAGGCCAGGCTTCACCATGCATGAGCGTATAGGGAATCAAAAGCTAAATTCGGACAAAGATCTCTGTCTTTTTTTTGGTGGTAGTTTTTCAACTAAAGATTTTTTGTTAGAGATTGAACTCATCTAGATTTCTAAGCCTTCTAAATTATAATTTTTTAATTTCAAATAAACTTTTTCATTATTTATAAAATTGTCACATTATATAATTAATTAAAAAGTGCATTTAAAATTTAAGAATTAAAATTTGAATGGTTTACAAATGTAAATGCGTTCAATATTAAGCAAAACAACCTTAGTTGAAAGTACTATCACAAAAAATGACTGAGAGATCTTTGTTCGAATTTAGCCTTTAATTCCTTATACGCCCATGCATGGTGAAGCCATGGCCTTAACGTAAAATATTTACTTTTACATCTTCCAAATAGCGTTAGGCCGTGTTAAAAACAGAATGTATGAGCCCTTAATCAATACTCCCGAATTACCTCACCCTTTCACTTACTAACTTCCATAGCAGCGTTTTGAAATTGTGGTCAGTGGTTTAACTCGGACCTCAGCGCTTAGCCCCTCTCCCCTCTTCATCCAATATGAAACTGTTCCAGCACCACTTCCGTTGGAGCCCAAGCAGGAATTTCACGGTGAATAAATTCAATCTGTATGGTAATAGACATGGTGGGCTGGTGCAAGCGTGCTTCGTCTGGGCTGTTCGAACATCTGAACTCTGGGTCGGCGAGCGTAGGCCCACTCAGTGAGTTGGGGAAACCCCACAAGGAAGGAGTAACACGACTGACCTATGAACCCCCTACTTCCCTATTTTTGACAGAATCAAGCACCCGCGAGAAGTCCAAAACAAGGCGAACATCCTGATTCGTGTTCTTGCGTATTCCCGTGTACGCCCTGGTAGTGGTTTAAAATTCGCTGTGGTCGCGGATGGTTTTCTCCGAAGGGCTGTAATGAGACAATTCCAGGAGACTTATGAGAATCTAAAACCCTGGATGGCCGCAAGACTAAGAAGTGTTCAGATCATGAAGTTTATTTTCTTTCGTCAGTACTTATTATTGACTCGGCGCTCATGAATGTTCCCGAGTCGGTCCGATAATTTTACCTGAACCATCTCCAGTTGGGTCTTTTCTTCACATGAGCAAGACGCCTTAGCATTCTAAGCCTCCGTGCGCTATCAGGCGTAAGTAGTGCTCGCTACAATCACGCAAAACATTAGTCATAACAATTGCCTTTGCATAGATACGCAACAAGTTGGTGAGTCAAATGCGCTATCATAAGAAAGCTGGCATTCCTTTGACTTATCTTCATGTTCCTCTTTACATATCCTTTTTTTTTTGTGTTAACTACAAGATTAAAGTTTTGAGGAAAAGATAATAGAAAGTGAAGGAATGTCAACTGTGAAATATTAGTTACGCAGATAACGTTCCTCGTTATTTTTATTGTGACAGTTTAGAAAACTTAAAAAGAAAATTTCTGGATATTCTCTTTTTTAAGTGAAAACTGACTGGAAAATAAATTAAAATCCTCTGACTTTTTATTAATTGTATATGGAGTATTTTTTATGATGGCTGTTCGTGGTTGCCTGTTGGTTACACGTCACAATGTTCGCTTGTGACTGGCGACGAAAGTTATATGTCACGGTTTTTCATCTGATGCGACAGGTGATTCATCGTATTCTCTTACCTGTGCTACTCAGGTTTCGGTCGGGCAAGTTACATTCCCTTGTAAAAATCGATTTTCCACCAAAGTGACGAAGGATGTAGCAAAATGTCAAGTTACTTGTCAGGTTAGCGACCCATGAAATTATATGCTTCGTTAACTTATGTACAGCTAAATGTCTCCGTAGTCTGGTTGCATTAACCTAGCCTCAACAATTCTTTGCAGATATTCCACAATAGAACGTTTTATACGTAAACTTAGCTTTCGCCCCTTGTATTGAGAAAATAAGTCCCTCATTTTACGGTTGATGGCAAAACCTTTTGTAGACTAATTTACACGTGGACTAAAACAGTCCCAAAGCTACTGTCCACTTTGGAGAGGGAACGTTACACAATAATTGTTCAGCAAGGTAATTTCCTTCTGTTCCATATATCTGTTATTTTATGATATGAAAATGATAATTTAATTGCAAGTCATCATTTTGTATTTTATGAGCTGCTAAATGCATAATTTCGCTCCGCAGAGATTAAGGCGAAGTGTTTGATTCATAGTGTGCCCGTCATCTCTGTGGTGATACCATCAATGCTGGTGTCTTCCTACGTGGCACATGCAGCTTCGCCTGCGGTGCCCACATCTTCAGCAGCAACAGGCACAGCTCCGGGAACTTTCTTTAGGGACAGTCACACAGGAGTAGTCTTGGTGGGCCCAGATGGGTGCGGTGGTGGGGAAAAGGAGAGGCACTCCTCATCCATCAGCAACAAAGAAAACAATAGTGTAATCACAGAAAACATGTTACAAAGAAATTTACCATATTTCTATAATCTGTATTACCCTAATCTCAACAAGTGTTTCCTGTGTCAAAATTAACCCAATTAATAAAAACAATAAATGCGTGAATGAAAAAACTGCCCTTAAAAATTATTAATTACCCTTATCTGACTAAAATGATAGCTATGCCCATGGATGTCAGCTTTTATTCATACGATGTAATCTTCATTACACTACCTCCATTGCCACTGCATAAGGATATTAGAAAAAGCATTACATCATCACACGAAGACATGCAATCAATAAACTCCCAATTAAAATATCTTAAATCATGACAGTCACAACAATAGAGAATAGATGAAAGTCGGAGAGCATGTAGGTGTACTATAAGTGTGATCACCCCACACTGTAAAAAATTTATGTAAAATTCCCTTACATGTAAGGGAATCTAACTACCTCTACGTGTAAGGTAAAATTACCTCTTAAATGTAGAGTAAATTTACATAACAAGTAAAGTACTATTTCCTAATTGTACGGGAAAAGTACTTGTAAAAAGTTGGGGGGGGGGGGGAATCCCATGCAAATAAGGGAAAATTAACTATAATGTATAATATAATTATATTTAAAATTATCCTGGGGTATTAGTACCGTTAACTATTTTACTATCTATGTCCTCTGACGAATAAAAACCGAAACCTCAACAGTAAAATCCTCGACACTTGCGGAGGGTGGGCGAGCACCATGGGCCACTAATAAGATGGGCCGATGCGCTATCCATTACACCACGACAATAACGTGACAGTATTAGTGAATATAAGCGTGTTAAATGATTGTTTCTTTCACCCGTCCCTCACTTAGCTTTTCAAAATGCTGGAGAGATGCACGCGTGGTAAGGTAATTTTCCCATCCATGTATGGGATTTTCCACTACCGTGTACGTGAATTTTACTCCAGAGTGCGGTAATTTTATCTTAAATGTAAGGAAAAATATGTTTTCCGAACAAGTTTGCAAATATTAGGCTAACTTACACTTGTCAGGTAACTTTCCCATTATTTTTTACAGTGCAGCTACAAATTCATACGCAACGCAACAGTTATTCTCTACAAATTTCAGAGCTCACAACATTTTATTACTGATAATTTATTTTCCTCGCATTAAAATAAAGAGGGTTTTTACCTTATGGAGGGGTCGGGACCCCTTGGAGGGGCCGTGGTGGTATAGTGGATAGAATACTCGCCTCCCACCTAGGCAAACCGGGTTCGATTTCCGGCGAGGTCGCTTTCGGATTTTCGTATGTGCGAATAGTGACGGACGACGCCGCTGGTCAGTGGATTTTCTCGTAGATCTCCCGTCTCTTCCCCGCCCTTGCATTCCGGCGCTGCTCCACACTCACCTCCCTTCGCCCTCATCGGTTCTAAAGACCTCGATGTTAAGAGACGCCCAGATATATCTACTCCATTTCGAACCCCCTTGTCCCTTTTTGACCAGCACAGTTCACCTGAAGACAGTGCCCGCCGTCTATGAAGTGTCAAGTAAAAATCAAACGATATTTATTTCCTTGTATGTAACGAGGCTGAATAGTTCCATGATCGACTAGGAAGGAACGGCCTCAGTAGCCGCTTGGAAAGGGGGTTGGAAATCTATTTTGGAAAATCACCGATCGTTGAGCCGGCTGGACTCGAACCCATGACTTCCCGAAAGCCGGACAGGCACGATACCACACACGCCAAGACCACTCAGTGCGACAATGAAGTAAAATGAGAACCCTAGGCCGAAGAAGCGACGGGAGTGGTGGGGGTGGTGAACTGGAATACGCCGAGAAAACCCACCTTCTTTTTTTTGTAAGATAGACTGTGAACAAATGTAGCGTGGCTACTACGCATGCGCGTATGAAAACGACTCCCTTATTCACTACAAGAACGCTCATTCAACAAGCATTATGGTTTTGTTTAATCTTAAAAGAAAAACGTATTTATCTACTATCATAGGTTTGTTTAGGCAATCTTGCTAAAGGTTATTCACGATAAAGTAAGCACTATTGAAATCAACCTTAGAAAAACACCACTGCCCCTGCCTGCACAAAATTTAAGGGACGTACCAAGTGACATACGCCCAGTAAAATTGGTAATAATGGAAGGAAAGTAGTCCCACATCTTTAAGTCGAATAAAAAGTATTAGGTAACCATTTGTGAGGTCTTAAACTACTCATTTCGCTTTCTGTTTTTTTTTAATGCACGGAAATGTAAAAAGGACCAGTTTTGTATAATAAATTGCTTTTCTAATAGTAATTCCACAGTTTCGATGACCGATGCATTAATAAAGTGATGAGTCCCATAGCAATGATAATCTTATAAGGCGGAAAATACATTACGCACATACAAGTAGATATTAGTCTGAGCTTTCAAATTCAAAAGTGCTCATATTACCGTGAACTGCTTATAGGTTGGGATACTATGCAAAAAAATTATGGGGAGAAAAACGCATCCACAATAGTGATGACGACCCACAGACGCATACACAGCAACCGAGGTTTCAGCAAATCATAGACTCTCGATTTTCCTTAAAACTGTAAAACTACTATAGTTTGTAGGTGGTTAATAATACAGCATTTTAAAAGCCCTTAATTAAACTTTTACATTTTTTTCCTTATTTTGTATTCTTCCACCATAGATGAAATTAATATTGCCTTGAACCGTATCAATTTTTTCATGCGTTTCATACATCCATCGATTGAAGCTGTGGAATTGTCAGAACCGTAAAAATATTTCTTATATGCCAATTATCACTCTCGCATGGGTGAAAAATAGAGGCTAAATGTAAAGAATTAAATTTCCAAAAGTTCGAACGCGGTGCTTTGAACCAGACTTAAATTTATGGAACTACATGCTTCTCTTATCTCGTCGACAAGATCATCGAGAGCATTACATTAAATCTGACAGTTAGGGGAGGGCAAGAGCGGGTATGGGCTGTTCACGGTAAAGTTAGCACTTCTTTTAAGGCCCTTCAAAAATTTTCCTTTTAACCCAATTTCTATCTCCCTGCTGCTTTTTAACATAAACATTGCAATGTGACCAATATACACAGTGTATACATTTCACAACTCTTAACAATTAATGCCTGAGGCTGCAATAATATATATTTATAAGCAGCTAATACCTGATGGGAGGGCCTTAAAAAGTGCTCAATTTACCGTGAATAGCCTATACCAAAGTTTTGGTGGCTTTCCGAAGCCAAGATTTCATAGCAAATTTGATGAAAACTGCTCTAACTACTCCGCATTTATTATTCTTTATTTTAGTGCTATAATAATGATATTTGTTTATTAGTGAATTAATTTTTTTTTCTTCAAAAATGACCAAGCACCCGGTTTTACCCAACTCATGGGGTAAAACCGGGTGCACATGTTAATCGTATGGGCAATGCGTGAATGCCAAATTTTTTAGTAAACAATTATATTTACATGCTACATGAGTACAATTCTGTTTGAAAAAAAAAACCTTTAAGTTAACTTTAAGGGAGAAAACAAAAAATATATAAATTTAAATATAAATGCAAAAATTTGTCTGTGTAGACTTTCCCTAAAATAAAATGATCAATGTTTGTGGTCACATCAGGCCTAGATAGAGCAAAAATCACAGACGAAATTGTCTTCTCCTTCTTCATGACAACCGCATTCTTCATGGGCCCATTTCTGGCACATGGAGCACTGAATCCAGTTTTCACCAGCAGCAGATTCGCGGTAGAGACCATTACAAAATATGCATGCAACAAATGAGGAACTTTCCTCTTCTGAGGAATTGTTATTGTCCATGACACGAGTGTTAGTAGGTTTCTTTCTTGTTTTCTGCGGTGACTTTTCACAACGTTTTCGTTTTGATGATGTATTTTGCTTGTTTCGGTCTTCATTTTCTAGTTGGTATTTGTAGGGTGAAGATGTAAGGATGGCTGTTTTTCCTCTCCTTTTACTCGGCACCGCTCTTTTTCTTTTGGAGGTGGCATAATCATCATGGGCGAAATCTTAAATGCAGATGCAGGACTGATTGCGTCACCCTTTGATGTAGATGGTATGACATAATCAGTGTTTGATGCTGATAGGATGGCTCCATATCCCTTTGGTGTGCAAGGCTGAGCTGCTGAACTCTGAGTGTCTTCTGTTTGTGACAGTACATTATTGTCAACGTCCGCATCCAAGGGTTCAGAAGTGGGTAAGACCCCCCTTGAATCAGCTGGAATGGGTAGGCCTACTTCACTTTGCAGCGAAATGTCTTATGGCTGGACAAGCGCGGTTAGGGGCCTCTCAGTCACTTCCGCTGGAGCAAACAGATGATCAGGAATAGCATCTCTGTTAAAAGGAAATATTCCTGTATTTTTAAAACCGCTCATCGCAGTTCCCATCCCAGTAGATTTCGTGAATGCATTGCCAAACAGCTTGGCAACTTGATAGATAGTCACATGTCTCCTTGGATGAGCAGCTAAGCATTTCCTGACCTCTTGCTCATAATATATGTGGAGGGGTGCCATGAATGATACATCAGGGGATTGAAGTCTGTGTGTGCAATGGGGCGGAAAACATAAAATTATGACATTTCTTCTTATCCTAGCTAATGTGATAAGCCGAAGGATTTTTGTATGGGAGGCGTGCCCGTCCAGTAGAAGAACTGGTTTTTAAGGCGAAGGCTTTGAAAATTCAATAAGATTTTTAAACCAAAAAAGAAAACTGTCTTTATTAATCCAACCACTTTCATGATAGACTGCAAATAAGCCTGGAGGAGCATCATCCATTAGCATGGGGTTGGCCTTCTTGCGAGGAAATATGAACATGGGAGCCATATAATAACCCGCAGCGTTCATGCACGTTTCTACTGTAACTAAAGTGCCCTTCTCAGCAGATGATATTGCCCCAACTTGTTTTTTCCCTTGAAGAGCTAATATTTTGGAGGGATTGTTTGGTACGGTCATTATCCACGTTTCATTTACATTGTAAGTAGTAACAGTTCCTTCATGGACAAGTGGTGCCTGCCGCCGGACTGGCGGCAGCCATATTGGATGACGTCGTGCGTAACTTCCTGCTCTGTCATTCCTGTTGGGTGACGGCCATCTTGTCAGCGAGTATGTCGTAGGCCATATTGTTAGTCAGTACACTGTCTCTCCCTGCTCTTGCATTCGTCTACGACGGTGTACATCTTGGTTCTGACTTCCTGTTATTGCATTCTATCGTTGAGGGTTTCCTCGGGATCCTCCTAAGTTTTCTTTCTTTTGCATTCCACCTTTTTCCTCTCACTCATCCCCAGAGGAGGATTTCCTTCCATCTCGTTTGTCGTCTGCTGGTGTCGGCCATATTGCTTTTCGTCATCTGCTGGTGGCGACCATCGTCTGCTGGAGGCGGCCATCTTGTTTGCCGCCCAGCTTTGATTCCCACATCGGTTGCTAGAGTGTGTGCTTGTTGTCATCTTTGATTCTCGCACTCACCACCAGAGTGAAGTTCCACTGGTGGCAGCTAGGAGCTCTGGCGACAATCTTGTATTCGCTCATCGTCTGCCAGGAGCACTGGTAATATATTTTAAGTGTGAACTCAAAAAATGCTGGAATTGTGCGGTTTTGTTCCGGCCGCCAGTCCGGTGTGCTAACCGCAAGACTACCATCGCATATGGACCGATAGGAGTTGAAATAAGGCAGATACGAGAGAGTGCATACTCGCCGGACAGACTTGTAATCGCGAAAAAACTATTCGTCTGGCACCCATCTTGTTTGTCGTCTGTTGGAGGCGTTCATCCTGTTTGCCGTTGTCCGCTGGAGGCATCCATCTTTATCTGCTTATAAGGGTAGTTGGCTGTGGGGTTGAGGACTGGAGGACTGCCCGGCCGCCATTTTGGTTAACATCACAGGCAGGAAATTACCTATGACTACTTATAAGAATAGATGGCTGTGGGATTGGGTCTGTGGACTGGAGAACAGCCTGAGCACCATCCTGGATGATGTCACAGGCAGGAAATTAGCTATGTATACTTATAGGTATAGTTGGCTGTAATTTCCGAAGCGTTTAAGATATAGTCACCAAATTCATAACACAGACATCGCCCGAGATGGTGAGAAGGGTCGTAGTGTCAAGTATGTCCTGTGTTCACTTATAAGCATAGTTGGCTTTAATTTCCGATATACTTGCCAAATTCATAACATTAGGCATCATCCCAGACAGCTAAAAGGGCGGAAGAGTGAAGTATGTCATAAGTACACTTTTAAGCATAGTCGGCTGGAATTTCCGAACCATTTAAGATACAACCAGCAAATTCATAACACAGACATCGTCCCCCGACAACGAAAAGGGCTGAATGGTCAAGTATGACGTAAGCACACATATAAGCATAGTCTTATGCCGGAAGCAGCCTGATGGAAATGTGGATTGGCGGCTGACTGTTTGCCGACAGTGTCAAAAATACACTGTGCCGCTATCGACAAGATATAAAATGTATTCCGGCCCGACATATACAAAAAGTACGGGCCCGGAATCGGGCTGGAAAAAGATAGACGACAAACTCCGGCCAGATGATACCAGCCCGCTGTCTTATGCCAGAAGTGACCCGGTAGATGGCGGCAAGACGCTGGGCCTGCGGTGGCTGGATGGTGGCAAGACGCCGGGCCTGCTGCGACTGAATGGCGGCAAGACGCTGGATCTGCGGCGGCTGGATGGCGGCAAGACACCAGGCCTGCGACGGCTGGATGGCGACAAGACGCCGGGCATACGGTGTCTCGATGACGGCAAGGTGCCGAGCCAGCGACGGCTGGATGTCATTGCGATGCCGGGCCTGCAGCGACATGATGTCCAAAAATAAGCAGTATAACCATGAAAAAAAACTTTAGTAACTGTTATTTCCTCTTTGCATATATTCCTTCCATTTACTTCTCAACACATGATACTATATGAAAATCGTTTGCTTGCCGAGTGCGGGACTCGGATCTAAGACCCTTGAGTTGGCAGTCCAGTATATTAACCTATACACCACGGGGTAAATTGCTGATACTCCCTAGTAATTTCAAATTTATCATGACACAAATTCTTATAAGTGAATGTATAAATTCCATGACAATATAACAAATAATTTCAAAACACTGATTATTTAAAAACTGTTTCTTCGTTTCTTTAAAGGCTTGCAAACAAAATAGTTTTGTTAGTCTTTAATATATCTGTCGGATTGTTGTACAAATTAAAAAAAAAATTCAAAGTAGAAAATGCCATGGGTTACCACGTGACACACATACAATCATTAAAAAAAAACCTGCTAATAGTAAACACATGGTCTCAAAGAAGACATGGTGCCGTCAACAGCTAGCTAACATCTCGCCTGTTCAAAAATCTCTTTCAAAAAGTTTGTCGGCAAAAAGACATCATATTTGTATCTTTATTGTGATAAAGAGCCATGTCTCGAAAACGTTAGCGAGCCGGAATAAATAAGATGACGGCCAACTTACCGAAAAAAACAAAGATGCTATATCAGAATCGGGCCAGAATATTATTTTTACTATTGGCGACATGTTGGCTGTGAGATATCACGCTGACATAATTTAGGTGATATCCATCTGTTATCCAAAAAATACAGTGGGCTGTTGTCTTTTTTTCTAACGGAAAACATACTGTCTCAAAAAAGACGTCACGCCGTTTTCAGATGGCTATCATCTGGCATTGAAACGGCAGTTGCTGACAGTACAGGTATCGGGCCCACAATTTCCTGACACTTTGCTGACAGGTTGTGTTTACTGGGTTTACACGAAGTGATATTTTGAAGATACATTCTAAAACGTGTAGTACTCGTTCTCTGCAACTACAATCAACACCACAGCAATCAGCACCGCAGACACCACAATCAACAGCGTAAGTTAGTTGTGATAACATACATATTATCAAGCAAGATGTTACTCTACCCATACGCATTCATGCTGAAGATGAAGCTTTTTCCCACGAGTCACGACATGGAAGCCTATTTCCGAATACAGAGAGGTGCATCATCGCGGGACCATCAAATTGTGGGAAAACATGTGTCCTACTGAGCCTGCTGGAAGAAGAGAACGGTCTTCGGTTCGAGAACATATACCTATATTCAAAATCGCTCCAGCAACCGAAATACCAGTGATTGGCTCGTGTACTGCAGACAGTGGAAGGCATGGGTTATTTCTCTTGCAGTTATAACGAAGCCATCGTACCTCCGAGCGAGGCATTGCAAAACTCAATAATTGTTTTCGATGATATAGCCTGTGGAAAACCAACTCACATTCAAGAATACTTTAGCATGGGACGACATGCGAAGGTGGACTGTGTTTCTCTCGGGGAGACTTATTCATGTATACCCAACCAATTGCTTCACGACAATGCAAACCTGTTGGTGTTGTTTCGCATGGACGATATGGATTTACGCCATGCTTACGATGATCACGTCAATACGGATATGTCGCTATCAGTCTTCAAAGATATGTGTGTCTTGTGCTGGAAAGAGAAATATGGATTCTTGTTGATCATTAAGGACTGTCTGCTACATAATATTGCGCGAGCATCGAGTACTGTACATTATGTTAGGTGAACAACACTGATGCAACAGGTATAAAATTAAAATAAAATAGTTATATGCACTTACGAACTACCACAATCACATATTACACAAGCATAGGATACTGCATACTATGTGTAAAACGATGCTAGACAAGACCAGGTCGTTCTGGTAAGTACAACAGAATAGCATACGACTTCCTTACGAACCGTTTGAAATGAAACCGTCAAGACCCAACACTAGCAGCAGAACGCGCTCGCCCTTTCCTTCACTGTATGATCGACTAATATCTTGATAATCTTTAGGGCAGCCCCAGGTCTCGCCAAGTCAAAGGGATGGTACATAACATTAGCCGAGAGAGAGAGAGCGAGAGAGAGAGAGAGAGAGAGAGAGAGTTGTGTTCACTCACCTTTATGAGAGGAAATCAGTATAAGGTAAAAATGTATTTCGACATGTACTTATTTTGAATACGTACTATTTATAGTGTCAGAACTGTAATGACGGTGATTAAGAAGGTATAACAACACACTCACTTCAACTATTTATGTACTCTGCTTTTAGAAGACGCAAAGAGAAGAGGTTTACCTGATACAGCTGTTTGAGAAGACCAGCGTGTACAACTCGATGCGCCCTCAACGAGTGCACAGGCCACAATGATCGTCCTACCTAACCGCACTTGGTATACACTATCGGCCATGAAAGAAACTCGGCACTTACAAGTACATCCCCCCTTGACAAAACGCTCTTACTTTTCTACACAAGGTATAGAATCCTTCGCGAAAATCATGTGCAGGGCCACATGATTTTCGCGAAAATATTCCAGGACAAGTTGTGTTCCAAAACACTTTAGTTCAGATCAACTTTGGTGAAAGGATCGTTTGAATTGTTACGCGTTTTAATTGTCTGCCCGCGAATCGCGGACGGTCAGTATCGGAGAATTTTATTTATGATTGGCTCACTCACATAACAGACTGTCTTCACACAAAGACAAGCGGTCAACAGCCAGAGGAGGACTGCAAATGTGAACGTATAATATGGAAGTCCAGCCAGAGAGTAAATATTTCCGCGAAAAACAGGTGGCTCTAGCTATAGGAAATAACTCATATATCCTGATGGACGTTATATATATATACACACACACACTCTCTCTAACTAGACGTCCATATATATATATATACTCTGACTAGACTTCCATATATATATATATATATTATAATAATTTTCTTCCTTGTAGCTTCAGTTGTAGCAGTACAAACTATAAGATTGCAAACGGTTAAAATTATGTTAATTTTTTGTTTAAGACATCTTGCCAGTCTCGCTATATTGCAGCTTCGACACCAACTTCATGATCGCTAACTGTCACAATTACGGTTCAGTAAAACATTTAAAAATAATAGCTATGTTACTTATGTCCCAAGAATCGCATGGGAAAAAAAAACATAATCACCACCAGAAAATGGAAAGTAAACTATACTATAAGGTCTCGCCGTTCGACGATGCTAACCTCAGGCTTCCTCCTCCTCCTCCTCCTCCTCCTCCTCCTCCTCCTCCTCCTCCTCCTCCTCCTCCTCTTCGTTATCATAGTCGTCATCGTCATCGTCGTCGTCAGTGGCACTGTCGGCAATACCTCCTTCGCCGTCAGCGAGACGTACCACTCCCGCAGCGAACTGTCGCATATCGTCACGTATTGCCTGAATGTTTACGGTATTATCCAGCGGTAAAATTTCCAAGTGCGGCCGCCATTCTAGCATCGGCTGGACCTCGCGCGAGGACAGCATTGCGCAATGCCTCTGCCTCCAGATGCATGGCATGAAGATCATCATGCAACCTCTCATGCGCAAGGACTAGTCGTTGCAGAGTGACAGCCTGTAGCAGGTGACTATCAATCTCTTCTTCGACGCCTTCATCAACGTCTCACAGGTCACCAACCTCGACGTCAACGTCATCGTTACCGACGACCTCGTCGTCGACAGCAGGTGCGTCGACCACAAAATCAGCCGCACCAAGCCCATTGATGAATTCATCGAAGTCGTGAAGATCTCCAATACCATCATCAACCTCGACTGAGGCCTCCGATAACGCCGCAAGTGATGGGGCGCGTCGCTGCATTGACACCATAATGTCAACGGGGCGTACCACCACCACCACGTGAGGCATGCCGATAGGCGACCTCGCGCGAGACCGCCGACCAACGTCTGGTGACGACGCGCGAGCCCGCCTAACTAGCGGAGACCGCGATCGATCTTGAATTTTGCGATCGATCGACCCTGCCACGCATCGTCTCTGTTGCGGTCATCGGCCTCGCGGGGTTCAGCTGGCGGTATGAACAGCGCTGCAGCAACAGCACCTCGTTCTCCCAGCGTGAGATGCTGGGAGGCGCTCGCTTCATGCGCTTCGAAGTCGTGAAGTGCTTGAAGAAGTACATCGTCCGTAAACTCAACACTTCCCGACATTGTGAAGCTTACGCTGTGATGCTATCGATAGAACTGATCTGTTCGACTCTGATGAAGACGGTTTTCAGTACCAACTACCACCCCTTCCCAGCCGGCTGGAATGTGAAATAATGTAATAACAACAACAATATTAACTAAGAATAGTTTAAACATGGCAATGTGTTAGTCCCGGGCTATGCAGGTACCATGAAAAGAAACATGACTGAAATAGGAGGCACAAATACATTAACTCTATAACGGGATGACGTAGTGCCAGAAACGAACATAGACCTACCTCTGTTCAGAAATAGTACGATATTTAAATATATATTTAACTGTAGACTTGAACTACCAGGTGTGTGCTTGTTGTTGTTGGGGGAATAGTGCAGGTGACCACAGTTTTAAGACAATAATAGATACCTCTCCCTACCGCGGCTCGCTCGACGCTGTGTGCTCCTAATTCAGGTCATCCTCTCCCTCAGATCCAACCAGCTATCCATGATAGTAATGCACGTCTGTGTTTGTATGTGTGTGTGTTGGACACTGCAGACATGTTACCCACATTATATATATATATATATATGTGTGTGTGTGTGTGTGTGTGTGTGTGTACGTGAAAGTTACCACCATCATCACAATGGAAGACTAAAGAATGCGGAAAAGTAGCATTATGCTTAGTTTTTTTCAAATTTATGCCTCACATGTAGGTAAAGGCTGTTCACAATAAAGTGAGCACTTTTGAAATCAACCCTAGAAAAAAGTCACTGCTCCTACCTGCACATATTTTGACGGACGAACTGAGTGGCATTCGTCCAGCAAAGTTGGTGACGACGGATGGAAAGTAGTTCCACATCTTAACGTCTAATAAAACTTGATAGGTTACCATTAATGATTAAATGATTTAATCCGCTTTCTGGTTTTTAATACGTCGAAATGTAAAAACTTGCAGATTTATAAAATATTTACTTTCTTATTCATTTCACTCAGTTTCACTTGACCGACGAATGAATTAAGTGATGAGGCTCGTGCCAAAGTTAATTTTGCATATTGCAGAAGAATACACAAAGTGCATACAGGTATATCATTAGCAGGGCTTTCAAAAGTGCTCATTTTTCCGTGAACAGCATATAGGAATACGAATGGAGAACAGTCGATCTAATCATGATTCAGTGTGATACCAGTGGTTTATTCGTACTGCAATGGCAAGCACCCACATATTGCATTTGTCACCCTACACGTGTTATATATTTAAACATCGTCTTTTCACACCTGGAAGACTACTACTACTCTACGAATGCATGTGTACGCATATGAATATCATTATATATAAAAAATAAAATAATATGTCTCTCAAAATCTGTGCGGGCAAGTAACATATCCACTGATAGGAAAAAAATTACACGGTTACTCACAGCATTGCACGGTGGTAAACTCACATAGAGAATTTTTTTTTTAACTTACATATTTGTAACACTTACATATAGAAATTATATATCTTTTTAAACTTACATATTTGTAACACTTACATATAGAACTTATACATTTTTTTAAACTTACATATTTGTAAGTAGCAACTCATATTCTGCGGAGGAGAGTTTTGCGCTCCTCGTGGGTGTCAGGCAGCTGCTGGTTTAGGGAGGCAGGTGTTTGTGTTGCCACATGGTTTATGCTGATGACAAGAGTGGAGGTGGCGATGTCGGCCGTTGCCATCCGCTTGCGTCTCGGAGCTGGAGTCGTAAGCTCAACGTCATCTGCCCATTTGAGTTTCAGCAGCGGTGTCGGTGGGCTGGTGATGTCCATCAGCTGAGAGGTGTGGACGCTTACCTCCGACCGAGCGACGAGCTGCAAGCTGCGCCTCGACGCCGGAGTCTTAGGCTCAACATCAGCTGTCCATTTACACATCAGCTGAGAGGTGTTACCACTCACCTCCAGTAGGGCGACGGGCTGCGGCGATGGTCGCTCACACCTTGGCTGGCTGACAACGTTCAGCAGCAGCAGCAACTGAGCGGCGACGTCTTCCACCTCCATCATGTTGACCACAGGCTGCCTGCTTTGTCGTGTACGTCGGCTGGTGGTGGCGACGTTCTCCTCCAGCAACGTTATCGCCATCGGCTGTGGGTCTTGGGTTGCGCTCACCGAAGGCAGATCACCCTCGTCGACGTCGATTACAGACAGAACTTCATCGACGGATGCCAACGAGTCTGCAGAAGCAGCAGCAGCAGCCTGGCGAACGGTGTCATGTAGGTGGGCATATGCCACCACATCCTCGCCGTTGGATGGCAGAGGTGTGTCAACCCGCATGCTGTGGACCACACACCTCCCAGGTGGTGTGCAGACCAGCTGTTGCTGCTGGCCTCGTTCGTATGGGGACGGGTCGAACACCATTATCCAGTGGTCGTTACCATAACAGACCTCCTGGTAGGTCCGCTCCTGCCCCTCGTAGTCCATGGCGGTGTAGGTGATTTCGCCTGCACTACCTTATTTTTTCAAGGATGGCACACTGTCTCGATCGCCGTCAGGGTACATATGTTAGTTCCTATAACCTTCCAATAGCATATGTAACACACACAAGTATATTTGTCATGGGTGGTAATGTATTTACAGTACTTGCAATTGCCGAGTTGCTTTCTTGGTTGGTAATGTATATCTTGCACAGTCATTGTGATTTCTGCTTCCGGCGAGTTCCCAACGAGATGCGCTCGCGAACTATAGGTCTTCTGAAACTGCTACACATGTTAATATGGTAAACCACTGCTCTGCGTCTTCTAAAAGCTAGAGTACATACATAGTTGAAATGTGTGTAATTGACATGTATATATTTTTTCACATGCATGATTAGCTTTCCGTGTGATTTTCTAACTGAATGATTAATTCTATATACCGATCATAATTAAATTAATAATCTTCTAAGGTGGGGTAAGTCGTTTAGAGCGTCTGAGTTCGGGACTCGAAACTATACACAAATATTACTTCTCTTTCAGACTCAGACAAAACAGGGTTTCCTAGTGATGTGGAAACGTTTCAGGCCTGTATGATGGAGGTGAAACTAATATCAGCATAGGTTAAATTACATGAATAACACAGAAGTAATTTATACACTATGCCTGTATTTTACAGACTTAGCATAACACTGCTTGATACATACTCAGCTTATTCTTCACTCAGTCAAAACATTTATGATGACTGTTTTTGCAGAAAAATTCATGTTGTAAGCTTTCAAGCTGTGCTTATTCCCATATACCACACTGCTGTTAACACATTGGTAGGCCCTTGTAGGTGATGGCAAATGGTTAGTTACTATCTTCATGATGTTGAATGTCTTGCTTTCCGATGAGTGACAAACATTGACTTATCACTTCTTGCTATGTTTATACAGCACATCACTGTCGGTTAATGGTGTAATACTGATGGTTAAAAGTCAATATCACGTCATAAGGCCTGTATAGTCATATGTAGTATAAGCAGTAGGGAGGTCAGCCGAAAGGCTTAGTTTGGTAATGGCTACTGTGAAAGGAGGATCACCTCGGCTAGCTTCTGCGATGTCTTTAGACACTCCAAAGCTAATGGTATCTCCGCTAATGCCATCAACTTCTTCGAGAGTAATACCAGCAGTACCATCGACTTCTTCTTCGAACAGTATTCCTATAGTAGCATCGCCATCTACCTCTTCGGATGGGCTGCCTAAAGTAGCACTGCCATCATCTGCTGTGGACATGCTGCCAATGCCGCCATCGACTTCAGGAATGTTTAGCACAGCGCCTGCAGGAGTGTCATTAAGTTTTGCAGCTGCGAAAACTGCATCTCCAACTAGACCATCGACCTCTGTTCCATCGACAACTGTATGGTCAACCACCTCTGCGGAACCATTCAGTCATTATAAGTGTCGCTTCTGTGAAAATACCTTCGCAAGCAACAATGGTGCTTGTCAACATGAGAGATGGCTGTGCAAAGAGCCCAGCCCAAATAAATTATGGGTGTCCGAAGTGTGGTGTGTCGATTTCACGAATGGATGGCCTAAGAGTACATATGAATAAATGCAAGGGACTTCCTCCAAGTAACGTAGAGGATGGGCCTTCACAGTTGATGGTATATGTTGACCTTCCGGACTTTATCAAACACAAATGTGCTGTAATCAATCCCCGCAACTATGACAACCAATGTTTTAAGTGGGCAGTATTGGCTGGATTTGTTAAGACATCGAAGCTGCAGCATGTGAACAAGAGGTATGCCGAGGTGGAAGAAGAAAAGTTTGATTTTAGCGGACAGGATTTTCCGGCTCGTCTAAGGCAAATAAGGGTCTTTGAGAACAACAACCTTGTAGTGTATGTAAATGTGTACTCGCTGAATGATAAGGGGAAAGTGGTACCAATTCATGTGACGAAGAATGAGAAACCTGACCATATTGTTCTTGCGCAGACTTGGTGGTTCCGCCGCGCATTATTTATAATTGGTGTTGCTCCTCAGTTAATTTGATCAGCCCCCTCTATTGTGGGCGACTACTCGCTGAATTGTTTCACCTACCGCAGCGCCTTCTAGGAAAGTTTGGAGACGTTATGGTTGTGTGGTGCCATTTTTTGTAGACTTACTCGTGTTTAGTTTGCGATCACTCCGCCAGTTCGACTTCGGTTTCCCATCCCTTCTCATCTCCGTTTATATTTGGTTCCCGCGCGTGCGCACTGAGCATAGGTTTTAAATTGTAAATTGTGTAAATCGTTTCGGACCTCGGGCTATTCCTTCATCAGCAGATTTACGAGTAACTTGGTTCTCGGGTTAAGTGGGCATGCCTTCTTCAATGTCGTGCGTAGAGAGTCGCATCCGATGAGGTGGGTTTGGCAACTGGCGATTTTAGACATACTTAAACTTTTGTTTAAATTCTTTCTTGTTGGCTGTTACGGCAGACTAGTTTTCCAGAGTTAACCTATATAGGGATGAAGGCCTGGCCAGCCTTTTATTGTTTTGAAATTCGTGAATGTCGTAGTAGTTGACTTCAGGGGGCCTAAGCTCGAACTACAGTCGTATACGAAATCTTCGAATTGCGGCCGTAACGCGCACGATTTTATAAAACGGTAAGATCTAACCATACGAGAGCCATCGTATACGTCTCGACCGTGCGAGTGGCCACTCTCTCGATCATCGCCGTACGAGATGTGGAGTCGTAGACGAGTAGCGCATCAATACAAAAAAATATTAGACATAAGATGACTGTTGACGCTGTGTGAATTCAACTTACACATAATTTATGCTGTGCCGAATGTATAATCGTATGCACATTAAGAACTTGTTGAATCGACAAGAATTAAAATGTGTGTTGAGAGTGCAAATGAGGTTATCAGTAGAAGTGTAATTTACATAGGCCTACTACAAACGTTCATTATTGTTCAGTGACTCGTAGTTGGTTGGTTAGACGTCATAAGTAATTATTTAGTCAGTCTGTCATATAAAATCTCTGTAAATAACATGTGTTATTATTATTGCACAAACTTTCAATTTCACAGACACTTCATCCTTGTCTGTCCAGTCAGCTGTCAGTTTGCCTTGGGCAAGTTTCTTGTTTCCTACAATTTTTTTTACTGTGTAAATTAATTAAATTCAATAGCACTTCAAACTACTTGCCAAAAACTACAGCCCACTACCCAAAATAATTGATACTTTTAATCTACGTCTACAGTATTATTACACTAAAAGTATATATGTACTTCACAGTTGCTCTTACTCAAAAACGATGTCTAGCAAAGTGCCATGTAGCTACTAATATTCTCCAAACGATGGGCAACTTATCATATACATTCACATTTCATTATTTATAATGCAATGTAAACATTATGGCAATGTATGATACGCAACTGTATTCTCTTAATTAAATTGTATGTAATTTCCACAGGGAAGAATTTTACTGACTAATCCCTGCCACGTAAACTATTTGAAAGACAAAAAACAAATCTGCTGTTCCATGTAACATTTAATATCCATATTATTAGCTGTAAGACATATAAATATTGCATCAAGTCATGCTACTAACAAAGACAATAACCTAATTTCGTTGTTTTTTCCAACGTACGTAGAGATTAAGTAAGGACAGCACGAGATTTTATTTTCACAATTAATTCTCTGTAAACATCATAGATGAATAGCACAATACCATATAATCAATTTCGTAACCTTCTACGAATTCGAGAAGAATAAACTTCTACTCGTTGGTTATTTTGGTAATTTTAGCCATTTGCTTATTCAACCGCGTACAATGTAAATAATCAAACTCGCGTGATACAAGTGACGCTTCTGATTGGCTGAGTTCTGCTAATATTTGTTCCCGTCTCACCGCAGGTTAACCAGCATGACCAAATTTCACTCGTAGACGCTTGCCTGGCACTCCCCTCGCACACTGAAAACTTATGCGAGTTCCAGGGGTTGGAGCTTACAACAATTGTCTCGTATACGTTGCGGACTGTGCGAGACGTCTCGTATACTAACTGCACTCGAACGATCTCGAGATTAGGCCCCCAGTTTGCCTTGTTTCGGTTAGCATGGCCGAATCAAATGTTAAAGCTTTAATATTTTGAAGTTTTTGGTTTGCATTGCCATAGTCATTTTGATTTATGCAGAATACTCCCGGAGTATTTTCCCGGTGTGAGTGTAATCCCGTGTAATGGGGCATGTTAATTATGGTGTTATTTCTCAGATCGCCAAATCCTTCCTCTGATTTAATTTTTCAGTCATGGGGTCAGCACAGAAAAATTTGTGTTTATGAATTTTAGGGAATCTCGGGCAGAGTTTCATATCGTTAAATTACACGTTTTGAAATGAAAGAATGTCGAGGACCCGAACTGTTGTGAGAAAGAGCTGAGATCGATTCATTAGAGTTTTGTATTTCTTTTAATCGTGTCAATTGGGTATCTTAGCAGGTTGTGGCGGATCGCCTTTGATGGGCTTTTTCGCGCACGGTTCCAGTTTTTTATATAATATATTTTTGTGTTGTTTATCATGGTCACGACTGCGTGATGAAACGGGTCTAAAATGCAGTGGGTTGTTTTAATATCAAGATATGTAATGTTCCGATTTGTAAGCATGGAAAATATAGGTATTTATTTGTGCATTCGTAATATGTTTACTTTGCAAATGAAATGCATGAGTGAGTTGGCAAATGATCGGCAAGCAACAGAGTATTCACTAAAGAGAAACAGGAAGAGTGGAAAGTTTCAGCAGTTCCGACTGCCTGGTAGGCATAAAATGGGACACGCATGTGGTGTCGACTGGTTCACTTGTTTGCCTGAAAGAAGGGCGCCTGAGTAACATTAAATACAACCCTGTATGAAACTTAATCTCTGCAAGCAGAGCTTTTGTATCAAAGTTAATGTTGAGGAAACACAGATTGGAATAATTGAATTAATTGTGATTTTGAGGTTTTTCGTATGTGTAATTTTTTTATATTGTAATTTCAACGAATAAACTTTGTTACAATTTGAATATGGTTAGTATAGTTTTGTTGCCGCTCGCCCTAGGAACGGCACAAAATTATCGATCCCACACACACACACACACACACACACAGCGTGTCAACGCTGCGTGTGTGGGACAACGACGCGAAGGCGTAGTATGCTTAGATAATGTGAAGGCCTAGTGTGCGTGTCAGCAGGTAGTGACTTCGTGGTTTATATCCAGTGGTTACGTCATTAGATGCACTGCCCTAAGCTTGGCATGAAATAAACAGATCTTAAAACAATACTGTATTTGCTTAATCATTTATAATATCGGATGATTTCAGTTATTCTATAAAAATACGTACACGAAAGTGGTTCATTGTCTCCCTTCGGCATAATTTTTTAAGCTTAATTTACATAATATGGAGTAGATATCTTGAACTTAGAACTTTAGCAGTGCTTCAGAAAAAGTTGGAAGTAACAATGAATGTGCATGTAATATTAACGGACAACCTGCTATACCTCCGTTCCCCGCATTGTAAAAACCAAACGTATTTTTTCATGGCTTACAAACCCAATTTTTTTAAAATTATTTTGTGTACATATTTAGACGGCAGAAGTGTTTGTAAAACATACACATCCACGAGCCCCCCGAAAATATTAATGTGTATATGTTATGATGTGACAAAATAATTATATAGAGTTTTTCTTGAAAAAGCTGACCTTAATTGCAAACGTAATTGTTTATGAAAATATGGCAAAAATGTTCTGTACAGTAAATATAGTATTTAGCAGTTAAAACGTAGAATTCGCATGGCGGTGATTTATTATTCAACATATCGTAATATCCACGGACAAAGACGGGGAAAGACGCATGTAACACAGATAAATTTTTTTAAGCTTGTACAATGTATTTTCAAAAAATAATGTTTCATCATTTTGTGCGAACGGCTTAAACAATGAATCTCATGTATTTCTCCAGTATGATAAAATAAATATTTTGTTTCAAAACCGTGATCTAATTCTAGGCCACAGTTATATTTCGATTACTTTCTTTCACATTAAAAAAATATATTACAAAAGCCGAACAGTGACAGCGAAATTAGAAAAAAAAATTATATATAGAGGTTCGGCGGCTCTTAAAATATTATGGCCGTGTATATTCGTTCACATATGATGTGTTGCAGAACAATCATGATTGGTACTAGAGAAGACAGTATAATGTGTAAGTTAACGAGGCCTTGAGAGCCGATGAGGGTGAAGTGAGGTGAGAATGGAGCATAACAAGAATGCAACGGTTAGAGAACCGAGGAAAAACCTCGCCAGCTAATAATTTACCAATGTATGAGGCCCATTGAAAACATATGGTGTAAGAATACACAAGTAGGTCCTAAGCAGGAAACAGTCAAATGCATAGGGAAGTTCCCAACTTTGTATAGAAGCGACGCTAAACATTACCCAGATTGATGTATGGTATTATTTCCATAGAGTGTATACGTTATAAACTTCCATTATGCTTACATAACTGACTTCTTTTTTTTTTTTTTTTTGGCTAGAAGTAGTTATTAAAAACAAAAAATCTGCTCTGGCATTACATAGATTCCGAACAAACTACGTAACTCACACTTGCTGTAACAAGAAAGGATAAGAATTTGAAAATGAGATATGTATTTTTGTATATCAATACTGTAAAATGTGGCGTGGCCACCAATTAAATATTTCAGACCATTGATACTTCTGGATGCTAAAATCACGGAATCAAGTAATTAAGTGTGTGTGTTTTTATTATCTGAGCTTCTTAACCTACTAAATTTTCCAGAAAAAAAACTTTTTTTTTATTAATTTGGAAAATATTACATTTGTAATAAATTTTCGTCAATAGTCCTATTTAAAAACATAATTATATCAACATTGATTTAATTGTTTAACACTTTATGAGAAAGGAGGGAGCAAATCTGGCTGCTGTAGGGACATGGCAGAAGTCCTTACATGAACACGCCTGCGTTAGCGGGGGAATATTCTTATGAAAGTAATGAAATTGATACTTGACTTTTATGTCGTAAATCAAGATTTCTAGGCAAAATCCTACGTTTTGCACAGCAACCTAGTACATTGGAGTTGTGAGATTTACTGGCCAGAAATTTTTGTCCTTGCCCAAAATTGCTGCCAGTTATTGGGGGGTCCCCACCCGCGCCTCACACAAGTGAGACGCCAACTCGAGGCCATGCCTGCATCCTTGTATAATTAGCATGTACTCTACTCCCGTGCTGTTCTCTCGGAATAAGATTAAGTTAGGCATTGTGGTTCAAAATGGTTGTATCGGAAATATGCTTGTATTGGACCATACCGAAATTATGTTTAATCCATATGTAATAAATAAATCTAAGTATATTGACCATGATATTTTTTTAAATTATATTAAAAATAATTAGGATTACTATCATATATTTTATAGTTAAAAATATAGGTAATTCCGCAGACAGACATGCACACACGCCACTAATTAACACACACCCCTATGACAGTTGACAGTGATATCGGTTACCGCAGGGAACTCACTAGGAGCATGTCACCCCTGTGGTGATATGCGGTTGATATTGAACAGTTGATTTAAGATCCAACATTCGGGCAATAAGCCTGTATTTGGCCATTAATACTTAAACTAGACAGATTTAATTATGCGAAAATTAGTAATATTTTCTTCTACACCAACAACCATCAGCTGACACAATATTTTGCAAATGGTGGTGGAGGAGTTAGTTTCCAAGTCCTCCTAACCTAACAACACCTCTTTGCTTTCTTTTTTTTTTCTGAAAACAAAAATTAAATTGCAACCACAACACACCTCAGGGATGTATTGTCCCTATGATTCACCTTATAGGTGGATAAATTTTGCTGTCAATGGTCACAGTGTGTAAGTGTATAAGTATATTTATGTATGTGTCACTATACCTTGGTTTTAAACTGTGGTAGGGCAGCAACCATTGCATCTGTAGTAGTAATTCTGAGAACATTAGTCATTAATTGTAAAATACATTTTAAAAACTAGGACATCACCAAGAAAATCTGCTACTTTGTCCTGCTCGAAAATACGGGGGAGCTACCCCAGAACATATGATTGATTATTCACTTAGATAAAAAATGAAAAGTAATTAAAAGAAATAATTTCATCTTTATAATTTTTTACCATGAAGAAATCATTTAAAAGAAAATAAAATTAATTATATTGAAAGGAAATGACACAGAGAATAAATAAATAAAGCAATCAAACATATTTTCATACACTATATATTTAGTACACAGTCAATACAAAACACATTTATAATTTTTGAAAAAAGTTGTACTTGTAGTTTTCTACTTTAGAAGACTGTCACATACAAGGCTAAGCAGTTCTCGTAGCAGGCAGGCTGGCAGGTAGGTAGATAGTTAGGTAGTTAGGAATGTAAGTTGATGTTCAGGTAGTTAGGTAGGTTGTTAGGCAAACAGGTAATCATGCAAACAAGTAGGTAGGTATGTAGGTAGTAGGTAGGTAGGTAAATAGGTAGTTAGTTAGGTAGGTAGGTAGGTAAGTAGTTAGGTAGGCAGCCAGGCAGGTAGGTAGGAAGGAAGGCAGGTATGCATGTAAGTAGTTAGTTAGGTAGGATGGTAGTCAGGCAGGTAGATAGTTAGAGAGGTAGGAATGTAGGTTGATATTCAGGTTGTTAGGAAGGTAGGCTTAAGTAGTTAGGTAGTAGGTAGGCGAAAAGGTAGTCAGGCAGGTAGGTTGGTAGTTAGGTAGATATATAGGTATGTATGTAGGTATGTAGGTAGGTACATAGGTAGGTAGGCAGTTAGGTAAGTAGGTAGGTATGTAGTTAGGTAGGTAAGTATTTGAGTAAGTAAATATTGAAGTAGGTATATATTTATATAAGTAGGAAAGTAAGTTATTAGATAGCGATGAATATAAATGTGTGTTTATGTAGACAGATAATTATGAAGGTAAATATGTAAATGTTAAGCTAGTTATGTATAAAGGTAGGTATGTAAATAGGTAGTTATTAATTTAGGTGGGAGTGTAATGTAGGTGTGTGGTACATAGGCAGGTAGGTAAGTAGATGAGATGGTTGGTAGATAGGTATGATATTAAGGTAGGAATAAAGTTAAGTTTGTTAGATAAGGGAGTAGGTTAAATTACCCACTTGAGGTACACTGGTAAGTATGTAGATGGGATGGTAGGTAAATAGGTATCAAGCTAAGTTAGGAATGATGTTACGGTAGGTAGATAAGTTAAAGTGTTAATGTAGATAAGTAAGGTACGTTGTTAATATAGGTAGTTAAGGTAGGTATTTGAGATACATAGTTAAGGTAGTCAGCTAAGTTAGCTGTACATAGGTAGGTATATATATAGTTAGGAAGTAAGGTAGGTTTTTAGGTAGATAAGCGGGTGTTTAGTTTTATAAGTATGGAGTGAAAGTAGGTAAGAGATTTTAGTAGGTAGTTTAGTTGGGTAGTTTAAATAGTACGTTGGGGTAAGTAGTTGTGGTGGGGGGTTCAGTTTAGTAAGTATCGCACAGGCGATAGACACGTGCGTTGCTTTCACTGAATTTAATGAATTTAAATTAATTACTCGCAAAATAAAATATACAAACACTTTACACTAAACCTCACTGCACTGTACATACTTGTGCACACACGTGGGACGATGGCTTCGGCAACAAACGCCCACACGTGGTACACAGGTGTCTGCTGAGGATGCTAGATGACGGCGTGGTGAACGGACTTAGGGCCAGGGGACGTGGTCCATGTCAAATTTTACAAATACTTTTGACCGGTATGAGGCTAAGACAAATGTGCAATGTTGTCAATTGCAAACTTACTTCTTTTATAATTGCTCTGCTGCTATCTTTAAAAACATTTTTACATTTAATATTGTCTGGTGCAAAGTGTTTTTCACATAGTACTTGTCCGGCTTTCAACTCGAAATTATTTTGCGGTATCATAGATGCCACTTCACTCTTTTAAGTGGACCATTTGGAACAATACAAAAACAAATAATTTGAAGATTCAGTATAGCGGGAATATAAATGTGCAATCATCATGAAACAATAAAATTATATCACTACCACTAGATGCTGCTAGCGAATTTAATAACTATTAATAATACATACAAACATACATGTTATTCAAATCCTGATTCTTTATTTTTTGAGCCAGTCACATCTGAGAAAATAAACAAAGTGGTTAATGCATTAACTAGAAGTAATTCACATGGATATGATGATTTATAACTACAGCATTGATTTAAAAAAAGTTATTCAACATATCGTCAATGCCTTGTGAATATTTTTAATAAGCCACTAGAAACAGGTATTTTCACAGACAGATTGAAAGTTGCTAAAGTAATCCCCATTTGCAAGAAAGGTAATATGAACTTGACTAATAACTACAGACCTATAGCATTCCTTGCAGCATTTTCCAAAATACTTGTAACAGTTTTTCAAAAATAAATTGATAAATTTTTGTGGTAAATGTAATTGTATAAACAGCTCACAGTTTGAGTTTAGAAAATAGATATTATACAATGAAACCTATACATAAATAGTTACATAATACTGCAATATGTGTAGAAGAAGGTACTAAGGTGGCCTGTATATTTTCCGATTTAACCAAGGCTTTCGAATGTGCTAGTCATAGTATTCTTCTTCACAAGCTCGAGAAAATGGGGATTAGGGGAGTTGCGAACAAATGGTTTCAAACCTTTAAGCATTCGAAAGCAGTATGTAGAAATTACCGACAAAAGTACAACACATGATACAATAACCCACTCAAGCTTGAAAAATACTAAAGTAGGTGTGCCGCAAGCTCTATTTTAAAAGTCATATTATTTCTTATTTACATAAACGATTTACCAGTTTTAATGTCCTTGAGTCATGAAAACAAATGATAATTCGTCTGCAACATTATTCGCTAACAATAATACCATAATTATATCTGGAACCAACCTATCGCTCCTCCAAAAGAACAAATGTTACCATTACTGATGTGAACAATTGGTTTGCTTATAATAATTTAAATTAACAAAACAAGTTACATTCTTTTCAATGAAAGGAAAAACTTTAAAACCTTTGAATGTTTATGTGCCAGATAGCTACTAATGCCCGGTTGCACCATCAACAGCCCTGAACCAAGATCATTAGATCTTGGTTCTAAGATGATCTTTAGTTTGATCCCAGTACGATTTACGAGTGTTTCACTAACGCGAACGACCGAGTTCTGATCGTAGATCACCTGATCTCTGTTCAAAACTGGGATTGAAATGAAACACTGTTTGTGATTGACTCTCATTTCGTGACATCATGATGCAACTGTTTATTTTGAGGTTCGGAGGTTTGTAAAATGTCTCGCTTTACATTCTACCACAGTAAAAATAACCGAATCTATTTTTAAACGATTTAAATATTACCAAGTTTATTTCTAGTAAAGAAAAATATTTTACAGTGCTTTTATCTTCACATAAACTACATTCAACACAAACTTTCATTCTTCTCTGTTCACTTTCTAAATCCTTAATAAAATATATGTTTTTGTATAGTTTAGTTTCGTTTAGTTTTATTGCATCCCTAAGATCTTTTTTCAATACATAGATGTACAAAGATATTGGATAAGTCAAATTACAGTATACAAAGTTTATACACTGGACATAGTAAACACACACACATATATGTCAGACTACATGTACACGCATCACATCTTTTCCTCATAATTTGACCAATCCTCCTCCAACATGCTGTAGGGCGTCGTCGTTTTGTTGAAACAGAAGAAAAGGAAGCGAGAAAAACTGGAACAAGAAATGCATACAAAGACGTGTTATGCAATAATTTCTTAACTTTTGTAATTTAGATATTCATCTACACTATAAAATGTTAGTTTAGAAAAAAAATTCTTTCAGCTGTTTTTACAGAGTTTTTTTTTTTTTTTTTTTTTTTTTTTTTTTTTTTTTTTTTTTTTTTTAGAGAAGCAAATTTCTTGAAGATGTTGTGGTAACTTATTGAAAAGTTGGCTACCTAGGTAGGATGGCCCTTTCTGGACAAGTTTTAAGTTAACTGAAGCCACGCGTAAGTGTTTTTTTTTTATTCTAGTGTCGTGCTTATGAAAGGACTCATTTTTCGAAATAAATGGCTGTTTTTGGACATGAATATAAGTACTGAAAACATGTACTCACATGCAAATGTTAAAATCTGTAAGCTCTTGAAAAGAGGTCTACCCGAGTCTGACTTCCTTTTGCCGTTAATTATTCTTAGAGCTCTCTTTTGCATGTGAAACACTTTTTTTGCTATCAGTGGAATTACCCCAGAAAGTTATACCATAACAAATTATGGAATGAAAGTATGCAAAATATACCATTTTTGCCTCAGGGCGAAACATGCTGAACTTAGTTTAGGTAAAATATACGCAATGTGAGATTTCCAGTTAAGTAAATTGTCTACTTTTAAGCCGAGGAACATAATCACTGCAGTTTCATTAATTTTGTCTCTTTTACTGCTATCATATGTATTAATGTTTTTTCTGTTCTTTGTGAGGAAATTCATACGATATGTTTTATCTAGGTTAAGATTTAATTTGTTTGCAGTTAACTTCGCATTTACCTCTGTAAATGTTGTGCCCCTTTTTTTGTGCAAGATCATTTACTGAGTCTCCAGAGACTAAGATGCTAGTATCATCTGCAAATAAAATTGGAGTAGTTTCTGGCGTCAAGGCATATGGAAGGTCATTTAGGAAGAGTAGGGGGGCATAATATTGATCCTTGTGGGACACCATGCTTGATTTTTCCTGGTTCAGAGTAGAATGAAGTAGTTTTTCCTTTGAACCGCACTTGTTGTCTGTTTGAAAGGTATGAGCTTATTAGTCTATTTGGTGTACCCGAGACTCCATAAAACTTTAATTTTTTTATAAGTCTGTTGTGATTTACACAGTCAAATGCTTTAGTGAGGTAGCACAATATTCCGTTAGATGTCACTTTTTTATCAAGTGCATTAAGAATGCTATTTGTTAGTTTAAAAATTGCATAATTTGTTGACATGTTCTTCCTATAGCCAAACTGTAAATTTGAGAAAATTTCGTGATTCTCAAAATGTTGCAGCATCCTCCTATAAATTAGTTTTTCAATTACTTTTGAAAAGGATGTAAAAAGTGAGATGGGTTTACTTCGGTCTTGTTTCCTTTCTTGAACAATGGTATTACCATAGCCCATTTGAGTCTGTCTGGAAACAATCCTGTATTGAAGATATTGTTACAAATATGGCTTAATGGAACACTGAATTCAAAAGTGCACTGCTTTAATAACCTACAGCTAATGCCCTCATAGCCGCTAGATAATTTTGGTTGCAAAGAATTGATTGTTTTCTCCACTTCTTTTGGAGATGTATTTTTAAAAGATATAGCATGGTATTCTGTACCATGAAGTATAGGAATATGGTTTACATCTAGTTTAATTTTTTTAAATCATGTTTTCTACAACATTTAAATAGTATGAATAAATGCATATGCTACTAATTTAGGGTCTGAGGATATGCAGTCATTTGCTTTTAGGTTTACAACTGGACATTGAGAGCTTAGATACGGAATATTTTAATGTTTATGTCATTTTAAAACAAAATTGCTTTTCAATATAACTTGACGGTGGATGGTGGAGCAAAAGTAGTAAATTTAAGGTTGAGAGTTCGGGTAGGATATTTACCATGGAAACTCTTCAAACCTCTGTTGTGATACTTGGGCGCCAGGCATTGCATGGAATGTAATAAAAATTTGTTATAGAGCTGACTGCTGTCTCAGGGTCGTGTGCTGATACCCAAAGGCGGCATCCTTCCGTCGTTGCTCCTTAAGTAATTATTACTGAATGACATGTGGTACGCGGTGAGTTCTCAGGGCGACCCACACACCCATACATTACACTGTGAATAAACACTGGAAAAGTATATTATATGAGTTGTATGTCTGGCCATGTGTCCAGTACAGAGGCTACTTTACATTAAATGAGCCAGATGTTTGCTGGTCGACAGCGGTGATACTGTTAAAAATGGCACGAAGGCCCGTGTGTGACTTTTAGTGCGAAATAAAGCTTCCCCAGGCGATTCAAGCACTGGGGAAGGTGAGAAGCTGTGCCCCGGGTGGCTTGCGAAAAAAGGTTTAAATTGATTAAAAATCTATTGGCGTGAAAATGACTGATGCGAAATGTAAATACCGCCCGGGTGCGAAACCGAACTGTACGCGACCTGCCTCTTGAACTCCTCAGCATTTACTGTAGTTCCAACATGGCATGCTCGCCGGGGTTACCACCAAAGCGTGCCACGTGGAAGTACTTCGTTATGTACATGCCCTGCAAAACAATGCTTACCCCTGTTACACTTGCTATAACATGCTTAAAAACTCTCTTGCATAACAAAGTACTCATGTGCACTGTGAAATAAAATGATGTGGGAATGAAGACACGTGGTGATGATACTCTATAGAACATCGCAATTACACTGATAAAAGAACGTAGGGCATTTATATGAGATTTTCGGATGTCCACTTGCTGGCTGTAAATAAAGTGTAATTCGCGCAATTTGCTTGTGTAAGGTTAAATATGGCATAAAACCAACTGCTGGGAAGTTGTATAGTGTAGGGTTGTGAATGTTATTTTTGTGAATAATTGTGTTAATATCGAACTAGCCTGCATGTTTAAGATTGCAGTGTATAAGCTTCTGCATGGGAGCATGTAAGTGATTTATGTATCCATTTAATTGAGTGTTCGGAAATATAAAGGTGCAGTGAGCTGTGGTGTTTCGGCTCGAAACTACAATGTAGATAATTTATACACTACAACAGTCTGGCATCAAAACACAAAGTTGGTGGATTGACCTCGTAATCAAAATCATTATTTTCATGTATTGAGACAGATGTGGAAATTGTATTTTGTGGGTGCTCATGAAAGCAGGTTCCAATAAATGAAAACATATCGTCGAGGTAATGTAAAGCAGAGGGGCTTTTTTTGAGAAAAAAAATCCGGAAAACGGTATAAATCCACTCTATTATTAATACAGAACACAGATTTTATGAGGCGCATCAATATTTCACCTGATTGGGATGGCTATGAACTGTAGGAAAATTGAGGGGTAACAGTATATAATGAAAATGTACATTTTATTTTTGTATTTTTTTACCCCACAATTTCCCTGATCTTCATTGCCCTCCCCACTATCAATTTTGGTGTTTTTATTGGTTTGGTTATGTCTTTTTGGCTATTCATGTTTTTCCATGTGTAAATATTATTATGAAGTACATATTTTCTACTTGTTTTACCCCACAATTTCCCTGATCTTCATTGCTCTTCCCACTATCAATTTAGGTGTTTGATTTGGTTTGGTTTGTGTTGTTTGATTGTCTTTTTTGGCAAATCATGTATTTCAATGTGTAAATGTTATTATGAAGTACTTATTTTCCACTTGTTTTACTTCACAATTTCCCTGACCAAAAATTGTCATTGGCCTATTTCAAAAACCATTCCGTACGAATATTCACAATTTTAGGTCCCTAACATTACTTAGGTCAGCTTTATGATGTTTTAAAAATGACTGAATTGACGATAGTTCTTACGGTTATTTTTAATTAAAATATTTGTTTTCCACGACATAGCATATTACAACTGTGGGTTAAAGAACTGTAGTATTTATTTTGTTATTGAGTTTTGTTGGGTTATTTCTTTAAAAGGACGGCCTCAGTTGGACTAAATATTAGAACGAAGGAAAGGCCAGTTTAACGAAAAAGGCACATAAAATTCAAGCACGCTATCGGGTTGCTTATTTGTTGTCATACAAACTTACAAGATAGCAGTGAACATGCACACAAACAAGCTTATGGTAACGTTTATTCTGCTCATATTTCTATGTATTGCTACTTACTGTCTATTAGGTTTATTGAAATTTAACGGGCTGGGCTTAGCAATTTTTTGGAACTGTGGCAAGTCATGTTACACGACTGTGTTTCGAACACCTAGGCAAAGGTACGACGTTGTGATAAACAGACGTGGACTTAAATAATTATTTTCGTCATAAAAACAGTTCACAGTTGAAACGTATAAATAATGCGCATCAAATATTTGAATTCACGCACACACACAGCAACGCCACTTTACATGCAGCTGTTAACGAAACACACATAACAGTATATTAATATTCAAAAACTTATCACGTCTTATTCACAGTAACAACATGAGAAGAAGCATAAGCTGACAATTTTTGTCTAACAGTAAAATGGCGGGAGAGTTTGCCGATGGCTTCCGCTAAGTGTGCTGCAATCACTCAGTCATCCTCTCTATGTTTACTATGTAGCTAGTTGATACATGCACAGAAGATGAATAAGCGGTTTACCGCATCTTTAGTCTATAGTGCCACCGAGAGTCCATAGACTATAGATGAAGTAGACCGATCTCGCTGGCTGCGCACAACCTTTCTCCATGTCCCAACATTGAGGCAGTTTCTGAATTCTCAAAAATTGCATACTTGAGGGTACTTGTCGCCGGAAGTGAGATCGCCATGTGTATACTAGCGCTGTTCAAATTCCCTGTATAATATACACAGGAAGTATACTTGGCAAGTATTTGAAATTGAATACTTGTGGAGCATACTACATACTTACAGTGGCCATATTGTATTTCAGGTGTGAAAATTAACGTGTACGTTTTGTGGTTATAATGCTCGCAAGTTTTAAAAGTTAATAAGTAATATTTATAAAATCTCATTTTGTTCTATGTGTAAATAATTGTCAGATAAATAAATATGCTTTCAATTATGAATAAAATTCTGAGTGTTGTTTAGACGTCTGCAGCATATTTCCCAGGTGTATGCTTATACAAATAATATAATACAATTTCAATCTGCATTTCCAAGATATTACAAACTATTGAGTTGTAGGCATATTTATCTTACTTTTGTTATCAATGTGTATATTGCCATGAATGGGCTGTGTAAATAATGTGCATAGAAATGCGGATCATATTCTGATCATTTTATAGATTTCTGCAGCATATTTCCGACATGTTTGCATACAAATAATATTAAAATTGCATTCTGCATTTCCAATTTAGTACTAACCTCAATTAATTATATTTATCTTTCTTTTGGTATCAAACACATGATAGGTTAGGTATCGGGGTATGAGGAAATGTAGCCAGTATCTGTGTAATGCCCCTTTACATACGATAAATAAATGTAAAAAAATCCTATAACAACTGCTTTAATTTGTTTACAATCTTCTTCTAATGACATGGTAAAGTAATATCGCAAGGCTATTGATGTGGTATATATATTTGTGAAATCAACAGAGAAGCTGAACAGATAAACATAACCTAGGATACCAAGGTGCAAGAATTTTTATATTCCTGCTATGGTATAAATTTATAATAAATAGCATCTGTACAGGGCCGGATTTCCCATTAGGCCGAGTAGGCTGGGCCTAGAGTGGCACTTTTCCAAGGGGCGGCATGGAGAAAGACATGTATGCCTTAAATTGTCATAATTGATGCTGAAGACAGCTCCGTTACTTTGCTATCGCCGTGAAATGCGACACACAGGTGCGAACGCGCTGTGTTGATAATCTTCGCTTACACGGTACTCTCTAGATAATAAGATGCACACAGCACATATTTGATACATATTGTTTCCATTTTCAATCATTATGTTCACACGGGAATTAGCTTGATAAATTATCCTTTGTATTTAATTTAACAAAACTCCCGTCCCGCCCGTTTCTGCCGCAGTTTTATCACATAGATTGTTCCTAGTAGGGGGGAGGGGGGCAGAGAATTTGAACCTTCGCCGCTCGGTGAGAGGATTGGCCATGGTGATAAGGGCAGTATGATTCAATACCATTGTTCTCTGTTTTTGAAATTATTTAGTTGCCAGTTGGTACTAGTTGTCGTGCTGATGTGATGTGGGTGGCGCGGCTTGGCATGGGCCACATCATACTCGCATTTCGCACCAATGTTGTTTACTTATGATCTGTCAAGAACAGCGAATTCCAACATCGAGTACCAATAATCCACTGAACAATGGCAGAATCAATCTACATATCCATGCTGAAGCAACCTGAACGAATTTGATGGAACCATATGCAACTAGCAATCCTAAGAAGCTTGTTTTTGACCACAGTACAGATCCAGCCCAGTGGGAAATTAATGAGGAGCTGCATATTTTTTCTCAGAAACTGCATAATGGGCAGACACAATTTAGCCATTGGCTAGTATACTCGCCATCAAAGGGATATGTATTTTGTGCAACTTGCTTGCTACTTGATGGAGAAAATGGCAATTTACTTCAGGGTTTAATGACTGGAAAAATGCTTCTAAAAAAGGTACGAGAACATGAGAATTTACCTCAATATAAAAATAGAATTGCAACACTTAAACTGAGAGGAAATATTTAAGCACGAATTGATAACAAGCTCGTTGCGCAGTTTGAGCAAGAATGCAACTACTTTGAAATGTATCTTTGCAGAAGTAAAGTATTTGGCTATTAGAGGATTATAATTTCGTGGTACTGACGAACATGTAGGCAGTAAAAGCAATGGCAATTTTCTAGGGTCGCTAGAGTTTCTTGCAGCGTTTGATCCATTCATAGCAGAACATCTAAGAAAACATAGCGACATACATCTTATCTTTCCAAGACCATTTATGACGAATTGATTATTTTGATGGCTGAAAAAGTACGGGATGAAATAGTGAAGAAAGTGAAAGAAGCTAAATACTTTGGTATGTGTCGATTCCACTCCAGATATTTCACACACTGATCAACTAACATTTATTATGCGCTATGTTAAGAAGGATGGAGTTGAGGAGCCAGTTGAATGGTTCATTTGTTTTTTTATAAAATGAAGGACATAAGTCAGAAGAAATAGCCAATGTTGTTTTTACTGTTTTGAGCAAATATGAGTTGGATACAAAAAACTGCAGGGGCCATTCATATGACAATGCCTCGAATATGTCCGGAGCATATAAAGGTGTACAAGCAAGGGTGGAGGAACTTTTTCCCTTTGCTGACTATGTGCCATATGTAGCACACTCTCTTAATCTTGTGGGTTCATGTGCTCCGGAATCTTGCGCTGAAGCAGTATCGTTATTTAGACTGCTACAAGAACTGTAAAATTTTTTCTCAGCTTCCACATACCGCTGGGCTGTCCTAGCTCGGAACTGTAAAGGAGAAGGAGGTCGGACACTACAAAGTCTGTCGAAGACTCATTGGTCTACTCGAAATGATGCATGCTATGCACTAGAGAGCAATTAAATACTTTAGAAAATGATAGTACAGAAAAACCTCCAACGAGGAATGAGGCATCTTCATTGAGACAAAAATTACATATACTATAAACTGCATTTATGGTAGTCTTCTGGACTACAATCCAAGCTGCAGTCAGTAAACATAGATTTCAGGCAAGTTGTGAAGATGTACAATTCGCTGTCTGACTTCGTAACAAATTTAAGAGAAACAGAAATGTTTGACCACTATGACTGCCTTGCGAAGTCGTTGAGCAGAATAGAAATTTACAAATTTGATGAGGGAATGAAAAGGAAGCGCACTCTGTGACCTGATGAGACTAGGGCTGGAGAAATAACTCTTAAGACTGGGTCAGATAATCTTTGTGTTGGTACATATAATGTAATTCTGGATACACTAATATCAGAACTGCAAATGCGAAGTGCACGTCAAAATGAGCTTCAATAGAGGTTTGGCTTTTTAGAACATCTCAGCACGTATGAACCAGCACATATTTCTCCAGCTACATGTTAATTGGTCTCTTACTACAATAGTGATCTCGAAGCATCCATTGTAGAAGAGTCATTGCACCTTAGAGTGCATGTGAAGCCACAAACACCTGATGAGGGAAATGTCAACCAAACAAAATTAAGTAAATTTTTAAACCAAGAAGGGTTTGTTGAAATCTATCCCAATGTAAACATAGCACTCAGAATGATTCTCAGTGCTCTAGTAACAAACTGCTCAAGTGAACGCTCTTTCTCTACTCTACGACGTGTGAAAAATTACTTGAGGTCGACCATAGGAGAAGACAGGTTATTGGTCGTGGCATTGCTGAATATCAAGGGACAAATGCTGCGGGATCTGGACTTCGAGGATATTATCAATTCCTTTGCCCAGAGGAAAGCTAGAAAGAAGAGCTTCGGATAAGACATGAGTTATCTTATTAGGCTTAAATTAAAGTTTTTTTTTCTCTCGTGGAAAGCAAATTAAATTTCTAAATGTTGTCCTTACTATTGATTGATACCATGCCAGTGTTTTCATTGCAATCATTTTCATAATAATTGCAGTTCTGGTTGTCATTATTTTTTTATGTTGTGATTTATTAACAATACATTTACATGTTGGTTCAAACTAAAATGTCGCACCTTGTATGCTCTCCGTGGATCTTAAAATAACAAATAAATATGAGGTAGGGAAAATTAAAGCTTTACTCGAGGGGTGGCACATTTTTATTGGCCTACAGGCGGCTAAAAAGGAAATCCAGCCCTGCATCTGTAATGTATGCGACTAACATAAGCCCAATGCTGCCGGGTTAGTGTTTATTTTCAATTTTAGGTTATCCCTTGCATTCTCTCTTCGCCCTATTTGGTTGCATATTTCATACAAAAAATGGTACATTTCCCCTAAAAGTTAGAATAAAATAGTGGTAACCATATGCAGAGTAAAAACAAAGTAATTCGTAATTACCAGCATTCGTGAGTGCAGTGTTAAAATAAATTGTGTTTGTTATGAAAAATAATGGAATGGGTGGATTGGCGGGGGGGGGGGGGGGAGGTTAAGACATTGTAGAGAAAAATCATTTCATGTTAATATATATATTATATTGTATGCATATATATACACACATACATACAAAGTAATGCATTGGTGTGATTGGTGATTGTAACGGGCACTCATGTGAAGTCAATAGTGTGTATTGCAAGAAATACAGATGAGCTGAATCAAATGTCAGTCCTGTTTGCTTGGTCTGTTGCAGTGTTATTTAATGCTACTTCACTGATGGCATCTTGTTCTGTCAACGATGACAAAATACAGTACATATCGTGTTTCAGTATTCCCGAAAATATATTTCAGGGAAAATGGTAAGATACTGCCTGATAAACAAGGAAAAGCAAAGGAATTCCAAAATGGGAATGCAGTGGACATCCTGCAATACTTTCACATACATACAAATGCACTGTGAAGTAGGTGTAACTCTTTGCTTCATATTCTTTCATCATGCTAATCTACAAAACATATGGCAATGCTGTTGGTGGGTTTTCACAGGGTGCTCCCATTGTCTTTGCCCTTCCATTCCGTCATAGTTCCAGGACTCTCTCTTCTCAACACACTAATCCTTAAGGCTGGCTGACAATGACACGTTTGGCACTATCCCCCTCCCCTCATTGCATCGATTTACCCTGCCTGAGGTGGGAACAGAATTAGAACATTATTATTGTATTCTACAATTACATTTTGTCACAGATTAGCTACGTTATGTAAAGTGATCTACCATTTTGTATGTGAACTGTGGAACATTGTTAAACTAGAGAAATGTTAAGTGTACAGTAACATATTCTTGGTTTTCAAACCATTATACAGCATGGTATCGTGATGACATGTTGTAGTAAAATACTTCAGACATGGCATTGTAGGTTAAATCAAAAGTCTAAAAAATATGTGTTTATATTCTCTCTTTTCTCATTGTAGTAGTAAATATTCTAAATATGAAAAATTAGAGAGTTTGATGCGCATGCAATAATACCCAGGATTTTATTTCACATAAACCTAAAACGAGCGCTGTAAAACATATATAAAAGTGGGCATCCAGAAAACCGTCGAAGAGTTTCGTGTGTCGTTTTGAAAGTTAAAGTATTAGTTTTTGAAACACTAAATTTTGATGCTCCTTTGACAGCAAAGCCCCATTTATGCAGCAACACCCTTTCATAAAGGCTGATTTGTGTGATACCAAACTGGCAACTTGAAAGTAATATAAGTAACAGTCATGCTTATAGAACAGCAATAAAATATAATTATATTTCTTGGATGAGATGTTAGAATACAGTAACAAGCCATTACAAAACATTCCACTAGTACATATATTAATTTGTGGCTTTCTTAATTGGCACCTAAAAGTATGTTTGCAGAATAGAAACATTGCATTATCATTATAAGAAATAAAACAATATAATAAACCCATTACCTGTAGCAGTGCGCTGGTGAAGTAATAGCATTCAAGTTTTAGGTATGAATATTAATGTGGGACTCTTGCCGTTCTCTTTGTTGTGTACATGAAACAATAATAAATTTATTTCTAGGAACCCATAATTGAAATGTTAACACTTAAGTGTTACTGCCAAGGTGTTCATTTCATTAGCAACAGACTGCTTGTCTGCGAGTTAGCTACAGGATTTGTTCCATAACATGAGAGCAAAGCATAAATATGTTTCCTGAATGGATAAAATGTTTGAGTGTATGTAAGAAATAATATGTGTGTCTACAACACATCTGCAGTACAAACATGACAAATGTTCCATAATCCAGCTTCACATGCATGTCAGTGTGTGGCTGAAGTTATTATGTGATACAAAGTTACAAAGAAACAAATGAACCATAACTTCATTAGTAAATGATACGCTCCCACTATTGCTCCTATTATTAGTTTAATTAAAGGCATCTTTCCAACCTCGCCCTCGTGGTTATTTGTTTTCAAAAACCATTGATGATGTAATGTATTCATAACACCGTGTATCAAATTTTCTGTTGTCACATCGTAACTGATATTTCCGCCAGAATGTGCGACCAGTCTAACATGACGAGGTGATTACATGTCCGAATAGTTTCAACCAGTACACAACTAGAACATATCACTGCTAGTACGCAAATGTATATAATACTTTACAAGTATACACTGAGAATTCAGAAACAGCTTGAATTGCTTTTATGCTTAGACGTCTAGCAAAAATGGCGTGGATTGGATTTGAGGTTATAACACTATCTAGTAAACAAGAGCTTTGTAATGACTTATTTACATCCATAAAAATTTAACCGTTAGCGCTACCTGTCGGTTCATTTTCAAACTACGTTTATTCAATACAATGTCGAATAGAATTAACGTTTGTGTTTTCAGTGTTGTTAAATTTCAGTCATGTTTGTGGTTCACATAAGTTGGTAGCTGGGTGTGACATCACTGGCTGAGAGGGTTTTTTTTTTTTTTTTAATATCCTTTAGAGATAAGCCCTATAGCAGTAAGGTTATTTTGAATTTGGAACTTTGAATGATAATTTGATTATGGTGAACGGACCTGATTTCCATATTGTATGTGATACGTAGTCGTACTAGGCAGCCAAGGCTGCTCGCCCAGAGTTTTGAATCCATTAAGTTGTATATTGACGGCCTTGACATGTGAAATTGCACTCAGTCGAAGAATTAGGACAGCTGGAGTATACAGGAGGGTAAACTAAGAGGGCTATTCAGTAATTGCTGATTTTAATCTGCAAGATATACGGTACATATTGACATGAACCGGTCAGCACTAGCCCGTTCGTCTCGCCGACAGCACAACTGCCAAGGCATCGCACGACCAGTGTACCAGCCTGTGCCCCGTGACCTGAGTGAAGTGCATAAGTGCAATAAAGTGTTATATTTGAAGTGTAATATTATTGTGTTTATTTTGAGATGGCCTTTTTAGAAATATTAATGTTTTGTATACCAGTGCACCTGTCAAGTGTGCGCCATAGCGCCCTCATGACCATGTGTGTTTGTTTACATTTTGATAGTGCAGTGTTTCCATATAATGTTGTATTGTAATGTTGTGTTATTGAAGAGCCCCAATGTATATATGTAAGTTAAGTGCTTTGTACACGAAATTATACATAAGAAGGCGATATTGCTATATTGTGTTGTGATGACAGTTACGTGTTTTTAAAGAAACATTTTCTTTCGTGTACTAGCGTACACCGTACCACACTAGGGTACTTAATTTAATATTCCCCCACTGGAAAATTCAGAAGGGCTTTGAACATTTTTATTTGTACTTGTTAATTTTTGTTGTAAGAGTGTTATATGTCAACATAACCTAATGGCTGGGTAACTGAACCAAGTGACAGAGGTCATGCTCAGTAGCATGTCCACGGACTTTGTCCGTAACCTTAAGCAAAGTGTGTCAAACAATAGAAATTAGTTATGGTCGGAAGTTAGGGATATATGAAGATAAATTGGAAGTTATGTAGGTAGTTACAAGAAGATAGGTATGAAAGTATTTACTTGGAAATGTAGGTATATGCTGTTCACGGTAAAGTGAGCACTTTTGAAAGTCCTCTCATTTGGAACAATCGTCAACAAATAAATTTTATTGTAGCCTTAGATGTTAGCTTCCAAGTGCGGTGGAATATACACACTGTGCTATTACTTACATGGAAATATTTATTTTAAAAATGTTGTTAAAAGATCAAAATGGCCAAAAGGAAAAAAGTAACTAGGGCCTCAAAAGTGCTCATTTTACCATGAACCACCTATAATTGGGTATGTAGGAAAGAAGAGTAGGTCTGGGTAGTTGAGGTAGGTATGTTGGATGGTAAATTAATAAGTACTAAAATCTGAAGTTAAGCCACATCATAATCAGTTCAATCAATGAGTAAAACATTAAATTGTGAGTCCTTAAAGCAGATCTGTGTTAATGAGTATCGTGAAGGTATAGATATAGATATATATATATATTAAAGTTAACGTTGTAAAACATGTTTTTTGTAATTAATCAAAATCAACTGAGTGCATGTAGGGTTATTGATATATGTTTTTATGTTAGGACCAAACATAAACGACATTAGTACACCAACTTTATTATGGTTTGGTTAGGCTTTTATTTACCCTGTGAACTACTAATTTACAGCTGCAGTCATATGTAGCCTACATTTGCTTATGGTTCCGCAAATATTTTATTGATGAAAACCTTGGATAGGTTAGAATTGATTGCAGTGAATAGCTATTTCGTAAGCAGAATACAGTGAGCGGAGGTGCTGAAATGCAAATGTAAATCATCCAACCCGTGTTTTGTAGTGTGTGCAGTTGTTTTTAGGTTAAAGGTAACATAACCTCGTCATATCATATTGTACTGAACCTTTGCTAACATTGTAGATCCAGTGCCAAAGAGCTCATTTTCCATTATATTATAAATGCGCTATAAAACGTTGACATTATTAGCTTAAAGCTTGTAGCAAGAAGCTTCTAACTATTCGCACCGAGCTTTTATGAAAACACTAAATAAGAGTAATTTGTAGTATATTTTATTTCTCTGTTGGACCACATCAATCGTACATGATTTACAAATTATGTACCTAAATGCTTTTATAAATTGTGTGTTACATTCTAGTGTATTTTAAAATAAAAGTGTCGTTGTAAAATTACATTTGTAGCAATATTATTTTGTGCAGTTCTGCTATGTTTAATGGTATTATAGTACATTATAGTGTTTGTACACATGTAATATGTCACTATACTATGTCACTAAATTATATGTTTACTTCCAGATTGAATCATGGCTGAATCCCGTGCTCATAAAATGGTTATTTTGGCACTAAACAAAGCGACCAAGAGACACTTTCTTCCAAAAAGGAAAAAAAAAAAAAAGTTGACAAAATTTAGTGACGATGCGTATTTGCCACCTTCAATGCAAGTAAGTGACTCCTCTTCTACTTCATAATTTGAAGAAATGCCTTGTGGGCATATATCTTGTCAAAATACTTTACCAGTTTCAAATAATACTGCTTCTACCAGTGCTACCGAAAATGCTATTGAAAATGCTGGCTTGATGGCTGACATTCTTGTAACCAGTGAAAACGAGTCCAACATAGTTGAATTACGTCCAGTAAGCTCTGATCCATGTGAATCACACCCTGACAATCAGGATTGTGAACATTTGAACCCACAAATGGTATTAAATCCTGAAGGAACTGAAAACATAAATCCTAACACTATCAATGCGGACAGTGACATACAACAGTACACCAAAAAAAGGGACAGTGAGGAAACAATAGAGTCACGATGTACCAGTAAGTGAAAGAAAACAACAGACATTCAAATCCGTAGCTGAAAAGCATAATGTCAAATCAGGATGTAATCCTGATTGCATTCGTAAATGTTCTCCTAGACTCAGCAAAGAAAGAAGACATTTCCTGAATGAGGAATTTTGGAAGATTGAAAATCCACATGAACAGAAATCATTTATTCTTCATCATGTATCAACTGTTGCTGTTAAACAAAGAACTGTTCCGGATGATAGAAACTTCAGAAAACAGAACCAATTTCTGTACACACTAAAAGATGAAAAAGGTGAGTGTAAATGTGTATGTAAAGTTTTTTCTTGGCTACATTGGGATATGACAAGGCTAATTACAAAGTTCTCCAAAACACCTTCAAAAACACCCGGAACTCGGTAGTTTCTCAAAAAGAATCAAGCTACACCAAACAACCCCACAATAAGATAAATGACGACCCAATAAAAGAACACATCAATTCCTTTGGCCCATCTATTGCTCATCATCGTAGGGAACACGCCCCTAATCGTTTGTACATAACGAGCGAGTTGACATTTACAGATGTGTTCAAAGACTTCGAAGAAAAGACTCCTTCATTCAAATGTTCATATGAGAAGTATCGAACAGTTGCTAAGAAAATTAACATTGCTGTTGTAAAACTGTATCATGAAAAATGCGAGATTTGCAAAGAGTTTGATCAACATAATGCACGTCACAATAGGGAAAACATTGACGAGTCTTGTTATTTGTGAAATAAATGGGCAGAGTATAAACAAAAATATGTCACATGTTTAAGTACGCCGTATTTACTAACAGGATTGCTGTGTACAATGAATTGTTTGTACCGGTTGGGAAAAAACAAAAATGTTGCACGCCATTTGCTGTAGTCTGGCATGATGGTGAATTCGGAAGAACAAAAGATGAACTGATTAGTACATTTCATCAGCTTTTTTCTGTTCAAGAGGTATATTAAGAAAATAACTCTGTGGTTAGATAATAATTGTTCGGCCCAGAACAAAAACTTTTTTTTTTTTTTTTTTTTTTAAACTCTGATGACATCAGTACTTCGGAAATAACTTTAAGATATTTCGAACCTGGCCATGTATTTATGGCAGCGGACTCGTTGCACCACAGGGTTCAATTATCCAAGCAGTGAATGGGAAACAAGCTGTATGATTTCAAAGACTTCGTCACTGCAGTGAAACATGCAGCCCCTCACACCGATGTATACGCGATGGGTTTTAATTATTTTTGGAGTGATTTCTCATCCACACATAAATTAGGCACAATAGTGCCACGGCCATACTTGTATGATATGGTGGCTGTAGTTTTCCAAAGAGGGAAGACAACAATACATTATAAAAACGACTTGAAAATTTAAAACAATTCTATTTTAGAATGTATAATGGGCGCAATGAGTGGGTGTGTAAATAGATACAATATACATACAAAGGCAAAATATATTGTCTAAGAATATGGGTAAAATTGTACAAGGTAACTAGAAACACCTTTTTGGACTGCGAGTTCAAAGGTTCGCACTAAGCAAAAAGGCATATCTCAGTTTTTAACTGTAATTGCTTTGTTGTGCATAAGTTCTCATTAGAATGTATTAGATGCCTTCCTTAGACACAATTTATGTCCATGTGTTTATTACGAAAATTATAATTACCAGTGCTGGACAAGCACTTAGAAAAATAGTCACCGTGAAAAATTAGCATTTCATGAGATATGCCTATTTGGATTAGGAGGGCAGTATAGGTAGTTAGGTAGGCAAGCAGGTAGGAAATCAGTTAGGTAGGTAGATAGTTTAGTAGGTAGGCAATTAAGCAGGCATTTAGGTTAGTATGTATCTAGATATGCTGATAGGCAAGTAGGCATGTATGTAGGTAGGTATGAAGGTAGGCAGGAAGGCAGGTAGGTAATTAGGTAGGCAGTCAGGTAGGTATGTAGACAGGTACGTAGATGGGTAGTCAGGTAGATAGTTTGGTAGGCAGGTGGGTAGGCATGCAAGTAGGTAGGTAGGTAGTCATACAGGTATTTAGGCAGGTACATATGTAGGTAAGTAGGTAGCTAGGTTGGTAGATAGTTGGTAGGTACGCATGCAGGTAGTTATGCAAGTAGGTAGTTAGGCAGGAAAGTAGGTAGACAGGAAGGAATGTTGGTAGGAACATAAGTAGGTATGAAGGCAGTTAGGTAGGTAAGTAGTTAGGTAGGCAGGTAAGCAGGTAGTTAGGTGGGAAGGCAATTAGGTAGGTGGGTATGCAGCAGGTAGGCAGTCATGTAGGTAGCCATATAGGTATACAGGTATGTAGGTGCAGGCAGGTAGATAGACATGAAGGCATCAAGGTTAGTATGTAGGAAGTAGGTAGTTAAATAGTTAGGTAGGGATGTACGTAGGTCGACAGGGTGGCAGGTAAGCAGGCAGGGAAGTTGGATTTTATGTAGGTAGACAGGCAGGTTGTTGGGCAGGTAGGATGTTGGGCAGGTAGGATGTTGTCAGGTAGGCAGGTAAGCAGGTTGGTGGTTAGGCAGGTACATAGGTAGGTACGCCAGTAGGTAGGTAGTCAGATAGAGAGGCAGGGAGGTAGGTATATAGGTAGGCAGGCAGGTATATAGGTATGTATCCAGGACGTCAGGCAGGTAGTTAGGTACGTAGGCAGGAAGCTACGAAGGTAGACAAACAGGTAGGCACACATGTATTTAGGTAGGAAAGTAAGTAGGACATTAGGTAAGTAGGTGGTTAAGAAGGTAGGCAGCAGGTAGGCAGACACGTAGGGAAGTTGTTAGGTTGGCAGGCAGGTAGTTAAGTAGGTACATTGGCAGTCAGGAAGGCAGGTAGGTAGGATGCAGGCAGGTTGGTAGATAGTGAGGTAGGTGGGTAGGCAATTAGATAGGTATGTTTTAAGCTAGACAGGCAGGTACATATATAGGTAAGTAAGTAGGTAGTTAGGCAGGCAGAACAGTGGACGATGAAGGAAAATAAAATTTTTGCTATGAAAAATGTGAGATATACATATCGTTAGAAGTTGTAAGTAGCATCTAAGCATCGCTAAGAACGAAAATGTATACTTCAAGACCACTGTGATAGATCTATATTTTACAGACGATGATGAATTAATGACATCTGCAAATCATAACAATGTTGCTGCATATAATGACTACATGACGTAGGATTTGAACCCAGTACTCTGGTTCAGAGGTACTTTGCATAATCGCTAACTAACAAGGCGTGGAATATTTCACACTTGAAACATAAATATTTATGTTGATCGTGCCTATATACAGACATATCAAAGGTGAACAACATATAGTAAAAAATATTTTAATGTTTAACTCCTTACCATGGGTTATTATATATCTGTTTTAGTACTCAGTACCATTCGATGCTGGAGGTATGATACCTTGTAAGATTCGTTAGAGCAGCTATAAGTATGGATGACTGGTATAATTAACTGGTTTATTGGTTGATTGAGTTTTTTATATTAACACACAAACAAATTATGTGAAAAGTAATATATTAATATTTACTTGTGTTGGTCTGGTTTAGTATTTGCAAAGTCCTACATGATGGTTAGGATACTTTTAAAAAATCTGTCTTATTCAATCATGCTGACCCAATGTTCAATTCAGTTTCAGGCTTGTACTTGCTCGTGAAGCCTACTGACTCATTCTCTTTATTTACCTGACACCGTGCAGATGCAGAAATCCTAACACAGCTATTCCCACGCACATGGTCATCTGACACCATCCAAGTGCAAAAAAAGGATTTGTAAGCATGTACAGGCTCAATTTACCAGACACCAAGCGGGTGCAGAAATACTATGTGCTGACTTAGGCTATCTGACACCGCCCAGGTGTGAAAACGGGCAGGAAGCATGTACAGACTCCAGTTACCGTGCAGGTACAGACTTCCTCTTGACATTTACAAGGTCAGCTGGCCCTCGGATAAAATGAAGGGGGACGTGGTGAGTTTAAATCTAGCAATGGTTCGTTCAAGATGTCTGAACTGTGGGCTGTGGTGTACTTTACTTCTAGTAAGAGGTATGAGTATATTTAGTATGCAAATAATGTGGTGACCTATCTATCAAATAGCATAATATGTATAAGAATAAAAACAAACATAAAAAATTATATACATATATTCATAGTAATATGAGTATCTGCTTCTCTGAAACACTTATTAATTCAGTTTAAATCAACGTTTATGCTAGTGTATGTCGTAGGAGGGCTATAGTACTCGTCACATCGACAGGAGGAGGAGACAGAGGCGGAGGCATAAAGAGGATTGGCGAGGATTGGTGAATTATTAGTGAGGATTGGTGAATGATTGGTGAGGATTGGTGAATTATTGGTGAATGAATGGTGAGGATTGGTGAATGATTGTTCAGGATTGGATTTGATTGTTGTGATGCTAAGTGCAGTGCCTTTGATATGTTAGGTTGGGTGAAGTTAAGTTAATTGATACTGAAGTAGAGTTAAGTTAGGTTAACATGTATTTCAACAGTCCTGACATGGGGTAGAATGGCTATGACTAAGTTAAAAATATGCGGTGCTCTACACAATATGAAAATACATTAAGTGATGCACAAGTGTGTAGAGTACATAAAACAAAAGTGGAGTGACTAAATGGACTGGTGGTTAGGTTAAGTGGATGTCGAGAGAAATAAAGTATATTCAAAGTCCTGACATGGGGTAGAACGCATACAATTATGATCTGGTTGTATTGTTAGTTTGCTTGTATTGTTGGTATAGCTGTTGTGTTGATTGGTATGACCTGATCACATGTTCGGTTATTTTGACAGTATGAAAAAAAAGTATAGCTTAGATGGCGTGAGGAGAATGGTTTAATTGTGCTATTCGTTTTTTGTAAAAGCAGAATGTTTTGATGGGATGTTTCGTTAGTATGAGAGGGGCAGAATTCTTAGCTGGTATTGTTGGTTAGTATGAGTGGATGGCATTTTGTGTTGTAGATGGTTAAATTAATAGTATTGATCTTATGATAGCATGGTTGGAATATTTGATTGGTATATATATATATATATATATGTTTTGGTACTCAGTACAATTCGATATGGCTGTTGTTAAGTAAGACTGGAAGGAGGGGGTGGTAAAGAGGGGTCTGGCGGTGACTAGAGTATGACGATTAGGTTAAATGAATGTCGAGAGAAATAAAATAAATATTCAGAGTTCTTACAAGATGATTAGGTTAGGTTATCTTAGGTTGGGGAATTTAGGTTAAATTATATTGGGTTAGGTGAAGTTAGGATAGGTGAAGTTAGGTTAACTGAAATTAGGTTATGTGATGTTAGGTTAGGTGAAGTTAGGTTAAATTATCTTAGGTTATTTGAAGTTAGGTTAGGTGATGTTAGGTTAGGTGACATTAGGTTAGGTGAAGTAAGGTGAAATTACCCTAGGTTAGGTTGAGTGGATAATGAAATGTTTATGGGATGGTTTGTTTGAAAAATAATTTATGAGCATTACATTACATAGCAGTAGGAAATTTTTTTTTTTCTAAGTTCGACATAGAAGTCCCTACATACTAAGTCTGGAGTATTAAAGAGTATTATACGTAAATAATATTCGAAAAGTATGAATAACAGATATTCATAATATCTAACTCTTGGCATATATTTACTAAAACAGTTATGCTTATAAAATATCCAATATGGTGCTTGTCATAGTCACGTAATCATATATTATGATGAAATATTATTATCTGCCTGAAAATACGAATATGCAGACTCGTCATTCGATACACTTTAAATTTTAATTAAAAATACTTAAAATAAAAATAAAATGTTTAAAAAATATATAAAGTTAAATCTTATATATAAAAATATACTTAAGTTTAACCAAAATGATAAAAAATATTAAAAATGCATGATTAAAAGTCTTTTTAAGAAATAAAATAATTATTATATAATAAAAAATATATACGTAAAAGATATTGATTTGTATATAAACCTATAAAATTATTGATATGTATATAAAAAAACATTAAGAATTACATAATAAATCAAAATTTAATGTCTTTAATGAGAGGCAAGATATTATTTATTCGGCTTCAAGCTATACACTATATAATACTTATAAACGCTTGTCCCAGCGCATGTCACGATAGCTGAGTGGTCTAACAGGTTAGTCTGACAACCCAAGGTTGGCAGTTCGATTCCGCACTATTCCAGATGTTACTTTGAGTTCTCAAAAAGCAGCGCCCCTAGCTATTAATTCCACGACTGATCGAACGAGAGAGACACCAGCACTCCTAGTAACCAATGCCAGAACCAAGATGGCAGCGCTCCTACAGGCCAAAGCCAGAACTAATGGGGAAACACGTGTCAAACGAAAAATCAAGGGGGCGGCCTCCAGTAACAGTCGAAGGATACAATAGAGATAAAACGGGAGCACTCGGAGAAAAACCCTCGGAATGAAAAAAATGAGATGGTGGTCCGAGAAGTCTGTCCAATATGGCGGCGTACTGGCTACAAAGATGGCGAATCAATATGGCGGTGTAATGGATACAAAGATGGCGGTGTACTGGTGGAATCCAAAAGGGCGTGACGGAATGACAGAGCGGGCAGTCCGGAATCCAACATGGCGGCTGTTGACCACTACTCTCAGCCTTTTATTCCGTTTTTACATCTTTCATTTAGATTCCGTGTAATCATCACAGCGCTATGGTTGAAGGTTTAAACTGTATTTAATGTGGTAAGAGAATGCACTCATACGTATTTTCTGTTCGTTTTAAGAATCGTAACGTTACCAATCAAACCAAACAGAAAAGTATGAGCATACAACTTCAAACTACACGATTCCGTAGCGGAACTATAAGACATAATTTTTACTCCCATAATTATAACTTGGCATGGTAGCTTAAATGGCAAGGCAATGGCTTAGAGTCAAAGGGTACGCGAGTTCAATCCCGGCTACCTGCAAACTTTTTTTTTTACGCTTTAAATAACGGCAAACTGCCAAATATAAATAGTAAACTACCGTATATATGTTTATTTCACGTAATTATTTGCCTACATTCAATAAAAGCAATACTTAATTCGCCACTGCAGTCGGCCGTCGCTTATTCAATCAGTGAAATTGTTTCACGTCACTAATTCAATGAGTGAAATTTTTGCACTGAAACAATCAGTGGTTTTCTACTGATTCTAATTCGAGCCATTTTCACTGATTAGAGTAGTTTAATCTTACTGCGAATCAGTCGTTTCCCACTGATTCTAATTTAGAGCGTAGTTACCATCCCAGAGAGGCTCTGCATTGAGTTCATTTAAAGAATACAGTGGCCTATTTAACGATAATTTTTTCTGAAGAGTATTACGAAATAACTTCAGATTCATTTGCCTTACTTTTTGAGATAATGAATTATACATTTTTAAGGCTAATATAGGATACGTCTTCTTTCTAGTTCTACCAAGTCTAGTCCTGGGAAAGTATAGTTCATTAACCTGTCGAGTATTGTGCTCATGGACCACTCCCCTATTGGAATAATTTATATTTTCCTTCAAATGTACTAAACCCCTAAAAACATATTGACTAACAATTGTCATAATACCTAATTGAATAAAAATTGACTTACAATGATCCAAATAGCATGCGGAAGTTATCATTCTTACAGCCTTTTGTGTAAAAGCAGAACATGTGCAACATTTGTTGAATGACACCAAAGTATCAAGCAATAATTTATGTGGCTATGAAATAAAGCATGATAAACCATAACTAAGTAGGACATTCACCATTCTTTTAAGTTTTCTTAGAAGGTATAGAACCCTAATAACTTGGCACACACTTTGTGCGTTTACTTGTATGGCGCTTAGTGCGTGATCTTAGATATGGTAGAAGGATACAAAATGAAAAGGTAAAAGTAGATCATAAGCAGGTATTTTAAAATTTCTACTGCCTATAACCGAGAACAACGTATACTTTAGTAAATTCATGGTTGCATCCAACTTTTCTGAAGCCCTGATGAAGTTCTACTTCCAGGATATTAATCCTCCTCATGCAATTAAAGTTTAACTAAGTCTATAAAATTACACGAGAGGGACAACGCATCATATTCGTGAGCACTCACTGTAATAACATTTTGTATAATAACTATTTCTTACTAGGCATTACCAACACATTTATTTTCCTTCTGTTTTTGTTCATATTAATCCACAAATGAAATTTTATAATTTATACATAACATTTACATAAAAGTTCAATTTACCCTAAAATAAGGCACGTTAATCTTTATATATAAAATCCTCTGTGCGTGACTAAACCGCACCATCACTAACAAATCACTGGACCAATTGAGGCCGTATTCAAACCATGTGTTAGTGAGGTGGCAAGTAAGGTTTTTAGTAATGTTTCATTCCGATAGGTGGCACTGGAGTCTAACTTCTATATTTATGGGCCGATTTTGCTCATAATTATTGCAGTAAAAACATTTGTTGATCTAAAAGAGAAATATGCCAGCTATACCACGGTCAAACATCGGTCGACGTACCAGACGTAATAGAGAGGACACTTTGAGAAGGCAAAATATAACGCGAAAGAGGCGGAACAACGTTCGTAGGCAACAGCTAGTGTTAATACAAGCATGAAACGTTTGTGATACACGGCATATTTAGGAAACAACTAAACACGTCATACATGGGGTGTTTTTTTTTTTTTTTCAGATGTTCTATTCAAAAAGTGTGAAGAAACCGCGAATAGACCATATGCAGAGTTGGCTCCCAGTTTGGAACATGGAGGGAGGGAGGAAAAGAAGGGAGGCTCGCAGAAGAGGGAACAGATAGTCGCGAATTGTCAACCTTCAGATATTCCTGCCAGACGAATGACGCATCGTCGAGTCAGCCGAAGTGCAGAGGACAAACCGCGAGGTAATGAGCTAGGTCGTCCTCTCTTGGCGGGGGCGGGCATCAGGCAGACACGCTGTCGTACGGGAAAGTTTCGCTCTCGATCTGTGGGGGTAGATCGAGAGCTCGCATCCCAACCCTCCCCCCCCCCCCCGGCCATTCCAGAAGCACATTTCCCAGCCTGAATATTGGAGTTCGCTAATCTCTCCCGAACCACGCAAACATGCCATAAGGCCCGCTGTTTGCAGAAAAGCATTGAAATCCCACAGTTACACGTTTGGGAGGTCGTGAATGCGGTTTTTGTCCGCTACATCGGAAAGTGAATTTCCCCATGTGTTCTTTTTTCATTCCCATTCCAAGTAAAATTCCAGTCATTGTTTATTCAGAATTTCCCCCCCCCCCCCCCCCCCATGCTGTTCTTTTTGCAATTCCCATTTCGGCGTAAAATCGCAGCTTTGTTTATACGGGTATTTTTCACCCCCCCCCCCCCCCCCCCAACACACACACAATCACTCATTCTTCAGGTCCCGTTGTTCGTGCGTGGAACTACTCGCTTCCACAGTTACGACGATTTTTCACCACTCCGCTCCGCCCTTCACTAGTAGTCTTATTCATTCATTTAGGGCCTTTAGTGGCCTATTGCCTTCACCATTATCGACCAATACCTCCTCGCCCTTTTAATTACCTGTGTTCTGTTTGCATAATGATAAATAAGCATTACTTTATATATTTAATTATAAAAAATAACATTTTATTTCGTATATGTATTTTTGTAACAGTAATATTGTTACTTATATTATTTGATTTGGGTTCTTCTTCCCCCCTCCCTCCCTTGAGTCCACATGATGTGTCTGAATAGTCTTCTCAAAATTAAGCCTCGATGTATATTGGTAGAAAGAAGCATCAAATTCCAGTAAACTCACATCTGGAAAAGCCATTCTATGGTACGCAAAACGATGGTAATAAAAATGGCGCGGCAACGTCTGGAGAATGCAGCTGTCAGTACGAATGTGTAAAGTAGAGTTGCATATCGCCAGGCACTCAGATCTGCATGCTAGCTGAGACTTGGTACATATGGATCACCTGTTATTTGATTCTCATTCACTTTTCGGCTTATCGGGAGCAGATTTACGTCATGGAAACAATCAAGGTGGTGGAAGTTGTCATGGTACGAAATTTAGAATGCAGTGTGTACCACGTGTTCTATTGACTATATCTTAGGCGGTTGGAAATTTTGTATATTTTTTCTAGCCATTATCGGCATCTAGAGAGCAGGTCTCGTAAGTCTTGTTCCTATTGATTACAAATTCCCCAAGTAATCTTGCTCGATGGTGATGCAATGTGTAATGTGTGACTGATATTATCTTATCCGGTGTTCGGTTAATGGATGTTGAAATCAAGTGAAATATAGTGTAATCGAAGAGTTCATTCCAGGTTGTTTTCCTGTCTTCATGAAGAGCTGTAAGTTTTCTACTTCAGAACATTTTTACGTGCCAGTGCTATTTGCTAATGTTCAGTGGGAGTGACTTTTAAAACAAGAGGTGCCTTATTTATGCATTTAATAAATATCGACTATTCGAGTTTATTACTTAATTTTCAAGTGTTTCAGATAAAATAATTAATTTAACTAAACTGTCTTATTTTACTGCTTTCATTTTCGGGGTGGTGATTGTTTCTCAACAGTCGTGTTGTTATAGCAAGCGAGGTGTTGCTGTGTCCCAACTTCGATACGAGCGGCAGGGCGCCACTCAATCACAGACGAGAGGAGGGGAATTGGGGACGCGGCCAGACTATATAAACGAGGTCACCAGGGTGTCGGCCATATTTATCCTTCACCACACTCCGGGTCACTGACGGCGCAGGGTGCTGCCACCGCTGACCAACTTCGAGCTCCGGTGATGATAGACGACAACGCGAGAGGAAAAGATCCTCGCCACGAGGGGGTCCTGAGCGACCTTCTCCGCGGTGCGGACTTGAACTTCCCGCCAGTATAATATTCCAGTGGTGAGTCCGATTAGGATAGCCGTGGACATCGAAGGGATTGTTAGATTGCTCCAGTAACAGCTTCATCTAAAAGTTATGTGTCTTGACCTAAAACTGTCAGCTGGGGCCAGAGGCCCGTGACACGCGTCCAAGTTATGGTTTTCCATTAAATCTGTATCAACGATAGGAGTCGTAGGGCAAAGATTGGGCTGAAAAATATAGTTTCTCATTAGTGTGGTATCACTGACTTTTGTAGTCTTTACGATCGGGTGGGTAATCTCTGGAGCCAGACAGTGTCTGGTGTAGCAAGCCCGCAGCGAGGCGTGGTTGCATAAGAAAGGAAAGCCTTCGAGTAAAATAATAAATGAGAATCGAAGGTGGGGCATGGTAATACCAGGTAGTAATTAAGAAATACCTGTAATGCAAGTACCTGGGCAATTAAGGGCAAAAGGATAGCGGGGTGGATGCAATACCCCCCTCGTAAGACGGTGGACACGACCCAAGGGGTGTAGTGGCCACCAGAATTGAAAGTGTTAAAACCAAAGAGTACCAGTTGTACAATGTAAGTTACTAGTGATGATTCGCTAAAAGAAGCAGCCAATGAAATTAATTTGTCGATGTGAAACTCAAATATTTTTTTTGTAACTATTCCCTTAGGTTGATTACAACCCTCTAATTTACGTAATTCAGAGCCATACTACCACTACATCAAATTTAATGAACTAATTGTTACAAGTTATGACATTATACAAATTAATGCTCTCAGTTGATGTGCTACAGAATACGTTTTATGATGCACTAAGACTTTGAAATGCATTTATCATTATTGGCACATATTTTCTTCTTATAGTTATTGCGTTTGTTAACCTTTACACAGTTGCACACAAAGTTGGTTACCCTCAATATAATATAATTACAATAATCTCAACAGTATTAAACACTTTAGCATCTCATTATTACATATCTCCTATATTCATTATAACACAATTGACATTTACAAGTATGAATAAAAAACCCTTCATTAAATCACATGATAATATCCTTAAGACTACCATTTACTTACTATAGCTTAAACTACTATTTTCAAAGTGATTTATATGTTCCTTTAATAACACAATAAACGTTTAAATTAATTCACATTTGACATTTACATTCACAAATTACCCTCATTATTAATTGCCGAGCCTATGAGGAAGGATAAATAAATGGACTCCTTAACTCAAAGTTCTTATCATTATAAACGTAAACGTTTGGACTGTATTCAAAACCAACACCTTTACAAAGTTGTCTTTCTCTTTTAAGTACTTGATGAAATGAAAATCCGCAAGACTGTATGTATGTCTTTGCTATTTTTTGCAATTACCTGATTTACTTTGGTTAAACTGTCCTTTGGAAGTTTTTCGTTATATTCTACGTCCCCTAAAGTAGCATTAACTGTCTTTATTGTGGATTTCGCTACAGATATTTGTTCTCTGGGTAATTTAAGCAATTCACCGGGGTTTGTTCGGAATGTTTAATTTGCTGTGTGTAATAATCTGCGTTCTCTGAATTCATGGTTCCAAATAAAATTTTAGAAATTTGCCCAATAAAATGTAATATTCCGCGTTTGGAACGAGTATTTCCTGAACCAACTGTTTTTACAGTTAAAGTTTCGCGTTTTGAGCGTTCTGCATTTTGATCGTCATTTTCTGTGATTTCATCAACTAATATCGTACTATTCTCAATATTTTCAATACGCCTTTCAATATCGTACACTAGGTGATTACATTCGGTCCAGTTTTTTACAATTTCACTTACACATAAAAGTTTGATGTGTTTAACATACCTGTTTACCATAACAATCTCAGATTGTATAACACTAAGATTGATGTACGCGACAGTGCGCCAGACAGTGCGTGTTGTACAGCTGTGTTCGTCCCAAGTTTTCGTAATACAATCCAGGTGAAGTATCATACTTTTCTATTTTGTAATTTATAGATTTCACTTTAGTTGCAAGAGAAATGGTTGAGAAAAGCGCAGGGGGTGCAACATGGCTCGATCTGTAACAGAGATAATAAAAGTGTTTAAGCCTGTTTAAATGCACCTTGAACGACTTTTTTTTTATTTACTGATTAATGCATTTACACCATCTATTTCAATAACTTCGTAGGGCCCAATATAGGCTGGAGTTAGCTTTTTACTTCTACCTCTACGAACTGATTCGTCATACGAAAAAGAACTTTGCCTCCTTCCTGGAAGGTTATGTCTCTGACATTTCTGTCGTAATAAGTTTTGCTGTTTAATTTGTTTTGCTGTAAATTTTTACGAGCAATTCTTGTCTGTTTTGAAGGCGTCCCTTCAGTTCTGCGACGTAATCGTCATAAGCGTATGACAATTCGGGTGTTTGTGTTAATGAAGTTGATAATATAGGTTTTAAACCGTATAGTAGTTCAAAAGGTGTATAACATGTGGCTGTATGTTTCGTGGTGTTATAACAATAACATGCAAAAGGTATGAAGGGATCCCAATCCATTTGACTGGGGGGGGGGGGGTGAAATGCAGTTGTTTGTATTTTATTTATTTTCAACATTTTGCAAATATTTTTAAAAAGTTCACTCATAAAATTAGTGCCTTGGTCTGAAAGAAGTGTTTTGTGGCGTACCATATCTTAAAATTATTTCAGTTACAAAAGCCTTGGCTACAGTTTCTGCTTCTTGATTAGGCAATGGAATGGCGGTGACGAATTTTGTTAGTTCATCTTGAAATGTCAAAATACGTATATTATTCCTGTCAGTTACTGTAAGGGAACCAACTATGTCTAGCGCTGTTTTCTCAAACGGCTTGCTATTTCCATAGGAACTTTCGTTTTAGGTCTCAGAAGTTTATTGTTTGGCAACTTTTACATTGTCTTACATACTCCTCGACGTCTCTTTTCATATTAGGCCAATCAATATCAGGAACATTATCTTTTATTTTATCATACGTCCTATTCATACCAGGATGTCCAGCAATAGTTGAGTCATGAAATTCATACAATATTTAAGCTTTCGTGTTTCCCGAAATTTCTTTAATATATTTTTCCTGCGGATCTGTTTTCGCATCTGAGCAATTGATTATATCTGAACTCGAACTAGTTGCAACAGGTACATTCGCTAAATTCTCGATTCTGCTAAGATCATCAGCGTTACAGTTTCAAGAGCCCGTTTTATAAATTATCTCGTAATCGTATTCCTCTCATTTTAGTCGCCGACGCATCAAGCGTGACCCGGGGTCTTTTACATTAAACAACCACACAAGCGGTTTATAATTTGTCACAATCTTAAATTTCCTACCATTAATATATGACCTAAATATTCGGCAACTCCATATTATTGACAGTAATTCCTTATCAATAGTAATGTAATTTCTGTCTGTATTATTTAGAGTGCGGCTAGCATAAGCTACAGGTAAGTCTTGGCCTATTATACCTTGAGATAGTACAGTACCGAGTGTTACGTTACTAGCATCTGTGGTTAAAACAAACTCTTTTGAAAAATCTGGGAACTGTAATACTGGTTCCGTTATTAACATATCCTTGAGTGTATTAAATGCAGACTCTTGCTCTGACTCCCATTCGCATGGAACGTCCTTTCTTAGTAATCGAAATAACGGGGTAGCAAAATCACAAAATTTTGGAATAAACCCTTTATAATAATTTACAAGGCCTAAAAATTATTTTATTCCTTTCGTTGTCGTTGTTCTGGGAAAATTTTTCACAGCAGACACGTTTTTAGGGTCTGATTTTACGCTACATTCCGAAGAAATGATGTGTCCTGTAACAAACCTCACTGTGTAAAAATTCACTTTTGTCTGGCTAAAGTTTCAAATTATGTATTCTTAAGCTTTCAAACACATCACTCAATTTTCTATCATGCTCTGATAAATCTTTACCATACATTACGCAATCGTCTAAATAAACATAACTATGTGTAGATTGCAGTCCGCTGAATACCGCATAAATTAATCTTTGGAAAGAGGCTGGTGTACCTTTCAAACCAAAAGCCATTCGATTAAAATACATGTGTTCTCCACCAGCACTAAATGTAGTTTTCTCCTTGTCTTTTTCATCAATTAGGATTTGGTGAAATCCTAAATATAAGTCTAAAGTTGAAAAATTCTTTGAATTACCAAACTGATCAAATATTTCGGTAATATTTGGTAGTGGATACGCATTTCCTACCGTCCTTTCGTTCAAAAACCTGAAATCTAGAACGACTCTGTATTTCTGTATTCCACTAACATCCATTTTCTTTGGTACGACAAGAAGTGGCGAATTCCAAGGGCTGGAACTGCGTTCAACTATTCCTGAATCTAACATTTCATGAACTTGCTTATTTATCTCTGCTTTCTGGCTGTCTGGCAGTCCGTATGGTTTAATATTTATTGGAACTGTATCAGGCAAGTTATGCGTGATTGTTTTTGTGTAGGTGAGCTTGTCACCAGGTAAAAAGAATAAGTCATTGTACTCGAGACATGTTCTAACTAAAGTGTCTCGTTCCTCGGCTCCTAGGTGACCTGTCCTAACTTTAGTTTTTAATTCTGCTTCACGATTTATTTCTGAGTAACGTATAACATTACAAGTAGCAATTTGCGAAATACGAGTGAGTTCGACCGTTGGTTCTGGAAGTGTCTTCATCGTAAATATTTATTAAACATGTTTTAACTCTACCTTTACATTTTACCATCAGAGTGTTAGCAATGTAAACTCCACTGGCTATCGCCTGTTTTTCCACTATTCCTTCAGTGAAATCTGGTACTGGTATTCCTACAGTAATTTAAGAACGTTTGGGAACCTTTACCTGTCTTAAGTTAAAAGGTAGCATATCATTAGCTGAATGTCTTGCCGTTGATGCACTGTACGTCATCTAAACTAGGTGATCAGAAATTTCTATTACATTTTGACTGTAAAAAATGTTAACCTTGGTGTAATGTAAAAAATCTCTACCAAGAATTCCATCACAAGGTAAGTCTATCTGAGACGATACAAGTTGAAATTTATATGGTATTTTGATATTGCCTAAATGCACACATGTATTCAGATTTCCATGAGTTTTAATTATTGACCCATCTACACCTTTAATTACTAGTTTATTTCTTGAGTCATACGGTAGTAGGCATCAGTTTTTCTGTTTTCAAGATACTTACATCTGCACCCGTGTCAACAATTAGAAGTAATGGATCTTGTTTACTGGCATCCAAATCTAGTTTTACATATTCCTTCTCCTTACTGTTTTCGAAAAAAAATATTTTTCTTAAAGTCTGTTCACGATAAAGTGAGCACTTTTGAAATCAACCTTAGGAAAAAGTCACTGCTGCTACCTGCTTATATTATAACGGGCGCACTGAGTAACATGCTCCAAGTAAAGTTGGAGTAACGATGGAGGGCAAATAGTTCGGTGTTTTAACGTCAAATAAAAAGTGTTAGGTGGCCATTTGTGGTAACTTAAATTATTTATTTCGCTTTCTGTTTTTTAAGTGCATCTAAGTGTAAAAATGAGCAGCTTTTTAGAATATTTAATATTCTAATATTAGCACCATTTTACTTTACCGACGCATGAATAAAGTGATGAGGCCCAAGGCAATGTTAATTTTACATAAGGCGGAAGAACACACAATGTGCATACAAGTAGATCTTAAGCAGGGCTTTCAGAAGTACTCAGTTCACTGTGAACAGCCTATAGATAACATTTTATGGGATCTTGCATACAGTGACAAGGCTTTCGCGAACAAACATTTACAACACACTTATTTACTAGCTTATGAAGTAACTTATATTTATTGGGGGCTTACGATCTATTGGGAGCGCTCCGTACATTTTAACTGTTAACTGTTAGCTGTTAAATTAATGCACACACGTACTTACTGAAGCTGCGCTATATTGTTTGACTCATGGCAATGGCAAACATTTTTCACCTCATCTGATTCTCATATATACAGATTGTATTTGCGGTACACGACTTTTTGAAGGCATGACCTATTCTAAATTTGGAATTTTCACAACTATCAGTAGGTGCCTGCAGTGACTTAACCGTCTCCTTATTAATATAACTAGTGTGGTTAACCGTGTTCGATACTTGCTGTATGGACGGATAGCCTGCTTCCGTCGCGTAATTACGCTGCCTTTCCGCTTCTATCTGATCAGAGGTTCGCCCACGCGTGTGATACGCTTCGTACAACCCTCGAAGATGTCTCTGTTGCGGGCCCTGAAGTTTCACGTTGCATTCTCGAGCAAAATGCCCTCTACAGCCGCATCTAAAACACACATTATCTGTGACTAGCCCAAAAATTCTCTTTTTTCAGGAAACACTTGTCCGCTGGATGGCCATTTGTTCCGAAATTCTTACACTGTACTATTTTAACATGCGGCTTACTGCTGCCGCTACTACTTGGGGAATAACCCATATTACCTCGGAAGGCTCGTTAAGAGACACAATAGCACTCTCCTCCTCGAGCGCTTTCTGCTATGTCATAGAAATGTGAATGGTTCCTGCTACGTACAATAGTTTGAATTCTGTCTGGGCTTAACCCTTGAACAAAACTAATGGTTCGTAATCTGTCGGCTAGCTTAAGAATGTCCGACTTTTTGGCCCGCTCGCTATCTCGAGGGCTGCTTCCCTAAATTCCGATCTTAACTTTTGAATACGCTGTATCCATGAGGTAACAGTTTCATTTTTATCCTGCTTGGCACTGAAAATCTGAGTTGCATGATAATCTACTTTTTGCTTTTCTACATAGGTATTTAACAAATAACTGCATAGCTCTTCCCAACTATTTATTCCCATATGATTTATTGCGATTCTAGGTTCTCCACTTATTTTTGCCAGCAACAATTTTAATAACCTATCCCGTTTATCTGGATCAATTACTTCAAAAACGGTATCTACATTAGCAACAAACGTAAGTACTTCCTTTCTATCGCCGCTAAACTGAGTTACAAGTCTCAACGCTTCATTAGTATTACAGTATGAAGATGCCACTACAGCCATTTCCTGGCCCTCACTATCCGGGGTTTCCATAGCAATACTCACTGTGGCGACGCTGTAGATTCGGTGTCACAGCTACGCGAGGGTAGGACCTCTGGTTCTGCCGTCTGTGTCCCAGGTGGCAGTGCTCTCGCGCTGGCCTGGCGATGGCACAGCTGGTAGACGACCCCCTTACGCAAGACGACCCCCTTACGCAGACTCGGGACGCCTCGCCGACTCAGCTGCCCTGAAGTGGACATGACCGCCGCCAGGACTCCCTGAAGCGTAGTCTCTGAGTTGGTAAGTGATGTCCGGTCGAAAACTCGTACCCTCTGGTTGAAGACTACTTTCTGGGCTGTAACTGACTTCGTTCCGCATGGACCCTCTCAAATCTTTACGAATTTCTTGTCCTTTGTGGATCTCTTCACTCAGCGTTTTTCACTCATCGAGATGTGTAGCGGTGAGCGTTATGTGCTAGAAGGACGTAGCACATCATCACGTCACAACAGTAGATAATCGTGTGCCCACACACGATGAGACTAGGAACCCCTTCTGGAGCTACGCGACGTCCTTAATTTGTAGCGCCAGGGTTCATGTTTGCTTCCTTCTTCTGACTTCTCTGAAAATGTTGGTTGCCTGAGTGCGCAACGTGAATGACGATAGAAGTTCTCATGCGCGAGTTACGTATTTTCCGCGAGCACGGCCGGTAATTTCCTGTTTTCGCGATTTATTACACTTCTCGCATCCGGATGTCGCTAAGGTGTACCCCACACCTGACACCAGAAAAGTGGCGTATGTTGTATACCAAGGTAGGTTTGCTACTCCCCGAGCGGATGGGAGAGGTACAGGTTACACACGTATGCAATGAGCACACCGACAAGTATAGAATTGAGAAGTTTATTAACGCGAATACACGTAACACAAAGTTAACAGCAGCAATAAGGAACAGACAATGAACAAAAATACAGAGTTACACAGTGGTAGATTGGATAGTTCCCTGAGGCTATGGGAATACGAGGGTCGTAGCCGTCATAAGGCTGTCTCTCGCGTAACACTCAGCTATTGGCTTAAGCTCAGGAACTATGGCAGAGTCATAACACATATAATATTCCTATTGGAGGGCGTCATGGACCGAATCCAGGAGGAGGAGGTACATAACCTTTGTACAGGCGTGCCGTGTGCACCGGCTAGACAGTTTTTTGTGGGTCCTGTTCGGGAGTTCGAACCCATTCTACTTGTCATCTCAAAGTTATGTATCTTGACCTAAAACTGTCAGCTGGGGCCAGAGGCCCGTGACACGCGTACAAGTTACGGTTTTAAATTAAAGCGGTATCAACGACAGGAGTCGTAGGGCAAAGATTGGGCTGAAAAATGTAGTTTCTCGTTAGCGTGGTATCACTGACTTTGATAGTATTTACGATCGGGTGTGTAACCTCTGGGGTCTGAGGTAGTAATTAAGAAATACCCGTAATGAAAGTACCTGGGCAATTAAGGGAGAAAAGATAGAGGGGCGGATGCAACAATTTACTATTGATATTTAACGATTTATTGTAATAGAGTCCCAAGATAAATGATATTTTATATAATAAGTGGAGAGTTATTTATATGAAGAGTATTCCTGGTCATTAGAGTAATTCTTAAGAGTGTTGTAAGTCAGGACCATAAGACCAACTGAGAGGAGCTCATGAGTAAATTATAGCTACGTCCCTAGTCTATTCCCTAGAGGCTTTTGTGAAGGAAAGGGTAATAGAACAGTATCGTCGCAGCAGCGCTCACCTGCTTACCAGAATGTCGGAAAATTCTCTACACCCGCTTAGTAATGCTCGCCTAATTGGGTTCCCTGTATGTGGAGAAGTTAATGTGAATTGCGGCCCTGGTGGCGCATTTTGGTACCTTTAACTGGTCGCTGAGCCACGCCACTGAATGACGTGGCTTAGTGGGTCGTGTGAACGTATATGTCGCAAACAGCTAAATTTATTTAAAGTTTGATTATGGATGCAGACGATGAAACTTTAATCCTCTTTAATCTCCTGCGGTGGCGGCTGGCGTTGTAGCTGACAACGATCACTTATTTCCGCATCCAGGTTAATTTTTTTAATATACGATGAAAATTTCACATAGGCCCAACTCTTCTCCTGCCATTCCACCCAACAATTTGTCGCTACGTGCAGCGCTTCTGGGACCACGATTCTGCTTAGAAACCTGTTAAAGTCGGGGAAAAAAAAACAATCACAGAAGTTACTATCGCACGTTGAGTCGCCGCTTTGGCAGTGCGCTGGGACAATATAGTCTATTCGCGGTTTCTTCACACTTTTTGAATCAAACCTTAGAAGAATAATCCTATGTATGACGTATTTGGTTTTTCCCTGACTACGCCGGGCATTGCAAGCATTTTATACATGAGTTACCATAAAAATACATTCTTTTTGGTTAAATTGAAATTTCCCTTATATTCTGTTTGTAAATTATAACATTTCATTTATAATTAATATGAATAAAACAGGGCGAAAATGTGTGTGTTGGTAATGCCTAGTAAGAAATAGTTCTCATGCAAAATAGCATTACATTAAGTGCGCACGAATCTTGTGCGTTGTCCCTCTGGTGTAATTTCCTATACTTGGTTAAGCTCTGTTAGCATGGGGCGGAAGGATATCCTGTAAATAGAACTTCAGAAAGACTTCAGAAAAGATGGAAGCAACCGTGAATGGACCATAGCGTAAACGGAAAATGAGAAGTGCCCGCCCTAGACTCGCTTTTCTGCCAGCACGACTGCCATAAAGGAAGTGGATAAGATTTAAAACATACATATAGGCAGTTCACAGTAAAGTGAGCACTTTTGATTCCCTAGATACGTTTTTCCTTTTAGCTATTTTTTAAAAATCCTTTAACAACCTTTGTGAGCAAATATTGTCATGGAAGTAATACACAGAGTGAGTAAATTCCACCGCAATCGGAAGTTTACGTCTAAGGCTGAAATAAAAAAATAATTATTAACTATCATTCCAAATGGGAGGGCTTTCAAAAGTGCTCACTTTACCGTGAATAGCCTATACTTGGGCCAACTTGAATGTAATCTGGCTGCACTAAAACTAGGTTGGGGAAAATGCACAAAATCTGTAAGCACTTACTTAAATACACAGTGTACCAATCTCAAATCTAGATAGCGCTATTGGCAGAATATAAATCCAATGTTAAAACATGGAGTGTTGTTGCTGTGCAGCTCGCATCAGAGCTCTACCCCCATTTTTCCTGAACGGGTAATTCCTGTATCTTCAACCGAAGGAATTTTTAATTCGCGGTTTCTTCAAACTTTTTGAATCAAACCTTTCAAAAACCACTCTATGTTTGTATCACATGTTTGGTTGTTTCCCAAATATGTCACGTATTACAAGCTTTTTATACGCACGTTAACTTAAAAGTACATTGTTTTTGGATAAACAAACTTTTAATTAAATTTCATCTCCAAATTATATTTAATTTATAATTGATATTAAAAAACTAAGAGAGAATAGGTGGTTAGGTAATTGCTAGGAAAGGCTCTTCACGGTAAAGTGAGCACTTTAGAAAGTCCTACTTTAGATCTACTTGTAGGCATATTGTGTATTCTTCCGCCTTATGTAAAATTAACACTGTCGTGGGCCTCATTACTTTATTCATGCTTCGATCAAGTAAGACTTTGAATTTATCAAAAAAGTAAATTTTCCGCACTTCGATACATTAAAAAAAGTATAAAGCGAAAGAAATAATTTATGTATTTACAAATGGTCACGCAACACTTTTACTTTGACGTTAAGATATGAAACTATTTTTCCATTCATTGTTACCAACTTTAGAGAGTGTACGTCACCAAGTGCGCCCGTTATAATATAATGCAGGCAAGGGCAGTAACTTAATTCTGCGGTGGATTTCCAAAGTGCTTACTTTATCGTGAACAGCCTTTAATAAATAGTTACTATGCAAGTATTACAATAAGTGCGCACGAATGCGGTGCGTTGTCCTTTTGGTGTAATTTTCTAGACTTAGTTCAGGTTTGTTTGAGTAAAACGGATAACCATCCTGGAAGTATAACTTTAGCACGGCTTCAGAAAAGTTGGAAGTAACCGTGAAAGGCCTGTTTACTTCGTAACAGATGCCCTCGTGTACCAAAAGTTTGTAAGAGGTACTGGGAAGTGCTGCAACAACAAATCTCTACACTGTTATAGTTGATTCATGGTATCTTCAGCCTTTTCTGAAGCCCTGATAAAGTTCTACTTCCAGGATATTCCTCCGTCTCATGCAAAATAAGCTAACTAAGTCTGGAAGATTACACCAGAGGGACAACGCACCGGATTCGTGCGCACTCTTGTTGTAACAGTGTTTTGTATAAGAACTATTTCTCATTAGGCGCTACCAACACACATATTTTATGATTGTTTTTATTCAAACCATTTATAAATGAAGCATTATAATTTATAGATAAAATATGAATAACATTTCAATTTAACAGAAAGAAAGTAACTTTTATGGAGACAAGCACAAAACTCTTGTGATATAAGGATTATTTAGGGAACAACCAAGCACGTCATATATGGGGAGATTTTTCAAAGGTTTGATTCAAAAAGGCCGAAGAAAGCGTGAATGGACTATAGTAAAAATTCCCGTAAAATTACGGAAAATATCGGTTACAAATTATCCAGACATCTGTGTTAACTTACGGTCTCTTCGGTTTCTTTTAATAACGTTGTCTCCGTAAACTTTACATAAATCTCCATGAATTAACGGAACGTGTCCACAAACTTGCAATTTTTTTTTTAATCTGCTCTTTATAAAAAGGGGTAACAAACAAAGTTTTGCTTTGGTTATGTGGGTTATTAACTGTGCATAGAAATAACTATAACAAAATATTTAAAAAGTTCTGTGCCAGAATTTGAACTTTGAAAAAAAAAAAAAAAAAAAAATAGAAATTACAGTCCAACACACTATCCACTCACCTACCACGCTTTTACAAGAAATTCGTGTTGTAAATACAGAATTGATATATAATGAGGAATTTACCTCTTGGTTTTTAGTCATGTTAGAATGTGTGCCATCGTGTTATTTTTATTTCAGGGTTACAAACAGGGATAAGAAAAAGTTATATTTTTTAAAATGTATTTCACTGTGTATAACAGAGAAATTAATGAAAGGTTAAGCATTTTGTCCTGTAGTGGAATTTGAACACGAATCGCAGAAATTGACACCCAATAACTCATTCCACTCGCCTACCAAATCTTTACACGAAATATTTCGTAAATATGAATTTTAGATGAAAGCGACAAACGCGCTTGTCTTAGTTTCAATAGTTTTACTTTCGTTATGCGTGTGTTTCTCTGTGTATACAGAAGGTTTTGACCTGTAGCGGAATATGAACAAGAATCAACGAATTTTCACTCCACAAGTGGTTCGCCACTCACCTACTACTATTTTACACGAAGTAGTATTGTGAAGAAGGGATTTTATACGCTTCAGGTATAATCTGCATTGTTCTTGTCTCGAAATCGAAGCCATAGGAATACGAAGAGATTCCGTATTTTGTGTTTATGGAGCTCATTTCCGTTATTCATTACGAAGTGCCTTTCCGTAGATTACCTCTACACCTACGTAAAAGTTTCCGTTAATCTACAGAAATTTCTATAGGCTGTTTACGGTAAAATGAGCACTTTTCAGAGCCCTGCTTAAGATCTACTTGTATGAGCGTTGTATATTCTTCCACCGCATGTAAAACTAACATTGACATGGGCCTCGCCACTTTATTCATGCGTCCGTCAAGCGAAACTGTGAAATTATTAGACAAGCAAATATTTTAAATTTTGCTAATTTTTAAACTTCGATGTATTAAAAATAACAGGAAGCGAAAGAAATAATTCAAGTTATCACAAATAGTTAACTAACACTTTTTATTTTACGTTAAGATATGGAACTACTTTCTCTCCATCGTTACAAACTTTACTGGACGATTGATTTCAAAAGTGCTCACTTTATCGTGCATAGCCGTTAACGACGTAGCCATACTGATGGCGTGGCGTGGCACGGCGTCTCTTGCGGAAATTTACGCGCCATACATTGGCGCCACCGTGCGGCGGGGACGAGCGACTGCTAGTCACACACGAGTGCCCCACCCTTGGAGGTATTAGTCTATGGAGTGGATGCCGAGACACGAAAATGAAAGACAAGAAGAGGGATAGTAGTGGCAAAAAGGTGCATGTTTTACATTGTTTACTTCGCAACTTTTGCCACTCATAATATGGCAGTTGAAAGAAGGAGACAAGGCATCGGCTTCACTTGATAAACGTGGAGAAGATAGGCTGTTGTCACTCCATCATCTATTACCTCCATGGCCCCACCGCGTGAACGCATTGCAGCCGAAACAATGCCAGCTTAGGGAAGAATACCACTCACTGCGTGGACGGGGCCTGATTCGCAATAATGCAGTTGTATCTGCCACGCGCAGAGGCCGGGTTACAATTGCTATAAGCACATCACAGACACAACACGCTGCAATACACAAGAGTTAAACTGCTTGTTTTCAGTTAGAGTGGCTACAATCACGCATAACTCTTGCTCAAGCTTGCTTAAGCTCAGTTATAGTAACAAGACGAGTTCAACTTGGTTTAACTTTCCTTGTTACTATCGCTGTGCGTCAATATTCTCAGCCAATCAGAAGCGCCGTAACTTATACTACGTTATCAAATGAAAAACTTATTTACGAATCAAGAAAGTGTGTATTTTGACTTCATTCCTCAGGCAGATTTTTTTTATTTTATTTTTTTTATTTCTGGATAATCGCAACCACGGACGTTTTGTAACGTTTTTAGGTAACATTAATATTAAAAATTGAACTGAAAACTGTTTATAATTTTAAAAAGGTCTCAGATCACACGGAAAAATTTATTTTTGACAAAAAAACACTACCAACTATACAGAACTTAATTTCTTCGGTACAAACGTAGCAACATAAACAAACTAATATCATTATGGTTATATCAATTGTAACTGGGTCACTGTGCTTGTGTTGTGTTTTGTGTGTGCTTATCACTATAATTGTGAATGTGTTAGGTATATGTCAATTGTAGCCCGACCTTTAGGGAAAAATGCCACTCACCGCGTGGACGGGCCTGATTCCCAATAATGCAGTTCCATCTACCACGCGCAGGAACAGGAAGTGAATATGCCAGCCGACACCAGCGTGTCCGCAGCCTGCGCGAATCAGATGCATCAGACTATAGTCCATTCCCCATTGGAAGCAACTTTCTCGGAGCCTTGCTAAATATCTACTTGCAGGCCCGTTTCGTATCATTCCGCCCAATGTAAACAAACATTGTCATGTGAATACCATGTAGCATCTGTGAAACTCAATGTTTACATGCCATTGTGTGTGTACAGGTGTTCGTATACTTTCTCCACATCTAAAAATAAACATTGAAATGTGACTTCTACTTTTATACCTGTCAAATGTGTTGTTTACTGTTTACAGCTTTTCAAAGAATTCTGTCTTAGATCTATTTCAAAAACCATTTCGTACGAATATTCACAGTTTAGGCCTATAACATTAATTAGGTCAACTTTATGACTTTTAAAACGCCTGAATTAACGATAGTTCTTACGGTTACGTTACAGTAACATAGTTGTCCACGAGACAGCACATTACACGTAATGCACGTTATTATTTTGCCGCGACTGTGTTAAACACTGTTACAACTGCAGGGTAATGAACTGTAGCATTTAACTTTTTGTTATTGATATGTGTTGGGTTATTTATTTAAAAGGATGGCCTCAGTTCTAATAACGAAGGAATAGCAAGTCCAACGAAAAAGCGACATTAAAATCAAGGACGCAACTCGTATCGCTCATTTTTTGTTATAGAAACTTAAAATATATCGGTGAACATGTACACAAATAAGCCTACCATAACTTTTATCCCGCTCATATTTATATGTCTTGCTACTTACTGTGTATTAGGTTTATTTAAATTTATTGGGGCTGGGCTTGGCTATTTCGTTGATTCGTGGTAAATTACGTTACACGACTGTGTTTCGAACACCCACCAGGGCAAAGGTACAACGTTGTGATAAATAAACAGACGTGGATGTAAATAAATAACTTCGTCATAAAAACAGTTCACATTTACAACGTATAAATAGTTAATATCAGATATTTGAAATCACGCACACACAGGACCAGCGTATCGACCACGATGCACAAAGGCACGCCATTTCACAGACGCAATGATTAACGAAACACACGTCACAGTATATTTATTACTGCCGTGGAAACACAGTTTTATCACAACATCGTAACTTGCCTAGGTATGTTTAATAAACACAACATCTACAAACATGATGTGGTAATTTGAAGTATTTTTCGTCGTAAGTATAATTTACGCTTCGTTTGGTAAAACATCAACACGCCATGTCACGGCTCGCCACGTCTGCCAACTTCACTTTGTTTCTGCCCCGCCATCGTATCTAAATATATTAAAATAAGTATTCAAACATTAAAATCTCTTTTCAGTTGTAAATTACAAATTCAAAAATCATTATTTTGCTGTAATAAGTACGAAATATGCTACAATTGAAAGTATGTACAATTTTTACGTACTAGCGAAGTGGAACTTCCCGCGTGTGAAAGAGACAAAGACAGAGAGAGAGAGAGAGAGAGAGAGCGCCAAGCCTCGCTCAGCAGACAGTTGCTTCAAAGTTGCTCTCGTTTGATAAAACAACACCGGATAGGCTGTTTACGATAAAGTGAGCACTTTTTAAGGCCCTCCCAAAAGGCATTAACCACTAATAAATATGTTTTATTGCAGTCTCGGACATTAACTTTTGAAAGCGGTGAAAGTATACACCGTAGTTATTAGCTACATGACAATACTTATATTAAAAAGTGGCTTAAACATAAAAACTAGCTTAAAAGAAAAATCTAAGGGGCCTTAAAAAGTGCTCACTTTACCGTGAACGGCCTATACCATTACGGCCTACTCACAATATTTTCCGCTGTTATGTTAAACTGTAAAAATGAGATGTTGCCATCGGGGCTACCGAAATATTTTAATATTTCAATAGGCACCGTTTAATTTACAGATAGCATACTAAAAACCAGGTTAAAATAATATTTTTACTGTGAACTATGTCTTACCGCCCGTTGCCAACACGTCGCTGCTCTCGCTGTTGTTAATTGATATTTAAAAAGAAAGAAATATTACAAGCTATAGAATATATTATGGTAAAGTTTCATTTATTCAATAATACAGTACTCTAAAGTTAACCACAGTGTTATATATTTGTGGAATATATGTTATTGAAAAAACAGATTGACATGTTATGCCTGGAGTGTTTTTTCAAAGGTTGATTTTCATAGTCGCTTCCAATCGGGAATGGACTATATACATGTAATGCCCCCGCTGTCACAAGACACAGCAGTATAATACATCTACAGTTAATTTGCACTTATCTGAACCCCTGATTAAGTCCTACTTCCAGAATATTCCTCCACCTCGTGCTAACTAAGCTTAACTAATTATACCAAAAGTCAACGCACCGAATTCATGCGCACTCGCTTGTATAGGCTGTTCACGGCAAAGTGAGCACTTTTTAAGGCCTTTCGAAAATTTTCTTTTCGCCCAATTTCTATCTTCCTATTGCTTTTTAACATAAACATTGCAATGTGACCAATAAACACATTGCATACATTTCTAAACTCTCAAAAGTTAATTCCTGAGGCTGCAATAAGATATATTTATAAGTGGTTAATGCCTGTTAGGACGGCCTTAAAAAGTGCTCACTATACTGTAAGTAGCCTATAATGATATTTTGCATGAGAACTATTTTTTTAATAGGCGCTACCAACACACGTAGTTTTCTCACTGTTTTAATTCATATTTATTATGAATTTAATATTATAATTTATAAATAGAATAATAATAAAACTCCAATTTAACGAGAATTAAGATAATTGTATGTTAACGTAGGTATAAAACGCTTGAGGTACATGGCATATTTAGGAAATAGCCAAACACGTTATACGCGGAGAGATTTTCCAAATATTTGATTCAAAAAGTGTGAAGAAACGGCGAATAGACTATATGGACTGTTCACGGTTAACTGAGAACTTCTGAAATCAACCTTTGAAAAACGTCACTGCCTGTACCTGCATGTATTTTAACTGGTACAATGAATGTCATGCGCCCAGTAAAGTTGGTAATGAAGGAGAGAAAGTAGTTTCATGTGAACCACCCCTTCGGTTGCCACCATCCGCCAATCCTGCAAACACCAATGGTTTCAGGGTTCACCGATTGTTCCGTCCTACGCCCTCTGATATCAAGAAGACTATTCGACGTATAACTCATCAATACCAAGGTATAGTCCAGGTGGTCGTACCAAATAATGATGGATTATTGTAAAAACTATTGAAGTATGGGAACTAATAACTTTGGCATGCTCGTGATTTATTGCAAACAATATTATTACTATTTTCAGCATTATCATGCCAATTATGTGGCAAGCACCAGCATTCTTAGCGTGATTACTACAGTTCACTACTCGGTCGGTTCCAGCCTTATTATATCGGCTCTTCCTTTCCACCAGTTTGGTCGACGAAACTCCCTGCCGCTTCGTTAATTTGGCCAATCCCTCTTGTAGCCGTTGATCTGGATCTGAGGTGTGATCCTTGTTGTCAGGTGCAGATGGTTGGTGAGCGCACCCGCGACCAGATTCATGCCTATAGAATCCCCAGCCAACCACAGTCAAGTGTTCTCATATATTTTGCGATCACCTACCCTCAGCGTTTTAACGTTATATTCAAATCAATTTATTAAACGAAACTTATGAAAAGTTTACTTGAGGAGTCTATTGTGCTTTGACTGAATAAATACTGATTAACAGAAAATTAACTTCGTAGCTTTAAGCTCCCTACTCAAGCATCAGTTCGCTAATCTAGCACTCATTACTAAGTTCCAACACTGTTGTTAGAAGCAAAATATTTTGTCCACTATCAACAGTCCTAAGAACGAACAACCCTATAGCAATTCAGTGTATCGCAATTTAGCAGGTTGCAGCGTGAATAAACTGAGGTATAGGCTAGTCACGGTAAAGTGAACACTTTTGAAATCCCTGCTTAAAATCTACTTCCATGCACGTTGTGTATTCTTCCGCCTTATGTGAGATTATCATTGTCGTGGGTCTCATCACTTTATTCGTGCATCGGTCGAGTGAAACAGTGAAATTATTTGAAAAGTAAATATCCAACAAATCTGCTCGTTTTTACACTTCGACTCATTGAAAAATTAACGGAAAGCATAAGAAATTATTCAAGTTATCAGAAGTGGTTACCTAACACTTTTTATTCGACGTTAAGATACAGAACTGCTTCCCATCCATAGTTACCAACTTTATTGGACGCATGTCACTCAGTGCGCCCGTTGAAATATATGCAGATATGGGCAGTGAATTTTTTCTAAGGTTGAGTTCAAAAGTGCTCACTTTATCGTGAACAGCATTTAGCAATAGAAACGTCGTTGATGATCTTCCACGCCCTAATATGAGACAGCAATAAGACTTGAAGAACTCCTCCGATGGTAACTCACTGGAGCTGGCGGTGCCTAACCTCACTCGTTGCTTGCCTGACGGCCTCTTCTCTCTGGCACAACTCTTCCGTGGGCTTAAAAACAACTGCGCAGTAGCATGACAGCGCTAGTTGCAACATACACAAAAAGCATGTAGGCCTATCTATACCTTGTGTGAAAAGTCCTGAGTCCATGATCATTTCCGACATTCAAAACCCCCTTTTTGCTGTGAAATTCACCGAATGGTGTCTATAGTTCAGCAAATTAGTCAACAAACTCCTTAACCTAACACCGAGTCAAAATTCCATCAAAGATAAAATGTTGAACACTGTTCTCCATTCCCCGCTGTCTCAGGTCACCATGAAGCGAGTATAGATAGATTCCACTGAACCACCTTGTTTACCCCTTTACTTTTTTCGATAACAACCGCAGCTGACGAGTCTGCATAAAGAGTAACAGTATAACAATTCATATCAGGTGACACCTGAGTGTCACACACGTCTTAACACGGAATTATGTGTTGAGTAAACTTTAGTGAATACAGAAATTATTTATTTTGCTTTCTGTTGTTTTACGCATATAAGTCTAAGAATGTACAAATTTCTAAAATGTTTACTTTCAAGTATTTTTTCTGTTTTACTTGACTGACATGTGACTAAAGTGACGGGGCCCATGGCAGTGGTAATTTTACACATGGTGGATACGAACACACGACGTTCATACAAGCAAATCTACAGCAGGGCTTTCAAAAGTGCTCAGTTTACCGTGAACAGTCTATTAATGATTTAAGGTGTGTCTAGACCACATTTCACTGTGTCGTTTTCAAACAAAAAATACTTTGTGCCCTTTGAAGAGAAAAACCATGCTATAAGAGAGCAAGTAGAAGCTAATTAATAAGAGAATTTAACCTATAAAACGAAATTTGCCTGCAATTTTCATGCTATAGTCTATTCGCAGTTTCCTCACACTTTTTGAACCAAACATTAAAAAAATCACCCCATGTATGACGTGTTTTGTTATTTACCTAAGCATTCCATGTATCACAAGCGTTTTATGCCTCTTTTAACATGGAATTCTCCTATTTCTCGTTAAATTGAAGTTTTACCTGTATTTATTTATAAATTATGATTATTAATTTATATTAAATATGAAGAAAAACAACTAGAAAACATGTGTGTTGGCAGCGTCTAGTAAGAAATAGTTCTCGTGCAACATATCATTATAAGTGAGTGGGCACGAATTCGGTGCGTTGTCCTTTGGTGTAATTTTCTAGACTTAGTTAAGCTTTGGTTGCATAAGGTGGAGGAATAATCTGGAAGTAGATCTTTAGGCTTCAGAAAAGTGTGAAGTAACCGTGAATGGAGCACATCTAAATTTTTACAAAAAAAAAAAATGTGTAGCAATGTGGTTCGGGTAAAGATGAACAAAGTGTATTTTGTTTGAGAAAGGGGTCGTGATATGTGGCCTAGATACGCATGAAATCACTAAGTATGAAAAACCGTATTCTTTGACAGTACAGGTTTTGCTTCCATATGTTCATCCTGTTCTACACAAGTAGATAGAATGTATGCTTCAGCACTATAAAGGGGAGCGTGGTTTCCTGGATGTAACTCTCCCACAAAGCAACGTTCTGTATCGCAAAACATATCACTCATGTTTGGATCTACAGATGTTTTGCCGTTTAGTTTGTACAGTCAATTTGAAAACGTCATCCTTGGGTATGTTTTGTATTTTTTCAATGCGGAATTTTATGGGTTTTTCGACTGAAGGGATGGCATTCAAATTGCTACGATTAAATAATTGCGATTACTACTGCGAATGTAACAGCTTGACTTCACAAGCGCGTACGTTTATTGTTACATATGTGCATATGACACATACAGCATGCCCACAACACCCACTTCTTCAAATTGAACACTTATACTCTTATACAAAATGACTGTGATGTGAGCACAATAACCGTGTGCGCAGCAAACGGCTAACATTGAATTCTCGTTTCAAGCTATACCAAGGGTCGCGCCCGCGGAAACCGCAGGCTGAGCCACCATCGATGAAGCAGGTAGCCGTACGAATTAGTGTTTGTGGTACAATGTCATCTGGGAACTTCGGCACGTGAAAACTTAATACTTTAAACTTAAGACGTAATATTTAATACGTAAGACTTAAGACCTAAGGCGTAAGGCCTACGAAGGGCCTAACTGCCCACGAAAAGCACATGCCCATACTGGCTTCACCATAAAGAGGCTCAAAAAAGTAAAATATGGGACGCACCACAATTCCACAAAACGGAAAACATACCTCTCCCCCCCCCCCCCCCTCAATCTTTGCCATTCTAACTCCACCCGTTTATGGAGGGGGCACTTTGGGGGGAGGGTTTCAAAGAGGAAGGATGCTGGATAAATGAGGGGGGGGGGGTCGGCTTCCCCCTCCTCCCTTCCCCAGCGGCCTTCCAAAATAGCTTTTTTTTTTTGTGCAAAAACTTCCGTTCTTGATTAATTAGTATGATTCATTTGATAAAAAAGTTGTTCTTAAAATCTAGTTTAATAATTTTACTTATATTTGTAGCCACATTTGAACAGAACAGACGATGGGTTTATTGTTAGTTGCAAATGATTTGGTCAATGTATTACTTCAATATTTCGAGTTAAATGTACGCACGTAAGTCGTAAATTACTTCAAAATATCTATACTTTAAAATAATTCTTGCTTTATATCAAAACTAAATGTTTCCTTCAAAACCCACCATATTGACTCACGAGATCGATTACAGACACATGTACTTACGAGTGTTGTAAAGAGTTCAAGAAGAAAGAATGTATGTTGTAATGAGAAAAAGAGAGAATAATTATAATTGGATGTGAATAAGATGGATGAGTATGGACAAAGGAAGAGGTGCAAATAAAGAAAAATATAAATAACTATGTATCAATTTAATCAATCAAATATCAGAGTCTATGTTTAGGACTGTTAAAAAAATCATTATCTGCTTAGTATTCAGAAAAATTTCAGACATTAACTTTCAATTGTCAACTCTAGGAAAAATATATTTCAAACTATTAAGAAAAATTAATATTAATTTTCTTAAACATTACACTTAATACCAACATAAGCCATTCCGTATTAATGACTAAAACTAGATACTAAATTAACACATAATCACATGGAAAACATAATAACTATACAATTCCATCCCATGATCAATTAACAAGGACTGCTTTTGAAACTCTTTCAACCCTCGATCTCCTCTGGGACTCTTGCATTAGCGCAGATCAAAGTAAGTAACGACTCACCATTTAGTAAAGCTTCTTACTAGCCTATTATAGTTTCATACAATACATATTGCATTAACTGATATCTCTTCCAGAATGTTGTAACATAAACTTTTGCAATTTCTGCATTCATTATTATAATCTATGTATATTTTTACATATTCTACACTGTCAACGTCAAACACCGTAATTTGCATAAATTTTTTACATATGTTTCATTTCTATGTATTTTTATTCATTTTCGTATGGTTCGGATTTTGAATAATTAGATGTTAGAATGGCAATAATTTATGCTTAAATTCCTTAGTTAGCTAGATTTTATTTTTGTTTGTATTTTAATTAATAATTCAATATTTTCATTAATATTCATGGTCTCACACAATTGTAATTGTTTCAGGGAATTTGTGTTATTGTTTATTACTTTCTACGAGACCCGTAACTCTTTGACTTAGGGAATTAGGCCATTGGGAGTGTGTCAGATTAGCTGTTTGAGTAGGAAGCCTTTCGATTGGCTGGCAGGTTTGAATCCTGCACCCCTATTGGTTAGCATGATAGCGTAGGACTAGGCGGGTAATTTCAGTTAGGAGATCGCTCTCTCTGCCGCCATCTTTCAACGGGTTAAGGACTAAGTCAGGACGCATGTACAGAAGTTGGACGTAGCATAGGTATTTTAAGTAGTATATTAGGGTGTTTTAGTTTCTACAGCTTGCTTAATTTATATCGTTTTGTTCCTACGTAGAGAAGTGTGCTGTAAGCCCCTCCATATTGTAAGCAGCTGTTTAGGAGCTTAGGTCAGTTAGTTAGACACTGTGACGTTCCGTGAGCTGTAAGCCACGTTAAGAAACACCTTAATTCTACGAAGTTTGAATACTACTCTACATATTCCTGAGATACCGTCCTGCTTTCTACTATAAATGATATCATCCTACAAGTAAACCATTTTTCCTACACTACTGGTTTTTCTACGAGTTTAGTCTACACGTCGTATAGGCCTAAGATAGCGGCCATTTGTAATAGAACATTCTACACAATGTCATATTGGCACGGCGTTTTTTTAACAGCTAAGAACCAGCATATTTTAAACAAAATTTAATCTGAGAGATAGAGTATTTTTTGTCCTGCCACTACGCATAGACAAGCTTAAATTTCCAAGTAATAATTTCAGACGTTTTCATTCAGTGATTTTTTTAAGTGACAAACTGACCCGTCAGGCTAATTTACGTTTTTGAATAAGGGTATTGTTAACGACCGTTATGTCTGACCACTTCCTATCGACAGTGCTAGTTTGAATGATTTTCATAAACCCTTTGCTATTGCCATTCAGGATTTTTAATTAGTTTAATTTACAGCCAGAATACACATCAATTAAATTCAAGAAAATGAATTAGAAATAAAATAATTTGGCTGGAAACTTTATGTAGTCTGACGTATTTTCCTATTTGCAAGAATAATTGTTTTCACTTCCTCGCATTCACTGATAACCCAGTTCTGCATCATTTCTGCATGTCCTTATGGAAGGTAAGTCGCACAAATTTCAGAGTGTAACAAATTGTCACTGGTCTCAAGAAAGTATCAAAAACTAAGGTGAATGTTCTTCACATCGAACGTCTGGTTCTCGAACCTGCAAGGGGCTGGCAGATGCATTCCTCAGGGGAGAAATATTATACTATCACACTACTCAGTTGTAATAAATTTTGCCAACAATATACCCAACCATAAACACGATATTAACACATGATTTTATTTCACACTGTTTTATAAGCCTATGGGAGAATATAGTTATGCAAACAGCTCAATAGTATACTACCGTTATTCCACGCGTTGTCACATATTTTGTATTGAGTGTCGCATGGTAATATCCTGTTCTCTCATATTTTATGGTAATACTAACTACTTGGAATAGGCGTACAGCACGAGCAGCAGATATATATGGTAGGGCACATGGCATTGTGTGACGCATGTACTGCAGGCAAGCTACGTGTACGTTTTTCAGTAAGATGGTGTGCATAAACTATAGTAATATTCTGGCTATATTGACTCAGGGAAATAAGACAGCTTCGTGTTAATTTATTATGTGAATGTATGTTTACACTTCAATGTGATGAAACATATGTGGCATTCACATTTTTAGAAATTGTTGTTTATAACTAGTCCTTTAACCAGCACACACAAGGGATAATTCCTTTTTTTTCACACAAGAAGTTCTATATGTACATAACGACAACTTTGCTTGTATTAAAGAATATTTACCGCATTAACAGTATAGCAAATATTTGCTCTTAGTACAATAATCGTAACACACTTCATTTAAAATATAAGGTAGGCTTTGGTTCATTACTCTGCTTTACACAAACAATCAACCAATCTAAATAACAAACTGTTCCAGAACAACCCTCATTCAGATACACAAATAAATCAAACTTTGAGTAGCGGTCTGTGATTTGTACCTTCACAGTGTTACTGGATGTTCACGGTTAAATGAGTACTTTTGAAAGCTCTGCTTAAGATCTACGTGTATGCACGTTGTATATTCTTCCGCCTTAAGTAAAAATTAACATTGTCATGGGCCTAATCTCTATTGTCATGCGTCGGTCAAGTGAAACTGTGAAATTATTAGAAAAGTAAATATTTAAAAAATCTACTTATTTTTACACTTTGGTGCATTAAAAACACAGAAAGCACAAGAAATAATTCAAGTTATCATAAACGGTTACCTAACACTTTTTATTCGACATTAAGATACGGAAGTACTTTCCACTGATCGTTACCAACTTTACTGGGCTCATGCCACTCAATGGGCCCCTTATAATATATACAAGTAGGAGCAGTGACTTTTTTCTAAGGTTGATTTCAAAACTGCTCACTTTATCGTAAACAGACTTTACCTACTTGTTGCTAATACTTGACATGTCACCCAGAATTAACAGGCAGAGATACCAGTTGGGCGACTTTTAAAACATGAAGATTATTCGTGGACTTTATTTTTGACGTTGCAGTGGTCATTAAAGGCGTTACCATCGGACGCACAGGTTACTGGTTAGAATCCCAGATAAGTCACGGATATGTGTGCCGTTTTAAATTGTTAGTTTACGTTAGTATAATATTAAGACATTCCTCCGATATAATAGTGGGGTTGCTAACAAGCCCAGCCAAATGAAAATGTGACGTCTGCACTTGGCTTGAGAATTCTCGTGCAGGTCTACATCATATTACAAACACTGAATTACTGAGTTTCAGTTATCTGCAGGTAAGAGAAAATATATCTTAACAGATACAAAAACGAACAGTTTAAAACACAGGAAAAAATTGTCCATTCCGTTTCCACTTACCGCAGTCGGTGCAGGTAGGACACATGCTTCGTTTGAATTGTTCGAGTTCGATATAACACTACGATCGACGTTTCGGCGTGTATTCACCAGATCCGCCGTCGTTCCGTGCTGGTGGGGAATATCGATTTAACTGGACTCGCGCAACACAGGTGTTCCACACACGCCCACTACACAGTACATCGACTGATACATCGATGCTGCCGCTTACGCGACTTACATTCTTGTAAAGGCTTGAACGTGAGTTTACAATTAAAAAACTAATCGTTGGCTTAAAAACTGCGGCCTATATTTAAGAAACAAGACTTGAAACCCCATGTGTAAGTACCAGCTGCATAAAAAAAAGATAGTTTAAGCTCATTATTTTTCACTTTTTCCACAGTTCACATGACGCTGACAGTTCGAATATTTGCAATAAAATCCGCATTACACTTCCATTCAGTCCCACCTCAGTTCAGTACATGTCCCGCCAGCCCGCTATGTTCTAGAGTCCTCCGAGCACCATCACGTACAGTAGCCATCATTCGCCAGGTTTCACGCCCTCTCGCCCATTCACACCAAGAACACCTCACTCGCCGCCGTCGCCTTTTGGTCTCACCACAATACTCTTGCGTCGTCGCCAAACCCTTCGGAACCTCCAGCAGGGGCGAAGGGCCGTGACGCAAGCAAGGCGCCGAGCAGCGCAATTTTTTTTCTATCTACCCTATAACTAAGTGTTAAGTGAAAGCCCGGTGTGTAGGGCGGGATTGTATTGCATTTCAGGGCTAGACTCCTTATTTCTACACGGATATTAAATCATGCAAGGAGTCATGCATCACGGCAGAGAGGGATTGGGCAGCCATGACCTGCAATTGGGGCCATGACTACCTCCCTAAGTGTACTTATAGCTAAGACTATAGCTAGAAGGGAATGGGAAAAACCGTCAAAGACAACGTAAAAACCCAGTCGACAGGATAGAATTCAAAATATTCGTGCATTATTCAGAAATACTACGGGAGACAGAGTGTGTGTGTGTGTAACATGCCCGTGTTAGTAGAGATGAAAAGCTAGTAGAGAGAGGGGACGGGAACTATATTTCCTTTCGCCTTGGCAGCTGGAGGGAGACACTGGCTTGTGACCAGAGAGGTGCTTGCACACCTCTCTGGTGGGGGAAGTGGCGCTATTGGGCGGCTTCCCCCCGATTCCGCAGTAGAACCTGGGAACTAAAGAGAATAAGGTGAATTGCCAGTAAGCGTCGGCGTCAGCGACAGCTGAGCCAACTTTGGTTTTTAGATATCCGTGCAGCGCGACAGCCCGACCGCCGCTGTCCATTATTCACTGGTTTCCCAGCAAAGGGAGTCAGGAGGCGTCGAGCGCGGCAGCTTTGGTTAAGGGGGGTGGGGGGGTCCACAGCCATAACGGCGGGCATTGTTCCGGCGCCAGGTGCACCACGTAAAAATAAAAATGTTGGTCAAAGTTTACTTAAAAACTCAGTCCTATAGCTACGCAAAATGTGGACAGTGAAAAGATGGCGAGCCGAAGAAGACTATGTACTAAAACATTTTCTGCGGAATCGTTGTTTGGGCGAATACGCGTATCTCGGCAAATAAAAGTTATGAAAATATGACTTTTCGCCAGAAAAAAAAAACAACTATTATCTATGTCCCTATATTTTTGCTTTTATCAAACTGTATTCACACAGAAAAAATTTCGCGAAAATGATCAAATATCGCATTTGTAAAGCTTGCCTGTGCAGTTTCCTTAAGCGGTGAGAGAAAAGTACAATCTGACGCGCGTATATTAATCTGTGGACTTTCATCACGTGTAATAAAGTCCCACTGTTACAGATCTAATTTACACAGTACGGCGTCACGACGGAAACACTACACACCTTGCGCGTAGGAGCGATGAGGCGCTAGGCGTGCGTGTTAAGTGTCGCCCGTATCGCTGCCTAGCTTATTGACCTTGGACGCGCAGCTATATCTCTTAGGATCCTTTATTTGTTCGTACTCCTCCTTATGCTAAACCTATCATTTACCTCTTCCCCACCCCTTCTTTATCACCGCAGCCACGATCACCCTCGTACCCACTCCTCGCCATAGAAAGAGAGCCAGAAATAGAGAAAGATAGAGAGAGGGAGGAGAACGGAGATTCACTTAATTGGTAGCAGGTCACGAAAACAGATGCGAACCAATGATCTAACACCACTCATTAAAACCTTAAAATATATATATATATATAAAATGGCTCCAAATTAAAAATATTATTACAGTAAAATCAATTATACATACTGAAACTGCAGCACGCACCCTCTTTTGTAACCACTAAATTAGAGAGGAAATGTAACACATGTGCTCCCTCGAAGTCCGGGAGCCAAGTAAGTCCTTTGCATTGAACCGTTAGTAGCTGCTACTCACTACACACACTGGAAGAGCCATTTTAATTAGCCGTGCATACGTTAAAAATTATTCGCAGTTCTTATTAAAGATATTATTTTGTAAAAATGTATAGTCCTCCTCATTATATGTCTCTAACTGTTATTAATTAAATTTCGTTATCTTCGCAGGGGCGTGAATTCTGTAATATTTTTTTCAAGTAAGTATGGCCGTATATTTTTTCCCGTATAATTATTTCAGTAACTTTTAAATTTCAGTAACGATTTAATTCATTATAGCTTAATATATTTTTTTAATGAATGTTTACGTTGTGGTTCGTATTGTTGCCGTAAAAGGATCGAAACTGGCAGGACTGGTAAATTGACGCACAAATGTTACGTTTCAACTGCAGATAGTTTCACTCCACGGCTATTGTCGTGAACTTCGTCTTTTTGGCTCGTACTAGTGTCTGAAGCACGGAGTTGGCTGTATTCCTCAAGTGTTTGGTTCACAAATCAGCAGCATGTAGTCTGCGAAGTTTGTGTTTTCTTGTGGTTTTTTAGTGCATATTTGAGCAACTCAGGAGCTATTAGTAAATTTCAATGGCATTTCTTGTTACTATATTGGTTTGGAGGATTCTAAATATGGGTAGGGCTACGCTGTTTCTATTTTTACCATTCCTTATTATCTCTCATTTAAATGAAGAGAAATAGCAATGGGGTGTTCTGTAAACCGACAAATCTCTGTAAGTAGAGTAATATTCTGAAACCGAAATGCCCGGATGCTTTATTTATACATATATCAGTTCGTAAGAGATAACTAAATGGCATTTCCTGTTTATTTCCTTTAGACGCCTCGTAAGGAAAACTAAAATCTTGGGTCCTCTTACGTATAACAAAAATGCGGAAATTATGCTCCTGAGAATATCGATGCCTCTAACTTGAAGACACACAGTACAGTGGTGCTGAGAAAGGCATTCATTCTGAATTTACCAGCAAAATATTTAAAAAAAATTCGCTAACATTATAATAATAAATAAAGTAAATTTATACTTCGAAGTATACGCCATTTGCAGTGATTTTGATTTCTGTTGACATTTATAATTATTTCTTGAGATATGTCGCTTTCAGGAACCACTTTATTACATCCTAATTTTGGTTGGCAGGGACAAAAATGCAATTTGCAAAAGTAAAACAATAATGTTACTAAAATGGTGCTATCATCTAGTTTTAAATTTGAAATATATGTTTGTATTGTTTCAATACAAGAAATTATTAAACAACAAAATGCACTTCTAATTAATATTTTTGCCGTTTAATTGTTTCTTTCTAAAAGTTCTAAAGGTATCTATAATTATTTACCGCATTCCGTTACTTCGTTACGCGAAAGTGTCTATACATTTGGTATTCTGGGTGTTGGCGCAGTATGAAGCAGGTTCTGAACAGACGCAACACGAGATCAATTCAAAGTAATTCCTATATTACCTTCACCCTTTCACAGTTAGCCGCTGCGTAGTACTATATACGTTGTGTTTTTCACAGTGTTTGTAGAGAATATCGTACGGATAACCGCAGTGGGAATATTAGCTCTGTTAAATCATGTTTCCGTTGCTGCTATAAAAGGAAGCGAAGAAGAGAAGGCAAGTATAATGAGCTACCTTGGAGCAAGAGAACCTGCCAACTCTTTGGTCGGAGCTCTGCCGGAGTTCAGGAGGGGAGAAAAGTGGCGGCTCTTGGTGTAGGACTTTGAAAGCTGGCGGAATTTAATTTTTCACGTGACTTGTCGCACAAAGCGAATGAACTCGGGGTAACTCGAAGACACCGAGCCTTGTTGAGGAGAAGGAAGGGGGGTACGGGGTTTCATGCCAGCAACATTGTTAAAACCGATTAGGTCCCTTTTCTGCTCGGCCAGGAGTACACGCTGAGGTTTTTTGCTTTGAGAGATTAAACCTGGCCTCGACTGATCACAGCAACACCAAGCGCAATATCTGGGAGTCGTACAACCGTGGCAGGCTGCTGCCGGTGCTTCATTTGCTTTATAACAGCGCTCGGCGCAAAAAAAAATCCCAAAAGAGAGGGCAAAATTTACTCGCAAACTATGGCGGGCAGACTTACAATCGTCCAATTCAAGTTAAGTTTTTAATCCTGCGTAATAACTTGGTTGGTTTTATGAATTTTTCTATTTTGCGTCAAACGTAGGCTTTAGTGTGAGATTGTATCCGAGGAGGAAATGCATTTTAGAAATATTTTTAACGATGCTTTCGGATTTTCGTTCAAATATCCTAACAACCCGATGTGCCATATTAAACACTTTCTGTAACAATATGTGTATACGTATTGCTCAGAGATACCTTAAAATTCGTACATCACCTCGGAGATAATTTTCTAGTACTTTATACCACAGATCATTAGTAGTAGAAAATTGAGCATACATCTGATATGCCAGTAGGTACTGCCCATTTTCAAGGTTCATGTTCATGTATGTCAACATACGGATAACTTTCTCTATTCAAAAATATTCTCATGTTTTATATTTGACATGTGTCGAACTGCGAACGACTCACTCTCACATTGTGCTGTCTTCTAGTCTGTAGCCCAACTATGATTTGCTTTGGTTTCTCAGAAGCAAAGCTGGACTTCACCATCAAGTTGATGCACCGGCTTGCTGACAATTCGGGGTATGTCTCGACACTCCACGACTTGAAAGCCACATCGATGTTTGTGCCATCTTCTACATTCTCTAGCGTCTTTATACGTTCAGCAGTGCTCAACTGCACATGAAGCAGCATCCATTCGATAGAATGTAGATTCAATTCCACTGTGTCCAGGTTTGCTCCCATACTCACAATGGTATCCGCATGTGTATTTGCTAGAAGCAGCACCAGTTCCTGCTTCGAATTGAAGATAATTCGTTTGAAGTTTTCGGCAAATCCCAATAGCATGGAGAGTGGGATGCACACTTCGATCTTGCCTCTAGGGTATATTAAAACACTGTAGTCATCGATTCCCCAGCCTGCCATCTTCGCCACAGACAGTCCATTCGGCGTGAACGAAAGGTAATTTTTTATCGTCGAGGATGTGCCCACACACATCTCGCGACTGGTCCACCTCGACACCATATACAAAATATGTGATGCGATCGATCAGGTGAAGAATTCCATTATTAGTTATTTTCGTCGATGCTGAGTTGGTTCTATCTTCTTTCGCCAGAGTCCCCTTAATTCGCAGGAAAGACTGGCAAGGAAGAGTGCTGACATCTTGGGGGGGGGGGGGCGACCGCTATCCGAAATTCCGATTGTAGTGTGTGTTGTCCGATCAGGAAATGCTGGTACGCATGAAGTTCCACCTTCGTTACGCTATCTTCAAAAACGACCTGCTTTTCAATGTTTCTGTAATCCTACCGAGTAAGGTGGCGCAGTGGTAACTCACTGGACTCGCATTCGGGAAAACCCGGGTTCGATTCCCGGTCCAGCCATCGTGATTTCTGTTTTACATGGTTTCCCAATATCACTCCAGGTGACTGCTGGAATGGGTCCCAAACAAAGGCCATGGTCCAATCCTTCCCCAATCCCTCTTCCCTGTGCAACTTGCACAGTCTCTAATGGCCTCGATGTCGACGAGACGTTCAGCCCACTTACCTTAACTTTAGGTAATCTTCCATGACTATCGACTTTGAAGCCAAAACTGGGGAGGAAAAGCTTGCAAGCACGTGTTGACTCCTTGGAGACCTGTGACATACTGTTTGCATGTTTTTCACGACATTCTATTTTATTGCATCTGGTCAACATAAATCTTATTCCCATCTTCTCAAATGCAAGCATAGGGTGATTTCTTAGTTTCGAAAGTTTGCCATTTCTACATGTTGGTTAACGACTGACACAATCAAGACCAAAACATAAATGACGCTTAGAGGTGCTACGACCAGTTTAAAACCTGAAGGAATCATAGGTGAAAATTCGTGCAGTGTATTGCTCAGCCTGCCATTGAGGTATGCACCACTGGCCAAATTGCAGTTTATTCATATCACAGTTTGGCCGGCAATATATTTACAGGCCGCGACGGCTCGTGTGTTTTACCAGCTTAGTAGATGCATGGCTCGTACCCCAGAATCGTTCCGATAGTATCTGGTTTCGTAAAGTCGATATCTTCACTGCATCTGATAACACTCTTCAGAGTACTGGAATTCCCACATAGTTTGAATTTTGTGTCGGGGAACAGCGAATCTTCAACATAGTACCTTGAAGTGTCGTCTATTTCATAAGAGCATATGGGCAGCGACACCTCATGGTAAACATTACCACTTTTTTTTAAGGCACAGCTTACAGTTGTTTTCATCGAAGTTCGGTATTGTATTGTAGATTTGAAAATCGACAAGGTTCAAGCACCATCCCCCCCCCCCAGGTCGAATGGCAGAAAGTGTACTGCATGCAAATTGGTGCTACGATCCATCAAGGTAAGCATTATCCATATGACTAATGGTTTCCTCCTGATGTATAGCCAATTTATGCAGTTACATGAACAAATAAACCGGGAAGTAAAGACACAATATCCACATTTCCAAGTGTTAGGCTGCTTCTCCATTTTGTAATTGTACATTAGTTTGGTATATTTCAGGTACCGTCGCAGTTTGGGTGGAGGACACAAATTACCAAAATTATCATAATGGCCTGCATGTTTACCCTTTATTTTACATAAGCTACCCAGTGTGTACCGGGCCCAGCTGTCGTGCCCAGTTTAATTACGGCACATTCGTCTCTCTGTGTTTAGTGGGCAAAACATCTCTCATAAACACTCCCCTGAAATGTAGTATTTCCAATGTGCGTGCAAACAGTTGGAATACAAGACTTTGCTCGAACTCATGCACACATTTTTCCAAGATAAAAATCCCGAGACAAGTGTTTATATCATAAAAAAATATACATTCTCCCTGGCATCTTCAGCGAACTCGCACTGAAAAGCATCGAATGTCTGAAGAAGATAGACAATGGCAAGAACATAGACTATGTATTCTAGGATGACCAGAACAAACTGGTGGATAGGCTGTAACTACTGCTGCTTCACAAAGTGTTGGATGTTGGAATTTACTCCCACACCAACAAGATAGTTTCTATCATCGAAGAACTTAAGGAGGCAGACTACATATGATGACTCAATTGGGTATCGCCAATGAACTGCATGGTGCCGCCAGGAGCAACCACCATCATGGCAAGGTCGTGATTGATGGGATGAACGACCTGTTTCAAGCCGACCTTGTCAAGATTATACTGTATGATCGGATCAACAAGGGCTACAAATACATGTTGACAGTCATCTATGCGTATAGCAAATTCGGCTGGGCCAAACCTGTCAAGTCGAAGAATGCACATGATGTCACTGGGTCCCAATGTTCCAAACTTCTCAATTTTCTACACTGCCGTTTGTTTTTTCTACTTATTTCTTCGCTACAAATACAGAACATAAGTCTGTGGTATCCAGTTACATAAAATACTGATAATGTAATGTCTTTTTACCTTTACTGATCAAAGGCTATCTTTTATAACAGTTACCAATCTAGCGAAATGCACTATCGAACATTTTTATTGGAACACTAATTTATTTTTAGGAGCATTAACATTCATTTTGTAAACAAATTTATGGACTTCATTTAAAATTTGGTAGTAAAAATATACAGTATATGAGCACCAAACTTGACGACAATACTAACTCTAACTAGCACCTATTTATCTGAGGCCCTTAAGTGACCTGTGTCCATGACGAGCTGCCATAAAATGGTCATAAAGGGAGGGGGAGAAACATAGTGCAGCAATGGGGGAAAAGCGGAAAACCGCGAGAAAAGAAAACACCTATGATGATAATATCCGACAAGTGTCAGTGCATGAGGAAATCCGGATCCGGGTTCCACCAAGAACTGAGGCGGGAACTTCGTGTTGGGAGATACGTGTGATAATCGCCCACCTCCTAATATCCGCCAACAAGGCCTTGGTAATAATGCTTATAAATTTCAGACATAGTCTTACGTTACCATCTGCTGAGTTGATTCTAGACATGATCAAAGGTACAAGTAAACAACCGACACTTTCTTAAGGGAGACTGCTCTCTTACATTTAGAGTTTAACTGCTTCTATTTATCGTAAAATCTGTTTTAGAAATCATATTTGAATGGTTAAGCCCGCCACAGCAATAAAGATAGCCCCCAAGTTATAGTTAATGTGTACTGTGAAGGCTTAATAATCTCTCTTTTTAAGTAAATATTTTATTGTGCCTTTTGTATCAGGGTAGATTGAAATTTCGTTATTTGTATATAAATCTCGAATTGATTTGATTTACATTATTATGTTAGTTACAGTAATATATTCATTAATTATATTGTGTAGGTGTAATATGTTATTCGCAAATCAATGTATCTAGTTTTTTAATAATTTAATTTAATTCAGCTATGTTTATTTAAAATAGCTTTTATTTTACTTATTAATAGTAGTATTATGGGGGAATAGCTCTTTAATACCATTATATATTTTTTATTTTATGTTATATAGACTTGATAATGGTTATTACTTATTAGTATTTAATAATTTATTATTTACAATATTTCATTTTTTATAATTTAATTATATTTTGGAATTATATTAAAACATTTTGTTATATTAAATAATGATTTAACTAGTATATCTTTATTTAAATGATAAAAAAATTGTTAAGTTTAATAAGGAATTAGGCAAAATTATTTATTCGCCTGTTTATCAAAAACATCTTCTCCTGAATTATAAAAATGAGATTTGACCTGTCCCATAATTTATTTTAATGGCAGTGGTATTTTGCCGTCCAAAGTTAGCATAATCATTAGTCTATTAATTGTGGACTTGTATGAATGGTTGGACAAAATATCAAATGTCAAGGTATTAATTTACTGAAGTTAAAATTTGAGTTTAAATGATTAAGTTTTTATTTCTTAATTTGTTTACTTGTTAAAATATTTTAAATTATTTATTTTTAATAAGTTTAATTTTTTGTTGCGGTGACACAGAGTTATATTTAACTCTTTATTTTTATATATATTAATTTTTGTTTTATTGACCTTTTATTATTGTTATAAGATATAGATGCCTTAGGGATAACAGCATAATTCTTTTTGAGAGTTCGAATCAACAAAGGAGATAAAGACCTCGATGTTGGATTAAGATTATAGTTAGGTATAGATGTTTAACTATTAGGTCTGTTCGACCTTTAAATGCTTACATTATCTGAGTTCAAACCAGTGCACTCCAGGTTAGTTTATATCCATAAACTGTTATTTTATATTAGTACGGAAGGACCATATAAATCATGTATTTTGTTTTGTTTGTGATTGATTATACTAATTTGGCAGATTTAAGTGCATTAAATATAGAACTTATTTATATCGTTTTATTACAATAATTAGTATTGATAACTACTGATATTTTCTTATCTATAATTTATTTCTTATTTTAATTATTTTTGTTTTACTAGGCGTTGCTTTTTTTCCATTATTGGAGCATAAGATTTTAGGGCATGTACAGATTCGTAAAAGTCCAAATAAGGTTAGATTTTTTAGATATCATACAACCATTTGCTGATGCCATTAAATTATTTACTAAGGTGTTTCTAATTTCATTCCTTATTATTTTTCTCCTGTTTTTAATTTCTTTCTTTCTTTAGTTATTTGGATTAGTATTCCTTATTTTAGAAATATATTTATTTATGGGTTGGGTATAATATTTTTTCTATTGTGTTAGATTGAATAAATAAATAAATAAATAAATAAATATATATATATATATATATATGGAATTATAATTGCTGGCTGATCTTCTAATTATAATTATTCTTTATTAGGTGGTTGCGTTCTGTGGAACGAAGTATCTCTTATGAGATATGTATGATTCTAATTTTACTTTTGTTTCTTATTATTATTATTATTACTGGTAGATATTGTTTGATTGATTTTTATTTCTTTCAATATTATTGTTTATATATTTTATCTTTTTTTCTCTTTGCTTATGTTTATTTTCTTCTTTTTTAGCTGATACAAATCGGACCCCTTTTGATTTTGCTGAAGGAGAGTCTGAATTAGTTTCAGGGTTTAATTTTGAATAAAGAAGAGGGGTTTTTATTTTGTTTTTAAAGAGAATATTCAATAGTTTTATTTATAAGAATATTATCTAGTAAAATTTTTTAGGGTATGATTTATTTTCAATTATATTTTTATTAAGATTATATTTATTTAATTTTTGTTTTTTGGGTACTCTACCTCGATTTCAGTATGATAAATTGTTATATCTTACTTGGAAACTTTTCGAAGATTATTTTTGTTTGCAAATAGTACTTTCGATGACACTCTAAGAAAATATATTTGTATTTTTCTCCTCGAAAGTTAAGGATTTCTAATTGCAAGCAGTTGCTTTGGTCAGTGGACGAGGGAAGAAAAATTGAAATCTACTTTAGTTAAGTATGTAATTCAAAGGCAGGCAAGTCAAACTCAGCCTGGAGTTTTATGATGTTTTTCTCTTGCGATGTTTTCATAAAATTGCAATAAATGGCAAGATGGTGAAAATCATGTAAGAATATCTTGTGGATATTTCATGCAAGTATTAAGGAGAGTTTTTGTTAAGCAAGACCCATTAAAATAAAGGTTAGGTGGATGAATTCAGAAATCAAGTAAAACATTTTGTGTTGGCCTTTGGTTGGCCCTATATAGCCAGATAATTGTTTGTCACGAAAATAAGAATATATATGTATGTATGTATATATATATATGCCATGTTGGAAATATTGTTGATAATTACAAAGGCGTTTTGGTTGTAAGTGCCCTTCTTATGCTATTTTTAATAATTTAAAATGGGCTTGAATTTTATATAAAAATTCTTTATATAGGTACCTGAGTTCTAGTAAGTGGGTAGTATTTTACAGAACATGTATTTTAACAGAGACTATTTCTCTGAAATCATAGCATTTTCAACGAATATAGAAACTGTAGTTTTTCTAAGGATATGTACTATCACAAAATATATTTGATATCATAGGGGTTTTTTCTCAGAATGACCGTAAATTATATTTTATACATATCAATATATGTTTTGCATACCAAAGAAAATAAAAAAGAACTGAATAAAAATAACATTCTGCACACTTCATGTCTTTGAACTTACCTCAGCAATTCGTATACCGGACCTACTTAGGAAAATCATTCTTGTTGGCTTTTACCAGTTGTTTGCTTATTGCTCAGACAAATTTTTGGGTTTTTGGGGTTCAGTCTTGCTGCCTCCTTGGGTCAAGGAAGCAGCAGGGGTTTGAATTTTTTTGTATGAATATTAAATTTAATATTAGAGTTATTGTCATGATAATTATTCTTTTTATTAATTTTCAAAATATTATTTTAGGCATTAGTCTTGTTATATAAATAAGCAAACCTGTTATTCCCCATACATATTTAAAATAGAAAATATGAAAATCAGAATGATTTATATAATATTTATGTTATTAATGAAATTATTATTGTTTGTATGATAATTATTATTCCTATTGATAATGGGTGCTTTATTAATAAAAAAGATTATGTTTAATGTTATATTTGCTATAATTATTTTAATACAAAGGGTAGTCTAAGTTTAAATAATAGTTTTGGGAATTGTTGATAGACAATTTCCTTCTTTTGAATTTTAAAAATGTATTATTCGTTTTTTAATTTACAAGACCAATATTTTATTTAAATGATTAAAACTAGTGTTAATTTCTTTTATTGTACTTTTAATTATATTTTTATTTGGTTTATTGATATTTTCTTTTAATTATGATAATTTTTGAATAATTTTATTAAGTTTGAAATATATTGTTTTATCTTTGTTTTAGTTTATTTTTTTGTATGTCTATTAGTATATCTGATAGTATTTTACTATAATAATACTTACTTTCTTGGTTTGTAAGGCTGTTTTAGGTTTATCTTTATTAGTTAGATCATGTTGTGCTTATGCTAATGATTATTTTTATCTTTTAATTTGTTTCAATATTACAATTTAAATAGTTTTCTTTATTCTTATTACCTCTTTCTTATTATGGTTTTTGATAATTGGTATAAATTAGTTTATTTATTTTAATATTTTTATTTTATCTCAGTTTTACAAGATCTTATAATTTTTAATTTAAGTTATTTTGATGGGCATGATATTAATTCATATTCATTAATTTTATTTGTGGATTGATGATTATGGCAAGAGAGTCTATTTATAGTATTAATTATTACTCTAATATATTTATTTTTTTGTACTTTAATGGTTTTTTATTTTTATCTTTTTCTAGTAATAATTTTATTTTATTTATTTTTCGAGTCTAGATCTAATTCCTACTTTGTTTGTTTTTTTTTATTGGGTTATCAGCCTGAACATCTTCAAATGGGTGGATATTTTTATTATGTACTTAATTTTCTTCTTTACCTGTTGGTTTGTATTTCATACTTTGATTTTTTTTATGGTAGCTTTACTTTTTCTTTAATTTCTAATTTGGATTATTATCATTTTATTTTTTATTTATGTATAGTTGTTACCTTTTTTTAGTTAAAATACATACATTTTTGTCCATGTTTGGCTACGAAAAGCTCATGTTGAAACACCAGATTCTGGTTCAATGATTTTGGCTGGTGTTCTGTTGAAATTAGGAGGATATGTTTTATTCCATGTTTTTGTATATTAATTTTTATGGTATATTATATCATTTTATTTGAATTGGAATTAGATTATTAGGTGAATTATTTATTGGATTGGTATGTTTACATCAAAGTGATTTGAAATCATTAATTGCATATTCTTCTGTTATTCATATAGGGTTGGTATTAGGTGATATTTTAACTTTTTATGGTTGGGGATTATTCGGTCCTCATATTTTAATAATTGCACATGGTTTATGGTCACCTAGTTTACTTTGTTTAGCTAATATTTTATATATGAGCGATTAGGTAGTGGTAGATTTTTTATTATTAAGGGTTTAATTAATTTTATACCCACTATGATTTTGTGATCATTTCTTTTAAGATCTTATAATATAGCAGCTCCACGCTCATTAAATTTAACAGAAGTTATATTATTTAATAGATTAATTTCTTGAAGATCAACAAACACATATTTGTTTTTGATTATGCCCCTTTTTAGTGCTTCTTATATTTTATATAATTCTTATAGTCAAAATGGTCCAATTTTTTGTATTTTGATATTTACATAAATATTTATTATTATTATTTATTCAATGATTTCCATTAAATTTAGTTGTTTTTATATCTAGATTAACATTTATTTAACTTGAATTATTTAATTAAAACATTAGCTTGTGGATCTAAACATGTATTTATTTACTAAGTTATTCTTTGGTGCCATACATTATGTAATATTTTATTAATTTATTTATTGATTATTAGATTTATTTTCTTTTTAAGGTATTTTTTATTAAATTATTTAGTTAATTTAATTTAATATTAACTTTTCATACTCAATAGTATTCAATTGTTCATTACATCATTATTGTATGGAATATTATTCATTTTTATAGGATTTGTATTGTTTATTAATTAATTATTTATTACAGAAAAGATTATGTAATATTACAGAAAAGATTATAGGGGATTTATTTATTGTTCGGTTTGTTGTTTTAGTTTTAATATTTGTTTTTTTTTCTCTATAGTATTTATTATTATTAGTCCTAATGTAATTAGAATTTTATTAGGTTGAGATGGTTCAGGATTAGTTTCTTATTGTTCAGTTGTTTATTATCAAAATATTAAATATTTTAATGCTGGAATAATTACTGCTTAACTAATCGAGTTGGGGATAGTAAATTATTATTATCTATTGCTTGAATAATTAGCTATGGATGATGGAATTATTTCATATATTCTAACAACTGGTTTTTCTTTGCCCTGGTTCAATGTATGATTTATTTTTAATTTAAGTATTTTCTTTCTTTTTGTATTATGTTAATTTATGATATTCAGATAGGTTTTAAAAGTAATATAATATTCCTTGGAGATGATTTAATGTTTTGGTAATGTATTTGTTTCTAGCCAAGCATACACCTTGCTCGCAGAATTAATAAACACTGGTTTATAGGGGCGACTGATGTTACTGTTAAAAAAAAAAAGTTTTATTTGGAATAAAATATAGAACTGGAGAAAAAAGGTTCGTAAAAGGAAAGTTCTGCAACAATATCGAAGTGGTGTTTCGATGTACAAAAGTTAAATTATTCATATTATACATATTATACACATTAACAAACATTTTATTTCCACAAGAAGAAGTTGATTACAAATACATGAAATTTGCAAGATGATGTAGTTTGCAGATAAATTTGGAAGAGAACTCTGCATAGTATTCAGCGAAGTTCAAGACGGTAAAAGGAAGCGATTCATGATGGCGAGAAGTCCCATCTCATCAAGGAGATCAGATCTCAATTCCAGAATCAACTAGGGAGCAGCTGTTTAATCGGGACCCTCCCACGGCAGATCGACAACGAAGCACGATGCTCACCCACCCGAGAGCAGCGACGACGATACTTCACGAGGTTCCATAAAGTCGGCGAGATAAGGACTACTATCGTTTACCATTCCGGAAGCTACAGCATCAGATAAGTCCTCTGCAACCTTATTAGCTCTAACACTGTATCACTGACGAAATTTAGTTAATTTTATTGAAGAAGTCATTGCAATAATGTTGTTCTTTCCACTACTGATAATTTCATTGATGAAAATCCTACCATGATGTAGGATTTTCATAATTTACATTGACACTCGATTATGCTGTAATTCGAAGTTCTGACTTATCTTGAATATTCATTAAAGGTGCATTTAATTTATAAACAGTAAATATCTTTTAAAATTATTAATTTATTAAAAGAAAAACAAATCTTACAAGACTATTTAATTCAATACTTTTGCTTGTAATATTTCCTGGTCATTCAGAATTTCGATATATTTTATTATTTCTTTGATGACATACAACTTATTTAAATCGGAGTTGAACTGAGATATTTGTGAATAAGAATATGTTATATTAACTGTGTGACAGCTGGTGGTGGAAATAAGAAGCTAGCTGGGGCAACTGTTTAAAAGAACATATTTTTTGAAGTGAACAGTTTTCAAAGTTTACTTCTTTAATTTGAAACTAGCTGTTACAATATACTGATTTTTTCTTTTGATTACCATGTTAGGTTCATTAGTTCATTCATTGTTATTGCAGCTATAACTAATATAGCTCAAATTCCATTTTAGCCTTGATTACCAGTTATTGTGGCAGCTCCTACATCTGTTTCTTCTTTAGTCCATTCATCTACAATAGTTACTGCGGGTATTTATTTATTAATTCGATTTAATCCACTTTACATTAATAGAATATCAATTTTTTTATTATTAATATCATTAATTACTATGTTTATATCTGGTTTTCGTGCTAATTTGGAGTTTGATCAAAAGAAAATTATTGATTTATTTACTTTAAGTCAATTAGATTTAATAATATATAATCTTCCTTTTGGTCTTATTTTCATTTATTAACTCATGCTTCATTTAAATCTTTATCATTCATATGTTCAGGAGTTTATGATTTTCAGGAGTTCAGGAGTTCAGTTCAGAAATTCATCCATTTAAGGCTTGTCAGGATATTTGCAGTTTAGGTAATTTATTTTTTCAAATACCATTTACTTGTTTATGTTTTATTGTTCCAAGTTTACGTTTGTGTGGAATACCTTTCGTATCAGGATTTTAGTCAAAAGATTTAATTATAGAGGTTTATTCTATAAGTTATACTAATATCTTTGCTTATTATATTTATTATTTTTCTACTGGTTTAACTGTTAGTTATAGATTTTGTTTTGTTTATTATTTGATTATTAAGGATTTTTCTTTTTATAGTTATCATTTCGTAATACATGAAAGTTGAATTATACTAAAAAGTATAGTGATTATGACTTTTATTTCAGTATTTGGAGGCGGTATGTTAAGATTAATTGTATTACCTATCCCTTGTATAATTATATTGTTTTTTAATTTAAAATTAATAGTTATTATTGTTTGTCGGCTTGGTGCACAGTCTGGTTATTTTATTAATAAGTTTAGATTATGTGATTTTAATTATAATAGTGTTTGTATATATTTTTGGTAATATTTGGTTTATATCTTATTTAACTATTAATTTTCCTCCTAATCCTTTAATATTTGGGTTAAAGTTTAATCAATCTAGTGATTATGGTTCATTTGAATTATTATTGGGGGGGAGGGGGTCAAGGTTTATACTTATTAATAGGGAATTATTCAATTTTAAATAAAAAAATTGAAAATAAGTTTTATTAATGTTTTTTTTTTTCATTTTGATTTATTATGTTATATTTATTTAATTTATATAAATTATATTAGAGTTAAATATTGAAGATATTAATGAAAATAATTATCTTATAAACATTTATAAAAATAAAATTCTAATTTTACAATGAAAATGTAATGTTTTAGTTAAACTATGAAAATAGGAATACAAATGGATTTTAACCGTTAAAATAATTAGTTAGCAGATCTTATTTTATAAATCATATTTCCTTAGTTGGAATATTAAATTCAATATTATCATTAACAATTCACTGTACAGCATATCATTTAAATTTTTGTGCTTGGTTTTTTTAAATTTTTAATCTGCCATCACCTCATCAACCGGATATCCAGCAAGACTGTAAAGTGAATTTCCCGTACACTTCCGCGAACCCCCTCGAAATTTCCGTACACAAAAAAAATTATACGAGAAACTTCATATAAAGTATATACAATGAACTTCATGTATCTTATCTGTAATTGTTTCTGTTGTATGTAAAACTGCTTCTACTATACAGCTCGACACATCCGATGCCAATAGACAACAAAATTTGAGATCTCACTATCAAACGTGACTGGGTCTGCTTCAATTAGATCCTGCTGTCATACATTTTAGAGTGAATACATTAGCACCATTTAGGAAAGTGCACTGGTAGACCATATCAATTAACAACCCGGCATTTTAAACAATAACAAAAAGCAAAAACGATACAACAAAGGTTATAAACAACATTTTGTGAACATATTATTGATTAAAATTGATTCAACTAAATCAAGTTCAATTTCATTGTTGGGGCAAATAATTGTAACAAGTGTTTTTATTGCATTAGATAGTGTTACGCACTTGCTTCTTCGTATCCCTTTAGAGAGCAGAAGCGTGTGAAGTTTACGCATGTAACCCAAGAACTGGTGGCGAACACGATGATCAGCTTACACAGGCTTGCCGCCGTGCGTGGCTCCACGATAAATCTTTTGCGACTTGCGTACCTGACCTTCAGCTGAATGAATTTCCATGCTTATCTGAAGAATTCTCAGGTAATTTGCTGCCCTAGTTTCTCTCAAAGTGACTTGGTGTGCATAGAATGTGAGTGAAGAGATTTGGACGGCTCTTAACGGCGAGGTCTTGAGAGCAGATGAGGGTGATTGAAGCGAGTATGGAGCTGCGCTGGAATGGAGAGTTGGGGAAACGTGAGATCCGAGAAAACCCGTCGACCAACTGCACTGTGCGACATGATTCCCACTTGCTAAACTCCGGTGTCCCGGCCGGGGATTGAGCCCGGTTCGCCTTGGTGGGAGGTGAACGTGCTAATCGCTCAGCCACCGTGGCCCCTGGAATGCGTAGAAATTCCCAGGTCAGCCAGTATAAAAGAGCGATGGCCTCCGAGCCAGGAGTTGATGAGTGGCTGGAGTTTTAGAGACAGACGACAAACGAGCGGGGAGAGAAGTAACCCGTGAGAGGAACACCTGCGACTGCAAGCATCAGCACAGCGAATAGTGCAACTGACCGGCTGGACTATTGGACTGGGTGCATGCGTGAAAGACATTACAGGTGATGGCAACACACACACATAAAGTGTGTTAATGACGAGTAAAATATAACTGACTATAATCAAAAAGAGACATTAAGAAGGATGATAATTATAGTTAAAATTAACATTAAATATTGCACTCAATGAGAAATAAAAATGTAATAGTGGAGGTAGATTAATGCTGTAATAAACAGCTGAGTGAATAAATTAAAATCAAATTTAGTTGTTTTATTTTAATTAGGACCTCCATCTCTCACTAACTTAGATACGCTTCCCTGGCAGCTTGTAACAATACTGTATTTCCTGCTTTATTTTTACAAAAGTATTTAATGCTTTTCTTCTCTGTCACTGTCCGAAGCTGACAAAAGCAGCATAGGCGATGTATTTACCGCCGTCGGCCAGAGGCAGCCAGTAAGTCTGACTATTTTCAACCACGTGAAAATAGTTTACCATTTTGTAACATCAAATTATCACTACATTGCATGATAATATAACTTCACTGCAAAAAATAAATATGGCTGCCATTACAAAAAAATAGTATACTAAACTAAAACATACAATAGGAATGTTACTCTCCTGGACACAAACAAAAAGATATAACCATGAGACATTTAGACACAATACACACTTCAATATTAAATTCCTTAAATGTGTACACAGCAACTATAAATGTAGCACCGAGAATTTTATTCACACATTCATAAATAATACAGCTTCTGCTCTCACACATGCGCAATATGCTAGGAGAGCTGACCACTGTCCCGAAATGTCACTTTGGCTGGTGGCCACAATACACAAAACTGTAAAATAGGGAGTAACTAACTTTTTTTATAATTCTTCATTTTAAATTATGAATAACTGCGGAAATTTCAGGTTAACCTTGAATTTTAGTAATAAAAGGAAGAAATAATAGCAATTAGTGAAATACTTTTGCAAAACAGGAATGGAATCTGTTTCAAGTTATCAACTTTCCCTTCCTCCACTGTAATTTGAATTTCACTCTTCAAAGTTGATGTTTACAGTCCACCCGATTATTTTATACTAAGACAACAATTCCGGAATTCTTGAGTGAATTTTTGTGCAATTTGGAACCTATGTTCAATACACAAACAACGATTATACCAAAGGCATTTTCAATTTGGCACTTTGAGTTTATTGAATGCCATGTGGCCCAAATTAGCTGACTAAAACAATGATGTATTTGGTATTTTATTATGTATTTTGTTTTTAGTATGCAATGGAACTTACTTAAATACTACAATACCAAATCTCAACCATTGCTAAACAAAGGACTAAATTTGAATTTAATGCTACTAAATATTGGAATACTAATAAGTATACTAGATGGTCAGTTCAAATACAGCCTTAATATTGCACCATGTACACCTGGCTCTCCATGTAAACTTGTTGTCAATTGTATTTCATAACTAAATTATCTGTGGAAATATATAAAAGACAGGAATTCAAGTACTCACAGTGTAGTACTTGTTGACAGGCATACACACACAAAGAAGGTTGGCATATTTCCCATGCGATTGCGCAATCGCGACATTTCGCTGGCTAAGCCAGCCTCATCGGGTGACAGGTACACATATGGCTCCATCCTATGCCAATCTGTTTACGGCCAGGTTAGAAGAAAACTTCCTGTCACCAACCTACCCAACCACAGTGCTGAATGCATTTCATCGACGACATCTTCATGATATGGACTTCCACTGAAGACAGCCTAATTCACTTTCTGACCATTTAAACGCACACAGTGCACTCAAATTCACCTGGTCATACTCCAAAATACACACTATACTCCTAGATGTTGAATTCACTCCCCACAATGGCACAATTCAAACTACTGTACACAAACCCACCAACAAACTCCAGCACTTATAATTCGACAGCTATCACATATACCATGCCAAAAAATACCTACCCTACAGTCTCGCCACAAGAGCTAAACATATATTCTCCACCAACAGTGATCTCAACAAAAAGTGTTGTGCGGAAGCACAACGTAGAATCCAGACAATTCAATACAATTTCCTTTTTATTGAGGCAGCCAAATATCAATAGCTGTTAAAAAGTTATCAGAAACAATACAATGGTGGACAAAATTGAAGTAAAGAAAAACCTTCAGTAAAATTTCATGTAAACAACATTTATATTAAGTGTATGCAAAGGTGCAACGCATTTAATATAAAGTTGAGCTCGTATAGAATGCAATGCATTCAATGAAAGGATGATATTGTGCAATTAAGCATACCAAGGTATGTATCACAAACATTACGAAAATTTACACTCCCATTATAACATGGTAAGATCATATACCAACGACAGTTGTATCAAATAATTCCAAAATGTGCTCATTACTACATGTGCATAATTTAATATAGACATTCCTTAAAAATACAAAACATGAAACACCCTAACACATTAATAATATTCAAGAGCACTCTAACTCTAACAATACAATATACCATGATAGTTCCTCTCACACACGCCCATAAGGCCTACTCAAAATAACCTTATAATATTTAAAGCTGACTCCAAAAGCTAAGAACAAACTGTTTGGGTAAAAATATCCTCAAGCAAGCAGGCCAGTGAATCAATATTAACAAACACCAACAGTATTTCACTTCAGACCCATTCACTCATCTGGTGCAGAATGAACCCATCTACAATACTACGGTTCCAAATCAAAAGTGCCGAAGATTCCTTTAAATTTGACAACACGATTAAAAGTGAACAGATTATTACAAGCAAAACTGCATTATACATCTAAAGTTGCAGTAAACATAAGTCTGTACTTAACATTACTTAACACCTTCATTTTCTTGGTAACTCCAAAAATTACACAAATAATTATACGGGCGGCAAGTAAATTACGCACTTCCAAAGACATAGAATACAAAATTAAACACATTAAAATGTGAATTAAAAAGCACTAAAATAAACTAACCTCGCGTGATGGTGACCAGACACTCCATCAAAGCCTTGTGCGATAAAATAACATGCAAAACATAATTTTGCCTTAATCACATGGGTTGTTAATGCTAACGTGTGCCACTTATACTACTAATTAATTACGATTACGACTTATCGCTCTTTACGTGAAGTATACCATTACTTCAACCTACGCAAGAGTTGTCTACTTCAACCACCCACATGAGAAATTGTGCACGCAATACTTTGCATATAAGTTCTCGCCTGCTTGAATCTCCCGGGCGGCCGAACACGTGGCTACAAGGTGACGCAACCAGCGAGCACGCCGCTTCCCCCCTTCCGACGCCCTTCTATACGGGTGCCATTCAACATTCAACCACTTCGGGCGTAGCCGAGCGCAACAGAAGATGCACGAACCAAGGAACATTGACAAGAGGGTTCCACTTCCCACCTCCCAACACGGCAGAAGGAAGTCACGCGCTTACCGCACCGCACTGTGGCAACCTAGACTTCACACTATATAATTCCGCGCGCAGTGGGACTCCAGCAGACTGCAGATTGTGCAAAATAAATGCCTGCGAATTGCAGTAGATGCACCTAGAAACTGTCCCATTACACATCTATATAACGAACTAAAATTTGAAAAAAAAAAAAAAAACTAGACGAGCACTTCGCCAAAATGGCGGAAGAATTTTACAATGGTTGTGCCACACATGCCAACCTGAAAATATCTTGTCTCGGCGATTATGACCCCGACGAGACTCAGAAATATAAGCGGCCTAAAAGCATTTTGTCTCACAGACCGCCTTAAATCACTGAAACTTGAAATGAACGCCCTCAGCCATGCACCCGAATGAAAAATTAATCCCGAAAACCATTTATAACTGCAATACATTTAACTACAATTTACACTAATTGACAAAATAATCACCACAAAATTAGCGAAGCACTTTATGATCACACAACAAGGCAAAACATACGCCGTATAGCCCTTGACTGGCGTCGGCCCCGTGATTTACATTGCACCCACTCCGCACCATGCACACATGTGCTACAAAGCTTCTCTCATCCGGCAGCTGTTTATATGTATGGTCCGTCGCCACTGCCGATTCCAAGGCGGTCTCTGGGCAGTTCCAGTGACAACTGGGGGACTGTGGCGCATTGTGCTCTCTGCAGCAGCTGGTGATGATTGTGGAGTGGCACACCGACAGTATCATGCACTCATCAAGCACCAATACTCACAAACACACTTCACTACACACAACTGCAAGCGAGGTCATGGACAAGAATATGAGCACATTACCTCTACTTAAAATCTCTCTTTTCCAACTCTTTACCTGTGTCACTTTTTTCTGTTTTACACGGCTATAGCAGGCTTCTATCGGGTGGGTTGCTCGGTACTGGCCTCCCACCACCAGGGCCGCGTAGCGCGACCCTGGTTATCAAAACTGCAGCGAAATAATTTCATTTCACCCTGCATCAAACTCACGAAAACCATATTCATGAACTAACAAACACCCTAATTTCGCCAGCCCTAATTCATTAAAAGGAAGAATTTTTTTCCTCCGCGACTGTCGCATAGTTTTCTCCAGGCCCTCTCCGCTTTGCCTGGTTTTCTATGCCCCTTACTAGACCTTTCTTCTTTCGGGGTATGTCCAGGGCTACAATTGCGACCATGGTACCAGACAACTCTGTTATAACCGCGATGCATGCGCCAATCTTATAAATTAAACCCGACCTAAGGCGTAAAAAGCTTGCCCTGAAACGCATCCCATTCTCCAACCGTCTTAGCTACTAACAAGCATGCCGTAAGGTACAAAGAACTGTGAAGGTGCTCATGTTGGCATAGCGGGATTTGGGGTCTCGCAAAAAAAAAAAAAAAACTGGCTCCAGAAGTCATTCGTATTCTTCTCTTGAGTTCACTCCGAGCACTACTTAGTGCTGGGGCCTCCAGCGAAACCTCGAGTCTTCTGTAGCCATCGCGGCTACCCTCGCCAGACGACATCAGTCTTCATCACCAACGAACACGAATATACCTTGCTACTTAAACTTTGACTTCTTTTGTATCCTACAGACACCCGCATTAGATAGCTTTAATTTAGTAGTTAAATATCCAGTTTTCTAAATCACTTTCCCTCCAGCTTAAAACCAGGTCGTCTACAACTGGCTACCATAGTTTTCCTTCAGTACTCCGTCTGTTCGGTAGGAGATAGCACGAGTCACTATATTTATTTATTCCTCAATAAATTTAGTTTGTTCTCTATCCTAACGCTTTCACTTCTAGAGTACATCTACTTCGTTGGTTAGGAATAAGTTGCTCTGTGCACTACCGACAGAAACCAGTGCTTTTGTAATCCGAATAGCTTTACTATGGCCCCTCCTTTGGGGACCACTAATCTGGAACACACCCATTTGACGGCCACCTGTTGCTTCCTATTATTTCCACACCCCCCCCACCCACCCACGAGCATCGTGGTGCTGGGAGGAAGGAACAGAGGAGCCACGACCACTAGGAAAACCTTCCACCAAGCAAAGACAGTAAACCTAGCCTTTATCACCGACCAGAGCACCTAGGTGCTGGAGATGGTATTATCCTGGGTGTTGCGACCTGGCCTTGGCTGGAAACTCCCATCCAGTAGTAGTATTGGTGGCCCATGCGGCTCAGCATCTCTGATCCGCCCGCAGAAGTGGGGGATCAGTGGAGACTTACCGAGCTTGTGCCACGAATCAGCTACTGGACCTACACTATCACACAGTATAGTTTCTCATCAAAAGTGCACACTATATCTTGTTCAACAGCGACCTAACTCTATGACTTACAAGATAAGACACAGCCGAAGTAGGGAACAAAATATTGCTCATCTAGCTGCCCAACAGCGGAATACATTAACCCCTACTACACAGGAGAGACAGGCGGAATGGGAAAGTGCCGCCTGAGATTACAGGCAGTCTCGACTGTCTACGTGGTATGTTATATACATTTTCCACTGCTCATCCGCACCAGCCACTACTATCACCCGGTAGTGAGGGGTTTAGTATATCGGACTGAAGCTAGATACAATCTAGCCAATCCGCACTTCTGGAGTCAAAATTTAGCAGACTGGAACTTGAAGCACAACGTAATTTAACTCAAGAACTGTAACAACAGTCTCTGAGCCAGTTAATCCACGTCACCACCTGACCGAAGACCTTCCGAGTATGTCAGGTTTCTAACACCTCCCGTCAGCTATCTGTAACTGTGCACTTGGTCTAGCGCATCAAATCTCGACGGCCGTGCCTCATAGTCAATAGCCAGGCACAAGCCAACAGATTTTCTGGCGCCCAACATGGGGCATCAGGCTATTAACTGTACGCAGCGAATGGCCGAACTAGACCAACCAGGGCCCAGAGAACTAAGGGTCAAGCCGGATAAATCAACTGGACTCCGGGGAGTCCATGAAACGCCCCATGGCACCCATAGCCATTAACATGTTGGCTTCAGATATCAACACCGCCACCAGCGAACACCGTGACACAAAAACAGACATACCCCACTCTCAGTGCAGTCATGCTAACTGTCCAGGCAGTGGCTCACTACAAATCTAATGTACATACTACCCCAAGACATTTCATTATGTATGTCTAGGGTGGCCTGACGAGGCCCGTGGCATAGAAGGGTTGGAGTACAGGTGTGAAGCCTGCCTTCAACAACCAACGAGCTTCTACAATGAAATCACTGGTCCTGACCGAGGCATTAATCTTATAAAGTGCACATCATGCAGCGAATCCTACCATCTCCTATACATAGGATAGCCCGATGAACGAGTCTCTATGCCAGAGATGGCCTATCAATGCCTGATGTGCCGATGTAAGCATACCTCTCACTCGATGTAAGCATACCTCTCACTCATGCAGGTTAAAGCCATCCTGTATTTACATACATCTGGGGATGGCACCCGTCCATCCAGCAACTGGGAGAAACGACGACATTCAGATTACAGATTTCGCAGGTTGACCCCATGAGGATCCGGTAGCCTTTACACAAGAATGTCAAAAGGAATTTAGGGAAACGGACCTCCCTGCCAAACATTGGGTCGACAGGGCCCAATTGCAACTAAAGGCCTAGCCCTCACCTGGTGGGAACGATGCAGCGAGTTCCTAACAGACTGAAAAAAGATCAGCAACAGGTTCGCTGCTGAGTTCACTAGCGATGAGGCATTAGCCCGATTCACGACTCAATTCTATAGTAAGACTCAGGTACCCAACGAAGAAGCTGAAATCTTCATACATTGGAAGATGCAGATGTTTCGAAGCATGTTCCACGGAGTCGACAAAGCTGCCGCCGTTCGTTCCATTAGTCGGATGTTAGTAACCTAGCCTAAGGAACGCCCTCCTTATGGCTAAACCCACAACCCTGGATGAGCTGGTTGACTGAGCCGGAGAAGCAGAACAAAACTTTGCGACACAAGCAAGTCTCGAAAAACCCATATCGGCTAAGGTATCGGAGGTACAAGCTCCACCGGTCGCATCATTTAAGGGTGCACCAACTCCAACCCCTCACATGGCATTCGTACCAAAATGCTGGTTCTGCCCAGAGAACTACTGGAATAAGGACTGCTGCTGGAAACTAAAGGGGTCTGCTATTCCACCCAACAAGATTAATCGAACGCCAGCAACTATCCCAGCAAGACCGACTGAAAAATCGACTCCTGATAACAAGACGGGAAACGCCGCTGCCGGGGTGCGAAGCGGGCTATCACCACTGGACACCAAGGGCCCATCATCATCCAGGGTTTAAATAAGGAACTATCAGTCTCCATAGCCCCTCACGTAGAAGAAGAAATAAATGGGAACAGAGTGCTGGTGCTACTTGACTCGGCAGCAACAGAGAACTTCATCCGAGGAAACCTCTTGACTACCGAGCAACTAGCGGACATGCGCCACCAATGGAAAATCTTGCGAATGGCCCAGCATACTACTCACCAGGTTGATGGCAGAATTACCCTACGGGTAAATCTGCATCGCCTCTCTGCGTCTACCGAATTTGTAGTATCGCCTGCAATTTCTGAAGTAGTGATACTAGGTTGCCCATAGCTACAGAAACAACAGTGCTTCATAGACCATGGACAACGCTGCGTGTACATGGGTGAGAAGGATAGGATCACCGTAAATTAGGGCTACAGTCCGGACAACATTGTACCTACACCTATCGAACCCGGCCGAATTACCCTACGGGTAAATCTGCATCGCCTCTCGGCGTCTACCGAATTTGTAGTATCGCTTGCAATTTCTGAAGTAGTGATACTAGGTTGCCCATAGCTACAGCAACAACAGTGCTTCATAGACCATGGACAACGCTGCGTGTACATGGGTGAGGATAGGATCACCGTAAATTAGGGCTACAGTCCGGACAACATTGTACCTACACCTATCGAACCCGGCCAAATGACAGAATTAAGCCAGTTACACCAAGTACTAAATGAATATACTAGTTCATTTGGACAAGCTATAGACCTAACGCATACCCTGCGTGACATTGACAAAGCAAAAATCTTTTGTACACTGGACATGGAGTCAGGGCATTGACAGTACCTGGGTCTGTGCAACTGGCTACGCAATTTCATACCAAACATTGCGGAACACATGGCACCACTTCACCCACTCCTTGAGAAGAACACTCGGCGATGAGGACTGGAGCAACTGCAAGCTTTAACAAACTGAAAGCTAGCTTCACGAACATCAGGCAACTCCACCGGCCGTAAGGTGATCAACCATTAATCCTGCAAACAGACGCGTGTCAAAATGGTCTAGGCGCAGACGAGAACAGCCAACCTAATGAGACACTGTATGTCTCAACCCGGCTTAATACCACGGAGCAGCGCTATCGTATTAATGAACAGGAGTGTCTGGCCGTTATCTGGCCAGTGAAGGAGTATCGCTACTATCTCGAAGGACAATGCTTTATTCTGTGGACCAAGTCAAAAGCCCTCCAATAGCTGCACGAGTCATGGAATGCAAAAGCTAAACTCGAACTGTGGGATATGTTCCTCACCAAATTCGATTTTGAAGTTCAACACTGCCCAGGTAAAACCAACGACATGCCAGACGTCCTGTCTTGCTTCCCTACACTGGAGGAAAAAGCAGAGGAGAAAAAGGAGAAAAAGATGTCCCCTCCTCCTCAGATCGAAAGAAGTCCGGAAGAGCAAATCCGTCTCCTCCAGTTAAAAATCACCGTTCACCAGATTACAGCAGGAGGACCCAGGCATACGTCGCCTACTACGGGAACAGCCCCAACGCTTTGAATTATGGAATGACGTGTGCATGTGTAGCGGACAACCCAATACACCCTGGAATATCTGGGTTCCGCAAAAGTTATGCGCCGATATATGCCGGCACCGCCACGACCATCCACAAAATGGTCACCCGGGTACAATGGAGACCCTACTGGACATCAACATTCGATACAGCTGGGACGGAATAAGCCGCGACGTCCGATAGTACATAAGCAACTGTGTTTCATGCTGTCGTGACAAAGCATACCCAGTTCCACGTACTACAGTGCGACCAAGAAGACCCAAGAAGGCATGGACACACATCGCTGCTGACCTCATGGGGCCCTGCCCATGCAACACCAAGGGGAACTGACCAGTGTTCAAGGTGGGTAAAGGCCTTCCCTCTACATAGCCAAGAAACTGTGCCAATCGCACAAAAAATAGAAATGGAGATATCCGCACAATGGGGATACCGAAAGGCCATTTTAACTGACAATGGCACTCAATTCATGAGTCTCCAATGGCAGTCATTTTGCAAGGGATGGGGAGTAGAAACATGGACAAGAAGCGCCTTCATATCAGTGTGGGAAACGACCACCGAAAATGGAACAAGCACCTTCCAACAATTCTGTTTACCCTTCGTCGTAGAACCAATGAAATAGTTGACACAGGCCTTTGTGTACTACTTCTGGGCCAAACACTCCACCGACCAGGCAATGGGAAAGTGAGCTCACCAATATGCCTCAACACGAGGACATCCGGCTAGCTGCCCTAGTCCGTACTATTACTGCCCAAAAAGCCCAGGACGAGTATATTCGAAAAAAAGTACCATATACCGAAAACAGGGGTACTGGAATTCTCCCTAGATGAAACGATACTACTCAGGATGCATCACCTCAGCAAGGCAAGTAGCCAGTTCAGCGTTGGCCTCGCTAACAGATGGGACAGTCCATATTGTATTGTCCGCAATAGAGACGTCTACTGGGCAGAAGACATACAAGGACGTATCCAAAAGGCCACCAAAGGCCAGATACGACCCTACCCAGGGAACATGCCGACACTTGGGGACGACGCTGAAGGAGAAACATCCGGTCAATCTGAAGATGAGGACGAACCTCCACCCAGAAGGGTAGTTCCCAATACTGAGCCAGGACCCTCAACGAGGCCTGAGCCAATACCTACCATCATCGACAGGGCACCTAGCTACATCGCACCATGGAAGCAGGATGTAGAGCAACGCCAAGGTGCATTGTTCGTTAGATCAATGCCCTCGATGCAACGTAGCTATGCTGAGAAAATCTCAGCCAAACGCTACAAAGCAATTCCTAGCTGCTCCGAATTGTCATGGTGAAGTCCACGCGACCGAGAACCCCATCAGACACCCCGCCGATCTAACCGCATCAGTGAGCAGCTGGAAACACCTTCGATTAGGGGGGTAAAAATCACATGAAAGCCTACCCCTCCACCTAGTACAACTCCGAGGCAAGAAGTCAAGACCATTTCCAACTTCCACGAAGTCGATCTCTGGCTCCGACGATGAAGTACTACCCGCCACTAGACCACCGGATGACGTCTACGATATGAGCCAGGAAGCCTACACCACTAGACTACTGGAAGGCGAACACACCACAGAGATAGTTCAAACCCCACAATCGCAAGAAACGTCCGGAACAAGGGTCAAGGTCGTTCCAGCTTCCACGAAGCCGACTTCTGTTCCTATCGATGATGAATTGCAGCACACGTCGAGCATAGCCTATGGCAGTGCTCCATCAGAACCTCCTACTACGCAGCAACCTTCACCCATCGGCACCGTTGAGGAAAAGAGGCCTGTTCTGCCTCCCGATCAACTGGTCGCTGATGATTGGAGCATTGAGACAGTAGATGCCTTCTAGTACCCGACACCTGGCGCAACTCCCACAGTCGAGGTCAAGACTTCTCTCCCTCGCACTGCCTCGCCACAGGACCTGGCCGTCGAGACCCTCGATGCCTCCAACTACACGGCCCTAAAGCGAGACGCAACACCTGCAGCCGATGTCGAGTGCAGTGATCCACAGCTCCCTTGCACTAGCACAGCAGGTGCAGAGACCATCTATGCCTCCCACACTACCCCTCAACTGGAGCAACACCCACAGTGGAGGACAAGAGTTCTCTCCCTACCAATGCCTCGTCGCGGGACCTGGACATCGAGATTGTCGATGCCTCCAATGACCCGACCCCACAATGGGATGCATCCACAGGCAAGGTAGAGTGTGGTATCCCGCCGCAACTCCCTTGCCCTGCATCAGCGGAGAAACGTTCTGCCCTATGGATAGGAACTCGTGCAGTCGGGGTGACGGACCCTCATGTGTCACTCCTCCACACTGCATCAATGTCTCTTGTAGCTGTGCCCTCTTTATCAATTCCAGCAGAAGCAGACGTCACGATACCACGTGCTGAACCACGACGCCTGATGCCACTTTATGCTGCCAAGCAGACTCAATGCCTGGCCGGTACCGAGAGATCATCGTGGCGACCTATTTCAAAGTACACATGGCCATACCCCCTGCATGCTGAACTACGTCCCAGGGGCAGGCCAGCTAAACCGAAGCTCGGCGAACACAAGTAAGTGCAGTGCTCGACGAAGTCAATCACACGTAGTTGTGAACCACTACTATAAACATTACAAGACTTGTTATAGATCTGTATCAAAGTGACATTTAATCTAGCTGACCAGTCAAAGACTACGAGATAGGCAGACACACACTCACATTTAGGCTAGATTAAATATTGTGTATCCAGTAAAGTGCCTACCCAGCTGTCAAGTGGGGGAAGTGTAGGAACCAGTGAGGTAAATGCAACAGACAGTTATTTAGACATTCGACTATGTGCAAACTGAACTTGTAAATACAGCAGTCATTACGCTGTACATAGTTAAAGCCAGTGACAACAGACTTATTACACCACACCGACGACAAGGTTCCGTAATATAAGTGACCGACAGACCACATAAAGAGGTAGTATTACTTAGTGCCAGTAATAACTACCAACAGCGTATCAGGTACAGATGATCTCCAAAGTGCCAGTGATAGTTGAAGACAGAGACTTTGACTAAATACATCTTAGACTTAGCCAACTATAAGAAAGACTCCTGCAAAGGAATTACTAGTTTTAGATTTTTGTATATTGAATTTGATATGTAGGTACTCCTTTAAATACTACCTTGAGTTTTTACAGTGTACTTGTGAAGATCACCTACAAGAAGGATGCAGTTTTGTAGGAATGCCTTTTCCACTCTGCTGACTTTTGTATTTATTGCGTACCTACCTTTGAATATTCTACGAATATACACAGTGAACATGTTAGAGTTTAAATGTACAACCGAAAGGTAAAGTAACATTTAGAGTTTTGTATACAGAATTTGATGTGTAGGTACACTCTTAAATATGCCAATAAGATTTTACAGTGTATATGTGTAGATCACCTTGATGCATGCCTCTCCTATTACTAATCACATATGATTACTACTCATCGCTCTTTACATGAAATATATCTTTATTTCAACCTACGTAAGAGTTGTCAACATAAACCATCCACGAGAGAGTTGTGCACGCAAAACTTTGAACATAGTTTCCCGGCTGCTTAAATTTCCTGGGCGGCCGAGCACGTGGCCACAAGGTTATGCCACCAGCGGACACCCCACCTCCACCCTTCCCCAGCGCTGAGGGCCTACAACCCACCCGCCGCCAAGCAAGGCCAAGCGCTACCGAAAATGAACAAAGCGGTATTACTGACTACTACTGACCAGAGATTTTCAACTCTCATGCCACGGCAGAATGACCTCACATGCCTTCCCCGCACCCCGCTGCGGCAGTCTAGACTTGAGCACTATATAAGTCTGTGCACAGCAGGGATTGAGAGTTCATTCTTCATCCTATCTCGCGACATTCCAGAGCACTGTTCAGTGCTGGAATCTGCAAAGATCTTAGAAGCTTTAAGTACGCCCCCAGCGGCTACTTCTGGTCTCAATGACCAGTCAACCAGCAAACATGCTAATACTTATGAAATTCACTTCTTTGTCTTTTTTAGACACCCATTTACTTCGTAGAATTTAACAGTAATTCACTTTGTATTAGTCTAGAACTATATTATTTCCCTTGTTACCTAGAACCAGGTCGCTTACACCTGGATAACACAGTTACCTTCAGCATTCCATTGTTCGCTAGGAGGTAGCACGGGTCACATATTTATCGAGTTCTCAATAAACATCTGTTGTTCTCTATCCTTAAGCTTCTTATTCTTTAGAGTATTTTTCTATTTGACCGGCTAGGAACAAGATAAGACATGCACTGCCGACAGGAACTGGGAGATTGTTAATTAACTGAATTACTCTAAGAACTCCCTTCAGGAGTCTGCGAGTCTAAAAACACACACATTAGATGGCCACTGGTTTCTTTCCAGTAACCCGAGCACTAATTCAGTGCTGGAGGGGAGAAGCAGCGGAGCCCCAACTACTAGTAACACCTTCATCCAAGGAGGGACTAAAAGCCCCGGTTATTTCGTTGCTTTGAGCACTAAGTTCGTGATGAAGTGACCACAGTCTGAGACTTGCCGCTCAACCTTGCCTGAATGCACAACCAGTAAAGGCATTGGTGGTCCAAACAGCTCCCCACCTGTGATCAGCCCGCCAAAGGTGATGAAGTTTGAACTTGGTTATCAGATTTGGTTGTATCGTAAGCTGGTTGGTACGACTGGTGGCAGGCATATTCATGGTCATGCTGAAATGTATTTTAATCCATAATAAATCTTTTTTGCCATAATAATCGGTTTATGTTTTGTTTTTTCTGTGCTTCCTTTTTTGTTAATTGGCTCATAGATAACATTTATTTGTTGTAAGATGTTGGTATTATTATAAAGTATATATCGTTTGTGCCATAAAGGAAGCCTAACTTATCTGCCATTACCCTTGCACCAAACGAACCAGAAAAATTAATTTGCACCTGCTCCAATAAATACACACATACAATACTAACAGTTAACAGTGAAATTACAGTTCATGAAGGGAACTTATTAGGAGGAATACACCCTTGTGGTGTATTAAGGTTGTAGTTTGATAACTGATTTCTGATCCAATATACAGGATATTAATTCTGCATTTGGATGTTGTTTGTGACAACTGTAACATTATTATTCTTGCTTCGTATTTGCATTTCTTTGTCATAATTGTACTGCTGTAGCAATTATGATGACATTTCTGTTTGACTGAATTCGGTTCAGTGGTTCGGATTTTATGGGCGATTTTATTTTCAAGGTAATGGACTTAGAATATTTCTGCCAAGCGTCAAGTAATCTAGTATTACTGTGACCTGACGCGTTTAAAAGTTTTAACCTTGATTGTTTAACCAGGTAGATATATGGAGCCAAAGCCTTCACCTGATACGGGGTCGGTGTGATAAGATAATTTTTTTTTTTTGTGCTTTGTGTCTTTTTCTTTTCGTGAAACACAATTTTGCTGAGCTCGTGCCAGGGAGCAGCTATTGGGTGAACACTGTAGATATTGTTTTTGTCAAGGTGCACTATGTAAATTGCTAAGCCACATTACTCTATGCCTTACAAGGTACAGCATGTCCTCAAGCATAGGGAACAATACCAAGCTTATATTGCTGCCAAACAGTGGTCTGCGTTACCACCTCCTACGAAGGCAAGGCAGGCAGAATGGGACCATGCCACCACATTCAGGCGCCAAGCAGTCGTGACTGCTCCGGTCATAATTATATACTTTTCACTGTCCTTCCGCACTAGCCAGGAGTACAACCCAGTATTGAGAGGGTTAGTTTATCAGACCGAGGTTAGGTACAGCTGGTCCAATCCACAGTAATGGAGCAGAGAGTCGTTCGCTTGGAATCGCCGCTTCAGAGTGGGGAGGGCCAGCCGCCACTGAGTGAGACCAACACAGCATCACCAGCACCACTCAGAAAGGTGTAAGTCAGTAACCAACATCCCCCGCCAAACACAGTTAAGCCTAATTAAATCCACGCTATTGGTCTAGCGTTAAAATCCTAGACAAACGTGCCATTCAGACTTAACCGGGCACGCGTCAACCAATAAGAAGAATGCCGTTTTATAGGAGGAAATTTTTATGTTATGCATTTGAATGCTCATGATTTTCTAGCGTATGTGTGTTCTTTGAAATATCTTGACCACAAACTCCGTATCAAACCAAAGACACTGAGCCACAAAGCTCACATGAACTCACTACAATGAACCCAGGTGCAAGATATTTTTAGCTTCAAAATATCACAGTGTTATGTATGTAAATTTCGAAAGTGACCAACATGCACCAATCGCCCGCATTTCATGCATGTTTTTAAAGTGTAATCGCATTGTTCGTTTAGTCAGTCAACCCAGGTGTTGAAGTGCCTACGGTTGCCGAACTAATACCCTATGCGTAACTGTTTAGCTTGCTGTGAGACCCAGGGTTCCCTGAAAGTTTTTTCCTTTTCTTTTTAACCACCACAGCAAGCTCCAGAATAGTTAGTGGCGTAACCCCGCTTTCCGCGAGTAAGACTTGAATATACTTATTTTATTCCCCTTCGTTTTTCACATGCCATCATTTTAAAGTGATTTTTAATCCAGGTTCATGTTACATATTCTTTTGTAAATATCCACAGTACTATGCTAAGTGTTTGTAGGCGGCATACAAAAATAAAAAGTAGGCCGGTGGGACACCCGATAAACCGCAGCACTCCTTACACAATAATTTCTGCACCAGGGGGGGGGGGGGGGGAACACATTAGCAGCAACAGTGAGCGCCGCACCACATTGACGAGGGGCAAAGAGAGGAAGCCCACCTGCCATGATAGACAGGGCTATGGTCTGCACATCCCACACATCTAGAATTCACCGGCCGGCTCGAGAACACAGAGTGTGCACCGCTACAGCGGTCAAGCACCCAAAACGAAGGGTCCCGCCTACCCGATGAAATTTTTTTTCTTCTTTGCCACTCCTACCTACCCTTTCTAGGCAATGGCAGCTGTTGTGGGAGGACTGGAGGGGCGCAGCCCTCCTAATAAGATGTCAAAACGCAGACCTCTACTTATCTGGTACTCAGCAAATAATACTGTGTACGAATACAGATGTTATTTCGCAGCCAATGTTTTTGAGATGGACGAGTCTCTTGTCACGAGAGAAGCATTTTTGGAATTGTCAAGTGGCAGGGCTACAGATTATTTGCCCCAAAGAGGGTGGAGCGAGTAAAGAGAGACGGCAATAACAGTGGAATAGCGATGCTACGGGAGGGAGGAGAGACTTCAGGGGCTCGCCACTTTACAGCCAATCACATGCTGTAAATCAGAGAGAGCTGGGCGCGCCCCTGCTCTCATACAAAAACGGTTTCCTGCAACTTGACAGGGCTATTAAAACTGGAACTTCGAATTCCAATGTAAACAGCATGTGTTCTACAGGTATATACTTCATGTTTTGCAGGCACATTTCCGTGCACCGCTCTTTTGCAGTTGTCAAACACAATTCTTAACAATGCTTATATTTATTTCAAATAGTTTTTAATTATAGATATCGTCAAAAGTAGCGTCAGCTTCAAACATAGTGTGTAGTATTCTTAACAAGTTTGTTGTTAATGATGAGCCATGAGCATCGGTCAGAAGCAGGGTTGAAGAGTTGTTCATGTCGTGCTATGTAAACTGGTAAATAATGGATAATTGAGTGAGTGTCATTTAAAATTTTATTACGACAAAGATTTCGAATTACGGGAATAAACTAGAGCTTGTAAATTTTGGACCAGAAAGGCCACAGAAATATATAACAAACCAACAAAGCCATGATGGTAAACGCAGTGGTTCGTATATGCGAAAATTCAACTTTAGACATACATCATGTTCACGGCATTTAAATAATGCCATAAAATTTTCAATGATTGGTAAAGTGAATATTCATCGCCAGTTAGATAGCACGTACAGGTTGACAAATGTTTTTTGTTTACAAACACATTAAGATATGCCACTTTTATTCTCTAATTAAAATTTGACATGCATTTTGTGTGTACTGTATGTAAATTAGCATTGGGTTTTAAAAATATTTGTTTTAGTATATATAAGTTATCATCTTCATTAGTATAGTAGAATTAGTATTATTATATAATTTATCATCACGTGCTAGTGATTGGTATATAAACTGCAAACAAATACTTGTACTAGTGATTGGATGTGAACCAGTGGCCACAGTGTGTTGACATTTACAAATCAAGTGATCATATGTATTTCTTTAAACAACCTCACTTAATTTATATATCTAGTTGCACAAACTTGCCTGTGTTATGCAAAATATTTATCACTATGCATACTTAAAAAATGCTATTTGTAATGATCTAAGTTAAGATCGCCACAACACTCCCAGTTTCAAAAGTCACCAGATGCCACTGCTTCTAGACCTTCCAGAGAGAGGGCATATGCCTCACTTCACCACCTTTTCACACTGAGTCTTCATTGCAATGGAGGAAAAAAAAAAGGGGGGGGGAATTGATGCATGCCACTTATAATACTAATTAAATACGATTACGACTCATTGTTCTTTACGTGAAGTATACCCTTACTTCAACATAAGTAAGGGTTGTCTACTTCAACAACCCACATGAGAGTTGTACACACAATACTTTGCACATGCATTCTTGGCTGCTTAAATCTCCCAGGCGGCCGAACACGTCGCTATAAGGTGACGCAACCAGCGAGGACGTCGTTCCCCCCTCCAACCCCTCGCTGACTACCTACAAGCTTCAGCCACTTTTGGCATGGCCAAGTGCCGCCGAAGGTGCACGAACCAAAGAATGCTGACAAGAGGGTTCCCACCTCCCTCGCCAACCTCCATGGCAGGACGTCACGCACCTTCCTCTCAGTATGCTGTGGCCGCCTAGACTTCTCACTATAAAAGTCCATGCACAACAGGGCTCCAGCAGTCATTCATATTCTTCTCTTGAGTTCTCCCCGAGCACTCTTTTGTGCTGGGGCCTCCAGCGAAGCTTCGAGTCTTCTGTAGCCATTGCGGCTACCCTCGCCAGACGACATCAGTCTTCATCACCAACGAACATGAATATACCTTGCTACTTAAACTTTAACTTCTTTTGTCTCCGGCAGACACCGGCATTAGACAGCTTTAGTTGAGTAGTTAAAAATTCAGTTTTCTATATCTCTTTCCCTCCAACTTAGAACGAGGTCACCTACACCTGGCTACCATAGTTTTCCTTCAGTACTCCGTCTGTTCGGTAGGAGATAGCACGACGAGTCAATATATTTATTGATTCCTCAATAAATACAGTTTGTTTGCTATCCCAATGCTTTCATTTCTAGAGTACGTCTACTTCATTAGTTAGGAATAATTTGCACTGTGCACTACTGGCAGAAACCAGTACTTTTGTAAATCGAACTAGCTTGACTGTGGCCCCCCCTCCTCCTCTGGGGCCCTCTAGTCTACAACACACCCATTAGACAGCCGTCTGTTGCTTCCGATAACCGAGGTGCTAGGAGGAAGGAACAGAGAAGCCACGGCCACAGAGAAAACCTTCCACCAAGGAGAGAGAGCAAACCTAGCCTGTATCGCCTACCACAGCACGTAGGTGCTGGGGGGCAGTATTGGCCTGGGTGTTGCCACCTGGCCTTGGCTGGAAACTCATATCCAGTAATAGTACTGGTGGCCCACACGGCTCAAGGTCTCTGATCCGTCCGCAGACGTGGGGGATCAGTGGAGACTCTTACTGAGCTTGTGCCACGAATTTACTACTGGACCTACACTATCATAAGGTATAGTTAATCGTCAAAAGTGCACACTGTATCTTGTTCAGCAGGGACCTCACTCTATGACTTACAAGATAAGACAAGGCAGAAAAAGGGGAAAGGTGGAGTAAGGAGAGGAGGTCAGCCAAGGAGAACTGGCTGGCGGCCTCCATCAAGGCACAGGGCCAAAGAAAGTGATGATAAGTGCACAATCGTCACCGTGTTAACAAATACCCAGAGAATCCCTCGGCAGGAGCTACCCCAGACACCTTGCCCACAAACCGATTCAGCAAGCCATCTCAAATATCGGAACACAAACCAAGAACAACAACTCTGATATACCTCTGGTGGTCCCATATCATGAAGGCCTAAGTAAACTTAGAAACATTCCCCACTCTGCATACAAAATTCTGACTTCCTCACCACAAACACAAGACCTGCTTTTCATACCATCCAGCTTAGACTTCAAAAGGCCACCTAACTTCCGCAACAAACTGGTTCATCCAAAGCTGCAACCAACCACAAATGCCAACATAACTATCACCCCTAAATGATCCCACCCCCTGCAATAGCTTACGCTGTGCCTCCTGTGCTATCTACTAGCTGTCAACTTCTTTAAATAGCAGACTCACTAGCCACACATACCCCATCCAAGGCAATTACAACTGTGCAACACAAAATCTGATTCATCAACTACAGTACCAACACTGTAATGCAGAATACATCGGCCCCACTACTAACACACACAAAAAAGAGATGAATGGTCACAGAGCAGACACCAAACATGCCATAACTGGTCACATCAATAACCTACAAGAAAAACCAGTTGTATATCACTAGAGCCCCCTTAATTTCACAAATGGTTTTTTCACAAAATTTTTATATAAGCAAGTAGGGTCTATTTCACAACAATTAGGGTTATTCTGGTGGTGTAACTTACCAGTTTTAATTCGCGAGATATCACGAAATTGGTCATTTTTCATGTTTTACACTAAATTGAATGAAGTTCTGCTTTTCCACGAAATTTCACATTTTCAATCAAAATATTTAAGAGTTGCGCAAGATTTCTTTTTCAAGTTGAAGGCGAAACTCCACAGAAAACAAGACAGTTTCACAGAACAAGACTTAGAGACTTCCCTGTTTGGTTTAATGCCTGTGGTTTTTAAAACAGAGTAATTATCATATAATTAACACTTCGCCCTAATTTTTGTTGTGAATCCTTGTGTTTACGGAGCAAATTCGATAAACCATTTCAATATGTAGTCGGGATCGGGAAGTTAACACTATCGATGTATCGAAGTTAAACTGCCAAAGCGAAATCGCCAACGAGCATCTAATCCTAAGGGATATTCATCGCTATGTTTCGGAAATAAACTTATCTCGGCTACTTTCTAAAATTAACTTATATTGTTTGCAGTTCGTCCTTTTTCACTTTTTGTCGCATAATTAATGTAACCTCGTTAGTAGTATACAAATGTGATAAATAGAAAAATTACTGAATACTTATTTTAAAAATTTTCCGTTGCCATTAATTGCTAGCCGCACGTTTGTACGGCAAAGGCACAACGTACGCTCCATAGATTCGTATATTAAATATTATGCTTTTATTCGTACCTATGCAAGAATTACAAAATAAACAATTTCATTAAAGTTGAAAATCGTTGGAATTTTTTATGAACTACAGAAAAATTAGTGAAATCAGTATGGATTGCAGTCAGTAAAATAGACACTGAAAAGAGTTTTTCACTGCCTGGGAATATAATGACAGACAAAAGAACAAACCAAAAGCCAAGTAATATGATAATAATTAATGAAAGTGCTTACATTTTCCGATTAAGTTACGCTACTTTATATTTGTGTAGCCAAAGTTTGTTGCAATATGAAATATACGCATGTGCTTGCATTTTTTGACCAAATATATACAATTTTCTTTTTGTGCTATTACCAAACCATTTTTTTCCTCCGCCAAATTCAGGCGAAATTTTTGATGAAATGAATAAATATAACATGGACGAATAATTTTCCGAAATTGGCCAAAATATTGACGAAATCTATCAATTTTTTTTTTTTTTACTACAAACATATCTCTATTGACATACTTTGGTTAAGAGTAAATGCCATGAACTGACATGAATATTAGTGTAGCTAAATGCAATTTTCAGTTATGATAAATATTTCCCATGCAATAAAAGAGATTAATTATAGATTCTATAAACATGTGAAAACAAATTGGTAATTGCAGATTCTTGAAAATTGTAATATCTTAACTTTGAAATTGTATTAATATTAACAATTTTTTAATGTGTGAAGTTAGTAAACTATGTAGGATAGCAACATGTTTTTGTTTTTATCTCGTAATCGAAATTAAGTAAGCAACGTAGGAAGGTCCTACAATCCGCTGTCAGAGAGCTAATGCCAGTGGAAACCACTAAACATAAAGGTGACACTCCTCAACCTGTTCAAACCACAGTACCTCTATTTACCCCACCAATACAAATCATCCCCAAAGGACATCCATCTATTGAGGCCGTACAACAGGGAGGCGAAAATATTCTAGGACTTGATTGGCCTTGGCATAGATTAGATTTACCAGACCTCAAAACCCAGAAACGAACTCTGTCTCTCTCCGCCTAATCAGGCACGCCGTTGCACCTCCGCCCAGTTGTAGACTGAGCACAAAAGCTGTGAAGATCATCCATCTTCTTCAAAACCAGGTACCAAAACATCAAAGGGTTATTTCTATAACTCCTAATGTTGTACCTGCATGTCAGGCTACTAGGCCAACTCTCTATAAAGCTAGGGCTCCTCAGTAAATTAAGGTCACTGCCTAGTTCTACCTATGTTCCCTACGAAACTGGCTCCATGGTTTTGGCATACCTAAAGGTAAACAGAACCTAAGTCTCCTACCAAGAGATTTACCAAGTCATGTTTACCCTAGGGTGTAACTCCCTTTCATCATCTTTGGTAGCCACTAAAACAAAAAACCCAAAGCATAAGCTTTCCTCAACATGGGGAACCCCCGGCCCAGTCTAGCATTTCCTTGTAATTTTTACCCCAGTATATGTTTTACCTGAAACATCCTATATTGTGTACCAAAGCGAGGAGGGCAAGCTAGCGTCAACTTTCATATTGTTTATATTTTCCTGCATTTATTAGCTTAGTTTCACAAATTTGCTATGTGTAAAGTGTTAAATTTTTTTTTACTGTTTTATTAATAATTTTAAAGATTTTACATCGCTTCAAGTTTTTTGCACCGATTCTTTACACCGCTTCAATCAATTTTTCCCCCCAGATATTTGTAGTTTTTATTTACTATTTTTCAGGGTCCCTAAATATCACACAACAAACATTTTGATTCCTGCTACAGTACCAGAGTTCTGCGAGCCTTATCATCTTCACAGAATAGCTCAGAACTCAGCCGCTGAGAATTAGCTCACCAATTTTAACAAATCCAGGCAGCCACCAGACCTCAATATAAGATAATCACAGCACCTAACTAGGGATGTCAAAATATCAATTTTTCTGGATTCAGATACCATAAATTAGAATATAGTGATTATCAACATGTGCCTACAGTCACTGTATCCCTTTGAAATGTTGTTTTATAGGTCACATTAGACAGACAAAAATATGAAGACAATCACAGGAAAGACTTGCTAAGTGAAGTTAATTTCCAATACTTACATAACTTTCAGACTTATCTAATTAGACCTAACAAGTTCATATCAGTATTCTCGATAAATATATGATCTATTTGAAATGAATGTAGACACAGTATTATACAAAAACGTAAAAAAAAGATCTCTACTTCTCAATGCAATATTTCAGGTCAACATATGAAGCTAACCAATATGTACACAAATACTGATGCTATTCAGCAATGAAACTGAAATACAAGTAACCTTTTATTTAGCATTGCTGAATGAAAATACTTCTACCCAACATTTTAAGTTGCAGGGACACTGGATGACTTGCTGCTACAAGCATCTTTGTTCAAAAGATCTTCTGAAACATCATTAATGGCAATTTTCTTGTAGTAGTTGTGTTAACTTAAGTGTTTTCTCAATTTACTAATTGTACAACTAACCCCACAACGTGAAATTTTTCCTGAGTACATACTGCAAAATGTGCAATTTGCATAATTTACATCAACGGAAAAAAATTCCACACATGGCTAAGACATTTTCTTCACGTCTAAGTAAATAAAATCGTCAGTACATTGAAAACTTTAACACTACCCACATCTAGAAAAAAAAAAAAAAATGGTTATTTTTGGTAAAGGTAAATATGAAGAAAAAAAATTGCTTTCAATCTCGACTAACGCAAAAGCAAAAATCTCACAAACAGGAAATATGTACCTGTTCTTTATCAAATATACCGTTAAATAATAGGTAAACAAAATAAAAAAATCCAAAAAATAATACCAGGAATGCTGGTATTATTAAGGATCCTGGTACCGGATCCTTATGCTCCCACTACTAATAACTATCACACAACGTAATAAAAGCCAATGCATGTTCCGAGTCAGCGACCCGGAACTCAAAGAGCTTGCTTCTAGCGAGGGTTCTTATCTACAAACCACATCTGGTTGCAGACTGAAGCGGAATTCTAGTGCCCGACTCATCAACCTACGCTGATCGCAATACTTACGAGCAACAAAGTGTTATCTCCAACAGTATCTGCGTGTGCGGCGGTGGCCTTTCATCCGTGACTAACGGTTTGTTTTAGTGTTTCGTCCACATGGACATTCACAGGTTTAGATATTGTGCGGTAGATCTACACGTGCGTTTGTAGCATTCTTGCAACAGTATACACGTAGTACTGGATCATGTCAGACAGTGCACAAAACAAACCGAGTGCAGTTCTCCCTTTAAAGCAAAGCCACACAGCACATAGTGTGACGTCGGAGTGAAATAAGGCAGCCAAATACTGATAATCGCCGTCTGCCACATGACAGCAATCAAGATAAAAACGACTCGTTTAACCACGAGTTTCGATTATACGACTATATCTTCGCCTGTATTGTCGTGGATAACCGAGATTCAACTGTATTATCTTTATTCTTTCATAGTCGAACCATCATTTAATGGTTAATTCTGGTAAACGCATGCGAGTTCGGTACAGGTTCAGCCTTGAAAACCAAAGACCTGTTGCTGTGCAACATAACCTCAAAAAATCATGTGAAGGTGGTCGAAGATTTATAACAATTAACTATTCCATTCCCGATTCTTCTATACCTGTAATCGAGGGTATCGAGAAATTTACTTTGACAACCCTACTCCTAACCACACTCATCAGCTATAGCGGCAATTTTTCAATTTTCCCGTTTTACCCTAGTTCGCCATGCGGCAGCTAGGTTTGCTAACAGCGCTCTTCTACCATACTCGCCGCCTGACGAAGCTAGCTTAGCCAGCGAAACGTTGCGATCGTGCAACCGTACGGAAAAAGTATTGTCCTCCTTTGTGTGTATGCCGATTGACAAGTACTGCACTGTGAGTACTTGAATTCATGTCCTAATATATAAATTTTTGGTAGCCTAGCGGCCTACTTGCAACATTAAATTATCTGTGAATGATTTGTTTATTTCAAACCAATTTTGCAAAGCATGCCTGTGTGTCACAATGTCACAGCCTGCCGTAAACAATTAGTTGGCTACTATATGGTGGCAGGTCAACCGTCTGTGGCAGAAGATGCAACACAGCTAGGGAATGACGTGGAGGGTAAGAAAGGGGGTAGTAAATGCAGCACCGAAACTGAACAATACCAAAGTATAGTGAAATCTAATTACAGAAAAGAGACACACTTTCAGACATTTATTTACACAAAGCAATGATGATTGCCACTACCCAGGTGCCCCAAATTTGGCTACACCCAAAGCTAAATTTTGCATTCCCAGAGAAGATATTACCTGTCCTTACATAACTCATTCAACATGATGCAACAGACAACAAATAATGCTCCTATAGTTCACTTTATGGCCTGCTTCCACAACAAAGAATATGAATGTTTTAAAGGCTTGGGTGCATGGCCCTGTGCAATAGATATTGTTCATATAGTCATTTTACATGTGATTAATACGAAAACTTGTAGCCAATAATGGTATGAACGGTAGAATGGGAGGTATTTATCAACCAAAGTTGGGCAAACATTAAAAATTATATTTGAAGTACATACCTACATATTACATCAAATTAATTTACTTAATTGCATTGTATAATTAGGTAAAACGGAACCCTTTGCTTCAATTATCCAACCTGTCAGTCAGTCGCCTGATGAAGATGTACAGAAAACTTGTATAAACAGATGAATTATGTTGTTAAACAACTGCAACATCAGGTGTTTAGGAACTAAAATTTTCCTGGGAGGCAGTTGACTGTAATGGTGTCACTGATCCGTGTAAAATAAAACAAATGTTACATTCTCCTCAGGTTATTGTAATTAAACTGATGCCGTCGGGTGAGACACGAGACGAATGATGACACAAATACTTATTGGGAATTTGGGCGCCAGTGATGCTTACCAATCACAGCACTATTGACTCAGGGTTCTCAGGGATGCTGTGGGTTCTATGTGTCCATCTCACCCGTGTGCACTTACAAATATGTAGACAATATTAAACTTTTACTAAACATACTGGAAATAACCACTTAATAAAATATATGTGGCTAGGACATTCACTACTGAATAAAAGAGTAAGTTCACTGTAGACTTGTTTTTATTATTATGCATACACATCAATGTGCCAATGAAATTATGATTATCTTGGTCATGATTACCCAATTCCGCTTGGGTGCTCCCCAGCCTGCAATTACTCTAGCGCATGCCTAGATGGATGATCACACCAAGGTGCGTGAAAGAACAGCCTTCACAAGGTAAGAGGGCCGACAGCCACTAGGGTGAACTGACGGTTTTTTCCTGAAGGGCGACATGGTGAATAACAAATGAAACCCTTAATACACATTAACACGTAAAATGCAAACTCGCCGGGGCTCGCCCTCCAGTACATGGGTAGTGTGGTGACGGCCTATACACAGAACCAGCTAGGACGGGAATAATTGCACTGTACACTAATTACAAAATTACATAAACCCTTAAATGATACACGAAACAAGATGGGACACGAGATGAATATTCACAATAAACACACATGTGTGAAAACAAGCTCAGATGGCACGGATGCCGCTGGATGAAGTTCGTAGTGGACCATGTTGTGCAGGTAAAATTGCAATATTTCTGCATGGAAACAGCAAATTAAATTCAGACGAGAGATTATTTTTGCTGAGAAAATTATCTTCTTTACGACTGCCGTGGTTACAGGCACGTAACATGCCAGATGCCGGTAAAATCAAACACTAACCTAACCGCGTGGTCAAGTACAAAAAGTATCAATTTACATGAAAAATACATCGAACCCTGAAATAAATTATTGCATATATGATATTACATAAATAAGCTCTCAAAACGAAATACAAAGGCTTGGTGTCTGTCGGCCACATGGTTATACGTGATGTTGCCGTAAAATATTCAAACACGAAATTTACCCTCAAATACATACATAAAAACAAAGCCATTAAAATTGAGCATAGCAATAATGTAGAAGTTACAATGAAACGCCATAAACATGGGTGGATGGTGCCTGATTCAAGTTGCCTGGGTCACGTGACCTCTCCGACATATTTTTCCTCCTCCTCCTCGATTAAGTAAAAAATGCCACATGGGTGCAAGAAATTAATAAAGCGAAAGCATAATGCTGGGGAATATATCTGGCAAAAACGTACGCAAGCCAAGGTTAACCAGTAAACTAAATTGACAATGGAAACCTAAATCAGTGAACAAAAGTTGTAGTGCGTACGTGACAGTGTCTTACCTCGCCAGCTCTCCTCAACAGACTGTCCAGAGACAAGTGTCGCATGAACCTACCATGGCCGCCTACAGGGTTCACATAAGCGGAAATGCTATGCACGCACAGTAAAATATTTTGTTATTGAAAATAAAATGGCACAAATTAAATAAAATATTGTTTTACATTTCTATAATTTTCTCATGAATTTCAATATTATTTTAGTCTCTCTTTATGACTGCGTTCATGCAGGAATATTAAGTGTTCTATATATAGGTGCCGCGGACACGTTGAATTTCATAAACAAACAATTAAAAAAAGTAACATACACTTTAAAACATTTTAAGACGTATTAAACCCTGCAAATACAAAAGAACACATTTTACACTAAAAAATAACATTTATATGAAAGTTCAAAATTATTGGCCTCTCTGTGCACGTGCCGGACATGTGACACATGCGAGGTGAGCACCATCATGGGCTCTAGCACCGCTGGCTGTTAGCCGGCGTCAAAACCCAATGCTAATGTTGTTAAAATAAGTGATTATCTGCTGTACAAGCAATAGGCCTACATATAGACGATAAGAATAAACATCTCTGAAACAATTTGATAGTAACATAAATCAAACAAATTTTTGTAATACATATGAAATACATCAATTTAATCTAATTTTTAATTAACATTTATAAATAAATTTTGTACATTTTCTTGTAATAACATATGTAAATACTAATGTATAATGTAAGTAAAAGTCTAATTAATTACATATACATTTAATAAAAAAAAATTATCTTTCTTTAACCAATTCGAAACCTAATTAAATTGCATATAACATTGTACATAAACTTTTGCAATATTGCTTCATTATTATAATTATTTATTTACTCATTTAACTGTCAATGTCAAACCGATTCATACTTTTTTACATATTTCATTTATTAATTTTCGTATGTTTAGAATTATAATAATTAATTAGAATGACATATTATTCTAAATTCCTTAGTTAGCTAGATTTTATTTTTGTTTGTATTTTAATTAATAATTCAATATTTTCATTTATTTTCTTGGTCTCACATTATTGTAATTGCTTCAGGGAATTTGTGATATTTTTATTACTTTCTACGAGACCCGTAACTCTTTGACATAGGGAATTAGGCCGTTGGGAGTGTGTCAGATTAACTCTTTGAGTAGGAAGCCTTCCGGTTGGCTGGCAGGTTTGAATCCTGCACCCCCATTGGCTAGCGTGATAGCGTAGGGCTAGATGTGTAACCAGTTAGGAGATCACTATCTCTGCCGCCATTTTTCAACAGGTTAAGACCTAAGTCAGGAGACACATCCAGAAGTTGGACGTAGCATAGGTATTTTAAATAGTATATTAGGGTGTTTTAGTTTCCACAGCTTGCTTAATTAATATTATTTTGTTTCTACATGGAGAAATGTGCTGTAAGCCCCTCCGTATTGTAAAGAGCTGTTTAAGATCTTTGATCAGTTAAGACTGTGACATTCCGTGAGCTGTAAGCCACGTTAAGAAACATCTCAATTCAACAAAATTTGAATACTACTCTACATTTTCCTGAGATCCCGTCCTGCTTTCTACTATAAATGATATCATCCTACAAGTAAACTATTTTTCTACTTTGAAGTGACAAACTGACACATCAGGCTAGTTTAGTTAACTGTTATGTCTAACCACTTCCTATCTGCAGTGCTAGTTTTAAAGGTTTTCATAAACCCTCTGCTATTGCCAGTCAGAATTTTTAAAGTACAGTAGAACACCAATTTAATGAACTTCAAGTTAATGAACACTTCACAATAACGAACATATTATTTGGTCCCGCCAAAACACCATACATTTATATGCAAATAACTTTGTAATCGGAATAAAATATAAAAACTACAAAATTACATTAATTTTAATTTTTCGATGTTAAAAACATAAACAAACTGCAAATTTTTTGCAGATAACTGTTATAGATGATACAACACATTGTGTGGTAATACGAGACAAAAAACGTAAAGTGCAGCGCAACTATAATAGTGTTTATTGCTGCAACTAATGCGCTATATCATTGTATAGGCAAAGTTAAGAAGCCTCCCGACTTCGCCGTGGTTTTATATACAACAAAATGCTACCGCAATATCTCTGGTCTGTTCTTGCATCGGCGTTTTTTTCAGTGAATTGCATATGAGGATACCTTAACCTCTATACATATTTTCACTGAATTGCAAATAAATTTTACCATCTTTAAAAAGTTTGTTCTTGATTATTTGCTATAATTAAAGCTGTAGATAATCAAAGGGAAAAAAAAAAAAAAAAAATCACCACAAAATTCGGCATAGCAAAATCTACATTGTCAACGATAATATGCCAACGTTCTGAAATAGACAAAATCGACACATCTCAAATAAAGTGACAAGGTTATAGGCAAATATTTAAAAATCCTTCCACTGTAAATAAAACATTCCATATGCACGTTGCTCACAAGTGCCTTTAGTATCAAGATATGCAGAAAAGTCCGGGTTCCAAGATTTCATTTTTATTCTGCGAGCCTTTGAAGTTTGCAATTTGAACACATGCCTCTAACAAAGTGCGAAATTCAAAGGCTCATAGTAGAAAAATTCAAAGGCTCGCAACATAAAAATTAAATCTCAGAACCCAGACTTTTCTGCATATCTTGACACTAAAGGCACTTGTGACTATATTTGTTATGTTTTATTAACTTATTCTGTTTAGTTTTCATTTTATAAGCTTCTGAACATGCTACTTTCGAGCACCCCTGTGAGCATTCTCGATGCAACAGTGTTGTACATGTGCAGTTCTTCCGCTGAGCACTACCTTTTATTCTCTCGTATACAGAGTGAGTCACAGTTACTTTCTTGGTCAGAGGTTGGCAATAAAGATTCGAGGCTAACTTCACTTCAGTAACATTTCGCCGCATCTAATTTTGCATGAAGAAATTTTTTTTGTGCGCTTCACTATAAAGAACTTCACTATAACAAACTAGCCATATTTTTGGTCCCTTGAGGTTTGTTGTAGTGAAGCTCTACTGTAGTTTCATTTACAGCCAGAATACATATCAATTAAAGAAACTGAATTGGAAATAAAATAATTTGGCTGGAAATTTTATGTACTCTTGACATCTTTTCCTATTTGAATGAATAATTGTTTTCACTTCCTCGCCTTCACTGATATACCAGTTCTGCATAATTTCTGTTTGTGACAAATGGTCACTGGTTTCAAGTAAGTGTCGAAAACTAAGGTGAATGTTCTTCGCTTAGAACGTCTGGTTTTTTTCCATCCTTTTAATACAATTCATTTCAATTAACTCAACATTGAGACATACAAAAATCACTTAAATTAAAGTACTTTAAAATACTATTCACAAAAATACACACATACAAGCCACATGTATCCTCAATGTTCACAGTGTTGTAAGAAGAGTGAGCTTTTCGTTTAACTGAAGCTGGGTCTTGGTAAGCTGTGACAGAGTTATCACCATAAGAAGGTCCTAGAACAAAATAATAAATGATTCATAAGTATTAAAAGAATCTGGACAGTTGCAACTTACACAGAACAAAATGCTTGAAACGAAAACCACCTACATCTAGTATTACATGTATCCACATTATTAGAGTGGGTTTGGTTTAGAGCCACTATAAGTTATTAGACTGGATTCAGTTCACAGTTGCTGCAAGATATTTTCATTAAGCTAAATGAAATTGAAAACAGTGTAAATGAAAAATGACATACCACATCACAACTGTTTATTCCCACGTTTATTTCCAAAAGGTTAAAGGGTAATAATATTTTATATTAAATATTAAGGTCACTATTACCATTTGATTGTTAACAGAACATGTTCGATATTATTCACTAGAAGTAGGTTTCAATGAAGCACAAGCATTTTAAAAACTCTGCTTTGTAATTGGAACACAATAGTACACGGATGGATCAAGAAAGTGCGACATCCTTGGTTTTAACTGATTTGAAGAGTAGTACATTGATTATTGTTAGTCATCCTCTGCATAAAACACAACTTATTATACAAAACAGAGATATACCATTGCAAAGTGACTGTCAATATCTCCCAGCCATCCTTCCCACACAAATTTTTTTACACTTCTTGCCAATGTATTTCCAGGATACATTGGGTTATTTGCCTAATTTAACTAAGCCTCATTAGTTTCTAAATATTTCCTTGATCTAATTTTGACAATTTTTGTCAGTCGAGGCATGTGTGAACAATCATTTTCCATTACAATTTTTTTATTCAAGGAAAAAGGTATTGCATACAATGCGTACAAGCTCAAGAATGGAAGGCGATAACAAAAATTAATTATGTGGTATCAAACATGTGGTTCAAAACGCCAGTAAGCCAAAATTGCATAACATATTCCAGACAACGCCCTCTAAAGAAAAAATGCTTAGACCAAAAATGAGCAACATTCCAAACTATAATTCACACGTGTGCTGTGAAGCATTGTGAGCAAACGTTTTTGTTACTCTTATTTGAATGATTCAAAGCTTCTCATTATGCAAAAAGTAAATTTAACTGCAAAGTGCAATAAAATATTTAAAAAATTTTAAATTTGATTATAGTATTGAAGCGTCACACATGCCTACTTGTGCCTTTGTCACTACTGTTACAGCACTTCTGCTTGCACTCAATTTTAATTGTAAACTTGTAGAATCCTAACCTGCAGGTTATAAATTTCAGTATTATCATTTACTATAGTCTGTCTCGTGTAAGGTTTACAGATTTTGACAGATTGTGTGAAAGTAGTACCTTGTAAACAAACAGAATGCGTATCCTTCCGCCATCACAGGCTTTCCAAGTGACGTCAAAACATGTCAACATCATGTGAATTTTTGCTTGACATTTCAAACATGCCAACTATAGGCCTAATTGAGGAAAATATGTGATTACACAGATATTTTTTTTAAATTTCTGATGGTAACATCTACATTCTGTTATCAAAATACTATCAATAAAATATATTCATACTATTAATTAAACAGATATTATTAATTACTATCACATCAATAATCCCAAACATAAAAAATATATTTTTTAAATCAATAAATTTCATTGGCCTTGCAAGTTTGCAACTCTCACAACGGGAAATTTTTTGAGCCAAAATAGAAAGATATTGATGTTGGTTACAATTATCACTGTAATCAAAATTAAATCACACATGTTAAACAGTTTAACGGAGAATACAAAAATTTACCTGGCCCAAAGTATTATCAGAATTGCCTTCTTTGTACGCATCTTGAAAAATGTAAAGAATTCATTAAAAAAAGATAGTGAATCTCGCATAGTTAACTGAATAGTCATAGGCATAGTCATCATAAAAAAATCATTAATTCACAACTGACCAGTAAAATGAACTACGAGAAAACAAAAGTCTGCTGGAGTTCTGTGTAAAGGCACTGTCACCATTAGATCTACCTTAAAAAAATTACATTTAGGCAGTGAACAAACACAATAAGAGTTAGGCCTGTCAAATCATACACACAAATAGTTAATTAGAACTGTAAAAGTCTTCTACAATCAATAATTATGGAACCTATTTGTAGCAATTACAATAAAATAAGCATGTCCAAAAAACATTCCTCACAAATGGTGTAGTCCTGTGATCATTAAGTAATAAAAACTAGTGGTAATTACATCAAACACATGGCCGTATGTACTATTACAGTAACGTGGCTATTTAATATACATGCCCATCGTCCCCCCAAAAAAAATTTGAATACAATGTGCTGTCCTATACGATTAGTATTTATTACCATAGCTAAAAAATTTACCACAGAAGAAAATGTCCTGTACATAGTCTTCCTGGACAAACAAAACATTATATAGCTCAGTTTTAACGTAGTTAGGCCTAAATAATTGGTATTTAATTACAACTGCATTCATGGTTTTGGTCTACACACACAGGCGAGCAATGTAACCTCAATGTTTTGGTGAAGTTAATAAGTACTATTTGTTGTTTACTGACCAAACAAAAATTAATTCAACTGTAACATTAACATATAATAAGAAATGCAATTAATGCTTAACATTTAAATGTTGTCTGCCAAAAACCCACACACAAACTTAACATGTTTACCTTAACTAACAAATTTACATTTCCCCATCAAAATACACCACAGTCCAAATATTCATGTACATCATTTATTGCTATTAACTTTGTGACAGTTTTTGATGAAATTCCAAGCAATCGGCTGGTCGTTTCTATTTTTTTTTTAATACCACTGGACGACTTACGAGATCTCTCGTTCATAACATGTCTTCGACTCCTTTGGCAACACGTACAATGTCTTGCTGTCGTTGACGATTGCATGAAGGATTTATAAGTCACTGCATTTTAAATAAATATTCACACAACATTCATTAATTCAATTTAGAACTTCTAAACTAATACGCCCGCACACAAAAATCGCATCTCACAATAACAACATGGCGTAGAGTAGTTGGTTGGTGAATATAAACAGCCCTCCTTTTTCATTAATTCTGTTATGCAATTTAACAAATTTGAAACTATAAACACTTCTCGTTTTTTATTTGTACTGTGCACTATTTTCTTTTTCGCCGATATAAGAAAGAATACATGGTATTCAAGGATACCACCATTGCTTAACACGGCTGTCCGCTGACATTCCATATTTCAAATACGACGCTACTGTATTACACTTTAAATACATTGGCAGCAGTAGCTGTCAAAATCTGGAAACCTTAAATGACACAGACCATTACACTGTCACCTGTGAATAATGAAATATTTTACTTTTATTTTAATCTTCCTCAAATATAATTGTTTTGACAATGGCAGAAATGCAGAATAGGATAAGTTAATGCTAATGATAAAATTTAATTTCATACAATTTATGAAGAACACAGAGGAACATGACTTACTTCTCATGAAAGACAAGTACAATAAACATTATGATTAAAAAATATCCAATTGGAAGCTATAGCTGATAATGCATGCCGCTCAACATACTAGTTACCCATGATTACGACTCATCACTAAATGTTTCTACTTCCACTGCTAGACATAGAGAATTATCTACATGAATTCTTGGCCGCCTACTCTAACAGGCAACATGAATGTAATGAATGAATTCTCTTCACCTGAAGGTTACGCAACCTGGCAGGCATGTCCCCCCCTCAAGATGAGAGCCGACAAGCCGCCTGCCACCGGGCAAGGCCGAGCTCCGCCGAAGAGGCATGAAGCAGAAATGCTAACTACTGCTGACCCAAGTTTTTCGACTTCCACGCCAACCAGGGCAAGATGCTCGCCCTCCCCACAGCCTGCACCGGCAGCCTACAAGCTTCACCTATGTAAGTCCGGACGCAGCAGGGCTTGGACAGTCATTCTGTCTCAAACTCTCTCGAGACAGCCCAGAGCACTAATTCAGTGCTGGGACCTCCAGAGATGTCGTAAGCAACAAGTAAGCCTCCAGCGGCTAAATACCACGTCTCGACAACCAGTGAATACATACATACATACATACATATTTAACTTCACTGTGTCTCTCCCAGACACCTTTTACTTAGCTCAGTTTAAATTCAATTAATTTTGTATTAGTTTAGAACCAGCTATCCCCCTTTTAACATAGAACCAGGTCGCCTACACCTGGAACCGCAGTTACCTTCAGCTCTCCACGGTTTGGTAGGAGGTAGCACGGATCACGTGTTTATTGAGTATTCAATACACACCCATTGGTCACTACTCTTCTGCTTTTCATTTACAGGGTACTTGTCTGTGTTAACCATTACCGACAGAGTACTACGTGCGCTGCCAACAGGAACCAGGAGATTGTTGACATCCACATTAGACGGCTAACTGTTTCTTCCCAGTCCACGAGTGCTAAGTTGGTGCTGGTGGAGAGGAACAACAATGCCACAACCACTAGAAGCACCTTCGCACAGCGAGGGACTACAAGCTCAAGTTATCTCTTGCTTTGAGCACTAAGTTAATGCTGGAGTAACATTAGCCTGGGGTTTGCCGCTCAACCCGGTGTGAACGCACAACCAGTAGAGGCTTGGTGGTCCACATGGCTCTACGTCCCTGATTAGCTCGCATGCGTGGGGGATCAGTGGGGATTCTTATCGAGCTAGTGCCAGCAAGTCACTATTGGGTTACACTGTAATAACCGTTCCTGTCTAAGCGCATTACGTGAGCTGTCAGACCATTGTGCTCTATGCCTTACAAGGTAAGGAGTGGCAAAAGATGTAGAGAACAATACCTAGTTCACGCTGCTATCAAACCATGGATGGTATTACCACCACCTATGTAGGAATGGCAGGTGGAACGGGACCGTGCTGCCCAACTTAGGCACCAAGCAGTAGCGCCTGCTCCAGTTACAGTAATCTACTTGTCGCCTTGCTTTCCCATTCATCCATCGTGCCACCCTGAGGTAAGACGGTTGCAAAACCATACGGAGGTAAGATACGGCTGGGCAAACCCAAACTTCTGGAGTTGTGAAGCCTACGACTGGAATCGCTGCTCAACAACACCCCTCGTCACACACCTTCTAACCAGATTTAACCACCCCGCTTTTGGTCTAGCGCAAAAATCCTCGACGCACGTGTCTTAATTCTCGAAATACCTAAAATTTGAATAATATAATCTCTCAAATTTTTTTACACAGGTAGAAGAGGATGGGAATGAAGTTGGAAAACTGTTTACAGATCCAATATCAAAATGAAACATCACATTTGCTGATTTTATACACCCACACAAAAGTAAGCTTAAATAAACTGCAATGTAACTAAGGCGAGTCTGAGATCACACCCAGAACACGAAAAGTTCCAACCCTTAATTCAGGCAGCAAGTACGGTACCATCTGCAGGAAAGCACATACCTTCACGTTGGAGTTGAACATTTTCTCAAACTCTTCAGGGGGCATCTTGGGGACGCTGTTGACCATGTCGAGAAGGGCTCTGCCCACTGCATTGTCAGGCTGGTTACGGCCGCTCAGCACATCCTCCACATACACCAGTACGTTGTCTAGCAGCACTGTCAGCTTCTCAGATGCCTCCGCCACCTGAGTCAAGTCCATCATGGGCTCCACCGTCTTCTTCGTCAAACCCATCGTCTTCTGGCACAGCTGGACTGCAAGTAACCACTACAGTTTATACCAAACAAGGGCTACACAATTAACACTAATAGTAAGAAAATATAACAAACGATAATTAGAGCTACATTATATTAAAATTAATCACCTCATAATGAATTTGGCTAGAGATACAAACACATATAAAAAATTTGTATCACAACTAGGTTTCGTAAAAGTATAGTAACCCTTGCCCAGCAACTTTTTAAGCCTTTATCTTACTAATAGAGGTGTGATAGTGTCAATGAATCATTTTTTAATATAACCAAGACTTTATGGCGGTATTTTAACCAACATTTTGTGATAAAAAATTGTAAATATCATCTTTATTTCCATAAAAGATTTACTATAGGTGTATCAATAAATACTTGCCAAATTCAATTGAAGACTTCCGGTTGCAACAATAAGTGATTATTAGCAAAAGATTTTAACTCAATTTTATTTAAATAATTTAATATTTTGGTGGAATTACTTTTTTTAAATGTATTCATAGCATAGCTCACAATATCACTAGTGTATACTAATACACATGTTCATGCATACATTTTTAGAACTTAACAACTATACAACTACACATACGGGTGTGTAAATAGTAGATATTGATGTTCAAATATTTTTAGAGTTGTTTTGATACAGATACCAAGTATCGGTATCAGCCGACACTTCTCCTTTTCACGATGTATCTGTATCGGGTATGGTATTGGACCGATACTTTAGTATCGGTTGCAGACACTGAAGTCAGGTTATTACTTTCCTTAGGCACAAAAATGACCGTATTTTTGTTTGTATGTAATAGTGCACCCTTTTTCAACCCCAAAATAAAGTGAAAAAAAATTTGGGGTGCATGATATACACAAAAAAAAAAAAAAAAAAAAAGTCTGGGGATGATGAGGGAAGTGACGGAACTGTCTGTTGCCTAATCTCTCGCTCTTATATCACTCCTCTCCCTCATCACTCAGCGAACCTTCAGTTATGTGTAGGTCGAAACCCTGCTCCCCCCCCCTCCAACTAATGACATCCTGTCAGGCCACAAAACCAGAGCTGCTACGTGTTTACAGCCCCCCACCCCTTGTAATGACACTCAGATAGTTGACAGTCAATAATTCCGCCACCCCTCTTCGTTTCCGTGACAGAGAATAGCGAGCAATGTTCATGGAGAGAGAGAGGGGGGAAGGGATGAGGAGGCCCCCTTTTTTAGATAAGGGTAGTGCGACATTCTAGTACAGAAAAAAAAAACCGGTCACTGCTAAAAGGAGAAAGAAAAAAGAAAAATGAAACTGGAAATGTTGTGTAGTAGGAGCAGTAAAAAAGAATAATATGTTCCATACTTATTAACAGGACATCACAAATTTTTGGTGCAATATTATTAAAAAAAAAAAAATTCCCCTGGAACTTGTTGCAAAAATCATGGTGCTCTCTATACACGAGTGCGCACTATACACTAGTAAATATGGTATGCGTCTCTCAAAACAGTTGCACCTAACATCACTTGTATTTCAAAGCAAATGGTTTCACCTGAAAACATTATGCAAAACATTTTAACGAGGAATTATTTGTAAAGATGTTTTCTTTTGTGTTTAAAGGTTGTTTTATCCAGTAATGTTGGTGATTCATTGTATCTGGCGCAAAATTAACATGACTTTAAAACTTAATATTTAGTCAACTCAAAGGGCAACATCTTTGCAAATAAAATTATATGCCCAAAAACATATACTCCACTACTTGTCAGCAAAAAATTGTCTGAACATCGAACAACTTGATTTGTGTGTTAATTTTAAGTAACTTCTTGCGGGGAAATCGGAGGATTTATATTAATTTATTTCAATAGGCACACGTTTTTTAATAAACTGATAATATGCAAGTGCCTATTTGACGCCTTTTGCCATCAAATAATGGGCAGGTAAGCACTGAGCCGAGTGCAGTGTAACTCACGACATGGAAAATCAGAGGATGTGGTTGATTAATTACTAAAGACAGTGAAGAAATCAATTATAATCACCTCATTTGTGTCTCAAAATTACAAGCTTTCTTTGCTGTAAAATATGATTAATTACTTTAAAAGTAGCGGCGTGGAGAGGTCGTCATCCCCCCCCCCCCCCTAGTAAACCAACAGACATGACACTGTCCGATCGATAACTTCTCCGTGCACTCCTAGCTGATAGTGCATGCTGGACATTAAAAATTTGACTTGCATATATTATTTGCATTTTCAGAGGGCTGAAAGTTTTAGGTCAGCTTGCATTTTGTGCCGGATTACAATAAATTATATACAGTATTTTAAGACATTATTTATTTAAACGCGTCTAGGAAAAATGTTTTTAATGTATTATTAACAGAAATACTTTTTCTAAAATTCAGTGTGAAGGGCATTGGTATCAGTTTTTTGGAACTGGGATGTCGGCAACGATATCGGGGTATCAGTATTGGTATCGGAACTCTAAATATATTCAAATCAAATGATAGAATCTTTGAATAACATGCTAATAGTTTTGAAGTAAATATTTCATTTCAGTTTTATATATATCACAAATGAAGATGAGACAAGATATTGTGATTACAAAACTATGATGATCTGTATGCATTGTCATCGTAGGAAAGGATATATACATTTTTGCTGTCAGAAAATACCTTGGGAGTTCTTTGCAATAAAAAGAAACAGTTGATTGAGAAAGGAAACTATTTCCTTGGCATTGCAGTGGCCATCCCCCAGCACCAGCTCCACCCAGTTTTACCACAGCTAAGCAGCAGTAGTAGCACCCCTGCCGCACCCGGCTCCAACATTAGCAGCAGCCACCAGCAAATGCCATCACTGGGTCAGCAGTCTTCCTGGACCACCACCTACTCAGGTAAAATAGTGGCAGTGAGCCACCTTGCACACCAGATGCTGAAACCAGTGACTGACTTTGTACCGTGCCAACAAGCAATACGCCCTGCGCTGTGCACTACACCAGCCTGCCAGTAGCGAGTTCAGACTTTGCTAACACCTGTCTTACTGACACGACAAAACCATACTTGACCACAATGTTGATCTCCATCGCCCAGCATCACGCGTCAAAGTCTTTCACACAACTTATTTAATAGTTGCTCTAGACTTGCTCTTTGCCTAACAGATCCTCTTTACCTGATATTAAAGTAATTTCCTCTGGTTGCTTTGTAACCACAATAGCCTAGGAATTAGTATGGGTCACTGTGTTTATTCTACTCAGAATAAATATGTTCAAGTCTAAGCACTGCACTCTGTTACCAAGGATGATTGGTATCTCTCAACTACCTTATAAATGTCGTCCTCCAATGGAGAGGCAAGTGACCACATCTTGCAGAACAGTTTCCGACAATAGAGTAGGACAGCGGGCTCCCTTAACTGGGCGGTATGTACGTAGCAAAACACCACCAGATTTGCTGACCACCCATACTGTGGACTTACTGCACAAAAGAACTTGGCACACAAGTACGATAGAGAACCCTAGTAGGTACACTCCACAAGGAGGCGACTTGACCACCCGAGTCAGCGAACTCACGCAATCCACCGCGTGAAATTCACCAGTTGAGTGCCAAGCTTGATGAGGTGTGACCTGATAGCCTCTGGGCGGCTCACAACGAAGCTTTAGCAGCACCGCAAGTCAGCTAATCCCCTCCATTCACCACGTGAGATTCACCAGTTGGAGTGCTAGGACTGATGCGGTGTGACATTGTATCTGGGATCTCTAGCTAGGGAATTCTGTCACCTGCCCCTTGCTTGCTGCGACGATCCGTAAACCTACTCCATGCCATTCACCCAACGAGGAGTGACTAAATGGACCGATATGAAGAAAACTACAGCTCCTACAGTCAATCAATTGTCAAGCAACCCATCCCAGTCGGCCTTCAGCCTTTCCACCACTCGGGAACAAGCACAAGCCACCAGTCGATTGCAGGGGCCTCACTCCTCCGTCTCCCTTAATCATTTGTTTGAGCCACCCGAAAAGATCAGCAGGACACCTCATCCAGTTATCGTCTGCCTTTGACTTGGACTGCCTGTGGGCCTGGGCCTAGCCAGCAACATTCATTGATCGCCGCCACCCGCAGCCATCACCCGGAACCCAGCAGCGCCAGAACAAGCAAGCACCAGCAGCACACCACTCACCCCCGGATGGGGCCCTGAGAGTCGCCTAAGGAGCCTGCCAAAACGGACAGTCTCAGCATCAGCCTGCAAGTGGTAAACCCAGCGTCAACTGCCAACCCTGCCACATTAGAAGAATACAGAGCTTGCAGTCACCCGACCAGGCTGACACTGTACACTGGTTCCTTAAGAGCCCGGATGAAACTGCAGTTAACAGCCCGTAAGGCCCTAGGGTTCTCTGCCTGAACCCGTTTAAAAACTGAACATTGTTATATGCAGGAAATGAAACCATTAAGCCCTATGGAGAAATGGTGGGACCATGAAATAATTGTGTTATAGGCATGAAAACGTTAAATGCAGGAGTGTTATAGCTAAGTTCTACTGTATATAAGGTATGAAGGTGTCAAGACCTTAATGAGTATGAGTCCTCGCCATCTTGGATTTATGGAATTTTTGCCACAGCCAGCAACACATTTTTTTTTTTTTTTTTTTTTTTTTTTGTGGTTCATGGCTCGACAAAGAATAAATCATTACTTTGTACATTTTCTAAAGCTATTATTTCTACAGCTGCTACTAATACTATTTATATATCCACCTACATGAAATAATAAATAATTCCTTCCAGGCTACCATAAGTAAAAATTAATGGGATTCTGCATGTAATACAACTGGTTTCTACTGTAAATGGAAATTGCAACCAACTAATACTGTGCATATGAAAAACTGTCAACAACAGAAAAACCCTGTAATATAAATATTATAGAAAGGTTATACTGTACTTACAAAACCGAAAATAAAGTTAAAAACATACCAACTAAAAACAAAACAATTCAAAACATGCTGCTTACCACCGACGACTTCAGGCTCATAGCACAGTATTTCAACATTCACAGGTGTAAACATGCAACCTGACTTCCCTCCTGGCACACCAATTGGAACACTGGAACATTTACATATATAACTGTAAAAACTGAAAGAAACTAATACACCAGCAGATTCGCATTTCCTTAATAACCCAAAAAATTTCAACGAAACTAAACAGTTATAACTTAGCTATATTTATTATATACATGTCTAGAGGCCTCGCCACACAACGAGCGAGACATTATCGGGGCTCGTCACTGGTGTGTCAATAGCATGGTATGATTGTCATACTACGAGAGGCACATCACGTTGCGTGTTGACGTGTACACCATGCCAGGGTCCCACCCGGCACGGCGAGTGAGATATGCATGTAAGTACCAGTGTCGAGCAAATCAGACGTCTAAGAACTACTGCTATTATTTGCATTTACTAGAAAATGTGGAAATAGAAAGTGTGCGCACGAAACACACAGGTGGAAAATAAAAATTAACATCACTAAAGCAGTGATGTAGAAACACCATACGGGCATGGAGCACTGATATAGGTCAGTACATGGAATGATCAACAGTGCTGTAATGTGGACAGAGTAGAGATGCATACTAGGCATAACACTGATGAGCCTAATACATACAACTATAGTCCATTCCCGATTGGAACCAAGACTTATGAAAATCAACCTTTGAAAAAACACTCTAGGCAAAACAAGTCCACCTGTTTTTTCAATAACCTGCATTCCACAAATATATATAACACTATGGTTAACTTTAGAGTACTGTATTACTGAATAAATGAAACTTTACAATAATATCTTCTATAACTTGTAATATTTATTTTTAAATATGAATTAACAACAGAGAGAGCAGCGACGTGTTGGCAATGGGCGGTAAGAAATAGTTCAAGTTAAAATATTATTTTAACGTAGTTTTTTAATATACCATTTGTAAATTAAATGGTACCTATTGAAATATTTAGGTAGTCTCGATGGCAACATATGTCATTTTTACAGTTTACAATAACAGCGGAAAATATTGTTAGTAGGCCGTAATGGTACGGTGTTGTTTTATCGAGCAAGGACAATTTTGAAGCAACCTTCTGTTGAGCGAGCTTTGTCTTTGTTACTTTCACGCTCGTGAAATTTCACTTCGCTAGTACGCGAAAAATTGTACCTGTTTTCAATCGAAGTTATTTCATACTTATTACAGAAAATAATGATTTTTGAATTTGTAATTTACAACTGAAAAGAGATTTTAATGTTCAATAGTTATTTTAGTATATTTAGATATGTTGGCGGGGCCAAAACAAAGTGAAGTTGGCAGACGTGGCAAGCCATGATGTTATGGCGTGTTGCTGTTTTACCCAAACGAAGCGTAAATTATACTTACTCCGAAAAATACTTCAAATTTCCATCATTACGTTTGTAGACTGTGTTTTTTAACCCTACCTAAGCAAATTACAATGTTGTGATAAATCTGTGTTTCCGCGCCAGTAGTAAATATGCTGTTACGGTGTGTTTTGTTATCCGCTGCGTGTGAAATAGCGTGGCGTGGCTGTTTGGTGATAAGTACAATGGATCTGTTTGTGCATTATTTCAAATATTTGATGTGAACTATTTATACATTGTAAATGTGAACTGTTTCTTGACGAAGTTATTTATTTACATCCACGTATGTTTATTTATTACAACGTTGTACCTTTGCCCCGGAGGTTTAGAACAGTCGTGTAACGTGATTTACCACTAATCCCAACAAAATAACCAAGCCCAGTCCCAATAAATTTCAAGAAACCTAATACACAGTAAGTAGCAATACATATAAATATGAGTGGACTAAAAGTTACGGTAGGCTTATTTACAGCAATATTTGAAGTTTCTATAACAAAAAATGAGCGACATAAGTTGTGTCCTTGATTTTAATTTCACTCTTTCATTGGACTGTCTATTCCTTTGTTATTCGAACTGAGGCCGTCCTTTTAAAGAAATAACCCAACACATATCAATAACAAAAAGTTAAATACTACAGTTCATTACCCCGTACTTTTAACAGTGTTTAACACAGTCGCGGCAAAATATTAACGTGCATTACATGTAATGTGCTATGTCGTGGAAAACAAATATGTTCATGTAACATAACTGTAAGAACTATCGTTAATTCAGGCATTTTTAAAACGTCATAAAGCTGACTTAAATAATGTTATAAGCCTAAACTGTGAATATTCGTATGAAATGGTTTTTGAAATAGACCTGACAGAATTTTTTTTGAAAAGCTGTAAACAGTAAACAACATATTTGACAGGTATAAAAGTAGAAGTCACATTTCAATGTTTATTATTAGGTGTAGCGAAAGTATACAAACACATGTACACCCACAATGTTTCTTTACATTGGGCAGAAGGATACGAAACGAGCCTGCAAGTAGATATTTAGCAGGGCTCCGAGAAAGTTGCTTCCAATGGAGAATGGACTATATAGTCGACTCGGTGAAAGAGTAGTCTGTTGTTTCAAGCATAGGTCTGTGTATAGGAAGAATGAATGAAGATATTTGGACGGCTCTTAACATCGAGGTCTTGAGAGCCGATGAGGGTGATTGTGGTGAGAATGGAGCAGTGCCGGAATGAAAAGGAGAGGGAAATGGGAGATCACCGAGAAAACTCGTTGACCAACACCATTGTCCGGCACGATCCCCACATGCGAAAATCCAGTGTGACCCGGCCGGGAATTTAACCCAGATCATCTTGGTGGGATGCGAGCAGACTAACCGCTCAAACACCGTGGCCCGTGTGTGTAGTAAGCAGTGTAGTCATGCCACGATGGCATATACGACCAAACTTCGTGCAATTAACGATATTTTAACAATGTCGTATTGTGGACCTGATGGAGACTGGATGGACCTTCTAAAGAATTGCCCAATGCTTAGGACGTGAAGTATCCGCTGTGTATTATTGGTGGTGCCGGTGGTCCGATGACGGTGGTATGTATACTGAACCGCTGCATCAGACAAGTAGCCATTGCTGATAGCACGGTGATCATTGCACAGATTAGGACCACTGTTACAGCCAGGGTATCAGCTAGGACAATCATTTTAGACCAGTATTCTTGCATTCCTTATAACCCAAGTCATATAGGTACATAAGTTTCCTAACACACTCAATTAGATGCTCAATATCCATTTTTGCAACATATAAACTTGTAAAAATATACAACTGTCGCGTCGCATCCTGTCTCGCCACACAAGACGTGTCCACGTCCTGCTCTCTGTGTGCCGACTGTTCTCGAAGCACATGTCACACAAACTCACTAGACGTGTTCCTGCCACGCTACACCAGCACTCTCGCCGTTTGCCGTAGCGCCTAGCCACCGGCATGTCACATCACACCACATCTGGCAGGGCGGTGGTGCAGCAGTTCTGTGTGACGTCATTAACTACCTGTTATAGTAAATTGCGCGCCAAAAACACGCCATCACTGTGTCCCGACAATGACATGCCCCGCCACGCTCGCTATGTGCCAAAGCCTTAACAGTTTAGTAGATGTGGCAGAGTAAACTAATATAGTATTTATAAAGCCAAATTTAAAAAATAAGTGCCTGACCTACTAAAATCACATTGATTCAAGTGTCTTACCATATCACTTTTGGTATTCAACATTTGACAATCTGTTAACTAATTCCCTATATATGACAATGTATGAGCTTTCTTTATTCAGGCTGTGTCTTCTAAAATGGAGAACTAATACAGACAGAGTGTTTGTACTTACTGCTAACAGCGTGAACTATCAACATAATTTTGGTACAAACTGGAAATGGTCCCCGAGATATAATAACTTTTGTGTGTGTACTATTTTAAAAATCATGTGGCAGGGTCAGAAACTACCTATTAAATTCAGTTAATTTTTAACTTGTCCATGGTTCGTTGCCAGCGAAGAGGCAGGCTTCGTTACAGCATTTCGACGAGAGATGGTGCACATTGATGGATCTCACGCACCTGATGGTATTTCCCATCTGATTGCTGGCAACGAACCGTGGACAACCTTGGAGACTACTTTGAAGGATGTTAAACAGCTTGTACACGTACAATATGAACCCGTTCACATGAGTGTATACAGTTTGTACGAGAATATATCAATTAAATGGTGATTTCAAGCAGCTATGTTTGTCTTTGTTCCTTACTGGACATTCCTGTATCAATACCCCATGAGGTGTTATCTTTAAAACATACATGTCATAAACTTTCAACTGAACATAGTACATTTTTTGTATTGGGTCATTTTCAGGAGATAATAGTTGCCATGACTTCTGAATCAGCCCACGTATATACACAGTCATGAAGTCTGGTAATATTTGATGTACACATTCAAATTTTTTTACAGGGGAAACACACACATGCAAATCTAAAGAGAGAAAGTTAATCTCAGAAAGCTCTTTTTTATCTTAAAGTAGACACTTTGTAACACTGTGAACATGAGATCATTTGGTGTTCTTTGAATTTAAGGGTGATAAACAGTCACCCTTTGAAATATAATTCTTGTAACATTCGTTGAAGATACCAATTTTGAAAATTTCATTCAGTGCATAGAACACATTTTGATATATGTATTTCTGAGACAATTAAAGAAGACTACAATGATGACTCACTGCCAAGGTAGACCCCCTAGCAGGGGGGTGTCCTCACTTACTTCCAACCCCTTGAGGATGTCCTTTAACAAGTAGTATGGCAATTGTAGAAGGTTGGTGGGCCGTAAAGGAAATTACCTGTCGGTGGGTTCTCGGGGGAGCTGCTTGGTTAATTAATAGGTTGTGTTGAGACCCACGTCAGGGCACAGCTGTCAGAGCGGGTGCTTCCCAGATCAGGCACTAATAAGTGAAACACTCACGCATGTACAGCAGGATGAGGTGCCCTAAAACTCGCCGCCCAATGAAGATGGCCTAGCCAGTAAAACATTGCAATTATGCAACTGCGTGAAAAATGGTGTCCAGCTTTGTGTGTGCGCCTTTTGACAAGTATGTACTAGACTGTGGGTACTTGAGCCTTTTATACAATATAACTGATTTAGTCATCAACATTTACTATGTGCACTTCTTGAAAGCACTGACGCAATTAAAAAGCTGGCATTTAGCAAATCGCAGCTATACATAATATGAAAACTGGACGATTAATAAGCAAGTTTATACTGTACATGTAAAAAAGACTCATAATTATTTTTACACATCTTCAAAATATTGTGGCCATTTTACTTTCCCTAGATAAAGTATTTCAGTTTGTGTTCACCATGCCTTCTATGGAAGTTTTGTTTCCACATTTAGTTTACTCACTCCATATTTTCAGTCAAAATGAACTTTACAAGTGCAGCAAATTTAGGAGTTCATTTATACTGATGCATGACGTTTTTTCCAAGAATGGGATAAATGACTTTGCCTCATCTGGAAGTAAGCCTAGCTGTCTAAGAGCAACGGAGTTTTATTGTTGATAAGCAATGAGACATTATGAATTTTTACTGTCTAGCCCAGCAAGAATGGATGTTCCAGCCAGCAGATTGTATTATTCACAGGCCATAGAGACTATGCATTGAAGGCACCAAGTTCCACTGCATGCCGTTAGAATGCTACACCAGTATGCTTTGCCGCCTCTTCATCTCCATGTCGGATGGCGACGTCATGCCTTGAGGAAGCTATGCTATGGTTAACCCCTCTCCAGCTACCATCCCTATCCAGATGACTGAAGGGGAGTGACCTCCAGAAGTATAACTAGCAGGCCACGATGCTCACTCAGGATCAATCTTCATTTCTCCACTGCACTCATTCCCAGAGAACTGACCAGCCCACTCGCTTCAACCCTCACTGTCTGCTTCAGCTACCCAGTTCACTTCATCATTCTTTGATATAGCTGCCTTTCCTTCACTGCATTCGTGCCAAAGAAAAACATCTCTCCTTGGCCTCCAACCGCACCTCGTTGCCAGAGTCATCCTTCTCAACTTACTTAGTCTTCACCGCATTTGTGCCAAAAATTAATGCCAAATGCAGTTTACTCACCAAGACACTGCGGCCCCTTCTGGGTGAAACACATACGTAGGGAGTAGAAAAAGTTTAAGTTATTTTGATAGCGCTAGTCTACCCCACCATTGTTAGCTCAGGACCCGGTCGCCTCTACCTGGATAACGTACATTTAAGTTTCCCTAAGCTCTTGCCAGCATTAGGAGGTAGTGCGACACCATTTGTTTATTTCCCATCAATAGGAATAAACAAAGTTTATCTGACTCTAGGGTATCCCTTTCCTGTACATGTAGAACCTCTCTCAGTGTACCATACGCCGCACTGGGGATTGCAGGTGACTGGGAAAGTTACTCATATGAGCCAATAAACTGGCATTATACCCACACATACTAGCATCTGCATCCCCTTTATGCACACTACGGTGGGCAGAACGGTAGAGCCCACACCTAGGTACTCTGTCTCCACGACCAGCTTGTCGATTCGGTGCTCCCCCCTCTCCTCCACGTTTAGGCGCTGGAGGGGTCGTTCCCTGAGTTGGGAAGACTTGGCTTAAGACACACACCCACGTGCAGGGACTGTCAACGACGAGGCCTGACTGCGTTTAGGCGCAGAGCACTGTGATACGATGTCAGTTACATCGGCACATGTCCCACGTGATTCTACACCAAGTACGGCTACACGTTCCCTGCAACCCCCTCATGGACCAGAGTGTGTGTTTGAATTCCAATGCCTTTTTCCCATCCAAGTAGTACCATGAGAAGGTAAAATGGGTGCTAACTGCCTCTGGGCAATTACTTGGCCAGTTCTCTACACTGGACGTACACCAGTACCACATAGAGACTAAGTATAACACGTAACCAACGCCAAAGGGGTGCACCTGATCTAGATCCCCGCAAAACCAACCCTCCTTGACGTAGTAATTGTCCAGTCAGCCAAGACATCATGCGTCAATACAAACTTAAGTTTTAGTCATAACTATTTTTATAAGTGCACCGAATTTGTAAGTCCATTCGTGGGAACCAAGTGGACTACAAATTATGGGGTTCAACTGTATCCAAGTATCAGAACTGCTTTGACATTAGAATCACTAAGTGTACAGCTATTCATGGAAACTACTGATGCATGATGCATTTCTGTATCTTTGATACACACTCTACACATGACTTCACCCCATCTTAAAGCAATGTTCAACCTTTTGGGCAGGTTGTATTTCCCAAAAGTACTGAAGAGGGTGAGCACGTGCCTACAGGAGACACCGGCGCAGTGATGGAAATGGTTACAGACACATGACTTTAGCTTGTACTGTTTGCCAAGAATCACCACAAAGCAGTCACACCAATACCCACCAACACAAGATTGTACTGTCTGATGAGCCATCACTCCCTCCAGCCAAGGTCACGCTAGTTCCTGAGAGTGCCATGAGAGAGGGCGGCACTTATTTTACCAGTGCCCACGGCCGAGATAAAAAATGATAGCACCACCTCAGCACTTCTCAATTCTCAACCCCTGCAGCCAAGACTATCACCCCCTGTACTTCTCACCACTGAGCGCCTATACAAGAATAGTATAAAAGGACTGGTGAGTCCAGCTGAAGAGAGCCCACTCTCCTCCATCGCACTCTTCAGGGCCAGAGGCAGCCACTACTGCGGACTTGCTCGCCTACAAGACTTCTCCTCCACCACTCTTGTATATGGCTGGTGGTAGCCATCGGGGTGAGCGACTTGGCTGGTACGCCCGCAGATTCCACCGCTCTTCTTGGGCCGGAATCTCTACCAGCTGAAGAGATAAGTGACCAGAAGTCACTTCTGCAGCAGCCACAGACCCTCTGCTTCTGGGAGACTGGACCAGTCAGAGACTCTTGAAGACATTTGCTCCTTCCTTACCACCACTGGTATCAACCCCAGAAATTGGTAACGGATAGGTCAGTTCCCTTCAGAAACCTGTCTCACTGGACGGTGAAAGCAACTGCAACAACACCCTTCTGGTAGATGTTAATCTCTTCTGTTACTTCAGAACAACCTGTGTTAGTTAGGTTAAAAGTTGTAGAATACTTTGTCTAAAAGAAAAATCCCCTTCATCCCCTTTAACCACCATGTTACTATTACTCACCTAATATAACACGTGAATTCAAGCTATTCTCTGTATTCTAATTTTCTTGAAAGTACTGAATCATTCCTACATAAACACACCCACCACATGTGAAGCCGGTAGACCACAAGGCATAAAGCTAAATACATGCACATTAATTGGTCACCAGAGCTCTGCCAAATTGGTAGAATAACCGCTCTTGCCTGGGACACTGTGAATTATTCACAAGTACACAGTATGGAAGTGCGGCAACGGCTTGCCTTCTGCAAGGTTGTATTAGATCCTATCCCCTTATGCCGTACTATCAGAAGGGAGGTGTATGGAGACGGTTGAAAAGGACGTTATACACTTTCAAGGGTAATTTCACTTGCCCACCCCTTTCCACTACTGCCCTCAGCAGTATTCCCCCCCGCAGGACCGAGTTCAAACCACCTGCAATACTGACAGGCCTGACCCCTCCGTCCTTCCACAGCCTTTATTTCTGCAGTTGATAAAACTTTCTGGGAACCCTTACCCCGTAGTAGAGGCAATACTACGAGGAGAAGAGCCGTCTCTGTGCCTTGCCTGCCCTTAGGGGCCAACCTGCAGGCTACCCAGTTCCCAGCAAACTTGAACATCCGGAACGCCTGCAACACTAACGTCTCCCGGAGTCTGCCACTGACCAGCATCCCGCCAGTTGTCCAGAGCAGATACAGACACCACAGAGGAACTTCCAACTCCCGGGTAAACCAGGGACCACGACTAAAACCTCTTTCATTAAAACATACTTTGCTAAGTTTGGCGTGGTATTTTACTTCCCAGGTCGTCAGTCTAAGTTTGATGCAAATTACCCCAACAAATTGTACCCCATTCTAGTCGATGAGGGCAGAAGAGGCTTCTAGCTGAACAGAGTTCCTGACGTCTTCCGACAACAGGTTCTCCGGAGCAGAGGGAAGTGGTGGTTCAATGGGTGCTCCACCCTTCTTACCCTCTGTGATTTCCACGCCCTCCAGAGGTGGTGTGGACGAAAGAGCCGGGTGGCAGAGGTAACTGCGACACATCAAATTCTGGTTCCTCTGTGTGGTTGTTCTCTTGGACTGAAGGAGAAGCACTTTAGACCACTGGGCCATCTGGCATTGCTGTTCAGTCATCTGCCCAATCCTTCCGGACCATGGCAGCCGACATCGTGGGGGACAGAGGTAGAGGTTCTTGTGGGTTCTCTACCTCGATGGCTTGTTGACACTTTTCAACCTCAGTGATTATACTGGGTTGGGAAGGCCTCTGGCAGGAAGCTCTGTCCAGAGGTCTCCGCAGGAGACTTCTGATTCTGTGGTAGTTCTCTTGCTTCGTTGGGCCAGCAAGTATGGCACGCAGGAGCTAGAGGTAGAGGGGAGGGTCCATGCAGACATTCCACCTCTAAATGGAGGTAGGACGACAGTCAATAAGTAAATAAGTAGAGTGTGGATACTCCCTCTGGCAGATGTTGGAGGTTAGAGTTTCCTGGATGTCAGGAACTGTTTCCTGGGGGTCATGGGTTTGATCTTGCGAACAGGCATCAGGGTTGTGTCTTCTTTAACACTAGAGCTTGGGTGGGAGGAACCATTTTGTCTCGAACTCAGTTGGGACAAGGCCTCATTTGCCCCCAAGTCACTTTCAGAGTTCTTCCACTGTTATCCTCAATGCAATATACATTGCCGTAATTTACCATCACTGTGTAGGGTCCCACCCACTTATTGGCTAGGCTAGCCGTAAACTTTGCTGCCTTACTGAGGGGGTGGCTTTAAACCACTTTCTCTCCAAGTGAGAAAGTGTGCACTCCAGTGTGGGATGGGGGTATTTTTGAGCAATGTATCGCTCCTGGACTTTCCTCGCCTTCTTCTTCCTGGCTGAGGCTACCAGGCAGATGTTCTCATGTGCAGGCATGGTTGTGGGTGCTGCGTCACTACCAGTCCCTTGGACGTCGGTGTGTGCATCCGAGGAGGAACTGACTGGGAGTGGAATTTATGGACTCATTCTCTCTCATGCAGAGGGCAAAGAGGATTGAAGGGATATTCATATCCATCCCAGTGCCTAATTGTCACCCACACTGAGGCAGAGGCTCTTTTTCAGCTCGTGATTCCAATCTCTCAGCGGGGTTAGCTTGGGGGTGTTAAGGGCGGGGGGGGTGGTTGTCCAGGTCACCACACCCCAACTTTTACAAGCAGCCCTCCACCGCTGCCTTGGGTGCCTTTATTGGTCAGGATAATCTGTGGACAGCCCCAACGTGGAAATACTGTTACGAAGTAATTTTTGTGTCTATTTTTTATTAGGATCCCCTTAACTTATCTGAGACACGTTATATTTTTTCTTACCATCCATAAGGTAATTTTAGTACTTTTCATTGGATTTTAGGAATTTTGAATTATGTTGTTCTGGTTAAGAGTATTTCCTTTTTTTTTTTGGTTCAGATCGATCCTAGGCATGGTTCAGTTGGTTGTCTTTTTGGGGTTATGTTTAGCCTTCCTTTTATTTGTTCAGATGCAAGTCCTTTTTTTTTGGTGTTTTGGTAATGATTAAATAATTTAATTCTAATGTGGGTTTTTGGTTATAAATTAAGAAAAGACGATTTTCTGTTTTTGTATTCAGGTACTTATATCCCCCCTCCTGGTTGTTTTAACCTCAAAAGGGTAGTACTGTTTTTGTTTGGATTTTAACTTAAAGTGCCTTTTTTTTATTTATTTTTTTTATTTCTTTCCATAGAGGCCATAAATCTTTATCAAGGTCTTCTAAAGTTCACTCCGCTCTGATGTTTTCAAAATTATTTATTTTAGGTTAGGATATTAGGTCATTCACTTTGCTTACCCTAGAATACATTAAATGGCGAATAAGCTTCTCGAGTCGTTGCTGAGCGTGTTTTTCAACTTCATGCTGAAATCATCTTCAGCTCTTTTCTTACTGGCTGCAGCTGCACTTTTTTTCCCTTTGTCACTATGCCAATAAAATGCTGTCATCGCTTATCTGTTTTTGCAGTGTACGAGTGTCCATAAAGTTCTCGGAGTCACTCTGATGGAGGACTTTTTCAAGTAGACAGCTGTGAGTTTGTGGACTGTGGCAGGGGGAGAGAGAGATTCGTGCTGCGTCTAACAGACGAAGTATACACCCTTCAGGGGAAGAGAACTTTGTGCTAAGCCAGCGTTTGTGAGCCGCTGCACGTGTGCGCGGTGTGCTGGGATTGGGCGGCGACCGCGCTGCGTTAGCGATGACAGGTGAGGTCTGATAAGGAGGGACTGCGTTGTTGTTGATGAGAAAGGGGAGTCGGCATAGAGACCTTGGCGCATGTGGTTGGGCCGACATCAAGCAGCATGGAGTGAGTTCGTGGCAGAGGCTGGAAAGGCCTCGACGGGCTGACAGCATGTAGATACCAGTAAAGCTAAGAATCAACTATGCTAGTTGTGTAGAATCTTCATAGATTTGGTTCCCAACTACACTTAAGGGAGCAATTGGGTTGGTTGAATCCTATTTTTTGATAAAAGCAGATAGCTGGTTGTAAATTTATTGAGTGGTTTTGAAAGTCAGACGTTAGCCGCAGTTCTATTTGACACTAGAGTAGTTGTAAGTTTTGTTAGAGATTTTCTGAACAAAGTAATGAAGATAGTTCTTTGAGTTAAATCAGTTTGCTGATAAGGACCTTATGCCACTTTCCCAGTCGTCATCAAATTTGTAGACCTGTTTTTCTATTCAAACGAAGGTTTTGTTTGTTTGTAGAGGTTGTAACTAAATGTAAGATAGACTGATTTGTAGAATTCAGTTAAATGAAAGCTTTGATGTATTAAATTTAATTCTGACGCATAAATTTACTAATTTTATTTAGTCATCCCAGATGTTATATTTGTGTTGTGGAACTAATTAACAATTTAAGAAATAAATGTTATGCTTGTTTTTCATTCAAAATCCACGAGACATTTTGTATTTATCTATTTTTGTTATACAGATACACACATTTTTTTTGTTCTGATTTATTTTTTGAATTGTTATAGTAAAATAACATTTATTGAAATTTATCCACTTCTATTTCCTAGTTGTTGGTATTCCCCCCACATCTGGTATCTAATTAACTTCTGGTTTTATTGGATTGAAATTCTATTGCATGATAAGGGTTTTTTTTTTTCCATTTAATTTTATTTGATGCTCGTTATGAAATAACCCTGCATCGCATCTTCTCACTCGCCTTCAAAGATTTCAGGTACCTACAAGCTTGCCAATGGCAATGCCAAGACGAGTGTTCCCTTTTGGAGTTATGCTCTACCATTTTACATTTAGATAGTAGTGAAGAGCATCTATGTGGCCCATAACTGCCTGGTGGTGATAGCCCCCATGTATAGCAGACGAGACATTTATTAGGGATGCTGTGAGGAGCATCAAGGTCACATAAGTAATAGGAGTTGTTTAATTCTGACGCTGACAGACCGTCCTACAGATGAAATAATGTTACAAAAAGAGATTGAGTAGTAATTATGATTTGAGTGAGTAGGAGTTATTTCTTGGATTACACTACTGTGATACGTCCTATATAACCCCCCCCCCCCCCCCTTTTTTTCCATTTGTGGAAGTCATCGAGATTTAGTCATCTGAGAGTTGAAGGTTGTGTGTAACTTCCACTAACTCCCATCCGTTTTCTCCATTCCTCTTTCCCCTTTTTCTATTTTTATTCCCTTTTCCACCCCCTCCCCCTTTTTCACTCTTCTTCACAATATTTCCATATTCATCTTACAAAGGATATTTCGCGTTTCCTAGCTGGGGAGCAGGAAGTCAAGAAAATATATATGTCACCACCAACAGGTAACAGTTCCTGCAAGTGCTGTGTGGGTAAAGGCCCATGATGTCAGCGGCCAGGTGTGTACATGCCATGGTCGGCCGTCTGGGCGTCGATGAGGGAGGAGGCTATGGGGTAAGTCTTGACACGGCAGCATGTCTCACAATTGGTGACATACTGCTAGACATCCCAACTTACACCATCCCAGATGTATGGCTCTTGGATACTCCGCTGCATTTCCCACGTTCCTGGGTGTCCAGCATATTAGTAATTGTAGTGGTGATGGCAGATATCTGCCCGGAGTGATTGAGGTACCCAGATTTTTCAGGGCACCTTAGGGCGTTCTATATGAGACCATACGAGGTTATCTCATAATCGGTATCGGTGGGGCAGTTCTTTGATAAGCCTCTGGATATCCTGGTCCTGTTGCTGGTACAGCAAGACTTGTTCTCATGTAATACGCAGCTGTTGTAAGAGTAGGGTCTCTTTACGGCTTAGGTAAGAGCTGGGGGCGGTTTCAGCTTCTCCCACTCCTCCTTAAGCTCTCCTTTAAGATCCGGCAGATGCAAAAGTGCATCTGGCAGGACATTAAGTTTGCCTGGACAGTGTTTTATTGAGAAGTCAAACTCCATCAGAAACATTTCCCATTGTCAGAGTTTTGCTTTGTGGTTGCGCAACTCATGGAGCCAACTGAGTGCTTCACCTTCTGTACGTAACATGAAATACTTATCGTACGGAGGTATCTGTATTTTCGTACCACCCATATGACTGCAAGGCATTCTTGCTCGTTTATATAGTAGTGCTTCTCAGTGTTACTCAGACGAGTGCTGGCATAGGCAATGACCTGTGGCAGATCCAAGGCATTTTCCTGGTACAGCATGGCGCCTAGTCCGTCTTGGCAGGCATCCGCCTGTAAGACAAGAGGTTTTCCCTCTTGTGGGCCACGAAGCTAGGAGATAATGGAAAAACTCTTTTAAAGCTGCAAGGAATACGCCTTTGTTGTCTTGCCTCCACTTCCAACTGGCTTCCTTGGTGAGTAATTGGTGGAGAGGAGCCATTTGGAGTGCTATGTTAGGCACGAAGCTTCGTAGTCTAAACCCAGAAGAACAAAACTGATCTAACTAGTAAAATACTTTGAATATTTTGGCACCATATCCATGTATCCAATCACAGACATCCTACAAAAAGGAGCTGCCTGAGATTGCGATAGCGCAGATATGTCCACATCAAGCTCAAGTCAAAAACAGCTGTTAGCTGTGACACGGAACTAAACAGCCTCGTAGAAGGTACGCCGAAGCCTCACTTACCTACTGTGAACTTCTGAGTAATCCCAGTCTTGCAATGAGAGTGACACCCGCTGTTCCTTACACCTGGCCCTAAAGAAAGCATTGCAGAGAATGTTAATTGCTCAAGTTACTTCCTGATAAGAATACCAAGGTGTGGTTTCCACATGCGGTCGATCAGTCCAAGTTGATTCCAGCTCCTGTCTGGCCCCTTAAGAAGTGGTGGCGGAGTATGGAATAACCCAGGCTGCTCGAGTCACCTTGTGGAGGAATTTATAATGGTATAAGCTCAACTTAATTCTACCAGTTCGGCAGAGCTCGGTTGGCCACTTAATGAGTGTGTATTTAGCTTTAAGCTTAATGGTCTACTGGCTTCACTTCACTATTTTCAACAATAGTAGAATACAGAGAGTAGATTCAATTCCCATGTTATATTAGGTATGTAATAGTAACACGGTGGCTCCGTACTACCTCCTAAGCTAATAAAACTTGTAACGGAAGTTCAACATAATGTAAAAAGCCAGGTGATGGCCACCTGGAGAAAATGCTAATGGGGATGAAAGCGATTACTCTTGTTAGATAAAGTGTTTAACAACTTTAACCTAACTAACATGTGTTGTTCTAAAGGAACAAAAGAAGTTAACATCTACCAGACGAGTAGTGTTGAAGCTGCCGTCACCGTCCAGTGAGGCAGAGTCCTGAGGTGACTTGGACCTAGTCATTACCAATTTCTGGGGTCGATACCAGGGGTGGTAAGGGAAGGAGCAAAGTCTTTAGGAGAATATGGTGGGTCCAGTCTCCCAGAAGCAGAGGAGTCTGCATGGCTGCTGCAGAAGTGGCTTTTAGTCGGTGATGCCTTCGGATGGTAGATATTCCAGCCCTTGTGAGTGGTGGAATCCGTGGACATCGTGCTCCCTGACGGCTATCTCCGGCCCTATACGAAGGCAATGGAGGAGCAGAAACAGTCTTCAGCTGGGGTTGCCAGCCCTTTTATACTAATCTCACATAAACGCTTAGAGGTGATGGGTGCAAGGGGTGATAGATAGCCTCAGCCGCAGGGGTTGAGAATTCAGAAGTGCTGAGGTGGCGCTATCATCCCTTATCTCGGTCGCAGGGTGCTAGTAATATCTGTGCTATCCTCCCGTGGTGCGCTCTGGAACTAGCATGACCTTGATTGGAGAGAGTGGTGGCTCACCAGACAGTACAATCATGCACTGGGGGGGGGGGGGGGATGTTGGCGTGACATCTTATTGGAGATTTTGGGTGGTCAGTATAAGCTAGGATCATGTGTTTGTAGACGCTTCTGACATTGCGACTTCGTACTCTACAGACACGTGTCCCGCCTCTTCAGTAGTGTTAGGAGTAAATTTACCTGTCCAAAGGGTTGAGCATTGCGCTCAAGATGGGGCGAATTTGTTTGTAGAGTGCGCATCAAAGATGCAGAAATGCATCAAACTCAAACTATAAAGTAGGCATTTGATAACCCAGATTTGGGAAAGTGAATTTAAATACAAATTCATCAATAAATGTAACACAACTGCTACTTAATAACAAAATTTTTAACGACTAGGTATATAAAATTTTTTAAGATGTCACGAGCACCTACTGAATAGATAAAACATGAATGCATGGCTTAAAATTTACAGCATTACTGGTTTCAAAAGCAATTTTAGATTAAACTATTTAACAAGTAACATTATGTTATTCAACTCCCAATGAAAATACAAAAGACAAATATTGACAACTTCACAAAGAAGTGCATCAAAAAGACGGTAACATTTATTGACAATCATTAATGATAAATACTAACTTAACGGCTGAAAAATAAATGAAAACTGTTTCGACAGGTTTCTTTGCAGAAAAACAACTTCTATAAATGAAAACACAAACTTCACACTTCAAAAGTTTTCATAAAAAATTGTTTCTAGACTACTTATAAATTTTAAAAAATTCCCTGATTTTTCCCTAGCCAATAACATTCCCCGACTTTTCCAGGTGTTCCTTGTTTTCAAAAAGAGTGGCCACCCTGTGTTATTTGAAGACACATTCCATTATCATGAAGACTAACCTTTTTGAATTTAAGATGCACTATCTAAATTTGATTTCAATAAAGCAAGTAGTGCAGCTGCTAACTGAGTAAAATGGTCATTATGAACACACACTTACTTGAGGTAAGCTTTGATGCCCATGCGTGCCCCCTGGAGTGTGGTGTCCAGCGTGAGATGAATGGGGTTGTTACACTCGCGAGCATAGTACTCGTGAATCACTGAAGAGTGGCTGGTGACCTCGTTGCCAGTTGCCCACCATCCCACAATTGTCTCTTGGAAGTTCACTCTTCTGTTCAAGTCAAACAAGTCCATAGCATAGTTGAGTTCTGCTTCCACCTGCACAAACACTGCTTACACCACATCTCCTACATACAGCATCAGTTTTCCCAAAAACACATGTGCTATACAGAAAACTTCTTCCATTTTCCATTTACGTACATAAAAAATCAAAATGTTTACTTAGTACTTCCTTCGATTTAACACTTCACTTTCACCAAAATTGTATTTCAAAATTCTACTCTTTAAAAAGCAAAATATTTCTACATAACATTTACATGTGTAGCTTACCATTAACCCTTAAGTGGCATGGTGGATTTGTCACAAACTGGTACAATATGGGTCAGAATGAGCCTTACTTTATATTCTACAACCCAAGGGTCACAAATAATGTCCAAACTATGTTTTGTTATAGTTTATTATGTACATGAAATTTAACATACAAAAGGGACAGCAAAAGAGAAGTGTTTTACAGTGACCTGACAAACACCATACCAGATGAGGGTTAAACATTAATATTCACAGTTTGAACATAACATAACTGTATGGCTCATTACCTGTGTACTGGCAGACCAAAAATATACTGTAGCAGTCATGGTTGTGGAATTTAACACAACTGAGTTCTTCAAAGTTAAAGTTCAAATGTTTAAATGTTACAATGTATTGGGAATAGCAAATCACATTTAGAAATTGTATTTTAATAACTAAAATAAAAGTAAAATACGTACAAACACTGTAACACTGCACAATAATCAATGCTATGCAATATCTAAAAATTTCCCAAGGACACAGATATACAAAGGCACCATAAAATAATACAAATAATTTAAAAAATGCGTAGAAATTCCCAATATAAGCTTAAAGTTAGTGTAATAGGAGAAAATTCATTGAATGTAACAAGCATAAATATGTAGAATGTGAAAATTAAAATATGTGTTCTTTACGTCTTTCAAATGCAAAGGTATAATGCCCCTGATTTTAATGTGTTGAAGGGTATATACATTCAACTATCTACATAGGTTCTTAGTTGTTTGAAGAGATGTAATGCATACAAATTGTGTTGAGTCATAAGGCACATGAATTACTTTGAAACGTCTGTTACCCTCTAAGGTTATGATCAATGGTCTTTAATGCTGAATGATGTTAACAAGCTAAAATGTGCTCAGTACATGTCTAGCATAAATAGTATTTGAACACTCCGTAGTGCAAATGTAGGAAAGTATATTTCAAACAACAGGTCAGCATTTGTGAAATAAAAATAAAACCAATACTTTGGTAGGCACTAATTTCTTAACATAAAAACCAAACCCTTCAATTGAATAAAAGGAAATGAAATACTGAAATACAAACACTGGAGAAATATGTTACTCATTACAATAAAAAAACAGAAGAAAATGGGTTTTGCAGTTGCAAATTTACTATGGGGACAGGCAGAAATTGCAATAAGGAAATATTCTGGTATCATAATTTAAGATAGAATTTAACGTTGCAAGAGAAAAAATTTTTATGAAGCTGTTCAGTTGTGGTAAATTATGTGATTGTAATAAAAATGTAAATTTGCTGTTGCCTAAATCACCTCTCTCACAACTTTGATAAAATTCATTACAATACATGACATGATGTAGGAATATAAAAATATTCTGACTTTCAAACTATGACAATATACTAGAAAGCTTAGTCTGTAGTGCAAATCTCTAAGTCACGGCCTCTGGCGGTGTCCAAAGTAATGGCAAAAAAAAAAAAAAAATTAACTTCAAACAAAAGTTTAAATTCATCATTTAAAAGTTAGATGAAATTTGCAAATACCACTGACATAATGTGATGGGTGGTTATCATTAGACGCTGGTGAAGCAGGTGACAAAAGCAATAAAATAACTAATTACTAACAGTTCTGGACCTCTTCTTAACTGTGCCCTTCTGCTATTCTGCAGGCAACCCTGTTATTACATTGAGTAGTCATACTACAGAAATTACAGCAGCTATGCCTAAGTATGATGGACTGCTCTGTTTAATGTCCGGAAAGTTAATGTTTAAATCAAGGCTCTCAGCAACTTCCTCAAGCTGGAAATCACAGATAAGACCTTAACTTAAGGCCAAAATTCACCAAAAATATTAACACAAAACTATTGTCCTTCGAATGTAACAATGTCATTAAAAAAACTTGTACACTTAAGCATAGTGTTAAAAGAAAGTAAGATCACAGATCATAGACTAAACATACTTAACACTGAACAATACACAATAAACAACATAAAATAAAACCAGAGAGGGAGTCCTAAAATCATAAAACTATATTAAATAAATTAGGATTCCAATTCTGAGTCCTATTAAAAATGTAAGCAAAGCAAATATTATGTTGTAATAATATAAATGAATATGTAATGAGCTTGTCAAATGTAAAGAATTATTAAAACATACCAGAATCTGTGTATTATGACAAGGGTTTGACCACCTCCCTAACAAAATTTAATATAAATGTATATTATCAGCAGCATCTTAAAACTTGTAAATATGTAACTTATGTAATCGTGTAACTTAGGTTACCAAATGGAAACAAACCAAATTCTGAATTCTGATGGTGGCTGAAATGAAATCTTTAATTCTGCTAGGCAATACAAAGGTGAAAATGTGCTGACACAAATTACAAAAATTTCCTGTTTTACAAACCTACATTATTTATACTTTAAAATAAAATTGTGAAAGACAGTACTCGACTTTCATTTCAGTAATGTTGATTTACATTTTACACTTAGTACTAGTAGTATATAAAGACGTCAGTGCGCCTTCATACATACATGCACACGCAATTAGGCTACCGCCCGGTGGCGAGCTCTCTCAACTCTCCTTCACCCAACCAACTCCTTTTCCACTCCCGTCGTGAATTTACAAACCCCTCTCACAGATATCAATTCCTCCCTCAACACATTTCACTCCCTTACAGACCTCACCTTCACCCAACCAACTCCTTTTCCACTCCCTTCGTGAATTTACAAACCCCTCTCACAGATACCAATTCCTCCCTCAACACATTTCATTCCCTTACAGACCTCACAAGCATGGACTGCCTACCCCGCTCCGTTCTCCTCCACACCCTCTGAAGCTTCTCACTGTTTCCTCTTCCTCTAAACACCCCCTTACTTAGCTTGCAGTGTAGCCCTCCCCATCCTCCCCTCTTCATTCACCACCCTGTACATCCTGACTAGCCGTTCAACTTTCCTCCTGTCCTTCAATGAGCTCCACCTCATTTCTTTCATCTTCACTGATGGCCTATAGTTCCCTTCTTCCTCATCATCCTGCCCCTGCCTTCTCCACCTACCCTTCACCCATCTTACTGCCCTTCTCTGCACCTTTTCCAGTTCTCGCACCTCCACATTCAGGTCCCATACTGCTGCAGCATATTCTAACATTGTGCCATACGCCTTCACCTCACAGCTGACTCACTTCAGCACCCTTCCCAGCATACACCTCGGATAGAGCACAATTATTTGCTTCCTCTAACTCCAATATACACAAGCAGCACACAATGCACATGACTTGATGCATCACTAATGCATCAAGGGCTGGAGATGTGAGAATGAGATGCACAGTCCATGGCTTTTAATCCACCCACGCTTGTGTCAAGCCACCTTAACATGTACGACCATTTCATTTTTGATTCCATCCACTCTGCCGTAAAGACACTACCTTTAAAATAAACATTAAAGTGTCACAAATTTGGCCAGTGCAGTTAAGGTAAGAAAACAACACGTTTACTTAATGTTGAAAAAGATATTCACACACTAAACATGTTCTTTGGCATAAATTGCCTGCGTTTTAGGCTCTTACTATGTTTAGAAATGCTTCATGCTTTGTTTCTTGAAGGGACTTAAAAATATTTTATGCAAAAGACCTTAAAAGTAAAATAATGTAATAAACACCATTTCTTTTTGTGACACAAACCAAGATAACAAATTTTTCATTAAAATACAAACAGTAAATACATTACCTGATCCTCATATTCTTTGTGAGGCACACAGAAGCAATTAGTGACTTCAACAACACCTTTCTCGATTGTGCCTGAAATTTGGGGGAAAAAAAAGTGTTAGTTATCATTATTCACATAAAATTTACCAGTTAATGACATCATCAGGAAGTATCACACATAGTGAAGGAATAATAAGTGCATTGGTGGCAATGGGAAAAAAAAAAAGAGTACAAGTGGTAGGAATCCAAATGTGATGTGAAGGGGGGGGGGGGGGGGAGGGAAAGGAAATATACAAAAGTTAAGTGATTAGTAGTGTGACAATACGTTAAGTTAATAGGTACATGTGCCCTAGGTACATGTGCCCGGCAGTACAGTATATGGAATATTATGTAGGTATTGATAAACTACAAAAGGAAGTGTAAAACAAAGTGAAGTAGAACAAATATGTACCTAGGTATGGTAATCAAGAAGTGAAGAAAGTACTTGGGTATATAGCATAAGTATTTAATATCTGCAAAAATAAGTGGTATGTGTTATGGTAATGGATTCAGCACCATGTAAATAATATGAGAGTGAAATCAGATGGTAGCGGTATATGGATATGTTGGGGAATAATAAACACGTGGTAATTGAAATGTGAATAAGTGTGTAAGTAAATAGAAAAGTATTGTCAAAGGTGTGAAATAGTTTCTATGGTAGAGATTGATGGATAACGAACAGGGAGATAAGTAGAAGTGGGTGTTGATGTGTGAAGCAGGGACATACTTGTAGTATGATAGTTTAGTATTGTTACTTGGACACCTGAGGGGTGTATATAAGTTTGTGAGGGATGGAGGTCTTGAGAAAAATAAAAGAACTAAATTTGATTTGTAATTTATTCACACAGCTATTATTTACAGCATTAAATTACTGTATCCACTAATACCCTTTATATTTCACAGTGACCACAATATTAAATGCCTATTTCAACTCCAATTAACATCCTTCTTTATGTCTGTTTGGTTATTGGGAATTAACATATACTCATCATTAACACGCGTTCAGTCTCTGTTGCCTTAATTTGTAATGCCTTTCACTCACGCATCCAGTCCAATGGTCCAGTCTGCAGCCGTACTCTTCACTGCTCTGATGTTCGCAGTCACAGATTTCCCTCCTGCTGGTCTCTTCTCTCCTCGCTAGTCATCTATCGCTGAAAATCATCCATTCAACAACTACCGGCTCGGAGGCCCATTGCACTATTTATATTCTGCTGGCCTTGACATGGAAAGTTTGCAGCACTCCGAGTCTAGCTGAGAGCAATGAGGTCAGTAATCAAAAGCATTCTTAAAATGTCTTAAAAACACAAGATACCCAAGGTGGGCAGCTGCATAACAGGCACGCTTTGTAAACATTCTTTTGTCAAAAGCTGCTGCATCTCCGGTACAAATTGGAAGTGTGCAGGTCAATAAATCATCCGTGCCTCATACGCTCAGAGCGGCAGTCTGTAACAGTATTAAACGTGGTTGAGTATGGTGTAGTTAATGATGTTGTGTTAGGGTTTTTTGAGTGGTAAAGATGAAAAATGATTGAAATTCACATTGTGGAGGTTATGTCTGTACGGTTATAAAAAAAAATCACTTGGAATCTACACAGTATAATGTACAATTACACAAATGTACAACTGGTTTGGGTTCAATCGTATTTTGTGATTCAATCTGTGGCTTTCTGCATAGGCTGTGGTATGTTCACATGTTTGTACCGTGCTCTATGAATCACCCACACCAGTGCCATTTTAAACAAGGCACTGACTAATTCACATTTGCTGTTATTTACAGTTTTTTTTCTTTGTTTTAAATAGGACATGTTTGTAGTCTTCCATGATTCACCAACTATGGCACAATTTTGAACAAGGCACCAACTGATTTACAGAAATAAATAATTCTTCAACAAAGCTCTTTGCCACTATTTATTTTTATTTTATATAGTTTTCAATAGAATCTGTTTACCATATTCTGTGATTCACACACCCCAGTGCCGTTCTAAACAAGGCACCAAATTATTCAATGAAAAATGTGATTCTTTGAACTTTTCCCTGCTCTTTATATTTTTATTTGTTTTATATAAATTAAAATCAAATTTTTTTACTGGTTTAACTATGATTCACCCAATTATAAGTCATATTAAACAAGGCATCAAGCGATTATCAGAAACATGTAATTTGTTAATCGCGAGGTATGATGTCTATCTAATACTGGGATAGCAACGAATGGTAAAATACAATCTGTAGGCAGATAAAGTACTTCGGTGGAGGTATGAAGTGTATTATGATAGCAGGATAACTGGGACCATCTGCTCAATTGTACTTCTGGATACCAAAGTCCATATAAGTCCATATAAGTCCAAATTGTCCCCACCTGAAACTCCCCTCCATTCCCATGGATGTCCCATTAAGTAGCAGGAGAGAAGAAGTAGGGCAATAGGAAAAAAAAATGTGACCTCAAAATATCATGTTGATGACCATCACTACCATGTGAACAGTTTTCAATCCGGACCATAATAAAACCATGCAGAACACATATCAATTAATGTTGTAAAAAAAAAAAAAAAAAACCCCCCCTGTTATTCTTAACAATTACCCCAGTGGTAAAGTAGACAGTTGGTTTTAATCCCAAGTGCTTTATCCTGTATATCCAGTGTTTTCCTGTTCGGAAATGTTATGTGTTCATGGGTAGCATATAGCGAAAGTGTAGGTACATGTCACTACTCTAGTTGAATGCCATACTTCAAATACAATGACTAGTAATACTGAACTGAGTTATTTAATTTATTTATTTTTTTTTTATTTTCATCTCGTAGATCCTTTTTACAGAATATAAGACATGTCAAATTTACAAAATAATACAATTCGGGACTAAGTAATATACAAAGATTGATAATAGCTCCTTAAAAAAAAGTTGCATCTTCCATATCATCACTATACAATCATTATATCAGATTCTTAGTATTTTCATTATCTTAGTACATGTCTACAGAAAAATACATATTATTAATCATATTTACAGTCATTTGATATATAGCTACAAAATTATATATATTTATACATAAACAATAATATTGGTTTAATTTACTAACAGTATCCATTATCAATTACAAAAACTACATTTGTAGTAAGTGTACATAACAATTTGAACATTTTAAATTGTTATTTATTTCTAGTACAATTCATTTTGCCTCTTTCAGGGTTAAAAGAAATTTAATTCAGTTTACAATACTTGTTTACAATAGTGGCTCTATCCACTGGCCCATGCATGTCCCATCGACCTTGTTTTTCCTCTGGCTCTATCCCGCTCACACATGATTCAACGTGGGCCTTCCCCAACTGGGGCTCAGCAAAATTGTATATATTCCATGTAAAAGGGGCGTATTTAAAAGACTTTTTTCCAATGGGAACACACATTGATATAGTGCTACATACACATTATAATTAAAGTGACAACAACATAATTATTATAATTTCAGAGCGCTATATTCCATAGGCAATTAATTATATGCCTGTAAATGAGAAGCGTGAATTAGGCGACCCGACGTCGAAGGCCTATACACATACAACATTACCAAATTTATATCTACAATTAATACAATAGTACAAAAAAAATTGCCAAAATGGACACTATTGATGTGGTTAGCAAATACCCAAGTTCAAAACTAAGCTAGAAATTTTATATGTAATATTTTTGTCCGTTAATACTAAAATTGGATGGTAGGAACAGGTACAAAATGATATTGTACAAGTGTCTAGCAAGCGAGTAATATTGTAGCATGAATGTGGGGTGGAACGATCACAATACATGCACATAACCAGTCTGCATGTCTCAAAATTGAGCTAATTTTCTGCAAACACAAGTACCATAAATTATATGGAAAGGATTGATTATGTAAACAAGTGTTTTGATATGTTGGCAAAAGCTACTTTAACCAATTTTTAATGCAACTAAAGTCAAACCGGCAAAAGTATTTTTTTTCATATAAAAGAGTGTCTGTCTTTTGAAAATTAGGGGGTATATCAGATCCCAATACCAAAGATTTGTTTATAAGTGTGACTTAGTTAATGCTGTCAGGATGTAGAACGTATAGTAGAATAGGATGGTAATAGATGCAACAAGTATTAAAATGCAAGAACTGAGGAATTTAGTTTTAAGTTACAAGACTGTTACAGGCCTTCCAGCAAATATGGTAGGTTTAGTCTAACAACAACAATTTGCCCGGTCCGTTGTGACAGATGTAGGAGTGAATTATTGCCTGTATTATTGAAATTAATAAAGTTTGAAATGTTTTTTGAAATAAGTATCTGATAATATGAGTGTTTATATGGTGTTATTCAGAAGAAAAATGTTTAATACTGAGCTAAAATAGAAATGTGTGGTGCGTCATGGTGTTTTCGAATTAAAATTATATACGTACCATTGTGCAAAAGATGTGTTCCACGTCGGATAAAGAAAATGAGTGTGGCATTACATGTTGGCAGAAAATGAACATGTTTGGTAAAGGTAAGTTTGATATATTTAAGTACAAAAGGGTGTACCAGGTGTGATAAAGTGTTTTTTTGGTAGGTAAGGTCAGGATTCTGTAGCAGGTACCTAGTCTTTAGCATTTGTAATTATTGGATTTGTTTGATGTTTAGGCGGTATGCGATACAGTGAACCATGTAATACCACAGAAATTGTATTAAACTAAACGGGAAATGTGATTGTGTGTGGAAATAATACTTTTCAAGTGATATATGCACCCATTACAGTGATCTACCTACACACGACCTGTGATATACAAGCTGTGGCAGAACTACACAAAAAAGTGATTTGTTAGGAAATAATTGACTATGTTTGTTTGAAATATGAATCCATTACAGTGATTCGCCTACACACGGGCCATGATAAACAAGGTGTGGATGAAGTACTGAAAAATGTGAATAGTCGTTTGTAAATATACTAAGTTTTGGCAGCAAATTAATACATTACGGACTATATTTGTTTGAAATATGCACCCACGACAGTGAATCACCCACACACGACCCACAAAAAAAAAGGTGAGTATGAATTACCAAAAAATGAGATTCGTCGTTAAAAAAATCATACATTCCTTTAGGCGGTAAGATAGTAATATATTGACTATGATACAAATGTGGTATCGAGTAGTTTAATAGAGTGGATGATGGGGTCTACTGTAATTCGTGTTACCATAGTCTATAAATAATGAAATGTGTCCCCGCCTGAATTCTCATAATTGGGCAATAGAAAAAATGTATGTCATCGTCGACATAACATGTATGTAAACGTGGTATCGGGTTCTTAAATAATCCCGAAAATTATGATATAAACGAAAACGTTCATCACTGTTGACCATGCGACTTTGACAGTTGCATTGTTTGGGTTGTCAAAGTCTGCTATATGCTAAGAAGACGAAGTACTGGTCTACCTAATCTTTAGTCTATTGAGCCAGGAAGAGGTATTGCCTCCTCATCCTTTCCAATACCTGTTACTGACAACATGTATCGAAAATAATTGCCATCTCTACCTCACAGCTGACTGCCAGCTGTTGACTGTCAATTAACACAATCTCGTGAGAGCCTCGCCAACTTCTGTAACTGCCAATAATACAGTTTGGGACTTTCCCAAAGTAATAACGAAGTATTAAGTATAGTAACAAATTTAATAAACTGTATTTAATAATAGTAGTTTGAGCACACAACCTCCCGTAACCAAGCGTCAATCTCAAAATGCCACGAGACAATCTACAAATATTTCTTAATACATGTATTCATCATGATAACTTCAAACGTCTTTACCTAGAAGTGTTCCAATAACACGATGAGCATCGGCATTTCTACGTTCGTATGCATCAACAATTTGAAATAATACAACAGGATGAACCTTAACAACGACGTTCAGCGCCATTTTTATTAAGAGAGTTAACAAACCAATTGACTGTAGAAAAATAGCTATTTTTTAAAATCAGAGCTACCACACTTAAAATATAAAATAAGGAGGAGGGGAATGCAAGTTTTTGTAATTATATAAATAATGATAAAAATTAAATATTTAGTTTATGTTAATTCGTACACAGACAGTATTCAACTCATCGGTTACACTTAAATGTTCATTAAATTAATGTAAATCTGGCAACACCGTATAGAGTAAACTAGTTCCTTGTCCAATAATGGTTCTTGTTCCGTCCGCCATGTCCTTTAAGGTTGATTTCTATTTTATCTGCAATGCAGGCTTCGGTTATGAAACGTGGAGGGCGTTGAAATTAGATAAAACTTAATATTTTACTCCTATAAGGTGGGTATAAATATGAAATATTATATGTCCAGTAGATTTTAGAGGTGTTCCCAACTTCAATGTTTTGGTTGCGGTATCAAAACAATGCCGATTGTTAGTACATTTGTTATATTTACGAGGAAATATTAGCATGCCAATTAACCTATTATTCTGGTATTTACTCAGTATCTAAATTTAGTTCTTATACTTTTATGAACAGTGCTGGTTGGTGTCTTTTGGCGCCATAGACGCAATGTTAACCAATGCACACAATTGACTAAATATGTAGATATACCGCATACTTATTTCTAACCATTAATAACAAAAAATTTTTGTGGTTTGTTTTGTTTTATTGAAGCAGTAAAAATAAAGGCTCTTAAATTGTTCAGGCCCGTGCATGGAGCTGGAATACTCAACTGTATCTTCTGATGTCTCAACAACAGATTCTGAGTCGTCCCAGGAGTCTACTCAGTTGGAGGATATCAGTGTAGAAGGCTTGCAAATACAGTTACCCCAGGATCTTTGTGAAAACATACAAGTTTTCAAGCAATTTTTTTCTCATAGTAGCTGGCAAGAAAGTTTTACAGAAGAACAGAAGCAACATCTTAAGGTGAATTGTTACTACATGCACCACATTCCTGTAGGCCTGTTATTCTGAGACACGTATGATTTTGTATGCAGGTCTTAACCATCTAACAGCTTTTGGGAAAATGTGCTGTTTCACATTCATTTAGAAACTGAAACTCACTAATTTGTCTTTCATACCTTGTCCAACAGAAGTTGTACATTGTAAGTTCATACAGGACTCACTAGTTATTACTAATATTAAACAGTTTATAGATATGAAACACTTATCAAGGCATACAAATACAATTTGTGATTTCTATGCTTACACAATAAGTTAGTAACAGGACATGACATTTTTAGTGCGTTATATCTTCCGGCATTTAGTGGTAAGTTTGAAGTTACTTTTAAATTTTAATTTATTCCATCCTTAACAGCAGTATAGAGAATTGAGGTGAATACGTACCACATGTCATGTTGCAATTAATCGTGATGTCTTGAGTGGTTGCACCATTTCACCAGCCTTCAACATCCTACTTGGGATGCATGTGGATATGGTTGTAGGGTGGTTGAATTTAAGCACACTTGAGATATAACTACCATACACTTTAGTTGGACTATAACATATTTTGATATACCTATGTAAGTGAAGTACATTCGCCCCAAAAGTTATTTACACTCACATTTTGGAGGCTGGTTATGAAGAAACTGTACCTATTTCAGTAAACATCACCTGTAATGGCTTACGTACATTACATAAAAGATATATCTGTACACATTACTTGTACTGAACAAATTCATTATAGTAAATTTCTCTTTTCTGTGCGATAAAAAGTTATTTGCACACACAATAAAACAGCACCCTTTGCTAGAATGCACATTTTAATAGCATGAATACCATTATAATTTATAATGACTTGTTGATAGAGTGGCATACTCGTGATCAAATTTGATGTCTTTTGGGGTGATTTTAGACCATTCCTCCAGGAGTACTTTCTCAAATGGTCTTTTTCTTGATTAACTATGTTTTCCTATTGAGACTGTGGCATATGCAATGTAGAGTTACAAATGTAGGCCAAATAAATATGTAACATGCCTAGTGGTGTTACTTGCCTATGTTCACATGTGAGGAAGCCAATTAAAGTATATACGTAACATCTAACACTACTACACTACACATTTTTTTATGAGTTGATGTATGCAAAGATGTCCAACTATGTGTGTAAAGAATGAAAACGTATGTATGCCTTGACTATGGGGAAATAGAATTTCTGTTCGAAATTGCTAAGAGAGAATCAATTAAGCATTTATGAATCAATGTGGAGAAACACCTTAAAATCACACATGGCAGTTTAAATTAGGACAAATTAAAAATAGTCGCTAGATTAGTTTCAATTGTGTTAAATGTATTCTACGAAATCTTGGATTTTTAAATAACATTATAGTCACCATTGTGAAACAAATTACCAACTAAAATGCCACAGAGAAATTAAGCATTTGAACACTAGAATTACAAAAATTATCCTAATGTTAATTATTAAAATTCAACCAACACTATGCTTATTGAAATCTGATCATTGATACACCAGCCAGAACGACTACCACTGCACATCTGCCAAACCACCAATATTAATGGTGTTTTAAATAAAAAAGGAATAAGCTCTCAGTAGCTGATTGTGCAGACGAGAACTTAGCTGATGTCGAAACTGTAGACTAGCGCCACATTTCCTCGGCGTTCGGTCCGGTGTTTGATAGCTGCCTGATATGTCTCCGAAAATCAGGAACCCCGGTGTCGAACCCAACTCAGCATGTAGTAGGCATCCCGATGTTTCGCTCAGCTGGACCCATGGTTTCAAACTCCGGACTGGCACTCCAGGCGTCTATGATGCAGGCAGTTGATCCTCCAATCTCCGGAACAGCGTAGACTTCCTTCGTTTTGGTTGGAAACGTCCTCTGGTCCTTAGAAAGTCGTATCTGGAAACTGTAATTCAACTTCCGCTATTCTGTCGTCGGACTTATGTGAATCTTGTAGACGGGATCAGCCTCTTTGGCTCATAACTTCTCTTGAAATGAATATGTCTTCTAGGCTTTAATTCATCAAATATTATTATTTGTATATTTAGAATGCTTTAGGAATGTTCTAGTTTACTGCAATGTTCGTAACAGAAACAGAAGGTTGTTGTTTCTGACTGGTTTAGTGTGTTTAACATAAAACATTATAACTAACTATTTAACTGACAAAACACTTTCAATTTCATAGACAAAATTTACATTTAAACTAACAATTTCATACAGTATTAATCAATATAACTGTAAAAAAAATCTTGCATTCTAAACGTATGCAAAACAGTTCGCACATTTAACACTTACGAAAAATACATAAAATTATGGACATTCATAGCGTTATCATGCCATTAGTAAAATTAAGATGTTACAAGTCATTATGCGCCCAGAGATGCTCAGTTGGTTTAACATCAGGACTTTGTGGTGGGGTACAAGCCATTTGTGGATCTTTGTATGGTAATCACTCTTAGAGTTTCTTGGGTGGTATGCTTTGCTCAGATGCCAGAATTGAAGCTAATTTTCAGTTGCACTAGTCTCGTATTTGTTAATATTTGCCTGTACCTTAATGTAGCCGACAGAAAATTTGTCCCCAACATTGGAATATGGAGAAACTTGTAAACGGAGAAACACTGCTCAACTACAGCAAAACACTGCATGAGGCTAGTGAATGATCTGTAAATAAACCTCCTGTAGGTGGGCCTACTGTGTTAGAAGGTGTGTGTGATACATCATAACTAATATGCAAAGAAACAGTTCTCTGTGCTAATACTTTTTGTTGTTCATAAGAGACTTTTGTTTGTTATAATATATGTACCTATTTATTTGTTATAGACAGGCAATCTGTTTACATATATATTTCATAATACGCACATCATCCATCACAGGTGCGTACTGAAATGATAGATTTGTCCATAGCCAGCATAAAAATTGTGTGTTTGCCAATACTTTTTGGGGTGACTTAGGTTTTTTGTAAATGTTAGTGATGTGGACTAAAAAAAAGTTTGGCAAAAAGCTGGTGCAAAGCACCTTATATTCCCTCTCCCCCTCACCCCTCTTTCTTTCACCCTCACACCTCTCCCTCTACCTCTCTCCCTCCCCTACCTCTACTTCTCCCTCTACTTCTCTCACTCCCCTACCTCTACTTCTCTCACTCCCCTACCTCTACTTCTCTCACTCCCCTACCTCTACTTCTCTCCCTCCCCTACCTCTCCCCCCTCATCTACCTCTCCCCCTCTACCTCTGCCCCTCCTCTACCTCTCCCCCTCTACCTCTGCCCCTCCTCTACCTCTCCCCCTCTACCTCTGCCCATCCTCTACCTCTCCCCCTCCTTTACCTCTCCCCCTCCTCTGCCTCCTCTCTCTTTCTCTCTCTCCCTCTCTTTCTTCTCTCTCCCTCCCTCCCTCCCTCCCCCTCCCCTCTCTCTCTCTCTCTCCCCCTCTCTCTCTGATGATTCAAAGTACATCCTTTTATAAAGTTTAACTAAGTGTGATAAGAGGAGGCTTTCCACAGCCTTTCGGTAATTATAGTCAGGGCTAGGGCTGGCTGCTATTGGTCATCTCATGCAGTGTGAGGTGGGAGAGACGTCAGCTTGCCCTGGCCAGTCTAGAAACACCAATTGTATTCAGCTGATATAACTTCATTCGCATCAGTCGCTGAAGGGGGGCAACAATTAGTAAATTCTGATGCATGCTGCTTCCACAACTAATCTAATACGATTATGACACATCGCCAAGAGTATCTACTTCCAACGCTACAGGTGTGAGGGACACATTGCATACCATACAGGCAGCAGACACTTCAGCGAATTCTCTTCACCTGAAGGATATGCAACCTGGCAGACACACCCCCCCCCCCCTTCTCCGCGTGGAGAGCCTAAAAGCTGCCCAGACCTCGACCGAGGCACAAAGCAGAAACGCTGACCACAGAGTTTTCTCACGCCAACCAGGGCAGGACGTCATGCCCTCCCTGCAGCAGCCTACAAGCTTCCACTATATGTCCGGACACTGCCGGGCTCAGGATTCATTCTTGTTCATCTCTCGCGACATCCCACAGCACTGTACCACTGCTGGGACCTCCAGAGAACTTCGAAACTTTGAGTCCCCGACACCTGGCCAGCGTAGTAACCTTCAGCACTCAATTGCCTGGTAGGGGGTAGCTCGCATCACATGTTTATTGAACCAGCAATAAACATACTTTTGTTTCCTACCTTACAGCTTTTATATCTTGGAGGATCTGTCTGTTTGCCTGTAAGACACATGTTGCGTACACCATTGACAATAACAGAGTAATTGATATTACCGAATTAACTTTAATAACGGGTGCCCTTGAGGGGTTCCGTCATATTTTCTACACACCCATTAGACGGCTATCTGTTTCTTTCCAACTGCCACAGCACTGTACCAGTGCCGGTGTAGAGGAACAGAGAAGCTACAACCACTAGTAACACCTTCACCCAGGGAGAAGCGATAGTCTCATGAGTTATTGTCTTATCCCACAGCATTGTTTAGTGCTGGGATATCTTGTAGCTTGAGACCTGTCACCCATTCCTGTGTGGATGCACATCCAGTGGTGGTATTGGTGACCCAAACAGCTCCCCGTCTCTGATCAGCCTACATAGCGTGGGTGATCAGTGGAGATTTAACAGAGCCTGGTCAGCAAGCCCAAACTGGACTGACACTGTAAACTGTGTTCAGTTTGTTCGCGTCAGGGTGTACCTAGCATACTGTGAGCAGAGACTCTATGCCTCGTGACCGTAGGGACAGCCGTAAACTTAGGGAACGAAATGCAGCGTTCCTTGCCGCTACATAGTTGAGTGCACTTCCTCAACCTACACCGGAGCGACAGGCAGAACGGGACCCCCCACCACCGAACTCACGCACGAGTCAGTATCGACTGCTCCGGTAACTATCTTATTCGTATCACCATGTCTACGAATTCATCCCTCGTGCCATCCCGTGGTCAAAGGGTTGTTAATGAGCACTGCTACAGGATTCTGCTGATATAACATCCACTTCTGGACCAACGAAGCTCACCTGTGGAATCGCCAGTCCGGCGTGGGCCAAGCTCCCTACGTCTGGGTAAAACGTACCATGACCACGGCTCCCAAGAAGCAGTAGTAAATATACACCAACCAACACCCCTTGTTTGTCGTCGTCTATTTAATCTAAACCAGCCCAGCTTTTGGTCAAGCAGACAAAATCGTCGACCATCGAGCCTAGTAGCCTATCCGGATGCGCGTCAAGAGATTTTCTGGTGCCTAACATGGGGCGTCAGATGAATAGCTGTTTGCAGTAAAGTGCAAGAACTATACCAAACATACCCCAAGAACTTAGGGTCAAAACAAGCAGGTAAGCGGAGTTTGGGAAGTTCTCAAAATACCCCGTCGGGCGCCGAGGTCAATGCCACCACCGGCGAAAACTTGGACAACGAACCTGACGTACAGTGTAACCATGCCTACTGTCCAGGCCATGGCACACTACGGATATAATGCACCTACTGCACTAAACTATTTCATTATGCCTGCATAGGCTGGCCTGAGGAGACCCGGAATACAGACGGATTAGAGTACCGCTGTACTGCTTGCCATCAACAACCAAGGAGTTTCTTCAATGAAATTACGTGTCCCGGTCGAGGCATAAACTGCATCAGATGCATGACGTGTAGTGAAACCTATCACTACCTATTCATAGGGTGGCCCGATGAACGCGTCTCTATGCCCAGGATGGCATACCAGTGCAAGAGATGCCGAAGAAAGCACATCTTATCAGTCCCGCAGATCCATGCCTACCCGGATATATATCCAACCTGGAACGGCACCGGGCCATCCAGCAACAGTTAGAGATGACGACATTCAAATAACCAACTTTGCAGGTCGCTCACACACGAAGACCCTGTAGTATTCAAGCAGGAATGCGAAAAAGAATCAAAGAAATGGGCCTGCCACCGAAACAATGGGTTGACCAGGCCCAACTGCATTTGAAGGGCCTCGTTCTCACATGGTGGGAAAGATACTGAGAATTTTTAACGGGCTGGAAGAAGTTCCTTAACCGGATACCGGTGGAATTCACGGACGAGTTGGTGTTGGCTAGGGTAACGACACAGTTTTATAGCCAGTCCCATGTACTCTACGAAGAAGCGGAAATCTTCTTACGAAAAGAGGAACAAATGTTTTGACGTGTGTTCTCCAGAATCGACTAAGCTACCGCTGTTCGTATGTTACTGCCAAATCTCAGGAATGTACTAGTAAGACCCACTACCTGGTATGAATTAGTTGATCAAGCCAGAGAACCTGAGCAAAACTTTGCAGCTCAGGCCAGTCTCAAAAAACCAATATCCACCAAGGCCCCTGAGGTACGAGCACCACCAGTTGTGCCCCTTAATTGTGTACTAACCTCAACCGTTCGCATGGCATTCGTACCCAATTGCTGGTTTTGTCCGGTGAACCACTGGAAAATGGACTCCCCTCAGAAACCAGGAGGAGTTGACAAAATGCCGTCAAATATCCCAACACGACCAGCTGGAGATCAACTTCCGGAACCAAGCTGGGAAAGGCAGATGCCAGGGTACAAAGCGGCCCACCACCCTTGGCTTACAAAGGTCCATCCTCCAGGGATTAAGCACCGATTCCCGTAGCCTGAAATTTGTTAATGCCAAACCAGCTTGCCGAACTAAGACCGCAAACCAAAATAGTAAGAATGGTGCAACCCGACTCTACCCTGAATGTAACCGGGCGAATTACCCTGAATATAAAAATTCAAAGTATTGCTACACCAACAGAATTTATTGTATCACAAAGCATTTCGAATCAGTAATACTAAGGTGCCCATGGCTAGTCCGCCATCAATTCATTCTAGATCATGGACAACGTGGAGCCTATCTGAGAGAAATCCACTGTATTACTATAGACTGGGATCAAAACCCAGACGACATCCCGCCCATGCCCATCAACCCAATGAGCATTAACCACGAACTCGAAGAACCAGAGTTCTACCAATTAAAAGCCGTACTAGATGAACAGGCTTGCATCTTCGGACAAGGACTGCCACGACAAACACGTTCCATACAATATGAAATATGGCCTACAAATGACGTACCAGTGGTCCTTGTACCTAAGGACGGGAAATTGTGATTTTGCATAAATTACAAATCGCTAAATGAAGTCACCCACCTGATCGCTCCCCCAGTTATAGACTTGTCTCATACACTATGAGATATTGGCAAAGCTAAAATATTCAGTACTCTTGACATGGAGTCTGGATACTGGCAGATTGCAGTCCATTCGGACAGTCGAAAATATACAGTCTTTATGACACCCGAGGGTGAAACCCTACAATTTCAGGTCATGCCTTTTGGCTTGAAAAACGCCCCTGCAACATTCAAATAATTAATGTCTGCGGAAGTACTGACAGGTGACATCGGCAAGTTTTGTTTCGCCTATCTCGACGATGTAATAATATATTCTCATAGTTGGGAGGAACATCTATGCCATCTGCAACAAGTATTGGAAAGACTCGAATTACACGGAATGACGTGTAAATTATCAAAAAGTTTCAGCAAGTCATCGATAGATTATCTGGGATGCATCAAATCACCAGAGGGAAACTTCCCGCTACACAGTTCAATGTGAGCAATTGAAGAAGCGGAAGAACCTACAAATAAGCCACAGCTACGACGGTACCTGGGTCTCTGTAGTTGGCTACGATATTTCGTTCCAAAAATTGCGGAATATATGGCACTGCTACATCCACTTCTCGAGGAAGACGCCTGTTGGTGATGGAGCCCAGAACAATGACGAACGTTTTCCGGCTGAACAGTTTCAAGAATATCCACCAACTCCATCGGCCGCAAGGAGACAAACCCTTAATACTGCAAATGGACGCGTGTCAAAACCCGCTTAAATGAAACCGAGCAGCGCTATCACATCAATGAGCAGGTGTGTCTGGCCATTATCTGGGCCATGAAGAAATACAGGTATTATCTGGAAGGGCAACACTTCATTCTACAAACCGACTCTAAATTCCTCCAATGGCTACACGAGTCCTGGAATTCGAAGGCCAAGCTTGGCCGGTGGGACATGTTCCGTACTGAGTTCAACTTCGAGATCCAACATTGCCCAGGTGAGATGAACGACCTGCCAGATGCCTTGTCTCTTTCCCCGACATTGGAGGAGAAAGCAGAGGAGGAGAAAATGTCTCCCCCTCCTCAGGTCGAAAGAAGTCCGGAAGAACAAATCTGACGCCTACTATGGGAACAGCCCCAAAGGTATGCACTACAGAATGACGTCGTGTGGACGAGTAATGGGCAGCCCAATACGCAGTGGAAGATCTGGGTTCCACTGCCCTCAGGAGTTGATATATGCCGACACCATCACGACTAATCTGTAAGCTGGTCCTCCGGGTACTAGGGAAACCCTACTGGATATTAAAACCTGTTACAATTGGGACTGGATAAGTCGCGATGTCTGGCAGTACGTCAGCAACTGTGTCACATGTTGCCGCTGCAAAGTATACCCGGTTCTCTCTCCCGCCGCAAAACCACGGAGAACCAAGACAGCCTGGACCCACATTGCCGCCGATCTGATGGGCCCGTTTCGACATAGCACGAAAGGAAACCGCTACTTACTCGTAGTAACAGATCAATTTTCAAGATGGGTAGAGGCATTTCCTCTACTACCCAGCCAAGAAACCACCCCAGTCATGTGGGAAATGTAGACAGAGATTTTTGCACAATGGGGTTATCCGAAAACCATACTGACAGGCAACAGTACCCAGTTTACGAGCAGTCAATGGCAAACTGCCTGTCAAGAGTGGAGGGGTAGAAACCTTCCGTCCGCAAGTCAACCCCACTGAACAGAGGAACCAGGAGATCAAGAATTGCCTTCATATCATTGTGGGTAATTATCACAAGCATTGGGATAAGCACATCCCCACCATACTGTTTGCCCTTCGATGCTGTACAAATGAGGCTGTCGACATCAGTCCTAGCATCCTACTCCTGGGACAAACATTGCACAGACCAGGCGACTGGCAGTGGGAAAGCAATCTCACTGATATGCCTCAACCCAAGAACATTCGGCATGCAACCCTGGCCCGTTCCATGCACGCCCAGAAAGGGGTAAGAGAATTCAGCGCTGGCCTTGCTGACAAATGGGATGCATCATACCGCATCGTAGGCAAGCGAGACATGTCTACTGGGCCGAGGATATACGCGGATGGATTCGAAAGGCCACCAAAGGCCTGATACGAACATACCATGGGGACGATAAACCGAAGGAGACGCTCCTGCCTAATCAGGGGGTGAAGACAAACCCCCGCCCAAAAGGGTAGTACCCGATACAGAGTCAGGACCTTCAACAAGATCCGAACCAAGGCCGATCATGATTGACAAGGTGCGTTCTCAATCAGATTAATGCCCTCGACGCCACACAGCTACGCCGAGAAGATCGCAGCCAAAACAAAATCTAGCTGCTCTGAATTATCCTGGCGGAGTCCACGTGACAGAGAACCCCATCAAATACCCCACCGATCAAGCTGCATTAGTAACAGTTGGAAACACCTTCGGAGAGAGGGGTAGGAATCCCCCAGGTGCCTAACTTTCTGCGTAGTACAACTGTGAAGCCAGAAGCAGAGGCCATTCCAACTTCGAGACGAAGTTGACCTCTGACTCCTCAGATGAAGTACAGGATGCCACTAGACTACCTTAACCCAGGATGCCGAGCTCCAATGGGAGTGCTCCATCCCAAATCTCTGCCACGCATGAAGAACTGCCCATCGGGATGTCGAACTCGGACAAGAGTGCTCTGCCTCAACCACCTGCCATGCAGTAAGACCCGTCCATCAGGACATCGATCTTGCACAAGAGTGCTCCGCCCTAACCACCTGCCACGCAGGAAGACCCACCCATCGGGACTTCGAGCTACCATGCCAGAAGTGCTCCGCCTCAAGACCCTGCCATGCAGGATGACCCGCCAGCCTGGACGTCGAGCTCGGACAAGAGTGCTTCATTCCAGCTACAACCTGCCGCGCAGGACAACTTGCCTGCCAGGACATTGAGCTGCAACAGATGTGCTCCGTCCCCAGGTCCTGCGACACAGGAATACCCGCAGACCCGGACGTCGAGCTGCCACATCGAAAGTGCTCCGCCCCGCCATCTTGCTACGCGAGAGGCTGCTTTCATCAAGAACGTTTATGCCACCCACTACTTTTCAACAGGCACATCACCTGCAGTGGAGGTCGAGGTGAATCTGTCTCGCCCCAGGTCCTGGCCACCGAGACCGTCGATACTGCCCACGACCTGGTACCACGACCAGCTGTGCTGTCCACAGTTGGGATTGAGATCTTTCTCCCCCGCACTGCCCTGTCAAAGGAAGATCCTGCCCTATGGGTAGGAACCCCTGCAGTCAGGATGGGTGGCCTGTCACTCCCCCCGCACTGCCTCAATGTCCCTTGCACGAATGCCCTCCCAAATTGTTGCTGCAGACACCTTGATGCTCCCATGTACTTCCAAGGCTGCCCACACGCCTGGCAGGTACCGGGAATCACCATGGATAACCCACAACCAGGTACATGTGGCCATACCCTCTACACGTTACCCTTTGTCTGAAGGGGAGGCCCGATAAAGGTGATGCCGAAGATTGCCAGTAAGTGCGCAGATATCAAAGACAGTGCAGTAACCACTGTTTTTTAGCCGCAAGACAAAGACTGTGACGTAAGCAGAACAATCACATTTAGGCTAAATTAAATTCAAGAGCATCCAGTACTATTTCAAGTATAAAGAACCAACGAAGTAAATGCACACGTAATTAGTCGTTCAACTATGTGCAAATTAACTTTTATTACAGCCGTAAAAAGCTGTACGTCAGTAACTTTTTATAGACATTTTACATCTCACGATTCAAGTGTTTCAGTGGCAGACAGCCCACTTAAGTAGGTAGCATTACAAATGGATGCTCACCACAGTGCCAATAATTAAGTTGAAGACAAAGACTTTGACATTACAATGATATTTTAGCATTTTATATTTTTATTAATATTCATCACTTAAATCTGACTTGATGTGTACCTAAACCTATAAATGTCACCATACATTTTGAAAGTGTGTGTGAAGACTGCTTACATTAGAATGCAGTTGTGTAAAAGTGTGTTTTCATCACTTACGAACGTGAATATTCCTTAGGAACTTACCTTGAACATTCCAACAAAGATACACAGTGTACATACTAGCTGTTAGACCTACGATATAAGATGGACTCCCGCAAGGGATAGTTAGGTTAGATGTATATACTTTTCAGCATTAAATCTGATTTTTATGTGTAGGCACACAATTAAATATTTTGATACATTTTGAAAGTGTATATATGATTGCCTACAAGAAAGAATGCAGTTTTGAAAGAGGGTAGTTTTATATTATGCCTTGTTTGATTATATTTTTGTGAGTGCTTTTGTTTGCAATATCTTGTGCACCTCAGTATAAACCCAAAGACTTTGAGTATCCAAGCTCTCCAAACCTGGTGCAAGGTATTTTTAACTTCCACTTTTGATAGTTTATGTATAATCTATTATTGGCAAAAGATATCTTCGGCCAATGAGAAATTCCACTTGTCTGCGCCACGGGTACTGTGCAGGTAGCAAAATGTTGCCCATATCTCTGTCTCACTCCCGTATTTCAGCTCTCGCTTTGTAACGTGAGGATTTCCCAAAGTGCGATAAAGATCTCCAACACATGAATGTCCCCAAACAACTACCTGGAAACCCCCGCTTTGCCAAATGTAAACTGCTAGCGGATAAACCAGTTCTAGGAAGGCAGATCATTCATGCCCTTTCACTGCTGCTTGTTGACAGCATGAAAGTTTTGTAATAGGTTCACCAAATGTTTCGTTCTGATAATTTTAGACGAGCGAGTCACATGGCAGTAGTTGCAAAGTTTCGGAATTTGAGTACAGAATTTCATAGTGTTTATTGATGTTTGAGAAAGTATTTTTTACATAGTAAAGTACTCGTCAGTGAAACACAAGAAAAAAAAAATTAAAGTATATTTATCAATACATGAGATAACAATACACGTTCTGAAAATTGCAAGATTCAGTTTTATGTACATAATCAAGTAGATAAAGAAACAATAATGATTCATAAAATTACAAATGTCATTACCTTACACAAAGACAAAAATGCATATGTACAATATTTTGTATTAAGTTACTTGTGTGGAGCTAATGTGAAAATATACATATACAGAGGTAACTGTTCACAAACACTGTTTAATTGAGGGATGGAGTTGAGAGGTTTGGGTGGCTAACATCTAAGATCTTGAGAATTCATGAGGAATGAAATGAGGTTGATTTGGAGCAGCATCCAGAATGTAAGGGTGGGGGAAATGTGAGATCCTCGAGAAATCTGTTGACTAACAGCACTGTCCAGGCACGATTCCCGCACGCGAAAATTCCGGAAATGACCTTGCAGGGGCATGGAATCTAGATCGCCTTTGTGGAAGGCGAGCGCTCTAGCAGCTCGATCACCACTGTATATTGGTTATGCATGAAAGTACTTTAAACATGTAACAAGTAGAGTTCAATTTTTTTATTGGACAGTTTCTATCATTACTTCATGAGTGAGAGTTGTCAATCATAATACCAAGTAAGTAGGTGTTCATAACTGATAATTTTTGTGTTATTAAAAAAAATACATCTCCTAAATATTTAGTAGCATTAGCTGATTTTGCGCAGATTATGCTGAAAATGTATTTCCAACATTTGGTGAATTATTTGTTTACATTAGCTAACACCCAAAATACTCACATTTGATAGTTGTTAGTTTCTGAATGTTTACCCTACTTGCAGTTTTGCAATTGCGTGATTCATTAAGTATGTTTGGGATGATTTGACGGCAGCAAAAAATCACTCCTGCAACTGTCACAGTAAGATAATTCAGTGTGTATAATATTTTGCTTATAAACACAACCTCTACTGGGTCGCTTGAAATTTGGTTGCATATTTTTCCAAAGAATAGAATCTTAACATTCCATAACAAATGTTTTTTTAAGTCTCGTAAAAGAGTTTCCCGTAAAATATTGGAACAGCAAAACAAACGTAATTCGACTAGTCTAAAAGCAATGCAATACCAATAAAAGTTATGTAATTTAATAAAGTTTACAAATTTAATGTAAATTGTTTTTTCCTCTAACTCTCCTTGTAGCTGCATGACACGGGGAAAATTTAGCTACCAATTTAGTTTCACATACAAATGATGGCTGGACAAATAAGCACGGAACTATTTCCACTCCAGGCCAAAATAATTACAGTAAATCATGGGGAGAAATCGCTCCTGTACTGATACTTATATAGTAAGAAAGGCTTACAATGACTTGTACAGGAGAGTAACACAATATCACAACTACAATGCACTAAACTGGGCAGCAATTTCTCCAAATTCCTTGTAGCTGTTAATTGATATTAGTAGACCTATTAATGTAGACTCATACCTGCCTTACATGCTAAATGAAGCTGGTGTGTAAGGTAAATTACAATCTATATTGTGGTAATGGTTTGTAATACTAAGACCAGTCTGTACAAAATAAAGCAATTTACTGAAAAACAGTACTGAATACTTTTAATGAATACAAGTGAAATAACGAAATCTTCTTTGCAGTAAAATGGGGTTAAAACCTCTTTAATAAGTAATCTTTGCTGCTTTTGAATAATGCAATTACATGTTAAGCAATAAATCGTCTAACAATCATTTATTACACAAAGCTGCCAATTTTATAGGCCATATCAGAATTTAGGTACTAAAAATAACAATTTTTCTCCGGATAAACACATTAAAATTCTTATAATTAAGTAATCCTAGCAGTAAAAAAAATGGTCACAATGCTAACACTACAGACGGGTGTATAGGGGCATAACCAGTATTCTTTCGGAAATAATTTCAAAGAAGAAAACTATCAATATACTCCATTATAATAGTTTCCCCTGGCTAATAACTACGATAATGATAATTTGGAACAGCTGTGTACTCTGCACTATGTTGAGCTTCAACAAAACTGTTTATTATACTCCATAAATTTATAGAAATTTGTAGCAACAATACTACTTACTATACCGGTTATGTTAGGAGTATTTATTAATTTCATTTTATTTAGTCTTTCTTTGGCGAAGCTAGGCTAAAATGCCTTCTCCCACACTTAACAAAATTGAACACAATGGCGCACGTACATAAATGTTATTTTGAGAAACTGTACTCTGTTAGGTATTTTGTATGAAAACTGTAGACATGATTGGTCGGAACTGACAAGCGACTTACAGGAAAGTTTGAGTAACACGATAAACTTAATGTTTTTAGCTTTAAGAGGGGGAAATGTGAAAATATAGGAGTGACGAATGTAGTAGTGGGGAAATGAGAGTATCTCGAGTAAACACTCGGGCCAACTACATGGCCCGTCATGTTTTTCTCTTGCGAAAATTCAATAGTGACCCCGCCAGGGATCAAACCAATATAGTATTTGTGGCAGATAAGTACTGTAGCCAATACACCACCATGGTCCCCACGTGCATTTTGAAACACATGGAGCTGATGGTTATGATTTACAGTATACCATTTACAAATTTTGTGAGTTATGCGTTGGAGAATATAGGCTTATCGCTTGTAACACTCAGTGAATAATAATGAATACACAAGAAACTGATTACTATATAATAAAATTCTCAACTTAGTAATATCAACTAGTGTAAATTTTTGAAAAATAGTACTGCAAATTTGAGACTGTAGTATTTTCATGAGAAGTGTGAGTTGCTAAACTTCTGTGCACATTCAAATATGGGAAAAGCAGTGGGAAGATTTTCACACATTCAGTAGGCTTATGCCCAACAAGAATCCACGATGCCTTAGGTTCACTCCGCAGTGGCTGTAAGAGAAAATTATTTTCACATGCAGTTTTTTGCACACATTTTAAGTGATTGCCTTGACATTTTTGTATCAGAATGTGTGCAGCATTTAACATTTCAGGAACAATCCTACATAATAAGTGGACGATCTCTGTCTGTCTGTCCATTTTTAATACCTCAAAGTCCCTTGAAACTCAACAGAAGTTCTTCAAATTTTGCAGAGCAAATCCTGAGAGTAAAATACAGGTCAACTTCGAATTTCAGAAAGATCAGTTTATGCAATCATTACCTTTTACCTTAAAAACTATTTTTAAATTATTTTTTCCCTGTGAAAAGTTTTGTATTTATGCATACAGAATATTGCAAAGACATATGAAGGTAATGGAATATCATTTTTGTTTACTTTAAATGTCTCGCTTCAATTTTAAGTTAATGGTCTCAGTGGATAGAACTATTTCAAGTGGGACCTAAATGGCTAAGTGGATAGAGCGATTCCAAGTGGGGCCTTAGTGTCTCAGTGGATAGAGAGATCCAAGTGGGTCTGCAGTGGCTCAGTGTATAGAACGATATCAAGTGGGACTTTATTGGCTCAGTGGGTAGAGCGATTCCAAGTCCCCCTTAGTGGCTCAGTGGATTGAGTGATTCCAAGTAGGGCCGCAGTGGCCAAGTGGCTAGATATATATCAAGTGGGGCCTTAGTAGCTCATTGGATAAAGAGATTCCAAGTGGGACCGCAGTGGCCCAGTGGATAGAGAAATTCCAAGTGGGGCCGCAGTGGCTCAGTGGATAGAGCGATTCCAAGTGGGGCCTTAGTGGCTCAGTGGATAGTACTATGTTAAGTTTGGCCGCAGGGGCCAAGTGGATAGAGAAATATTAAATGGGACCACAGTCGCTTCAATCTTGAGTTGATTTCACATCATTTCATTATTACCTACATATATCTATGCAATATTTTTTCTGTGTTTTGTATGATAACCAAATTTTTTAACATGGTAACTGTTCTAGCCCCATGACAATACAAAAATAAAAGGTCACGGGCTGGGCCCCCTAGTAACTTATAACAACATACTCATTCAGCTTATTTCACAGTTAGCTCTGTCGTAATATAGTTTTATGGAAAAATTATGACAGGCCACCATACTATGTTCATTTATGTTTTAAGTTTATCAAGCATCACATGTTTCATACATTCAGGAACCAGTTATCTTAAGAGCAATATTTTTAGAAAGAATATTCATTTTGCACGCAATGAATGGCCATAATTACTTCACAACAATATAAAAACACTGTTAAAATATTAACAGAAAAGTTTCCCTTAATTTATATATATATATATATATATATATATATATATATATATATATATATATATATATATATAAAACACTTCACTTATATACAAATACACACATACATTCATGTGTGTGCATGCGTGTGTGTGTGTGTGTATATATATATATATATATTTTTTTTTTCTCATATATACATTCAAAACAGTGAGCACAGGCAATAAAATTCCAATAATAAACCTATCTCATTTTAAAACAACCTGCCAAAAGCATTATGAACAAAAATATTTTGGATTGTCGCACCCTTAATACAAAGGCTACTGGATATGCGTTTACTTTTATTATACAAAAGACCATATTGTAAAAAAAAATTGGCATTCCATATATATATATGAGCATCAGCTAGCTCAGGCAACATGCATTGCATGAAGAATTGCTTCAACATAGGAAGCATTACATTCTGCCATATAAGCTCGTCTCTTTGAATATGCTCGACTGAACTTAATAAAGAAATATCCTTTATAAAAACGGACTCAATATACACCAGTAATTCACTATGGGAGGGTAAACGAAGCCAATGTCATTAATATGTACAAACAAAATACTGGTCGTGACATGAGGAAGTGTGGTTTGTTTATTGACGTGCAGCATCCATTTCTCGGTGCAAGTCCAAATGGCAAATGGTCTTGTCGGTGATGATGGCTTGATTGAGGTAAAATATTTGTTTTCTTTGAAGAACGTATCACTACCAGAAGCACTTTCGGTGTCGCGCCACAAACAATATATGGAAATAGTTGACAATGTACCAAGACTACTTAGAACACATAAGCATTATTTTCAAGTACAAGGCCAGCTTAATATTTGTAACCACAACTTCTGTGACTTTGTTTGCATATGCAAGTGGTGAAATTTCAGGGCTATTGTTGATTTTATGAATACCAAGTTTGCTTACCAAGTGTAGTTTTCATTGAGTATTATAAGGATGCACGTATTTGATAGATACTATACAGCAAGACATTTGGATATGTAAACAAATGTATGCTCATACACTCATAAATAACGCATACCTGTAAACTCTCTAACGTTGCATTTGAAAGTTCTCTAAAATGATCATTTTCAAAAGTGAACATGTCTTTAAGTCACTATTCTAAAGCAAGTTTGCATGAGCCAATGTTGAGTCTGTTGTATGATTGTTGATAAATATGTATTTGAATGTCAAGGATTCTGAATGTAACATGTTAACTAAAGAACTAATCCCAAACGAAATGTTGTACCGTATTTCACAAGTACAGTGCAACTTGAAAAGGCCCGCGGACGTACATGTATATGTCTTTTCAGTATATTATATCGGTAGCACTTATAATGCGCAGTGTTATTGTGTTCACCATTGCATGCTGGGATATACAGAAATAAATGGTGACAAAGATTGTACTCTTTATTTACATCAAGTTTATGAAAAATCTCCCTTACAGTTCAGATACATAATGCAATCTGTAATACCAGCATTTGTTGAAGCATGAAAAAAAAATTTAATAACAGTGGAAATAACAAAATGTTCATTATCAAAAGTGACATATTTATTAAGCTTACTTTTGTATAATGTGAAAACACAAATGACTACTTCATAATTAGTGTAGTATTGTTTACCAGGCGTTTTTGCATAGCTAACGTTACGTGTATGTTTATCTTTCTATCAACTACAATGACACTTAACCTTTTTACGTAATCTCAGTTTATTTATTATAATGAATTTTTTCTTTTGCGAAACAAAATATAGTCTAATAAATGAAAAGTTTGATTTTGTGCTTTCTCCGATACACAATTTTTTTTTTGGCGAAAGTGGCACTTGCGTATACTATTTATTAATACATATAATTTTCTACACTATAATATTTAGGTGTTTTTCATTACATCTGTTTTGCAGACTAACAGAAGGGAGTCAAGCCATTGGACTGGATGCACGCGATTCATGTGCGCTTACCACATTTACGAAGAAACTAGATGGATACTAAATTAAGTTATGACTATACTCTACAGATATAGCCAATGGGAATTGTTTTACGTTTGACCAATGAAGCCGCGATTGTGTATCTGCTAGAGCGCTCACCTTTCACAAAGGTGACACGGGTTCGATCCCGGTGGGTCACCCCATATTTTGCATTCAGAAAACACTGAGAACGTTAGCATTGGTCTGGTTTTCTTGGAGTACTCCAATTTCACCCACACCCATTGTATCCCAATGTTGCTCAATCTTCATCTCGGTTCACTTTCATCGGTACTAAATAAGGACCCCAGATAATGAGCTCCGGTAAAAACTTTCTCATTTAACCACCCTCATTTTTTATGTCACTTCAATCAAATATAACATAATATTTGATAATAATAATTTTAAAATTAAGTAAACTGGATGAAGGAATATAAGTGCTGATTTTTGTAAACACTCAGTAATTAATTATCAAACATTTTCAGAATCTTGCAGTACGAGAGGCAACTCATTACTATCACCTGCAAGAAAAGAGATAAAATGTTGCAAAATAAAGACTGCCCTTGTGCTAAACATGTTTCTCCACTTTAAATGTTCCTTATGAACTCATCTGCGAAATGAATACTTCAAAGTCTAAAGCTGCCCTCTCGTCACAATGTTCAAGAAATGGAAGTGTCCCTCCTTGAAGCAAGCTCTTATATTATTTATTTTAGCGCAGGCTGTTTTCACCGTCACCATCTGCCACTCCATGGATTAAATGAGAGAACATCCTATGACATCGCAATGCCTTTTCGTACCCTGAGTGTAATCTAATGTAATAATTGGTGCTGAAATGGTGTTAGCGGCTAGAGCGCTCGCATCCTACCAAGGTGATCTGGGCTCGATTCCGGAGAGGTCACTCTTGATTTTCGTATTTGGGGATCGTAAAAGATAAAAGATTATGCAGTTGGTCGGTGAGTTTTCTCAGAGGACACACATCCTTTCCCCCCACCCACTTCCCCTCACAGGCTTTCAATCTGGCAATGCTTCATATTCACCTCATTTGTATTACATGTAATGAAAGCCCACATATTAAACTACGCCTGTATGTTTTACTTTTCTCTTACTGCTTAAGCAAACTGCATAGGCATGCTTTAAAAATGCGATATTTGTCTATTTTTACAAATTTTTTCTTCCGTGAATATACTAAATATTTAAAAAGTAAAAACATAAAGGCATAGATAATTGATTTTTACATTTTCTAGCAAAAAGTCGTATTACAGAACATATATTTACCAAGGTAGGTGAATACGCACAAACAATAATTTCACAAAAATGTTTCAATGCACACTCCTCTTAAGACATGGAAATTAGTTTTTTTCCGTAGTTACGAACTTTACTGTGCACCTACCAGTCTGTGCCATGTTAAAATGCATGCACATGTAAAGACAGTAACATGTTAATAGGTTGTTTTGAAAAGGTTGTACCATCTATGTCATTACCCACAGAAAACTAGAGTGAAAGTATAAATAAACAACTAACTGTAAAGAGAATATGCACACTTTCTCTCATTTTACTGTTCTTTTCGTATGGTTTTATGGTGATAGCTACAAAAAGGAAAGCCATAGACAGCACAGCTTTAATAATAACTGCATTTACTTTTATGTCCCTTGACAAGTCTGAAAAAGTGGCACGCCAGTGGTAATATACGGAACATATTTTTCCAAAATTGAAATAGCGCATATTTTCATTCAAATTTCCTTACATTATATGCAAGCACTACAACCACCAAACACTTCATTTTTTCGACAGCAATATTTTGAATTTTGTTGCTATCTGCTAACAGATATATTTTTCTCAATCATAGGCCTATCTAGTAATTTTTAGTGTATATATATTGGTTTGTTTTTAATAGAATTTGGATCCGCAGCCATTTTGTCGTGATGATCGTTGAGCAGTATTAAATCTCTTCATCACTTGGGGAAGTTTGTTCCTTTTAGTTTTTATGTAATGCCTGCCATTCTTGAATTTTTGCGGAGCCATTGTACACAAAAAAAAAGTAGTGTTTCTCGTGTAATTACGTTATACGTTTCACTAAATACAATGGTAAAATTATGCACTCAAACAGTGCAAAAATATTAACTAGCATTCACGATTGACCACTGACAACCATACGTCACAGTTTCAAAGAGCACCTCAGTTGAGAGTAGGAACAGGCGTGCGCGAGACTAGCCAGGTAAGAAAGTCCAGTAGTGAGGGGAGTGTAGGATGGCAATCCTGAAAGAATGAGCTGGTCCATCCAGCTGCACACACAGGAGGAAGAGGTAATACCCTGCCAGATACCCTCAGACTCCCTGGCGCCAGGTGTGAGACAGGTTGCATCTGAGATATGAGGGAATTTCAGGCATAAAGAAAACATGCCACCCTTTTGTAGAAGCTTTTCACTATAATAATAAAAAACTCAATGTTTTCATTTTGTTTTGAAAGTATATTAATGTACCTACTTCATGAGTTTGTTATTTTTCTCTTTAAGTTATTACTTTTTGTTTTTTATGGATGCGAAAACAATCCTGATTTATGTCGTGCACATTTCAAACTTACAAATTTTTGAGAATTTCAAATCACATCAGTCAGTAGTTCAGATAAAGTTCTCATGGTACCCCAAAAATTAGCCAGTTTCCTCTTCTGGTTCTCCAGAAAGCTGCTGCAGCAAATGTCAAAAATCACAACTTCAAGAACCTATAGCTCTTAAACTATAAGTTGTAGCGATTATCATTTTGGCTCAAAGAGAATCAAGGTCTCCAGCCGGTCGCCGGCACTCCATGTCTCACATGTTTCGCTTCACCGGCTGGGCGACCAGAGCACACAGAACATGCGCTGCTGCAGCGGTCAAGCCACCCAAGCTTAAGGGTCCCGCCTACCTGTCTGCAAAAATTGTGCTATCTGCCTCATCACGTCTACCGACGCCTACTCAGACCTTCTAGATCTTCCAGAGAGGGGGTCTAAGCCTTTCTCCACCACCTTTTCCACGATGAGTCTTCATCGCAACGTAGGGGAGGCGAATTGATGCTTACTGCCTATACAACTAATCTAATATGATTACGACTCATTGCCAAGAGTACCTACCTCCACTGCTACAGGCGTGAGAGACATGTTGCTTACCTTACAGACAACAGAAACTTACGAGCTAATTCTCGTCACCTGATGGATACGCAACCCAGCAGGTACGCCGCCCCCTTCCCCGCGCAGAGAGCCGAAATGCTGCCCAGACCTCGGACAAGGCCGAGTGCTACCGACGAGGCATGAAGCAGAAATGATCAGAGTTTTCTCACACTAACCAGGACAGGAGGAGGTCACGCCCTCCCCCTGCTCTGGCAGCCTACAAACTTCCACTATATAAGTCAGGATGCTGCCGGGCTCAGGAGTTATTCTTGTTCATCTCTCGCTACATCCCACAGCACTGTGTACCAGTGCCGGGACCTCCAGAGAACTTCAAAGCTTTAAGTATGCCCCCTGTGGCCACTTCACCGTCGACCAATCAGTCAACCCAACAACCAGCAAACACTGTCACTAATACTTTTTTAATTCACTTTGTCTCCTCAAGACATCTTTCTTAGAACAGTTTAGAAGTATTATATCTTTTCTTGTTTAGATATTTATTTCCCGCTTTTCCATTAGAACCAGGTTGCCTACACCTGGCCAGCATAGTAACCTTTAGCACTCAATTGCCTGGTAGGGGGTAGCATGCGTCGCGTGTTTATTGAACCATCAATAAACATATTTTTGTTTCCTACCTTACAGCTTTTATTTGTTGGAGGATCTGTCTGTTTGCCTGTTAGACACAGGTTGTTGGGTACACCATTGACAAGAACAGGGTAATTGATATTACTGAATTAACTTTAATAATGGCTGCCCTTCAGGGGTCCGTCATATTTTCTACACACCCATTAGATGGCTATCTGTTTCTTTCCAACTGCCACAGCACTGTACCAGTGCCGGCGGAGAGGAACAGAGAAGCTACAACCACTAGTAACACCTTCACCCAGGGAGAAGCGATAGTCTCATGAGTTATTGTCTTATCCCACAGCATTGTTTAGTGCTGGGATATCTTGTAGCTTGAGACCTGCCACCCATTTCTGTGTGGACGCACATCCAGTGGTGGCATTTGTTACCCAAACAGCTCCCCATCTCTGATCAGCCTACATAGCGTGGGTGATCAGTGGAGATTTAACAGAGCCTGGTCAGCAAACCAAAATCTGACTGACACTGTAAACTTTTTTAGTTTATTCGCATTAGAGTGTACCTTGCATACTGTGAGCAGGGACTCAATGCCTTATGACCTTAGGCATGGCCGTAAATGTAGGGAACGAAACGCAGCATTCCTTGCCGCCAGACAGTTGAGTGCACTTCCTCAACCTATACCAGAGCAACAGGCGGGACCGCAACACCCAACTCGGGCACTTCCCTCGTGCCATCTCGTGGTCAAAGGGTTGTTAACAAGCACTGCTACAGGATTCGGCTGAGATAACATCCACTTCTGGACCAACGAAGTTCACCTGTGGAATCGCCAGTTTGGCATGGGCCAAGCTCGCTACGTCTGGGTAAAACCCACCACAACCACGGAGCCCAAGAAGCAGTTGTAAATATTCACTAACCATCACCCCGCGTCTCTTGCCGTCTATTTAATCTAAACCAACCCGCTTTTGGTCTAGCAGACAAAATATTCTACCATTGTGCCTAGTAGCCTATCCGGGCATGCGCCAATCCCTTGTATATCTACTGTAGCCGGCTGACATCTGTGTCAGCTCGGGGAAGTGGAGTAAGTGATTTTATGCCATTGCATTTCTTTTGAAACTGTAGAAATATTTTATAGCTTTATTATCTCAAAGTCGCAAAAATGAGTGCTTTTACTTATATTGGACTGTGTCGCGGTATAAAGAATGCCCACAAACAGTTTTTTGTATAAGAAATAAAATAACAAAAATTAAACAATGCGGGCGCTATTTCATAACACCATAATATCCATCTACTTCTCATTTTCCACCCAATCTGTGTGTAGGCATTCTTGCCGTGATTAACGGTATTTTATATGAAATTGTGGTCTGCATACACGTAGATGTTCAAATTATTAAGCCAACGAAAATCATAGTAAATCATTGAGAGTTTATATAAAAAGGTTTTAATTATCATATCAGTTTATGTATTATTTATGGAATTCTGAATCACGTGCAAAATTAATACCAACTGTAAAGATGTTTTTCCAAGTAATGCTGACTTCAGCAGCATGGTGCAATCATCGCAAAAATATTTCTGTAGTCTTTATGATGAAATAATGGTTTGTACTAACTTAACAGTCCGTAAAAATCATTTTAATATGATTTATGCCATTATATGTTATTCCAAACGCGACATTCGTTACGAAATAATAATTTTTCGATTATGAAACAATGTACTGATACATGTCACTTTTATGCGACAGTTAAAACTAAGGCAGTTAAAACTGTCTTAGTACAAGTGTCTTTTGGTTGGCGCTAGGTCAGTCATGCACTACACTGTTTGTAGGTTACTTAACTGGACCTCTTACCGGACACTAACGTTGGCCACATTGGCTGTCTGCTAGGCACAAAGTCTGGTTGAACATATCTGGCAATGTGACGAAAAGGAACACTAGCCCGCTTGGTCAATGCTAACCCAGACAGTCCAGGGTTCGGAGCGCCTTGAGGTTCTACTGTTCAGTATACCGGAGTAAACAGAATGGGTGACTGTTGAAAGATGAGGTTGTGTGTGTGGTGATGGACAGGCTCCTGAAGGGGGTCTTTCGTCCTACTCTGAGTTCGCAATAGTAAATAGCCCGGTCCCTTGCTTGCTTCTCCCGAAGTCAGAATTCAGTGAGAAGCATGGTTTACCTCTAGGACAAAAGTATTCTCAGATAAGGTAACAGAACTAGTATTTATTATAATAAATATTGGGTGACTCATACTATAACCAAGCAGAGTGTATACGAAAGTAATGCTTTGCAAATAATGTGTGGATGTGACCCTCTCCTAAAGCTACGTAAGATATGGACGTCAAAACTAAATACTACGCAACTAAACCTATCGGGTTGTCTAGAAGGGAAACTAACATACGGGAGCCACTACCAGCAAGAAGTAGTGGCTGTTGACCCACGAATATCGGCAACGGAAGTGTTAAGTATGGGTGTTGTCTTCTGGTAGATGAAGAGGTTCTGGTTGCTGGTGATTGCAGAAGGTGTTGAAGTCTGTGGAAGGTGGTGGCTGCAGTCACTGGTAGTATTCGAAGAACTGGAAGTTCTTGAAGAGGACTATGAGGGTCTAGATCAGGAAGAGAGCTCCAGCACACGAAGTGTTGAGCAAGCTACAGGAGACGATAACTCCCTACCTCTGTCGCGCACTGCCTTATATGAGGCTTAATGACAGGTGCGCGCTGGGCCGGGGTTGGAGGTGTTACGTGCCTCCCCGACATCTACCAGGAGTGAGCAGGGTGGGAGAACTACCCTTGTGTGCTCGGCATATGGCCTTGGGCACTTGCCCATCTTTTGCAGGTGTGGCGACACTCTACCTGCCGGGTGCTTCGGGGAGGCTGACATAATACGTGGCCACTTGGAATACTATTGGTTTCACATGCAGGAATCATATGCTAGGGTTGAAGTGCTCCTCTGTGCACTCGTGCTGGGTTTCATGCTTCCTCTGGTTTTAATACGACCTAGTAGAGAGAGAAGCCAGGTCAGGAACAATTTGGAAACGTAGCAGCATCAGTGTCCCTCCACGGGATCACATCTTGAAGACATCTTGGAGTCGTTTCCTTGGGTTGACAATGCATGTACATATATGTAATCCTATTTGAAAAGCATTGAAAACTTACAACATTAACAGTTTAATATTATATGCCTGCCAAATTACCAGACAAACGATTTTTCTTTCAGTTGAGGTATATATAACTTTATTTTCAAAAGTATATTATATATAATTTTACATTCACTATTTACCAATGTGATTGAAATACAAACATGACAGTAATATTAAAATTCTGTATCTTGCAAGTCCACTTATTAGGTTATAATGTTCTTATTACAAGAAAAAGCAAGTATTGATTTGGTTACTAGTCTCCAGGAGTTTCTTGTAAACGTACAAGAATAAATGCAAATACAGTATATTTCTAGATTTACAGAATACTTTTTTTAAATTCTGTGATAACTTTGTTGTCGCAGTTTTTCTATTGGACTTGCCCCAAGAAAGGGTGACCCATACAGACTAGCATAAATCACACCCTTTCCCTACGTGGGATTTGAAACCAGAACCACTCATGCTCAACATTCAACAGACTGTGTCACAAAGGACAGCCAATAGGTGAACCAGAACACTGTCACTGGTAATAAAAATATATTTAAAGTTAACAAATAGTAGCTTATATCATTGGAGATAATTTCTATGTTATAATGTAAGTAATATATCAATTTGTATTTGTTCCATATTTTATGATTCACTGCCATATTGGTTGGAATTCGCTTGCGTATATTTGTGCTAACTTTAATGCAGTTATTGCAGAGAAAAAGTTTTGGAATTTGAATAAAAACATTTTGTAATTTAGCTTTATAGTTTAGCCTGAACTTCATACATCACACTTTTCTTTGGAATAAAATCCAAAACTGAAGGTCATATTGCAATTGATTTTGACGAGAGTGCAAAGAGGCACAATTCAAGAATTCTATATCATCAAAAAGATGTTGCCAATAACTATGAATATGCTACAAAATTGCATTTGGCATTGGTTTATATACATGTCAGCTCTGTGTGACTTACGCTATTATTTGCATGGTTTTTGGAATTCCATTAGAAGGAAACTGCTGTGCTGTAAACTGTGTTCAACTTGGCATGAGATATCTTCTTACGCCGTGTCGTAAATCTTCAGATCAGTTATTTATATTCCTCTTTCCCTCACTCCCCTCCCCCCTTTTTTTTTAAAGGTCCAACCATCCACAATTTCCACCTCCATTGTTGCTTTTATATTGATGCGCGTCCTCTCGGGTTGAATGGTTAGAGCGCTGACTGCCCTCCAGAGTCCAATTGGCAATACTACCACGGCACGTTCTCTACTACTTTAGCCTGGTGGGTCGTGGAAGGTTCAATAGGGTGCCGCTTAAATACCATCTGGGAGGAGGGGAATCAAACCCCAGAGTGAGTTGAACCGTGAATGTCTCCTGTCCGGGGAGTACATTCTTTCTCACTACAAAGGTTACCAAAATGCGATACACCAGTAGTCCCAGGGTTATGTGCAATGAGAATACCATTCAATAAATAGTGAAGGTGGGGGGGGGGGGTGAGCCCGACAGAGGTGTTGATATACGTAGCGGTCGCGTCGGCCGACGGTTGGGGACGTACTTTACAAGGGAAGAAGCTACACTGGTTTTTGGAGTAATCTTTGGTGGTAGTCAAACCCGGATAATCTTTCCAGAAGCCAGATGTATGGTATACGTGTTTTGGACAGAATTTCTCTCGTCTGGTTTGGATGGTGCTATGGTCGGTGGAGGTAGGTGTGTCTCCAGCTGACTATAGCTTATGAACTTGGGGTCTGGCTATGGCCAGCAAGCACCTAAGTAGGTTCTGAACTTGGTCTCGTGGTCAAAGGGAATGAACTGAGAAATGGGTCGAGGTTTAAATTTTGGGTCCGCCTGTGGGGGCGTGTCCTCACACTTGGTCTCTATCTTTACTTGTGAGTTACTTAACCTCTGTCGAGCCCGCCGCTCTTGGTGTTGAACGTTGCTCTTAATCCCACCTTTCTTACTGGGGATTTAGATTGCACTCTACAATCTAGCACACACTTTAATGAACAAGGGACTATTTCTAAAAGAAGGGTGGTCAACGAATTTCAGATTTGACGTAATTTTTTATTATTACGTTTGAGAAAACAATGGGGAATCCCTGTTGGATTTTACTCTCTAAAAATTATTTAATGAAATAATTATTAAATTACACAGGCGAAGGTCAGTCTCTAAAAACAAAAATAACAAAAATCTCTCTCTACTTTACTTTACGCAATTCACAGCATAACCTCCGAGGGGTGGTTTTTCCAGAAGGAATGTCGTGACGACCTGTTACCGCGGAGTCAAGGGAGTGACTGGGGTAAGTGGACGTTGTGGATTACCTCTGGAAAGAGGGGTTGACCTTGTGGTTGGCTGGTGCAGGTGGGTTGAGCCTTCTCAAGCTGCTGGAGGGTCGAGCCTTCTCAGGCTGTAGGAGAGGAGAGAGAGGTCTTGGTCAGACCCAGGGAGTGCTCGCTGACCTATGCAGCCGGCGAGCCCGGCAACTCTGGCAAGAGGCATGCTCGTGCCTCCTTATATAGTTGAAAATCCCTGGATCAGTGATCTTCCGGGTGTGTAGGGAGAGGGTGTGTTAGCCTTTCGTCGCAGGGGTTGGTTATCATAGGATTGTGTTGTGGCGCCACCACTCATTTCTTATCTCCCTGTGCTGAGGCGATGACAAGTTTACCCGCCTCTGCTGAAGGCTTGGCGGGTGTGACATCTCGGGGCAGCAGAGGTGCTGCGATCCTGTAGTGTTAGTTGAAACTTCGTTCTTAGCTATCTCGGGGTAGTAGCTCTTCGGGTAAAAATATCTGAACTCAAGGGGGTGGCGCCGCATGTCGGAATCTGGGCTGGCAGTACAATTCATAATTAAACACATTAATTATTTTTACATTTGAGGCTGTCCAGCGCATGGAATCAATTCTATCAGCACGTGAAGAGTAGTCTGTCACTGTTTGTGACTTGCCCCGAGCTCTTGCTTGCTCGTTTATGGGGCTAAGTCGCCCGTAAGCTGCGCAGGCGTGCTGCGCAGCAGTGTGGCTTGCGTCAATCTAACGTTATTTTAATTTGAGACTGTTGAATATTTTAACAGAAAACTTACACTCGAAAACAGAAAAGAAATTGACTTCTTTCGAACAGCACACACAGAATGTGAAGAAATCATCCAGCACACACTATCACAAGAGTACTGCTATTTGTTGTCACCAGTACAAAGTCTCTGTATCCGTTTTTGCAGAATGTTTTTATGCCCGTGCATGTACTGCTGGGTTGCTCAGCTACCGAGTAGTCTGTGCCGAGCCACAGTCAAGGGAGTAGGAGGGAACTCACGTGCACAGACGTCTGTCGATACCAGTACATCTGGTTTCACCATTATTGACAAAGTGTTTGCAATTTTTGTAATTCACAGGAACTCATTTAAAATGAGGCAGAAGCTTTATTTCCACACATCCCCTCCATTTTTTTGGTTGAGACAAAGATTGACATCCTTGATTACACTTAAATTTTTTGATGAAAATAAAAATTGTTTGCATGTAACATTACTGTCCTGCTACTTAACACAAATTCAAGGTTCATACTTAGTTATTAATTTATTAATAGAATATTAAATTTTTTTGGATAGCAAATTTATTTTGACCCTGAGCACAATTATTTAATGGTAGGAAATATTTTTGTTCCTTTTCAGATCTGAGCAAGTTTGTTTGTTGACATATGAAATGGTATTTTTCTTTTATTCATATCCTTTAATCATGTTTTTATTTTTTTTTAGAATTTTTTGCCAACTTTCCCTGTTAACGATGAAGCAGAGAAAGAGAAAACTCTCCGGCAGTTATTGGCTATGGAGAACATACGTTTTGGCAATCCGATTGAGCAGTTTTTTCATAATTTGAAGAATGGGCACTATACAGCAGACATTGGAAGAATACGCCATCTCATGAAGAAAGCAGAAAGGAGAGCTTACAGGTATATAGAGTTTGAAACATCACAAAATAACTATCATCCAATCCAGAGATTGTGCATATTCATTTTTTAAAATATATACTCTACAAGGGATTTGTTATGAATCGTGGCTTTTCTGAAAGAACTTATAATGTTTGGATTTATTTATTGTTATTGCTTTATTTCTTTTGTGCGAGATGTAATTTTTCTTTGATATTCTTTTTAAGCAAGCTGCATATTTATTTTAAGTTTTAATGGGAATTTTCATTTTTGTGTTGAACTTGTTTTAACTTGTTTGGCAGGAATTATTTTTTCTGCTTGGTAAGGCAATGTGTGGTGTTGACAGTGAGTGACTTGAGCTTAGCCTATGAAAAGCAGAAATTTTTAATTTATTTTGTCAGTTAAATTTTTGCATGAGACATTTTTTAGAGGTATTTGGGCTTGATGTTACAACCAAGAAGCTGATGTGGCTTTGCATGGTTAATGTTTAGTCCAAAATATTTTCTAAAACAGGCTTATAATCATTCATATTGTTTATATGTTATTGTTTTGTGTTTTGAAGTATTTTTCAATATCTCATATATAATGAAAAATATTTTAGTGGGAAAGTGATGTTTAATACTGATGCGTGTTGCTTAGACTAGTCAATGCAACTTTGGTATGCGCTAGGTCAGATGCGCTCTGGTAAACACAATATGTCTGACTACAACCTTTGTCCATTGAGGTACGGATGAATTACCAGGGTATTCAATCACCTGTCTCCTGGGCTCTGGTGTTCAATCACCTGTCTCCTGGGCTCTGGTGTAGGGGCAGTTGTATACGGCCGATGCAGATTTTGGAGAAAATTTTACCCCATTACGATAAAAATTGAGCAAAACACAAAAAAAAACATTATATTTCACTAGAAGCAGCCAAATTATGCCAACAAAATCGGTGGTATATACATGTTTCTGTTGTTAAATTGTTTAACGCAGTCTAATGACTGGTACAGAAATATACAAAAAGGGGGCATGTCAGTATATTTGGTAAAAAGGAATTAAAGTACAAAAACTTTTTAAACGGTTGCTCCAATAATCTCATGTGGTGTGTTTAATCGGTAAGATTGCAGATTCAGCAATAAATATTTCATGCACTTGTTCACAGGTATCAGAAAAGGCGGTACTTGTCACGACTGTTGAAAGAGATACTGATGTCACGACAGCAGCACCTCCAGGCAGTCAACTGTCAGTCCCCTGGAGTGATACCAAGGTTGGAACGTATTCCCAATCACATTGCACCGAAGACAAAGTTTTCTGTGGAGCACAGGGCAAAGCGGCGATATTTCCAGGAACTGGAAGTTATCCGGCAAGAGGTTGGAGAAAGTGACCAAAGTTCGGAAGATGAAAACTATCCTGGTGAGCTGAAAATACAATTTCCTCTCCAGTTATATGAATTTAGGAGTTAATATTTTCAAATTTTATAATAATTTTCATGTGTGCTGTGATAATGCCATTAATATAATTTTATAGTGGACCCTCCTGCTAGTATTTAACAGGTACTGTGTATAGGTAATTTGTAGAATATTTAACATCCATGAGCGCTGAAGTTGTATTATTTATGAAATTACTGTGTGCACTATTGTATGCTGGAGTCATTATGTCTTCCATTCAATATCTTCTATTTCTATGAAATTTTGTAAATTTGACTTATAGTAACCAAATTAGTGGAGTAGTCCATATGTTTATGAGCACACAGTATTTCATAGAAATTGTAGAAAGTATCCTTATACATTGCAAATTTGCAAAACCATGTGAACCCAGTCTTTGGGTATTTTTACGCTTTATTTCTCAAGAAAAACTGTATAAGTAGTCACCAGTTGATCATTTTCATGTACTTCTCTGATACCTAACAATCTCACGTTTGAGGAAAAGCTGACAATGCAGACGTAGTCCTCAGAATTTTATCATAGAAATTAGGACATCAGTACTTCTGATACAATGACATAAAATAACTGAATAGAAAGAGAGCATTTGCTGCAATTGTTTCGTTCTCACAAAGTATTGTCACCTCGTCACTAACCCTTAGTGGGATTTGCTGTTGAAGGGTAAGACTGGGGTACTTCCCCCCCCCCCCCCCCCCCTTGATGACAGTGAAGCAATGGCTGTTGCTTGAACATCAGGTTTTTCCTGGTGCCTGAGTTGTTGGCTTTGGCCAAGTCAATAATTGTGCATTGAGCTGTGGGCGACACGCAGGCGAGCGATGGGCCAGTGAATGCCCTGGTTGGATTGTAAGCTTGTGTGATGTTAAGGGCCCTTACTACCCTGGTACCATTAGCTGGCCGGGCGAAGGTAAGTGTCTTCTTCGGCGGTGAAGGTGGCAGTGGAGATACTGTGTGTGGTACGTGCCAGAGCAGGTTAGAAGTGGAGCTTGCTGAACTGGTGGTTGACCCTCTATGATGTACAGCCTTCTCTTTCTTCCAGGAGTATATACCTGGGTGTCAACTATGCCACTTTCCCTTCGTACCCCAGCATGAGCTAATCCTAGCTTGGCAACTTTGCCCCATCCAGCCCTATAATGAGAGACATAAGGGTTGGGGTAACCAATTAGGTTGATAGTGATTGGCCAGTAAGGAGTGGACATAGCCTGATAGAATGAGGCAATATGACCTAAGTTCCAAGCTGTAGGTTACAATAAACCACAGAGGGCGTCCACTCCCATGGCTCCCTGGTGCGCGGAACATCGCGGTCTGACCCAGGTGTCACGAAGAGCACGACTCCTGTTGGGAGTTAGGCTATCGTTTCCAAGCAAGAAACTTGACGTGTGAAACATCACAGTCTGACCCAGGCACTTGCTGGAAGGTCGGTAGTCACAGAGACAACTGCTCTTATGAGGCCCAGGAAGGCAAAAGCTGCTTTTCGAGATACCTGTCAGTAGGAGAGAAAAGGAGCAATGTGTCAGCCTGAGGCTAACCCTAAGAATCTTACTAGGATAAGTGACGAACCAAAAAGAGAAATAACAAGGTGTAGGAATACAGAGAGCTGGAGAGACAACTTGACCAAGTACGATTCATGCCTGTTTTATTGTTTGCTGAATTAAAAGTCACACATACTAGCCTGTACCCTGACTGAGGCCTGAAGGGCCTGTCCTAAGTTGCCAACTGGTATATCTACCTATGTTTCGGAAGACACAGCAGCACGGGGGTGAGGGCAACCCCAAGACTGCCGTACTTGCACTCGTGATAGTTGAGAGTAAGCTACAAGGTAGCTGGAAGCACGGGGGCTTCGGTATGCTGAAGGGTAGTGTCATGCAGAGCAGAGCTCTTGCCTGAATAACGTAAGACTGTTGCAACTTGAAAAAGTCGGTAGTTCTTCAGGCAGCATGACGTTCTGCAAAGGCGAGACATGAAGAATGGTGGCTGTCTGGCACAATAACACTGGACAAGACAGCTTCGAACTGAAGACTGCGGATCCTGTTGATATTCTACCTAAAGGGCCAGCGCGGGGTTGCGAGGTGTTTAAAGAGAGAGGTGAAGGAGATAATAGAGTAACTGAGAGTGGCGTAGACTTCTCCACAAGCACCAGGTGCTGTGGAGGGGTAAGCTGCTACTTGATGCGAAGCTGGTTTTACAGCGCAACAGGCAGCAACAGCTGGGCAAAACCCCTGTCTTAGAAGGTGCCCTGTGTGTTGTACAGCGTAACTGCTCTTCTTAGGAGGGGGTCACGGCTGTGGCGAGGCTAAATGAATGAATTTCGTCACTCGTGGCATATCAGTGTTGAGATTGGATGGGGTTCCAGCAATCATGGGATCAGATGCGACTGCCCCAACATCACCACACTAATGGTGTTGTGTGTCAAGCTGTGGAGTATGTCGGCCACATGAACTTACATACTCTTCTTACAGGCTAAGTGCATCACAATAATAGGAGGACAGAACTGTTGCATCATTCTCATTCATATTCATTTGAAAGTAGTAGCAAAGTGGGCTATGTATGTCCAGAATTTCCCGGTTTGAATCGTCTGCAATCCTTAAGGAGCCGCGGTGGTGTAGTGGTCAAGCTACTTGCCTCATAAGCAAACCGGCTTCAACCACAGTGGGGTTGCTCCTGGAATTTCGCACATGGTAATCATGCTGGAAGATGTTGCTGGTCGGCTGGTTTTCTCGGGGCTCTCCATCCAATATCTCCCGCCCTTGCATTCCGATGCTGCTCCATATTCGCCTTGCTCCACCTTAACCAGTTCTCAAGATCCGTATGTTAAGAGCTGTCCATATTTCTCTACCCCACCCCACTGCAATCTTTAGTTTCTGTGCAGTGCTGCCATTGTTCAGTGATGGTACTTCTGGCAGTTTGTGATAATTTGTAATATTTTTTATTTAAACAATTGTTTTCACATTTACTTGTTAGCTTTCTCATTTAGCTAGATGTAACTTGAGAAGGTTCCATGTAGTTTTTATGCTAGCTGTTGAGACAGTATGCTGTTTTTTTTTAATTTGACTGACATTTTTTTGTATCACTCAGCCATGGTAATTACAAGAACTTGTTGAAAAAGTAAAGTGTATGTTTCAGAGGGTCCTCCTGTTAAGCTCAACAAGAAACAGAAGAAACAATTGTCTGCACTGGAGTGCTCATTAAGTGCTGAGTTTAGTTGTGTTACTTCTACGTTGTCTTGTAAGCCCAGCGGTTTTGATCTCGAATCGAATGTGACTGCCAATTTCAACCCTTATGAAATTAACGAAGATGCTTACAGAGCTATGCTCCTCAGTCACAAAAGAAGGCGGCAGGATAGAGATGTAAGTACAGTTCTGATAAAGAGCTTTGTTTGGTGTTAGTCGAAATACTCAAAACTTCAGATTTTTTTGACTAGGACTTTTATTATATTAAGCAGTTGCATGTGATAAGTAATTACATTTGTAGTTCCACCAGAATTGTTTCATATTTTAATATTAATTATTGATAGCAAATTTGTATTTCTTATATTGTTATATGTTATCTAGTTACCGGTACGTGTATAATGTGGAAACAGATGACATAAATGTTCACTTATTTATGACACAATAGACACTCATGGTGTATGAAAAAAGCATAGACTTGTCACAAAAATGTATTAGAAAACATCTTTATTTCTATTCTACATGCTAGCAAGGATACTGCATTCAGTATGTCGTGACACTATTTTGACAAGCCAGTGTGCCAGTGCACATTCATCAGTCTCTGTGTTAGATTGTGTTGGGTATCGTATACTGAAAATTTTCATAGTTATGTTTTATGTATTCATGGATCAGTGATCACTGGCTAGATAATGAGCAACAGTAGCACAATAAATACTTACAGTGGAACTTCATCAAGTCATTGTTGGCAAAAGTTTGGTTAATGTGAAGAACTCGTTTTTGCAAAGTGATATAGTGGTCCCTTGTAATATTGCATACCTGTGGTATGCAATTCCAAGGTGAAAAAGCTGTTTTAAAACGAAGTACCAATAATACATATGTATAATCCATTCCCCATTGGAAGCAACTTTCTCAGAGCCCTGCTAAATATCTACTTGCAGGGCTGTTTTGTATCCTTCCACCAAATGTAAACAAACATTGCCATGTGACTGCCATGTAGCATCTCTCAAAATCAATGTTTACATCCCATTATGTGTGTACATATGTTCGTATACTTTCACTACACCTAAAAATAAACATTGAAATGTGACTTCTACTTTTATACCTGTCAAATGTGTTGTTTACTGTTCACAGCTTTTCAAAGAATTCTGTCATACTCCAAAAATCATTCCGTATGAGTATTCAGTTTAGGCCTATAACAATTATTTAGATCCGCTTTATGACTTTTAAATATGCCTGAATTGAAGACAGTTCTTACTGTATTTTACATTAACATATTTGTTTTCCACAGCATAGCTCAGTACATGTAATGCACGTTAGTATTTTGCTGTGACTGTGTGTAAGACTGTTACAACTGCTAGGTAATGGGCTGTACCAATTGCAATTATCCTTTTGTTATTGATATGTGTTGGGTCATTTTAAAAGGATGGCTTCAGCTGGAATAAATATTAAAATGAAGGAACAACCAGTGAAAAAGGCACATAAATTCTAGCACGCAACTCCCATTGCTCATTTTTGTCATACAAACTATAAAAGATAGCGGTGAACATGCACACAAATAAGGCTATGATAACTTTTATTCTGCTCATATTTCTATATATTGCTATTTACTGTTTATTATGTTTATTGAAATTTATTGGGCTGAGCTTAGTATTTTTCTTCTGAGATTGTGGCAAATTATGTTACACGACTGTGTTTCAAACCCCTTAGGGCAAAGGTACAATGTTGTGATAAATAAACAGACATGGATGTAAATAAATAACTTCCTCATAACTGCTCACATTTAAAACGTATAAATAGTGCTAATCGAATATTTGAAATCACGCACACACAGGGCCAGCATATCGACCACAATGCTCAAAAGCATGCCATTTCACAGACGCAATGATAAACGAAACACACGTCACAGTATATTTATTACTGCCATGAAAACAGAGATTTATCACATCGTAACTTGCCTAGGTAGGTTTAAAAAACACAACGTCTACAAATGTGATGTATTAATTTGAAGTATTTTTCGGAGTAAGAATAATTTACGTTTCATTTGACAAAAAGAAACATGCCATGCCATGGCTTGCCATGTCTGCCAACTTCACTAGGTAACTGCCCTGCCATCATATCTAAATATATTAAAATACATATTCAAACATTAAAATCTCTTTTCAGTTGTAAATTACAAAATCAAAAATCATAATTTTGCTGTAATAAGTATGAAATATGCTACAATTGAAATCATGTATAAAGGTCCTGCTTACTAGCGAAGTGAAATTTCGCGAGTGTGAAAGAAACAAAGAAAGAGAAAAAGGGTGACAATCCTCGCCAGCAGACAGTTTTTCAATTGCTTTCTTGCTCGATAAAACAATACCGTACAATTACGGCATACTCACAATATTTCCAGCTGTTATTTTAAACTGTAAAAATAAGATATGTTGCCATCGGGGCTACTTAAATATTTCAATAGCCACCGTTTTATTTTCAAATAGTATACTAATAAACGAGGTTAAAATAATATTTTAACTGTGAACTATTTCTTACAGGTCATTGCCAACACATCACTGCACTCGCTGTTATTCATTCATATTTAAAATAAAAAAATATTACAAGTTATAGAAGATATTATGGTAAAAGTTCATTTATTCAATAATACAGTACTCTAAAGTTAACCACAGTGTAACGTAACATATTTGTGGAATACAGGTTATTGAAAAAACAGGTTGACATGTTTTGCCTAGAGTGTTTTTTCAAAGGTTGATTTTCATAAGTCGTTTCCAATCGGGAATGGACTATAGAAGCTATGTAAAAATGTTGTGCAAGTCAAGAAGCAGAACAGACTCTCCTGAATGAAAAATAGAGAAAAATGAAGATAAATGAGCTTGCGAGATGAAATTTTTGGGGGAAGTACATCAGGCTTTTGCTGCTGTTGAGTCAGAAATGCTGGCTCTTGAAATAGTAGCCTAACAGTAAACATAAATGCCGTTGATCAGTGTACATAAATGTGTGAAGTAATTTTTTTAATTTGCTTGCAAAGAGGGAGATAGTAAGAAGTAATCAATAGGCCCGACTGATATTGTATCAGTGGTGAAGAGATTAAGGGGGGAGGGGATAATTTAGATTGCCTGATACTTAAAATTAATAGTAACAAAAATAGAAAATAATCAATATCACTTGCATCTCTCTCAAAATGACTGAGCTCAACATCCTTACTACTCTATAAATCCGAAAGTGTGTTTGTTTGTCCTTCTTTCACGTCAAAACGAAGCAACAGATTGACGTGATTTTTTGCACAGGGATAGTTGTAGGTCCAGAGAGTGACATAAGCTACTTTTTATCCCAAGAAAATATCTGATTCCTTCAGAAAAATATTGTATTGTAAATAGGTACTGGATTAAGCTTTTCTTAGGATTGATTACTGCATTTAAAAAAACTTTGTTAGAAAAAAGTTTTGTCATTTCTCCTTTTTTGTCTATGGATATGTCAAGTGAGGCCGTAGCACCACTGTGGGTAGAGCATCACATAAAGGGGCTGCAGTAGCTCAGTGGGTAGAGAACCAAATAGTGGGGCCGTAATAGCTCAATGGGTAGAGAACACAATAGTGGGACCGCAGTAGCTCAGTTGGTAGAGAACTAAATAGTGAGGCCGTAGTAGCTCAGTGAGTAGAGAACACAATAGTAGGGCCGTAGTAGCTCAGTGGGTAGAGAACACAATAGTAGGGCCATAGTAGCTCAGTGGATAGAGAACACAATAGTAGGGCCGTAGTAGCTCAGTGGATAGAGAACAAACAGTGGGGCCGCAGTAGCCTAGTAGCTATAGAACCCAGTAGTGGGACCGCAGTAGCCCAGTGGCTATAGAACCCAGTAGTGGGGCCGCAGTAGCCCAGTGGCTATAGAACCCAGTAGTGGGGCCGCAGTAGCCCAGGGGCTAGAGAACCCAATAGTGAGGCAGCACTATATCAGTGGGTAGAGAACACAATAGTGAGGCAGCACTATATCAGTAGGTAGAGAACACAATAGTGAGGCAGGACTATATCAGTAGGTAGAGAACACAATAGTGGGGCCGCAGTAGATCAGTGGGTAGAGAAAACAATAGTGGGGCCGCAGTAGCTCAGTGGGTAAAGAACCAAATAGTGGGACTGCAGTAGTTCAGTGGGTAGAGAACCCATTAAAGGGGCCACAGTAGCTCAGTGGGTAGAGAACCAAATATTGGAGCTGCAGTAGCTCAGTGGGTAAAGAACCAAATAGTGGGACCGCAATAGCTCAGTGAGTAGAGAACCAAATAGTGGAGCCGTAGTTGCTCAGTGAGTAGAGAACACAATAGTTTGGCCGTAGTATCTCAGTCGGTAACCACATTAGTGGGGCCGCAGTAGCCCAGTGGCTAGAGCACCCAATAGTTATTTCAAGACATAAATTTCACATGAGCGAAGCCATAGCTAAAAGTTAGTTGATAAATAAATTATTAAAACAAGATTTCAAAATGTTGAAATTTCTGAGTGTGAAAAAAAGGGAAAAGATAAAAAAAAAGTAAAGAAAGGGGCAGAAGGAAAGGAGAAGGGTGGGAGGAGGGAACACTCACTCGACTAGCAACAGGTCACTGAGGATGGGATTGCTTCATGTTTCCTGGTGCTGCAAAGGAAGTTACATAATGTGTAGTCCACCACAACCTCTTACTCCTGTACCAAGTGCCGCAACTTATAAACTAAACCCCTTTGTGGTGAGACTAGAGGAAGACAACCTTATCCTTAAATTAACACAACTAGATGAACTACATTTGATATTGATATATATATATATAGAGAGAGAGATAGATAGATAGATAGATAGATATAGAGATAGAGGAATGAAAGAAAGACAGGTATTTTTGAAATAATAACAATTTAGAGTATTTATTCAGTTATTTAAAATATCATAACAAACATCTATAGGCATTGTAAACTTTAACAACCAGTAAATACAAAGAAAAACATTAAAAAAGTATTAGTTTACAAATAATAAACTCTGATAACTGAAATTCAACAATTGTAAAATATTAATAAATATCAAGACGAGTGAAGTAACAATGGGAAAAACCATAAACAAAAAGTATTTAAAGGCAATACCATTGAATGTGATGGTAGCAATTAAAGCTGTATAATTTATATATATATATATATATATATATATATATATATATATATATATATATATATATGTGTGTGTGTAAAATATAAAACAATGTAATAAAATAGCTTGTGTATTTGATTTTTTGCTGTTTGAGGTATCAATTCAGTTTAACTTTTTGACTTGATCTTTATAAGTAGGGATGGGTCGGTTTGGTTCTTTGGTTCTAATTTATACCGGTTCTTAAGGTTTGACGTGGAACCAGTTTTAGGTTACAACAATTTATCGGTTCTTGTTTCTACACAGCAATAAATGTAATATTTTGAGATGATGATAAACTTAGTACGAAACAGTTTGAATTAATCTAATTATGGCAAAACTCTGCCATTACAAAAATAACTATAATGAGAAACTCATCAAAATAAACAAATATTGCAGTTACAGCCAAAACTCTTATATAGGTTGATTCACTTGTACTAAGCATTTTTTTATTGGCTCCCATACTTTCTTACAGTGAATTACTATTGCCGTTGAAAGCAAATATTAATTTATTTGGTAACAATGTTCATAAAAGTAGTTTTTTAGGACAGGCGTTTAAACAAATGCAGTATTTGGTTTAATATATTCTATCAGTTAACGATACAAAATGTGAATATTCTCGTGGTGGCAATGTCATAGATAAATATATATAGAGAAGATAGTACACTCAGCATCGAGTGAAACAAAATGGCTGATGTTAATGTACAGATTTTTAGCTATGAATTGTTCTCATTGTTCTATGTGTACGTATTTGAAATACAGCATTCTAATGTATTATACGAGAGAATAAAACTAGTGCTGGGTGGAAGTAGTTTTTATTAATATAATGCTCACAAGCATTCAGAAAGTAACATTTGGAGTTTTAAGCCAGTTTTGTTTAAGAATTGAAATAGCTATGAAATGATTCTTTAATTTTCATGAGTCTTTAATTTTCATGCACTCTTAACTTTGTTTATTTTTGCGAACTTTTAAGTAATGTTGCCAAATAATTCCATCACTGGCCAAAAGGCATACCAAGCATATTAATGTAAAATCACATTTAAATTGGCGGGGATGGAAATGCATTTCCACGCAAGCTCATAAAAATTAAAAATCAGAATGATCGTTCTTGTAGGTTATACGGCTGAACAGTTGCCGAACGCGACACATCTTTATCTAAGGTGGTACGTTATTGGCCAGCACGTCACGTAGAATGTCGCCCAATGATAGTCGTTGTTAGGAACAGTACTGCTCGTGTTTTTATTTTGCTAATCACCCATACGTGAGATTGTATGATGTAATACAATTTAATTATCCAACACCTGACTTAGCATTTCTGGAACGTTCTACTGCAAGCCTCGGAGAAAAAAGGAAAACTCTAGAAAACAACCAGCTGAAAAATCCATACTTCCCAACTTCCCTTGAATTAATAAAGAGAATTAAAAAGTATCCACTCGTAACAAAAAAAATGTAACTCTCCCTAACAAAAAAAGACCTTACAAAAAATTAATAAAAGTATCCGAACAAAAAATTATACATAAAAAAATTTATGGAAAATTTCACTTCATCACAGTATGAAGTAAAATTTTGTATTAAACTGTGTTAGTCATAAATTATAGACAATCTTCAGCCAGACATGTACACATAGTGAAAACAAACAAATAATATTGGTGTTCATGACAATCTATGAGAATTTTATTATGTGCGTTTATGAATTGCATTTTAATTATTGCATTTATATGGGATTGCTGTAGAATGACTGTCTAATATATTTTTTCTGTGACTTGGGTAGCAATTATTTTGGAATTATTTAGTTACAGGGTTCTTCTAAAGAATTTGAATGTGTTTGACTGAATTTCAGATATATTGTTGCATAATTTTTTGGCAAATTTGTAATGGTGTTATCAACACTTAAATTCTGCAATTTACGTTTAAGTGTATAAAATTTACTACTGGGGGTTCTAACAATACCAGTGAGGTATTCCCGTAGTCTCTTAATTTTTTGTTGGCATTTCTTGTAACTTGTAACTATTACAGTTCTTGGTAGAAAAACATATTGAAGGTTATGGTGTTCCTGATAATAGGTCTGGAAAAATTGTTGGAAACTGTCTGGAAAACAGGGAAATTATTTTTATTGTTAGTAAAAATATATTTTCAACTTAATTTCAAATACTCTATTCTAAGTCGTCTTATTTTTGAGTAGTTTGAATTTTGTAGTAGTCCTATATTCCTGTAAAAAATCTTATTCGAGTAGCGTAAGTCCTATGTATTTTTGAGTAAGAGAGCTATATTAGAGAGAGAAGTTCCACATCCAAGGAAGAATGTCCTATGTGGGGGGGGGGGGGGATGTCCAATTTTCGAGAAAATAAGTCTCATAATCGAGGAAATAAGTTGTGATATTCAGAACTTTTTTTTCATAAACAAGTCTTTTCCACGCGTTCTTCTAGATTGCATGTGAATTTGCATTGGGAGTTTGGCCAAACAGAAACATTTGTGAGCCCAGTCTTCTCTAAAAGACTGTAAGATGCGAACGACAGATATGAATGTGACTGGGAGCATTTTGAAGGGGCTGGGGTCAGCAGATAGGTAACTTGTAAGCAGGATAGAGGAAGTGCCGCCAGTTCTTTGCCAATGTAGGTGAAAAAAATTGTTGGAGGTGTAGCAAGTTTGGACTCTAACAATCTCGATTTCCAGGGATGCCACCTGATACTAATCATCAAAAAATGGGTCAGATGATAAATTCACCAACAAGTAAACAAGAGAGTAGCATTAACAAGAATCCAGCATATAGCCTAACCAAAACCAGTGACAGCAAAGAGCTTCAGGAGAAGGAGGAAGACCATTACCAAGAAGGACCAATGTACAGGAGACTATCTGAATAATCCACCTGCAGTTAATATAGACAAGAGAGCAGATAAGGAATGCTGCTGCAGGTGAGACATTCAAAGACAGACAATTAGTGTGGCTGTATGACTCAATGGCTTGAAGGTTACAGGTGTCTGTACTAATGTTGGGCAGGCCCTTATTGAGTTTGATGCTAGTCAGTAATACAGGCTTCCAGATCCGTCCTCAGGGATCACTGGAGTAGAAATATAAGGTTGTTAACATTGACTGACTTGCACTTTGCGAAGGTTCCTGAGATGCTGAATCTGTTTAGGAGGAACTGATTTAAGGAAAGGGCAGTGTTGCGAGCCGGCAGTCTGCCTTCCGCCAGCTGGTTGTCTGCAGGGCTCTAAGCTGTGTAAGGCATCCAAGCCCATCCTCAGATATGGTGAGGGGAGGTGTAACATGTCTGCGATTGTCGTCTTGTACCTATCGGTGGCCAAGATCTCCCAGAAAGTCCAGGATTGCCTCCTTTGGCCAAGAAACCTCTGGACACACAATTGGGTCATCTGAGGCACGCGGGCATGTAGAAATATCCAGAAAGGATTGGTATAAGTATAACTACAGTCCTTGCTTTTCCAGCATGAGTTCTTGTGCGTGTGTGGATGGTGGTGCCTGGAAAATGTTCCGGCGGGTTTCGTCAAGCAGTGGCATGATGTGGGAGTTAAGAGTCTACGTGAAGTCCTCTGCATTCTTGCAGACATGTGCGGCAGTGTTTATGATTGATCCATGCGGAGTGGGTGTGGGAGATCACAAGTGTGTGTCCTATTGGTGCAAGTGGACTATGCAATTTAGAGATTTAGACTTCATTGTTTATATTAGCAGAACCAACTATTTATTAATCAGTAATATGATTAGATACTCAGTAATAGTTGGTGCAGATTTTTTTTGGAAAGATTGTAAATAAATTGGGAAATTTTAATTTCAGTTTATTAATTTTATTAAGACCTTCATCTCCCACAAACCTGGCAGTGGCCAGGTACATCAGTGTTTTCAATTTGAGTGATTATTTAATTTTCTCGTAGCACAATATGATGTATAGACAAATTTTTATGCCTTTCCTTTATTATGTAATTTTGTTTTATTATTAGTGAAATTATAAACCACAAAATTGTTTCCTCAAGGAGATGTTAAGAGTTGTGTGTTTCAGAACCTCTCTAAAAGGAATGTTGCAAACTTTGATTGATGAGTATATGTATTTGGAAAAATAATGCTGGCAAAGTACATTTTTCATGTCTATTACCATATAGTAGAAAAAAAGTTTTCATTGCAAATTGTAGGGGTATTAAGATATTACTGCATAATATTTCACAAAAGCACACTTGCAGAAGTAGAAGTAATGAGTATATGTACTTCATCCTACTACAGGTACAAACGTACCTTGTTTTGTTTTGTCAAGCAGAGTAACCTCCAGTACATCGACTTACGTCACCAGCTTGGTATGGCATGCCTCTGCTGTAGAGGAAGAATGCATTTGCTACGTAACTACTTTCAGAAATTTCAAAATAGTGCCAGGATGTAGAGAATGCAGAGTGTGAAGGTGACATTTTCAGGTCTACATATTGGTTGTGCTGCATTGTTCGGTACGTACGTTACATGCAATAATTTCCTTCAGATATGGCATATGCCAAATACAATTGATAGCCTTGGCAGTCCAGTTTCTCTGTTTATCATTGAGTAGTGTGACATAATGGTGGGAAAAATAGACTCTAGACAGACTTATTAATAATATAATCACATGACTGTGAGCCCCCCATGTCTGATTTTTGAGAGATTCAAAATATTGACTTCAATTATTTTTCTTGATTGTAGTAGTATTTACTGAGTAGTGTTTTGTTAGTAACTACAGTATTTAAAGCTATGGATTTAAACCAAAAATAGGTTGAAATTGACTACCAATATTTGAATAAACTGTAGAGAGAGAGAATGAGTCCACAAACATGTGAGCAGGAGCAGCCCCATGTTAATTTCTCACCTAGGCAAGGTGTTATGGACTGTTTTTTGGCACCCGTTTACTCTCTCTTTAGCCTTGTCCCCTGGAACCTGTAACCACTAGGATTACACTGATGTGCACAAATGCAAGCGTATTTCTGAAATTGTGTCTTTTCAGCTTAACGTCCGGTATAGCTTAATGTGCATACTTGCAAAATACATTCATTGCTAAATAACTTGAAATTTTACACTTAAGAGTGAGTCAGGGTTGTTTTATGTGATTTATGTATTTTTCCCAATGGTATGTGTTATTATTTACTTTATAAAGACGTAACATATTTTAATTATATGCCAGAAAATATTTTAATTTTTGTAATTCAAAGTTTGCATCAGTAAAACTGTCTTACAAAAATCTAAAAACTGCTCTTTACGTGCCTACTGTTTTACAACAGCCTTTTAACTATGACTGTTTAAATGTTTTGAAGATCATCTTATTTTACTGATGTTATTATCAGCCTGCTAGAGGTTTCCCATGACATTGGGGGTTTTATTCTTAAAACGTATTTATAAATTCTTGAGACCCCCATTACTCAGATTGCAACAGTTACAGGATACGTTAGTCAAATTTGGAGTGCCACATTTGCACTTAGAAAATTGTCACTGATGCTGCTGTTGTGTACCAATATGATTTCACTGATTCCGCTAAGTCATACTCGAGCGAGTTTCTACAATTATTAATAAAACTGTCAATATAAAACTTCTAGCAGCCTACTTCACACAAATGGACATGAAATAATTACTGCATTTTCTTATTAATTAAGTGTATTTAACAACACAGTTTAATGAAATACCTGAACCGTATTATAAAGTGCCCATTAAATTATTTTCATATCAAGTTTTAAAATTTGATATTGTACAGTGAAACATGTAAGCTCACTGTCTAATAATAAATCTCACAAAAAAAAATTACAGTAGGCTTATCGACTTCTCTTAACACACTATACACAACTAAGGTTACTTGTGTACTTCTACTACTTTTAGAAATTATATTTTCAAAGAAATACTAATTTTTCTGTGCTCCTTTAATTCTATGTTGGCTGAAGACTTTACATACACTGCACAAAATAAAAACGCGCTATTGGCTACATGTCTACACGTCAAAGATGTTCCTAAACAACACAAAATAAATCCTGCCATTTCCTACACATTTTCATGCCGAAGATGTTCCTACACGACACGTTACACAATGACTTTGAACCGCTTCACTATGCACATGTTCATTACGTACACGTTTTTCATCAAAAGCAACACTGCTAGCACTAAGGTCAATGTGGCGAGCCGTTTTGGGTTGAGTGCTGGTTGCACGTCTCATATCATTGACGTCTTGAAAAAGCAATTGTTTACGTTACGTTTTCTGTTAATACAAAGACAGTCTGAAAGTATTATTTATTTTAAAAACATCAATCTTTTATTTACGTTGAAAATTAACGTAGTGAAGGACATCTGTGAAGAATTTGGTGCAATTACGGAAGTTTTTCTCGTTTATAGCTAAATCATCAATTAAGCATTTTATAGCGAATAGTGCAACTTTTCAGATCTTATAATGATTATTTTACATTTGCGAAATTTCAGGGATTCTACAAATAGGTAATACCCACATTTCCTTTATATATTGTGTAAAAGGTGGCACGAAGCTGTGTGGTGAATGTTACTGAGTGCACACTAAGTGATAATAATTCTGTATATGCACCAATAGAAATTTCCCAAACTTTGTCCGCCATCTGGCCAGTAGTAGTTTATTTTACGATGCATATAAAACAAGGCTTTCTTTCTTCTATTCTTCAGGACGAAATTGTAATATGCACTTTTTCCCTCAAAAAAACTCGATGTTTTCGAGCTTGAGAAAATGATACGAGCTCGAGTCGAGTAATTACAAAGTTCTAGATCGTACTCGGAATTTCAAGTACTTGCACATCCCTATTGGTAAGAGATTCACAAACACATGTAATCAACATGGCTTATAAAATATCATGTATGAATAAAGTAACCTTAGTACTGAGCAAGAAACTATGTGTATGTGGCAAAAACAACACGTACATTAGTCACTCATGCTGGGTGGCCGTATATGGTTTAAAAAGAAAGAAAAATATATAAAAATACAAGGCTTAACACTCTCTGGTATCATGTACATAAATATTGAACCAGAAGAAACTCGTGTAGAACGAATAAATGACATCATGTTAATTTGGTGGTGTGTTTAGTCTTTTTTGGTAATTTATTAGTTACTTTCAAAAATGTATATAAAATGGTTTTAAAAAATGCAATTAGTTCCATTACAGTAGAACAAATTATTGATAGTTGTTATGACATATCTTGGGTTGTTATAACAAAATAAGTGAAGAATAAAATGATATCAAATAAGTAAATTGGTGCAGTCAATCAAAGTTTTAAAATATAATCTTATTATATTAATGTTCAGAAACTTCTGGGTCAACCTTGTTAATTATGCAAACGATTGAAAACTCCAAACATAGCCCAGTATAACATTATTTATGAATATCATGATAACCTCAAAGAGAGAGAGAGAGTGTGTGCGTGCGTGCATGCGTGCGTGCATGCGTGTGTGCATGTGTGTAAAATATTACCTTATTGAGGCAGAACTCCATTTAATTAAAATAACAGTGAAAAATACCACTTCACTGATGATATAAAATTATTGTTACTCAAGAAAATTCATGAAACCATGTGCAATATTTTAACTGTAATAAGACTTTGGGATGCATCCAGCCAATATACAACAGTTAAAGATAAAAACTTAACAATATTATAATTGATAAAATTATTTCATAAAAACTTTTCTGGACCCATAAACAAATGGTATATGCAAGCATAAATTACATGATTTGAAAGTTAATTATTTTTTGTATGTAAAATTAATTTCTTTGGATACGGCGATTTATTGCAGCATAATAAAATAACTTAGCTGGCTGAAGTAGTTGAGAAAATATCAATACATGGATCTTGGCGAGAAAGTTAGTACCCAGCCAGGAAGGGGCAGGCCAAACACCGCAAACTTCTCTGCATTTTCAAAGTAATAGTGCAGAACGTGTAGATGCGTGCACCAAGTCAGGGAAAGTCGTTCAAGATGAGAACTAAGCAAGATGAGTTGTACAGAAGATGCATTGTGCAGATGAAAATTGTGCATACGAATGTCATGCACCCTCATGAGAAGGGTAAACCAAAATTTATCATATCATGTTGAATAGGTGAAGCACCATAGTAAGAAAAAGTAGATAAATAAGCACACCACACAACATCCCTGGCTTTACTACAAGATGTAAATGGAATTAACACAAAAAGGGGACTTAAGTCCCTGCAAAGATCACCACTGCCGCCGCACAACATTTTCACGTAATGTCGGCAACAAGCTAAGAAGAAAAGTGATTTGAAAATGCTCCGTGGCGTACGAAGACAATGGAAAAGCAGATAGACGTATAGTACGAAAGTCGCTGCTAGATGGCATGGGAAAGGTGAAAGTGTTGATCAGGCAATCTAGAATAGAGGAAAATCATGTGAATATCTGCATTTTTTTATGTAGGATCATGTGGCAACAGCATGATGACGCCAAGAATATTGCAGATACAGCTACAGCAAGGAAGGAAAGGGGGAGGGGTGAGCGACGGATGGCAACAGTAAATAATTCGTGAACTCGGTAATGTATGTCCGGTCATATGAAAAACAAACACAAGAAAAACAGGCCTGGAAGACTTCAAGCAAGATTAAGAACGAAGGTTTAAGAGCATGAATCCTGAACAGAATTGAAATGAAACACGAAAAAATTATTCAAATAAAAAAAATATAAATTAAACATGATAAAATAGCTGGTAATTGTTCAATTAATTAATTTAAGTAGCCAGATTAGAAAATGTTAAAATATATCAAATGTTTACTAAAACAAAACTGGCATAAATAAATACAGGCCAAATAGACTTCATAGATCAATAAAATTAATCGCAGATAATTCTAAATGAGCTTAAAGTTAGTGACACATTTATAACTGCACACTGAATACAACAAACACTGCGACTAGTAGTGACCTGATGCTGGCCGAATGCATTCCTTTAGGCCCTGGCTGTAGAGGATGGGGCATTGAGTGAGTTCATATGTATGTCATGAGGTATCTCATGACAAGATTAAAATGTTTGTGCTACCAATTATTAAAATTATGCTATGTTACATTCAATGCTGGTCTGACTAAATTATCACTTTCCTAATAACTGAAAATAGTTATAACTAGACTGACACATGGCACTTTCTGCACTTTTGAGAAGTGCACGCTACTTTCGACTGCATCTCAACTTGGAAAGCTTTAATCCTTATGGGCCAGTCATAACTTAATATGTAACGAAGAAATGTAGACGGGACAGTTACATGAGCGCCTTAGGACAGCCCCCTTATTAAGACTCTGAACATGTGATCCTACTTAACACTATGCCTGCTACTTCAGGATGGCAGCGGTATTTCACAATCCCGCTGCTGGAGAGCAAAGCAACACCCCCCAGAGCAGTCACAGCCTCCAGGATGCGCGGATTGGCAAAATATATCAACACGATGCAAGACCACTACTCTTAGACACTGAAAGGTGCGTGCGAGTGTACTTGCGGCACCAGAGATGGCCTTGTCAGGGTTTTTGGCCTGGAACTAGGCTGAGGGCTCCTGTGTAGATTCTGGGGTCTGATCTCTCTGGGGTGCTGGAATTTTCCCTTTGTAGAGTCTGCCTGGTAGGTTGCCAGCAGGGTACGGAGTCAGCGGTCTTTATCACTATTGGGCATCTGGGAGCTGTGGCTGATTTATGTACTCCTGGGCAACGTATCACTGGGAGTGAGTGTGAAACAGTACGAGGAGCTGGTTGACGTGTAGAAGGCTCAGTTTGTGGAGCAGGCGCAGGACAGAGTATGTCAGGGATTCGGTAGGCGACGACTGGTGGTTGTGGAACAGAGGACAAGTGTATGAGTTTGTGGCGATCCACTGAGGCGTCTTCATCAGTCCTGTACGTATTGAATCACTAAAGAGGTGGCTCGGTACCTCCAGCATCACTGGCTGCAGCAGGTGTTTGATGGCCTGGGCTTATTCTCTGGGTTGGAGTTTGGCAGTTAAGGCTACTAGGCCCGGTGTGTACTCGTGCAAACACCAGAGGCAAGTAAGGTCAACCTTACCTGTTCCTTGAGACTATGTCTATTGTAATAGGTCGTATATAAGCACAGACACTCTCCTCATTGAGGAGTGGAAGGCAGGCTCCTTGTTCGCCCAATTTGCGTTTCGAGCCACTAGCTGACCGTAGCACAATTGACAACCTATTCCAGCACCTGGTGGGGTCCGCAGTCTGCGTTGGAAATCGGGCCACACTGGCTATGGCTGGACACGTGAGTATTGCTCCGGGTGAGTCTCCCCAATCCAGTGAACGTCTGCCTCTCTTGACGGAGCCCGCTGTAAAGAGACCAGCGGACACCAAGCTGACAAACTACACCGGATTCAGTGTACCTGTGTGGTGCAACCGTTTCACCCATGAGGTAGATGGAAGGGCAGGCCAACCTAGGTGCGTGTGGGTAAAAACCAAAATATACTGAGCACTAGAGCAGACTTCCCCAAGAGGTCCTGCATTCTCTACTTCGGTAGAGCAAAACTGGGAACTATGTGTTGTAGTTACAGGAAAGTGGTACACGTTTTGGCTCAGTTTCATGTTTATTCCAATGAATTGGAAGTAAACATGATGATATACTCGCTACTGGTTGCTTGGAATGAGTGATGCCATGAATCTGATAGTATGTCGGCAGGGGCCGGTAGAGGCGACTGTTTTTGACTGAGGTACAAAGCTGGCGTGGCATGGCTGTGTAGTTTAATCCTTTGATTGCTGCCGTAGTTCCCTATATTAACTTCGGTACACTAGGCTGGGCACAATGCATGGAAGTGTGGAAAGGAAGAATTTGTCCTAGGATGGTGCTACCCTGTTCGCAGACAGGTTCGTGTTGAGGAGGAGGGGTAGGGTTAGCAGTGGAGAGAGAGTCCTAACTAATGGTGCAGAGTGGTCAGACGACTAGGGCATAACGTAGATTCCGAGCAACGAGAGCTGGAATAAAGCTAAAGGTGGGGTTTTGCTCTGAGCAGCGACTGCTCGAGGCAAAGGTGCTTTCTGAGTGGTGAGCGCTAAGAAGAATGCAGACTGACAGATCTAAGCAATGAGTGCTGAAAATGAAGACTGGTTTGGAGGCATGCGGGAAAATCTTCTTCTATACTAATCTCGGGTGGTGCCCGCTGATGATTGGCCAATATCATGAAGGCAAGAGGTGAGCGGCGAGCCGGGGGAAGGGGGTTAGCGAAGGCAGGCGTACGACTGTGATGTCATCGCCGGGGGGGGGAGCAATTGACAAACAATACAACTAGCACTGTCTAGTGATGGAAAAAGGCACTTGTCCTGCTCGCATAATTACAGTGGGCCGGTAGATAAAACAATCTTGGAGGTAGATAGAACTATCTCGGCTCACGTGGTGGGAAATAAAAACTGGAAAATAAATTCGTACTTCATCAATGTTAAATATGGGGATGGAGCCGAGGTTGTCTGAATACAAATACTAAAGACGTGGCATGCAGCAACCTTCCTGCCAATTTGCTAGCACTGCGCAGAAAAGGGTATCCATTTGGCCTTGCATGACAGACATCCAGTCTCATCCTTCTGAGTGCCACCAAGCTGCAGAGATGACTATAAAAGAGCCTCCAGATCATGGTCTCAGTGCAGTCTGCTGCACCTCCACCACTGTAATGGCCACTGTGAGGTGTTAGCATATCAAGGTAAGCACAACCCCCTTGTCTCCCGCTGTAACGGCCACGAGATAATCTAGCAGGGTCCGCTAGTTGCTCAAACTCTTCGCGCTGAGTAGGTTACCGCCAGTCTCCAGAGAGTCCTCGACTTTCAACATCTGCTAGCAGCTCCGGAGATCTTGCCAGCAGTCTAGAGGGTTCTTCCTCCTTTTCTGCAACCTCCAGCTCCAGAGGCCTCCGGATACCGACACCTACCATAGGGTCTGCCAATGCAGTCAACCTTTTATCTTTCCTTGGTAACCTTTCCTCGAGGTCTTCTTTGGTTTTTCTTCTCTGACGACATTCCCTCTTGATAATAGCCACAGCACCCTTCTGATGCTGCTTACATAATTTAGCTAGGTTCCTTCAGAACGCATCCTTGTAATTTAAATATTTAATATTAAATTGTGGCTTCTTAAATTCACATTATACACTCAAGCAATTATTCGTACGTTCACTACTTGTAACGCCCTTGCGTGATTTAGAATCAACCCTTTTTAATTATATTATAATTATGACTAGAAGAGTTGTGCCCCATTGCAATTTAATTAAAAAAAAAAACTCTTATAATTGAATTAACTCTTATTTTTATTGCTCAAAGTATATCCTATATGCTACAAGCCCTTAAGGCGTTTTTATAATATTACATTTCATGTAACATAAGCCCTTAAGGCAATTAAATATTTTCTTGTATTCAGGAATAGCAGGCGCCTTACGTTAAAGCCATCAAGGCAGACTAACACCTTTTACTGGTGGTTTTTTGTGATCAGAGTTCCTCCCTACTCTGCCTCTCCACTGTAAAAGGCAGAAAGAAGAGAGCCCTGACCACTGGGCCCACAGTGAAACTTCACGTGATGCTGGAGACACGTACATCCTGCATGTTCCACCCACCGCTGTAAAAGGTAGGGCGGGAATATCATTATGTACGAATCCAGTGCAATAAAGTTCTCAGTACCCCACGGCAGTAATACGTGATACACCAGCTATTTCCAGTACTGTTCTTTTACTACATTCTAATGCCCTATCTAAGAAAGGGTGGTGTAAAGTACCGAAGGAAGATCGACATCCAAAATTTAGTCAAACAAGTTGACACTCCACCTTTATTGTTCGAACCCTGTACTAAATTAACAGGAAAATCACACAATCTACACTTGCTAATTAATCAGTATCAAGAATCTTGATTAGGTTATGACGTAATTCTTGCGACTTACGCTCCCAACCTCATACCATCATTCAGCCTCAACTACTACTTGGGGACAACTCCACTGCAACCAGCACCGGCCGCTGTTCAGCCGCCTGCAACTTGCAGCCAGACATCGCCACAGCAATCTCCACGGCCATGTGTGACAAAGGTAAGGAGTCACCCTAGTATCATTCTTACCACAGCGGATTTCATTCCAACATGAAAGCCAACTCACCTGCATTTGTTCACAGGGAAAGCACCCCAAGGCAATCAACATTAAATAAGTTGACATTTTACAAATGTCATTCATGATGCTGACATCATGGTGGACAGTGTACTCTTCCTTAGTTAAACATCTGTCGAGGCATAAGTCTGCCTCGCGTTACCAGTTAGCTTTGATAATGAGTCCAGGGTTTGAATCCCAGAGCAGACATTAAGAAGCCTCTACACAATAGCCAGGGTCCAACATGGCCAATTCAACTATCCGTCGGTAAAGTGAACAAACAGATCTAAAGCAACCCTGGGCTTTTGTCTCAGCTCCGACCTACGTCAAACTCTTGTATATTTGTGTGTAAAACTTGTGTTTTGCTTTATTATTATATTCCTTCAACCAACAGGCAGGGTACATGCGACAAGACAATACATATAACTTTAAAAGTATGGAACGTTGTAGCATTGTTGCTTACAAAATAGGTATTGCGCCGAACCATCTGATGGAAAGTTTGTTGGTATGAAAACTGGCAGACAATAACTAACACCATTTTCTGCTAACGAAATACCAACAACCGACTGTATTATCTGCTAGTTCCTTGAAGCACCACTAGTGTGCCACCAATGACAGTGGCTGAAAGTTCAAATCTCTACTCAGTAATATTTACAAAGAAGTTTATACACAATAGGACTATATTCATTTCTCACTAAGATCCATAACTGTTGTGTAGCAAAATAATGTGACATGCAGTTAGAGAAGTGTGTTTGCTCACCAAATAAAACATTTCACTCCATAGTGTTTCTTTTTTATATAGTTCAAACAACTATTAGTATATAATGTGAAATATATACATTTGTTAATTCACTAGTTGTGTCTAGGATCCTTATCTAAACAATAAGGCAGAATTATTTGAACAGCTAAGTCTACTGGATGCCTTTTAAATATAATTTTCCCTATATTAGCAATTATCGCATACTGCAATAACCTAGTCATTAACCTCTGTATATCTACCCCATTCGTTGTGACAATCTTTCTGTAACAACTCGTTTTTTAGGCACTTAAAGAAAAAATTTAGTGAAATAAGTAAAAACAAATTAAATGAAAAATTTGCTGAAAAATGACTTTGTTGCACTTTTTGGTAACTCTAGACAGCCAGGGTTACACGATACTTATTGACTGCCCACCCTCCACTTCTCATGCGGCCGAATGTTTCGATGCTACAAAAATAGTGATTACCTTGACACGTAATGTATGGTTAAAATGGCGAGACATCACAATCACATAGTGGTTCCTTAGGTGCCGGACACATACTGGTTAAACTCACTGAGGGGAGTTTGTATTATCTGCCTCCTATTTGTCACCCTGCAGCGGTATAGGGTGAGGGCACAAAGTCAGGTGTGGTGATGACTCTGTGAACTGACAGTTTGGATAACAGCACTCTTTTACCTTGGGCTCCATCCGGGGTAGATCCTGGCTGGCTTGGCTGCTGCTGCTGCTGGCTGGAGTTGGGGCCCTGTCCACGGGTGGCGGTGGCGTTGCTGTCTGGGCTGGTCAGGTCGGCTCCGGCGGCGGGCTGCTTGTCCTCACAATGCTGAAGTAAGGGCAGGCATGTCCAGTAGCACTGGAAGTCCCAGTCGTATTTGCACTACGAGAAGGTGCGACTCTCCAGCGATCTTCTGGGATGGCTGGAAGAGAGAGCTAGGGGGAACTGGGAAGTGAGGCCTTGCTAGTTGTTGGGTGGCGTGAGCTTGGTCTCGTGGGGAAGGGGCTGCTGAAGGCAGACAGAAATGGGTTGAAGAGCAACTGACTAAGTTGAGGCATTAGCTGCCCTCTTAGCTCTCCGCCTTGCACCACTTCTGTGAGTGAAGGGTATACGAGGAGGTACTACGGTCTACCACTTGGAGGAGCAGGTGACAAGTTTTCTGGCTAAGCGTGTAACCAGAAGGGATTAGGCCAACTAGAATCTGTCATGTCACTCCAACCGGGGAAGTTCAACACGGTAGATGGTGTGGGTTAGCTGATCTGGATATCTAGCTGCTTCATTGCATGTGTTCGTAGTGGTCGAGGTTCTGCCGTACTTACGCACCAGGTACCTTTGCATACCAGGTCTACGGTATGGGTGACCATCTACTATGACATACTTGCTCCCGGTTAAGGGAGTACACAGTCCTACACTAGGTAGTTTCTGCAAAGTTGTTTCAAAATGCAGTCTCCTGCTTCTCCTTGGAGGGTTTGACACCTATGAGAATGGAAGTCACAATCACCGTAGAATAAGCACTCAGGGTTAGGTAAGAATATGTGTTTATTGTCCAGAGGAATAGACATGGTGACTCATACTATCTCCTAGCTATCAGTTGAACTGAAACTGGCAAAAGCTACGGTAAATCAGGTGAACGGGACGTGTTGCAAAACTAAACAAGAGCAGAATATTGCTACGTAACTATGATAACAACTGACCCTAACTAATCTATGCTGTTGTCCAGAAGTGACTCGGGGTTCGCTACGCTACCAAAGTGGGAGTAGTTAAAGGGAGGTCGAAGACTTCTTCGGGGGTCGCTGGGTTAAGGTCTGGAAGACCTCTCTCTACCAGAGAGCTCCAGCACACGTGGTGGAGCAATCTGCCGAATATAGAACGGACTTTTTGGGGCTGCGCGCTTGCATATATAGATGGTCAGCTGCGGCTCCTTTGGCTCCCATCTGCTGGTCGGGTATCTTCAGGCTAGAGCTTCTCCTGTAGCCAGCGCAGGCCTCTTTCTCTCGGGGGAGGCTGGAAGTGCTGTTTTTCATATGTGCGAGTTGCGTTGCTCATGCGAGCTTAAGGGCAGCACTGGGCTTTGTGGCTGTCGTCTGTGAGGGTGATTACGTGACACGTGATATCTGATACACCATCTACCAAAAACTAATGGGGCACCCGTGGAGATAGGTAATTCAGTATATCTATTGATGTGTTTCACGGCCTTCTGCATAGGACCATTGGATAATGAAATGGTCCCAACATTGTGGCGTTTTTACAGAATGGACCAGTGTTACGTCCAGGATGACAATGCCAGGTGCCATGTTTCAAAGGCTACTATGCAGTGGTACGCCGACAACAATGTTGGCCGATTGGACTGGCCCGCCCAGAGCTCCGACCTCAACCCTATAGAACATGTTTGGGACGAATTGGATCACCGAGTGAGGGCTCATCAGGCGCGCCAAAATCCATTACTCAACTCGTGGAATGGTTGCAAGAGGAATGGCGACGAATTCCCGTGGATGTCCTGCAAACATTCGTAGAGAGCGGGCCAGATAGAATGTCTGATGTTATAGCCGCAAGAGGTTGCCCTACGAGATTCTCAGGGGGTGACAACCACCGAGCAAACATTGTGGACAGGTGCCCAGTTACTTTTTGGTAGATAGTGTATAATGTTATAGATGGCCTTGGCTGCCGTGTCATGGGTGCCGCTTGCTTAGGGGTGTGCATATTGCCTCTGATAATGTACAGTCCTGGGTTCAAACCCCGTGCTGGGTTACATGACGCCACGTGAAGATGAGGCAGAGTCGTAATTATGCCAGTATGCATCCAACATCAACCTTCACATGTTTGTCCTGGCATCGTGGTCTTGCTCAGCAGATACCCTTCTGTAGTATCATTTTATTCTGAAGACGTTTGTTAACATTATTAAATATTTTGTTGAAACTTTCCCCCCCCCCCCCCCCCCCCTCAACAAAAAGCATTAAAAATTTGAATTTTCACTCTGAAAAAAATTAGTTTTCTCTAGCATTAAACTTTTTCTTATTGAATGACAACTAGAAAGGTTACATAACTTTTAATGGTATTGTTTTTTGGAAGACTTCTGATTATTAATAATTAATTAATGTTTTGCTGAAATAACAGCTGGTTTTTCTGCAAGAGGCCATCAAAAATTGACTTTTTGCTCAACAAAAAATAATTAGTCTCCAATGTTACAGATTTTGTAACAGCTGACGATAAGGGAGATTGCATATACCTTTTTGTGGCATCATTTTGTTTGGATTGTCTGTTTATTAACGTAATTTGTTTCATTGAAATATCTTTTATTTTTTGCCGAAAGTCGTCAAAAATTGAATTTACACTTGCTGAAAATGAAAAGTACAGTCTCCAGTGTTAAAATTTTTGTAACTGATATGTAGCAAAGGAGAGACAATGTGCACAAAAATTCAAGTTATATTGCACTGGTATAATTCAGGCACAAAGTGTGACTGAAACTGGTGTGACCCTTATTAATCTTCAGAGTAACTGAGGGCATTCCAGTTTTTAGTTACACCTACATCTTGAAGTTTAAGAATGTTTACTAGCATATCTGCATTGTTTAGGCTGGCTATTTTTATGCGTTAATAAGGTTAAAATAACTCACTTAATTGTAATTTGTGTGTTTCATATGCCATTGTGATGTTTCAAACTATATGAACCTAATCTGCGGGGGTGTATTCTCCATGAATGCAATACATGCAGTGCATGATTTAATAAAATTTAAACGCAAACATATTTCCATATACTTTCCATTTTTCTTTGAAATAAAAATAAATTTTTGTTGGCACATGGGACTGGGATACACTCTCTTTTTTCCCAGTTGCCTAATAGTTACTCGAAATATGGTTGGCTAGGCGCTGAATGGTGGTGCATAGTGCACATTTCGATAATTGATTGTAACAGTTCCCCAAAACGCAGAGGCATAGCTCTGTGGTATTCTCAACACTCGTTCAGCTGTTGTAACATCATAGCAAGCTCACGCAAAATGTGGGTGAATGCATGCACAAGCAGATATTGCATTCAGCGTACTAACGAGTTTATATATTTATTAAATTTTTTGTGACAAATGGGTTGCGTGTGCTACTGTTACATTTGAATTCATATTTTAAACAGTAGTTTCACAAGATGAATGATGTCTATAAAAGTAACATTGAAATAGGTGTATTTAATAAATCTTTCCAGTTATAAGCATTTAGTGATAAGTTAGAACTTGTTAATAATGGAGACCTACGCCTACTCTCAATAATTTTAAGACAGAGAACCAAGTCAAAAACTTTTTTTACAAACATTTAAATCCTTACCTTTAAAAAAAAAAAAACAGTTTCTTGTGCAGAAGCGAAACATTGTGTAAACTTTTCTGTTGGCTATGTCTGTTATTAGAATGATTACTTATCAAACAAAAAGTAAATGTTATAATGGGAACAAATCTTGGAAACTTAAAATTTAAAAGTCAATTATGTTTTGTAAACTTTCAGAAGTAATTTTACTTTTTCATTATATGTTTGGACCAACAGGCAATTATTAATGTTTTTAACAGATTAAAAATTATTCTTGTTAACAAGCGTATGACTTTGCCTAGCCCTAATTCAAGTGACTTACTACTAGCGAATTTAAATGTTTTGTGACTTTGGGTGTTTGAATAAATTTTTATCTTTTCAACTTTAAGTTTAAAATCATTTTATTTGACCAGTGAATCTTGCTATTTGACAACTGGATTAAGAGCGAGAGGAAAGGGGTACTAAAGCACTTAGATATTTCCCACAACCTTTTATTTTCGTTTTGGTATTATTAATAATTATGTCCTCTTTGCAAAGCGAAGTGCCAAAGTAAGTTTTGTGTTGCATACCTTGCCAACATTTTCAGGATATGCCCCTGCTAATCTGGATACATTAAAAGAAGTGTTGTGTACATTATTAATGTTCAAGCCATTTCATACACTGCATTCTTAATGTGAGCAAAATTATGTAGATTAATTAACAAATGGATGAAGGGCCATGTTGGTGTAGTGGTTAGACTACTCGCCTCTAACCTCTGTGAACTGGGTTTGATTCCCCGTAGGATTGTTCCCAGATTTTCTCATGTGGCAATAGTGTTGGATGATGTCATTGGTTGGTGGTTTTTTTTGGGGATCTCCCGGTTCTCCCGCCCTTATATTCCAGTGCTGCTACACACGCAAGTCATTTCGCTTCACCCTCATCGGCTCTCCAAGACCTCAGTGTTAAAGAGTAGCCCAAATCTCTTCACTCACTCACAAATGGATGAAAGAAAATGCAATCCATTTTGGCAGAAGCAAGGTTGGAGGTTTAGATTTAACACGCTTCAGATGTTTAAAAAAAAAAAAAAAAAAAAAAAACCTTGAAAGAAATTAGGTTTGTTAATGTTACCTCGATCATTGTATATACTGTATTTCTTTGTGTGCCAATTATTTTATATAATTGAACTTATTCCTGTCAAAGTATATTTTGACAGATTTGCCTAGATAAGTAAAGGAATCTTGGTGTCTCAACTTGTTGCCAGTGCCTATAAATCTGTTTGAAGAACATGTGTTTTTATTTAAAGAAAATATTTTTACCCTTTTAGGCCACAATTGTAATGACTTAACGTTACACACTATTCACATCATGCTTTACATGTATGTAAAATGTGGTCTACTTTGGTGCTATATTATTATGCCTCATGTAAGCACATATACTTTGTCTACTGAATTAAAATATTTGCAATAAGTGGTATTGCTTTTCATGTTGAAAACTGAAAATTCATGTTGTAAAGGCATTTTTATATTTTAGCTTTGATTTGGCAAAAAGATTGCGAAATTATGGTTGGAGTTCATGATTTATACAAGCATAAAGCAACTATATTACCATAACGTCCCAAATGAATTGTATCTGGTAGATGTGGATATGTCTTTAGTATATGGAAATACATAAATAATATTTAATAACAATTTTTCTGACATAGAAAATTCAACTTTGTTCTTAACCGCATGCAAACATACATTATATGCAAACATTTTTAGTTGTGATGTAAGCAGACATCATAAAAAACAGACACAACATCGTGAAAATAAAAATCATTAAAAGCACTAACAATATAAAATTATCAGTATTGTGATTGGCCAGTAAAATCACGTGATACAGAGTTGCATATCATGCAAAAATTAACATTGACAAGCTTTTCGTTAAGTGAATGTACACATGAAACAAGTGAGATTGGCCTCATTAAAACACATCAATCAGGTTGTAGCCAGCTAGACTTGAACGTTGTACTTGTAATGGGTCAAGTGAAACGTGGAGTCATCATAATCCCGGCCTTTCAAGGAACATGTTATAATTTAGTTCATTCAGTTTTGTCACGTGTTCTCTTCATTTTCCTGTCATAAAATAAACAAATTCATAACCACAGTTTAAGTAGAAATAAAAAATTTTGTTGCATGCTTTACTCCCAAAATGTGCAAGTCATTCATGTGGAATCTTTTTTCCTTTCTTTAATTCTGTACTGAACACTTCCTGGTATTGTTTACTTGCTTTTTGGGGGGTTTGTTCCTATGCTATATATTTTGTGGCATGCTAAAGATTTGTTAATAATAATGGAAAAAAAATATCGGCAAGGGAACGTACCAATCGATATAAAGTCCATGGATTGTATGCTGTATTTCATTCATTGATACTGCCAACTTTTCTGGAGACCTGCTTAAATTCTTCTTTCAGGATATTCCCTCACCTCATGCAAATAAAACTTAATGAGTCTTTACACCAAAGTGACAACACATCATTTGTGCGCAATCATATTTGGCATAAGATCTATTTCTTACTAGGCATTACCAATATACCAATTTTCTCTCATGTTTTTTATTCATGTTAATTATAAATTATAATAATATTTACAAATTAAATATTAAAATTTATAGATAGAATATAAGTAAAACTTCAATTTAAACAAAAATAAAATATGTTTATGTTGGCAGAAGTATAAAATGCACGTGATACATGACATTTAGGAACTGACCAAACATGTCTTAGTGATTTTTCAAAGGTTTTATTCAAAAGAAGGGAAGAAGACCTAAATAGACTAAATTGATGATAATACAGTAATTTTTTAGTTACTGTAACTACAATGTGTCATGGGAAAAAAAGGTTTCTTTTGAGAAATGCGTGACTTCATCTAATCATATGCTCAAAAAAATGACAGTACAGTAAAAGCTAGATATAACGCGGCTGTTGAGGGACATAACTCAGACCCACGTTGTAGCTTTACGTGCTATTCTGGGAGTGACTGAATACAGTAGCAAAAAAAGCCAGTGTTCTAATGTGGTGTGGCACCTATTTGTCAAACACGGAGCAAGTGGTGTTATTTACTGCCATAACTCGTCAAACGTTTAGCCCCTTGCTATCGGAACTTAATTTTTTTTATCTGCATTACTGGACTTGACAGCACCCAAGGGAGGGAAACAAGAAGTGAAACGTGTTGTGATGAAGGGGGTCACATGCATTCAAGTAAGAATAACTAAAAAATACCGCATTTTCCAGGCAAAGGATGTACTTATTCCACCAAGGGTGGTGTTCGTTGTGTGTTGTTTGTCATGTAGGTTGAAGAAGGGGGTTCACCCCCTGCCTCCTGCTGGGCCTGGTTGGGAGGAAGTGAGAATGAGAAAAGAATGCTCACGTCCAAAGGTCGAATGCGCACTTGCACTGCAGATGGGAGCTATCGGTGCCTCACGTGTTTTGAAACATGCCGCTTGCTTGTCTGATTTGTATTTTACAAAGGAAAACTAAAACAAAAAAAAAGCTAATTATTTGTGGCATGCAAAGAAATACTGCTTTTCTGCATTAAGTCTTGTCCACAATAGCTCGTCTGCTCTGAATTTTTTTTTTTTTTTCGGAAATCAGAAGACATGCCTTATAGCCAGTATATGTATGTTATAATCAAAGTGTCTGCATCATAATTATAATTATTACGGAGAGCTACACCCGTAGGAAATTGGTTAGCCTGTAAATGACTTCGAAGCATAAATTTTGAGGTGCCTCAAATTTCGTAATTTTTTTTTCGAAAATAGGATGACATACAGCATAGCCAGTATATATACATTATAATCAAAGTGTCTACATCATAATTATAATGATTACCTAGAGCTATACCCTGTAGGAGATATTGACGCGGCGGCTTGCTGTTGTCACTCGTGCCTATATCGTGGGGGCTGGGCAGCTGTCCGTCGGTCATTACAAGATTATTTTGGTGGGCGGCTGCGAGATTGCCGCAGCTACTGCTGTCGTTACAGGACCGGTTAAATTCGTAACAGCGGCCCGGTATTGGGAAAACATGCTGATTGATGCGATTCACGTCAATGTGTTGAATTTGTATGAAATTTAGTGGCATGTACACATTGGACCTGACACAGAAATGCTTTGCTTCTGTTAGACCAAACAGTGTTTGCTTCATTTAGAGCAGCAAAATTAGAAGTTCCATTTGTCTGTAATTAAATTGACATGCATTACTGTCTGGTTTACTTATAAATGTCGTTAATTTGTCAGTACTGTGTTTGTGTCTCACCATATATGTACCTGTTCCACAGCCCATTGTATTTTCAATGCATTTTCTCTGGCACAGTGATTTCTGGATGTAATTACCAAGCAAGATGGCATAGTGGTAAAACACTGATCTCACATTTTGGAGCACTTGTGTTCAATTCCCATTCTAGCCACCCTGATTTCTGTTTTTCATGGATTTCAGATATTGTTACAGGGAAATGCTGGGATGGTTCTTCAATAGAGGCCATGGCCAATTCCTTCCCATTCCTACTTCTCTGATCAACTTGCTGTGTCTCTAATGATATTGCTGTCAACTAGACGTTAAGCCTAACCTTTGTACTTGGACGTAATGTGCATAATCTTTCAAACATGTTGTCCCCCAAGCTGGGAAACAACTCATAACATACAGTAATCATTAAATGCAGTTTTCACATAGTGAGGACACAAACACCATGTGTTTACACAAAAAATACGTAAATTACTCCATATAGGTTGGGTAAGGGAAGTGACATCAAGGCTCGTACCGTATGTGACACGTGAATTAGATATGAGAAGAGGCGAGATAGATTACTCTCAAACAGCTTCCTGCAGAATGTAAAAAGATTGCAGCTCAGTCTTTTCTTGCAACATTGACAAAACACTGTCATTTTCAATATTATATATATTATTTTTCATAATAGTAACTTGGCAGATAAACTGCAAATTTCTGTACTGAACAACATCAAATAAACAGGAATTTACTTTCTTCTAAATTGTTAACCAGTCTAACAAAATGCACACTACAAAGGTGACTGTTAATGTACAGTTTACACATGCAGTAGAGATTTACATTGATAACACACAGAAAAATATTGTGATGACAGTTACTGAAAGCTACGGAACATTGTTTCTCAAAATTTGCTTTACAAGTAATAAGTAATTGGAAATATCAGTACATACATAAATACCTTGTTAATTGTATATGTGTCTGTTTCAGGAAATCGCTGAGCTAAACACAGTTGACATCAGTCTTCAGGATGTAGAAGCGAGAGCACAGATTGGCAAACGTCCACTCAGTAAAAATGGCCTACACATGAGTGACACCAAGGTGCCTAGTAAGAAAAAGGCCAGTAAGAATTCAAATGTTTCTATGCAAATTTCGCAGATGTCATTTAGTGATATCAGCCCTCAGGTATGTTGCCTTTCCTTTTTGCATTTTTATTTGATTAATGCTATAGTGAAAATCTTACTTGTAAAAAATTTTTGTTAGAAAATTATATATAAAAGTAATAAATACTCTAAATGCCATTTTGCATTGAGCAAGATTGGTTGCCTGGTTTAAACCAGGTTGTATATAAACCATTGTTTAAACTAAGGTTTAAAAAGAACAACTTGATGTGTGACGTCCTTTTAGTAACGGTGGATCATCACGGTCGACTAATTTTACCATATTTTGGTGTGTATAGGCCATATGTTTTTACAAATAAAATGACTATCAAAAGAGGGGTGCGGCTTATTAATGAGATATTGCATTTTAAAAAAATGTTATGTCCCCAAAAATCTGTATTAAGTGTGATTATTTATAACCATATACAATGGGAACACGAACCATCTACGTCGGTTTGACCGAAAGGCCATGTCCACAGAGCATTTTCTGTGGTCTGAAGAAAATTCCAATATAAATAATGCTAAAAATGTCAGTTTTTGCGGAACTCAAAATTTTTATTTTTACCGCATTGATCAAACAATTTCCGTAGCATCGTCGAAAATTATTTGTTCTCGTCATTAAACAACAAAGTATTAACAAAAAAGTATAACTATCAACTGTACTCACCAAGGCATACAAAGTTGGTATACAGTACGTTATGTACACACGCACAATTAATACTAATAGATATTGAAAATAAAATAAATTTTTAATACACATTGTTTTTGCTTACGCCTCACTGCTATGCATTGAGTCCTATTTATGTAATGTATGACTTGCAAAATAGTCTGTTGATTTCGTCGCTGTCTCACTAATTCGTACTTTGTAACAAAAAATAATAAGTAATAACAATAGATCTCTGACTACACGTGATGTTTTAGAGAGCAGGAATTAAAAAAACTGAATAAATGTCAAATACAGTATATATGTAAATGAAATATGTACTGTAGAATTTTATACGGCGGCAGCTATGTTGGTAACGACCAGTGAGATCCAGCTTTGCCATATTTTCGAGATATTGATTTGCTATGCTACATTGCCAACAACACTCACAAGTTTTTTACGTGGATGTTTTTTCATGAAAATTACAAATGTTTTATGTGCAAACATAAGTCTTAATAAATATGCTTGGAAAGTTAGAAAAAGGCCGCGTCAAATTAAGGAAACCCTATTCACTGCACTTTATCAATCACAATATTGAAGACATACATGAGAAAATAATTTTGCTACTGTACAAAAGAAAGATTTCTTAGGTAGTTCACACGCCTGCTGCTGTGCCACTAGTGCATATTGATAAGATGCCATTTTGTGTAAATGTTGCTGTGGTTTTGTTTTCTCAAGTCACGTTACCATCTGTGGAATAATAATTGTGCGACGTATATGTATATTTGTAAACATTGTAACATAATACAAATTTTCTGTCACAAATGTTTTGTAGGGGAGAAATTAACTCCCAATTTACTATGTTTTTACAGAATCGTGACTTAACAGTATTTACAGGAATACAAAAATTCAGTGTGTCCTATACACGCCAAAATACAGTATTTGGTGTGAGGACAGACACACCGGGTTAATTTGACTCTGCCTTAATTAGTGACATACTGGTACTTTGCCAGTATAGAGAACTGCCTATGTGGCTTTCCGACTTGGAACAAAATCAGGGAATGTGAGTACAACCTTTTATCTGATTGAACTTCTGCCCGAGTTCATTTCCGGGGACTAAGACTGCTTAGTACATTCGGGTTGAATTAAGCCCTTGTTTGTACTTGGAAGTGGTAGTTGCCTTTTTATCCCTCTTTTGAATACCACTCCGGTGGGGGTAGGGCATGACGAAGATTAACATTACCAACCCCGAGAAGTTTTAGCAGGCGACGTTTGTCCCTAGCTAGGTGTACTTTCACAAGCTGAGGTTGACAGACCAAAATTGTACTCTGTGCTCCCTTTGCGCCCGGTACCAGGAGTGTGATGTACACAGAGCGTTGGGTTAAATATAACTGACATACAACCCTTGGGTGTGGGTCTACAAGGGGTCAGGTCCCCAGAACTAGGCAGATACTCCCTCTGGTACCAGAATACCTGTATACCAGTATACCTGCCCCACTGAATAATTAAGCAAAATATTTTGGACATACACAATTGAAGCAATGGCGTATGTCTAAAATATTTTGCTTAATTATTCACCTCCATTGTGCAAATCTTTCAATACACTGAAGTGAAATGTAAAGAATGGGTGGTCGTCTAGTGGGTATATATTTGGCATACAGGCGTCCCTGAAGGGGAGCTCACAGTTCTGCACTAAGTTTCGTAAAATTGAGGTTAAGATATATATTCCGTTGCCTCCTGCTTCATCCTTGATGGAACTGATGCCTAATTAGGAAACAGAACAACACACTTGGAATAATACTTTGCAGTTGTATAAAAATGTGTTTATTCCGAGGAGGAATAAACCCTGTGATACTTACTACCTCCTATCAAACAAGAGTTGAACGGAAGTTATGCCACTATTGACATGTGAAGGTACCTGTTTCTAAACTGCATAAGGTAGACTGCTAAGTGGCTGTAAAAACAACTCGACTTAAATATCTAGTCTTGGTGTCCAGAAGGGACTTACCACTAGCCAAAAGGGCAGTGGTAAGTATTGGCGTTCCTCAAGGGACGAAGATATTTTACGTGTGGTTGACGACTTCTTTGGGGGTTGGCTCCAGAAGATCTCTGGAGGGTGCTGAAGACATCTGCGAAGGCGTTGCTGAGCTTCTGGTAGATCTGGAAAACCTGGATGGCAGTACAAGGCCCCAGCACACAAGGTGGTGAAGTGAGCTGCTGCTAATGATTCCTTCAGCACCAAGAGTGTGGTGAAGGAACAGACTCATGCTTAAGGACCATGCACCTGTTATTTATACTGGCCAGCTTGCCTTCATCTGAGTGGTGTGACGTCGCCAGCCGGAGTTTTCGTTGAGGCGGCACGAGTCGGTGCGTATCCTTGTGGTGCCATTCCTGGGTGGACTATAGTACTACGTGGCCTTGAAATGTTATCTCGGCGGCTATGTCTACAGCTTATTTATACGTGTGTTAATGAGCTTACTATTTTACCGTGGGGTGAAGAGTACAATTTCTCAGCATCTGTAATAGCCCTGCAACAAGGGGCATATCCTGTAGGCACTTATGGAAGACTTGTGCTGTTAATTGGATCCTGCTGGTTGCGATATGAATGATCGGACTTTTGAGGCGAAGTCGCATTAGTAGTTTGAAAAACATATTGCGTCAAGCCACTGAATTATTTATAAATCAATTATTTGCATAATTTTTTGAATCAATTTTTTTCAAACCCTTTTTCTGGAACAAAAATTACTTAATTTAAATGTTTTAACATTTTACTGCTAATTGTTAATGGTTAGACTAACATCACTTGCTTTGTTTTTATCAGTTTCTTTGATAATGTAAGAAATGCCAGTCGCAAAAAATACTTGCTCCATTAATGTGTATTTTCCATCACAATTTCCTTAACAGAGCAATTGTTTTTAAATTTCCTATTTAGTTTATATTACCCTGTACTTTTACATATACAATGTATCCTTGTTATTTCAATACATCATGACACAAAACTTGTGCATATGACAATTGTCTTTACGTGTAAGTATATGTTTATATGGTGCTATTAAAACTGTAATTAATATCGATATTATGGCTCGCCTCCCACTAAGGTGAACTGGGTTCAATCCCCGGCCGGTTCACTCCAAATTTTTGCTAGTGGGAATCTTGCTGAATGATGCCGCTGGTTGGCTGATTTTCTCAGGGATCTCCCATTTCCCCTGCCCTTGCATTCCGGTGCTGCTCTATACTCACCTCAATCACCCTCATCGGCTCTCAAGACCTTGATTTTACGAGCCATCCGAATCTCTTCACTCACTTCCTCGCCCCTGGGTACCTACCAGTTCTTGCGCTACAGCAGAGCGGTTCGACTAAGCTCATGTGCACGTACAACCACAGCTTCAGCCGGATGGGCGGAAGTCCAGGTTAGGGAGGCCCATAGCTGGTCTGTTTGCCCACTGGAACTTAGCCAATACAAACTTAATTAATCCAGACTTCAACCATTTATCTATAAAATATGATTAGTAAATAAAATTGAGAAAAACTAAGGAAACACAATAAATTCCAAAATACTGCCTTAATTCAAATGCCACACTGTGAAAACAAAACTAAAATTCTTAAAACCTGAATCAAGAATCAAAATAATTACACATCTGACCTAAAATACTCCTGTTAACGTAATAAAAAAACAACATATCAACAACCAAAACAACTCACTATAAAACATCAACAATAAAAGAACCAAGAATTTTAAATTTAAAATATCTAAAATGCCAAAAATGTACCAGATATAACACTGTAATTTGTACCTATACAAAACTGACTGTGCATTATGAAAGTGATGTTTCTAATAATGAATGTCTTGAGGCCTACATTCATTCTGATGAGGTTTTGATGTAATTTCCGAAGTTAGAATTCGTCTAAGGAGTTTTACGCGATACTCAATGTATTTGTGCTGTTTTTAATATTTAGTTTTAAAATAATAGTATGAGAATAAAATATTAGTGCTTTATTGTGAGATGTAAGCTGTAAAAGCCTAATTAATTAATTTGAGTAACTTTGACATTGAGATGTTACATAAACCAGTTAACTTCAAGCCAATTTTAAATTTATTTTCTAAAATGATGGTATTTCATTCAAAATCAATCAAACCTATGTTAATAATTTTTTATAGTAATGATTTATATGTAGTGCTTGTTAATTTTCATTTAAAGTAGCAGCAACTAAATTTATTGTTTTTCTCATTTGAAGGCAGTATTAATGTACATATTTTGGATGGTAAATTTATGTAGATAAAATATATGTATGTTCTACAGTAATTATGTAACTGATTTTGAACAACTGTTGTAGCATTTGTGCTACAAGATTTTGTTCTGAGTGAAAGCGTGTTTTATGCCAGATATTTATTTTCAACTTTCTATGTTTTGAAACAGTACCAATAATTAATGTAATCTAATTCATGTGTAGGTTCCATGTGGGGACAGTTCGAATTCTGAGCTTCCTGATACAGAGGAGGATGAACCTTCGTCAGTTATGATGGATGAATTGGATGGGATTGATGTTGAAGTAGAATCCAAAATGCCTCCGTCAAGAAGTAAACGTGCAAATAGTTCAGGGTAACTTTTTTTAATTATTGTTTGTGGCAGTTATTGTGCAGTGAACCTTATAATTAAGTGAACGATGGATGCTTAGCTGTGCAAGTTTGTTCAAGTGTCCATGTATAGATCAGTGTGAATTTGGTGTTCATGACAACATTAAAAGTTGAAACAAACGGAATCTTAGGTAGGTTCCAAAAATATTTCTTTAGACATGTGTACTTCGTGTGGCGTGCATTGTAGACAAACTTTTAAATTTGTTCTTCTCACCCACTCTATGTGGCCACCTTGGCCGTCATATTGACTGAACAGACAAATGAACAACAAAGTTGTTTGTTGTGCGCAGTATGGCATCGGCACATGTTGTTTGTTGTACGCAGTTGTTTAAACTCTGTTGTAATGAACTATATATTGTATACAGCCCATTCTCATCCCATGCCCAGACAACATTGAATCTGTGATCCTGATATCTCCATGTTCGCGAGATCTTTCAATTGGCTGTCAAAAATGTTTTAGATTTAGTTTAATTTTTTAAGGTAATATCATTGTTGACCAAGGATTCTAGACAGCTCAGCAGCAGAAAAAGAGGTACCCAATGCAGTTCACCTCACCTCACAGGGAGTTATAATTAATACAACTGCAATGGGTGGGGTATTTTGTTTCTAGGGTTGAAACTCACGTTGACAGTTGAAACTCGTATTAACTTTATCAAACGTTTACTATAATGGCCACTTCATAATACAAAAATCTGACATAGTCAGCACTTACATGTATCTGACATAAATCCCTCTCTCTTTTCTCTTGGTACATGGGTCACCAGTATGTATTCGTTTTAGCAATAGGAGCCACAAGATCATGGATGACCACAGTTGTATTGCCATGTAATAACTATTATAACTTTTACTATACACACAGTATTTATTATGATTGTTCCATCTTTTTTGTGTACGTTGTATGCTGCAGTGCTTTGTTCATCTCTTTTGTATTATCTCTCCAAATAAGTACAAATGTGATATTGTGAGCTCTCATTGGCTGGGTCAATTTACTGTGTGTAAGAGCTCACGTGCCCATCAATCAAACTTAAATTGCTTAGATTACAGTGCTCTTTGTATCAAATTTATAATCTCTATTGGTTGGAACATTTACCAGTTAGTGACACAGTGGTAGAGTAAAAAATTGTTTGAGCCATTTTCAAGGAAGTTCAAACATTAAAACTAGGGATGGGCCAAATCTAAATCTATACAGTGGAGTCTTGAAAATAAATTTTTCAGTGGACCAAGAGAAAAAAATGAGGCATGGAAATCAATGGATTCAAACTTAGACTTTAGATCTGAGAAAATCATACATAACCTCAAAATGCTTGTTTGATTGAATAAATAGCCTAAATATGTCATCAAAAACAACCTATTCATATTAATAATTTATGGTAAATTTACATTAGGTTACCAAACAAACGTTTATCAATAAAATGCATAATATAGTAGGGGGTACATATCTAAAAACAATTGGTAATTGCAGTTAGCTCAAACACCATCAAATGCACTAATTTATTCAGTTTTCACAGAAGAAAATTAAAATGTTATGCTGCCAAAGAAAATACTCACAATATTAAATTAATAATTATATGTGTGCATGTGTGCGTGCATGCGTGTGCGCGAGCGTGCATGTGTGTGTGTGTAAAAGTCATTATTTCTTGAAAAATCATTGATTGAGATTTGCCTTGAAGTGGCAGTTTTCCATAAATTAAGGCAGTTTTCCATAAATGAAGAAACATGGTTTCTGTTTTCCAATGTGTGTCACTGTCAGTCGTGCTCATTAGACAAGAATATCAATATGCTTTAAATGTTTGAAGTGCAGTGTGTGTTTCTGAAAATGTTGGGACAGTCTGTCTGTGCTGTTGATTCAGAGTCAGGTTCTTCGCCGCTGCTGTATTTCACATATTGCGTGGTATCGCACAAAGATTCAATACTTTGAATGCCACATGTAACAACTTCTTTGTCACAACTTGCACACATATTGAAGTCATTAATTTTATCCAGGTTCTTGGAGTCATCGTCGAACTTTGGGTCATTTTCTTCAACACGTGAAGAAGGAGTTTCATATGAGACACCACACTTAGCAAAACAGTTTGCTATGGTCGTAGGAGTTAACCTTCTTCCATGCTGTTGTAGTGTAGTGAACAGCTTGAAGTGCATTCATCTTCATTTCCACTTTGGCTGTAGTGCATGAAACTCTTGATTACACCCATGTCAAGTAGCTGGAATACACTGGTGTAATTTGGGAGAAAGGAAACATCTTTGATATATCTGAAAAACGAAACTTCTTGTGAATGTGCTGCACAGTTGTTGAGAAAAAGTAAAATCTTCCTGCACAGAGTTCCTGTTTTGCAGTCCAGTGCATGCATGAATGTTGTGAAAGTATCTGCTGTCATCCGAGCACTTTTATTGGCATGGTATTCCACTGGGAGCATTTTAAATTTTTAACAATTTAAAAACATTTGGGATTCTTGAATTTCTTAATCACTACAAGCTTGATTTTGTCTGAACCATTACTGTTTGAACACAATAAAACGGTAAATCTGTTTTTAGAATGTTTCCCAATATGACAGTTTTCACCTTTCAACGCAACTCTTTTGTCAGGTAGACAATTATAAAAGAGGTCCATCTCATCTGCGTTGTATATTCTTCGGTTCATAACCTTCCAAAATTTTGGGAAGATTACTGAACCAATGATCTGTGGCCTGTTCATCTACTGCCGCACTTTCTCCACACAGTTTCTTGTACACAAGGCTGTGGCATTTCTTAAATCTCTTTACCCATCCATTTGACGCAGTGAAGTTTTCCACACATAATGTAATACTCTTTGCTGTGCCTTCTCTCGCAAAATTGCACCATCAACTGGAATTTTAGAGGCCCTAGCTTGCTGATACCACGAAAACAGAATTTCTTATAATTTGCCGAAGTTTGACTCTGACCAGCTTTTCATCAAAAGAACATCTGACGGCTTGGCTTCGTTGCATTGCTCGACAAACCATAACGGTATCTGAAAAAAAATTCACAGAGTAAATTTTAAATTTTGGCTAGTAGCACCTTGGTTAAAGAAGATAATCTCTTACCTCTAGTGCATTGAACGCGTCATCGGCTGTGACATGACTTTTCTCTGCTACATCATCATCATCATCTGTTTCACTATTGCTGCTCTCCTCTTTTTGTAGAACCATGTCTACAATGTCTTGTTCTGTGAAGTCATGTTCTGGTGTATCAGAATTTATCCATTCGCTAATCTCACGTTCTTCTATATTTTCACATCCTGGAATGTTTTCTAAAAGAATATGGAGATTTTCCTCTTCCTCAGCATCATCACTAAGAACAAGTCCATCAAATAATTTGTTCCAACATTTCTCTACAGTGGATGATTTTACTTTTTCCCAAGATTGAGCACACCAGTAAACCACATGTTTCATGTTTATGGTATTGCAACATTTCTGTAACACTTTTTGATTCATTTGAATGTTGCAGTATTGATCTTAGTAAAAATCCTTGGTAGTTTCCTTTGAAACATTCAATAACAGGGTGTCTACTGACCGGGAAAACCAGTAAAAATGGGAATTGTACAGGTATTCCACTGCCCAGGAAAACTACGGGAATTGCACCGGATTTTAGTCAGATGTCCAGGAGTTTGTTTCCCTTCCTCTCCAAAAGTCTATAATGTTGTCATTAAAGCCAAAATACTTGGTGGCGAAGCAACCTCGCTCTTGAATCGTTGACTACGCCTGTCACTCGCTACTGAAAATGCACAGCAAAACACGTGCGTGTCTGTCGGACGAATGGACTCGCCCAATCTCAACTTTGGCCGCTTACCGTGGGCTGCCATGCCAGTCGGTATGCAATCGTGTTTTGTAATGTACAATATAGTGACTATTAAAGTATGTCCATCTGGTAGCTACATTCGTAATCTGTTAACACATTAGTGTACCAGGGCTTGCACTACATTATATTCATTCTAAGGTGTAAATGCTTATAAACATAAAAGTAAAACCTCTATATATTATTCAAAATACCCGGAGCCGAAATTTTTTACTCCAAATCACATAATTTCTAATTTTAAAAAGTTTTTTATTAATTTTTTTAGTTGGAACAGGTCTTTTCCTCAGAAAACAGTGCTGGCATTGCACATTTTAAATGTTAGTATATGCAGTATTTACCCGCGTGCCTCTTGCTGGTTATACGTGAGTCAGAAAGGATTTGAGTCGTTTGTGCATGCAGGCGTATTGGGGTGGTTGTCTGCGGCTGGCACGCCTTCTCAAAAAAAAAAATTTTTTTGGATTAAAACACTTTAAACAAAATTGAGTGCAAAAATTAGCCAATGTGTCTGTGGTTAACTGGAGTGGTACATGAAAGCTGTATATTTACCTAATTTTTGTCACAGGTTGTTTTACAGAGGATTTTTCTAAATGTTTGGCAATAAAAGACTTATATAATGATTTCGTAAATCTTCTTACATTATTAAAAATTCACTGCGCTTATTATTTTCAAAGCACTGATGGAAGATACAAATGAATAACTATCTTCCATCTGCGCTCCAAGAATAATCAAGGCAGTAAATATCTAAAAAAAACAAGGTGTTCAAAACAGCGGTTTGTTTTTTATTGAGCCGAAAATCTCTTTAAACCGTCTTCAAAACAACTTATGACAAAAATCTGGCAAATAATGTTTTTGTGCTCCATTCCTCTTAAGGGTGTGTTATCCAAGACTTGTATTTTGCGTGTCGCGAGTCCAAGGTGTGCTGGAACGATTATGTTGGTATAAACACGTGCATCACATGCCACACCACCTCTGTGTACAAGCCACTAAAACTGATGTGCAGTCTTTCTGTCTGTAACTTGCCTCTGTGACTTCCAGCAGCGACTAATTTTATGTCATAATATTAAAGATAGATGTGTGCTGCACAACCTCTGCGACTTTAAAAACTCCATTTTTCACCATTCCCAGTTTCGAAAAACTGATATGTAAATAACTTAAATCTCCAGACATGAAAAGTTTTATAAATACCAATCTAAACACATAATACACAAATTAGCAGTTTTAAAAAAAAGTTACTTAATGGAAACTTAGTAAAAATGGTGCTGCTGAAAAATAATTTGATGTAGACTAAAGGTTTGGAGGTAAAACATGTCAATTTCCACCACAAGTTTTCCCTATCTTGCAAACAGATATTGAAAATAATACCCATGCACAGCCACCTTCTCCCCACGCCCCCTTCCATTTTTTTATCACCGCTTGGCAGCTGTTAAAACATTTTGCTCTCTGCATTTGCCTTCCTTCTCCAGGCTGTTGTTTGTCCCCTGACCATAGGAGTAAGACCATAGCATTCCAAGCCTGCACAAAAAAAAAGGCAGTTTGCCAACTACCTGCATAGAACTACTACACATGGTATGCCTATGGGCAGTGGTAGTTGAGCCACCCTTCTTCTGATGCCGTTTTAAGCATTAGATACTTGTCCAAAAGTTACCAAGTCATGTTATTCAACACAAAACCACTCAAATGAAGTGTCTTCCATGTCAAAATATTTAGCGCATCCATTTTTTTTTTTTTAAACCAATGTCCTTTCACTCACTTGATTCTCGACTGGAGCAAGATTTTTCAATTAAGTGGACAGCGTAGAAATTGAAATACCGTACGGGCATGCAATGTCTTGTCTTATATCTCTCATTTTTATCCACTTTCTTAATTGTTACTAATTTTTAAAAATAGTTTTTGTGTATTGTACTTTTACTTACTTCTATTCATATTATTTAAGATGAAAAAAAGACCAAAGTCCCACATGAAAATATATTTGATATGACACGAACTTCTGTACCTCTCATTCTTTCATGTCTCATAAACAAAGTCAGGTTTAAAAAAATGATAAACTAGACAGGAAACAGCAGTGTGACTGCGCGGGAGTTTGTATACGGAAATGTTGACGGGGTGGCAGCTCTTGTTACGTGTGGCCACCTGTGCCGACAGACGTGCAAGGTGACAGTGTGTGTGTGTCGGACATGATCGACTGATGTACCTACATAAAGCAGCCGTTTTCTATGCTTGTTGTTTTGTTACATAACAGGAATATAATTACTGCAGCATTAATAAATTATCATAATTTTACTTACAATGTGTTATGAGTACTTAACAAGACTATAGCATCTGGGCTGAAACAAAAGAAATCCCAAATTACTTAATGACAAAATTATCAATTCGAACTCGGCCTTAGTATGCAGTCAACACTTTGTTCAATTCAGAATTTTAAATACTTGTCAACTACTTATTATTCATCACAATTGAGTTGAATAACTAGTGTAGATTTATTATAATATAGCTACCGTTTCTTTTCAGCATTGCACTTTGCAGTGCTAAGAAGTTTGCATATCTATATCTTTCTTGGCTGTGTAAAATGTAGCCTAGTATGAGAACTTGAAACAACATGCATTTGTACAAGTATATGCAGCACAGAACGATTTACATTTTCTCTCCACCTACTAAAAAATGTTTATATTTTATTAATAAAACAATTTGTATGACAGAACAGCTTTGGTTTCACAAACATGTGCACTTGATTAAATAAACTGTATTCTACCCGTATTGATATTTACTTGTACAGTAGTATTAAAAAAATCCATCCCATCTTATATTGTCATTGACTGCCTTAGACGTTTGTAGCGGAAAAGGGATACCATAAGTTTATTTTATGTGCAACATTTTAATATTTGCAAACACAGGTACTTACAGATTAAGTTGATGTGTTCCTTTTAAGCATTATCCATCCGTGTATTTGAGTGAACTGTATTTGAAATAATGAGGAAATGCATGTTAAATTTAATAATGTTTGTTTTGTACTTTTCTGTGAGCATCATTAAGGGTACTTGGAAGATCAAGATTTACAGGAATTCTGTGAGCCAACTTGGCTATACTCCCTGGTCTAGGGGCTGAATCAAACTTGTGACATTGGCTGACAAATATTTCACAATTATGTCACCATTCTTCAAGTTTTGAGTGTGTGTCGGTGCATTGCAAAACCACTTTCATTGGCAAATTTCTTCACTTCAATAATGAATCAACACTGGGGACAAACTCATTGTTGAACAAATCAACAGACATCCAGGCACTTTTTTTTGGCTCTGTAGTAGACCATAAGTGCGTTTTCTAAAATGTCCTTTAGAGCCCTAGGCTTCTTCGATTTCGCTATGCACATTAGTTGCAAACAATGAGTTCCAGCAGCATTACTGCACGCTAAAATGGTTATTCTTTGTTTGTCCTTTTTGGTTCCAGGCACATTTTTTCTTCTCTTGAAGCAGAGATTGTTTGGTAACATTTTAAAATTTAATCCAGTTTCGTCAGCATTATAGATTTGTTGTTTTGTATATTCCTTTAAAAAATCATCACATTCTGTTTTAAAAATATATTTACAACGTTTTTTTTTTTTTTTTAAATAAAAAAACCACTAGCACTGAAACCTACACCTGCCTCACCCATCATTTCAGAAAGCATCTTAGCCTTCTCCTGAATCAGTGGATCTGATAAAGCTACTCCTTTTTGGCATTGTTGAGTAAACCATAAATATGCTGTTTCATTTACTTTTTCATGTTGTGCTGACTTCATAGTTTTTTTTGTTCTACATCTTTGAAGCATTTTCTTCCACTTTATTCTTCATTTTCACCCAGTCTGACACAGTAGAAATATCGACACCATATTCTGCTGCTATAATTTGCAACATCTCCCCATTTTTTATTCTTTCAACTGCCTGTAATTTTTCCTAGATTGTTATAACATTTTGCTTCCGATTCATTGACATTTCATTAGGTGTATGAAACAACACGAAAGCCAAAGCAAACTACTGTAATACCACAACACACAGTCTTCTATAACACTGAGAAACACAACTGTAAGGCAACACTTTGCATTACAAATTGGTCACCATCTGGCTGAGTCATGAGACTGTTGGGTTGTTTGTCAATGACACATACCACTGTGACTCATACCCCCTTGTCTGCAAGATGGGTGGATGATGTGCAGAATGTGCTTTCCCCTCAAACTCAAAACAAAATTATTCATACGTATTTTTGGTTTTCAATAATCATACAACCATTTTGGTTAATCATAACTTCCGTTAAAAGGGTTTCGGTTGATGGAGGTTTTACTGTAGTTGAATTCTTTAAAATATACTTGTGTCTTGAACGTGAATTAATTTGTGCAGTCAAGAATGCTTTTAGTAATGGTACAATTTTACATGAGAATTTTTCTTTAGCAATTGCATTTATGCAGTTAACTTTTAGTAACAATCTTGAAGGAGCATTACAACAAGAGGTAGATTGCTAAAATAAGTAAATGTGATGACAAAATTATAAAAATAGTATGCAAAATGATATCAAAATAAACTGAAGTATTAGAAATGTGTGTAGATTAAGTATAAAACTGTGATCAAAATTAAAATATACAATGGAGGTTGGCAACACAAAAAGTAGATGCCATGTCAAATTAAAGGTGTCGTGGCTGTTCTAAAGTTTTGAGTGCTGCTGAGTGGTTCCAATAATTTTCATAATAAAGCACATAAAAATAAGAACCAAGTTAATACAAATTTAGGATGATTATTTACTAATGCACTGCAACAGTTTACACTTTCCATTTAATTAGACTTTGGAAAGAAGTCTGAGATTTTCGTCTGCTTCGGCTGCTGACTGCTAATGTGTTCAATTTTTTTTTGTTAAAGACATTCAGCTGATTGAAAATACTGTCCTCACATTCAAATCCCAAGCAGTAGTTCCTCCCAGTTTATACAGCTTGTAATGCCTCATGCATACGTACTTTTCCTTCTTCTTCATAAGCTTCGTCATCTTTTTGGTTTTGACTTTCCATGACATGGGAACTTAACAATATCTTCAACTGACTGTTCTTCAGTAATAATCATGTCTGAGTCAATGTTGACTAAATAAGTGAATGATACATTTGGCTCAATTGGCTTCATCTTCATTGCCAACCACTGAACATGGAAAACCACCTTTCCTGAAGCAGTTAGTAATTGTTTTCTGCATAACTTCCTTCCATGCATAAGAAATAATGTGGCGTTGCATCCAACATGCTAATCTTCTTGTGGATTTTGTCCACTGTCAATAACGTAAAGAAAAAGTGTAAATAGCGGGAAAAGAAAATATTATGTTTTGTAATTAGCGGGGGAAATGTACATAAAATCAAATGGAGATAAAACAGGACCAAAAATAAATAGTGTAATTTGCGGGAAAATGTAAAAAGCGGTAATGCGAAAATGGGGTTCTACTGTATTTATGTAAACAAAAAAAAACCGGCATGTCAATTTTGTAACTAAGAAAGATTAATAAATTTATTTAGAAAAATAAGCATTAAATTTTTGTCTGGATTACGGCAGATAGAGAAAAAGTGGGAATTGTTTATCGCTAGATAAAAAACAACAATAGCAATTCTTCCGCTGCCTGAAATAAGATATTTATTATTTTGCTTGTTTTGCTTTGGTTGTTTTCGCAGATTCTGCATACACAAAACACGTAAAATGTATATGAAATACCGGTTGTAAATGCAAATTGCATATAAAAAATTGAAATATGTACTTGCATCCAGAATACAATAGTGTAAACAAATGCTATGATCAATGCAGGTTACTATTCCAACCTACCTTATTTTTGTTATGGCAAAGCCATACTTGTGGTGCTCCTTTAATTTTATTGCCAATTGATCAGATGGGGTTTGGAGAGATTAATTTAACGTCTTTCATGAGACGGCGTTGTTTTACACCTCTTCTTACGAGACTTTATCATTTTAAGTTTCATATTGTTTTAATGTGAGGTATGCTAACATGCTGCGCAGTGCAGATGCGCTTTCTACGGGCAACTTCGCCCCATCTACGAGTGACTCTCACTCCGGGGAAGATATTAACAGGGTTAGAAATGATTACACATACCGGGCAAGCAGATGCCAAGCATTGGACAGCCGCATACGTAAAAGTAATTAACACAATTAATTATGTAATGCATCGCCTGCCCGGAATCCCGCATGCAAGCACCACCTCTATGAATAAATTAAATATTTTTGATAATCTATCACCCTCGGTTAGCCACGGAAGAAGCTCCAACGAACCCCAGAGATGGCAGCACCGCGTGACCTTGTGATGTCGCAACCTGCCATCCTCAGGACAAGGTGGTTTAAATTTGTCATCACCTCCAAGCGGAGAGATAAGAAATGAGTGCTACTCCAGCAGCCGTGAACAATCAACCCTTCTGCCAGAAGGCTGCTCTACCCCCCCGTGCTGTGAAGGACTGCTGATTAGGGGATTTTTCAGTATATAAGGAGGTCTAGTACTATGCTCCAGCAGAGACGCCAGGCTCGCCGGCCGCATAGGTTCGCGAGCTCTCCCTGGTATGCAAAGACTGTCTCTCCTCAGCCTAGAACACAGCTTGAACTCCAACCTACTGCTTGTGAAGGTTCATCCACACCAGCTGACTGTCAGGCTCAGCACACTCCATACGGTAATCCAACCACCTGTACCCACTACCCCTTTACCTTAGTCAAGTTCCCTTGACTCCCACGGTAGCAGGTCATCGCGTTACTAGCAGCCCCCTGGAGAAACCCCCTTTGTAACGTCATACACTGTAAATAGCATTCAACTTAGGATTTTGGCATTTTGCATTAAATTTATCAGGCTCGCCTGCGCCTCTTCTCAGCTCATAATAATTGTTAATATTATTTTGTAGCTTATATTTTAAGTGTATTCATTTACCCGAGACTTTCCAGTTTCTTTAGTCACTAATAAATATTACATGAATCTAAAAACTTGGTTTTGCCTACCGTAATTGTAGTATTAGTTTCCCATTGTATTTATTATTTCTTGTGATTTTAATACAAAGTGTATTTTATTCTGTGCAATAATTTAACACGTCAGTAATCAGTTGTGAGGTGCACTGGACTCCACAGCAGACGGGGCCTAAAAGGATTGGCATTTAAGCCAGTAAGGGCACGCTGCTGCTTCTGGGTTTTCAGTGTATCCTCAGCTGTTACTCGGCGTACGTCTTGATACCTTGACTGCCCATCACACTACAGGTTCTTGGGAACGACTGTCAAGTCGTACCCCACCAGGACTGTTGCGTCCGCAGAAAGGTAGACTTCTTTTCAAATTATGCACATTAAGCACTGCGGAATTAGGAGCTGCCAGAGGTGCCGTGAGAGACGTGCCCTACAGGGGCAGACTACTACTGAAATAATTGTTGTAAATCAGAGTCCATTAGAACTGCCACCTAGTGAACCAGAGTATATACCCCTGTGTTATGAATCCATTATACCCCACACACAGGAGTCCTTACTAGATTGTTGGTTAGGCTGGTGTCTGCCAGAGGAAGACATGGAGGAAACCCGTCCATAACAATGAGACACTTGTGCGTCAATACCACTGATCACCAGGTACCCCCAGTTCAGGTGGATCCAGCCCAAGAACATTCACTAACTGGTGGAGACATTGAATGTTGCCCAGTCGAGGGGGCTCTTGGCTGTGAAGACTTTCAATGGGACAACTGCTAAGTTCCTTGTTGAAGTCAAGTCCCATGTGTCCCTGAACTCCAGCAAGGGTGTCATTTGGTGTCCTGACTTGATTGACATCCTGGAACAAGAGAGCCTATGTGAGCTGCAAACTCAGTATGTTACAGATGTTTGCTGTGTGTTGAAGACTACTGATGGTGTCAAGTCACTTGCAGCTACTCTCATCTTGATTTTTGGTGTGCATAATCTTCCTTCCATTATCAAAGTAGGGTACTTTAATTTGCCTCTTAAGCAATTTATTCCTGCTCCTCTACGTTACTACAACTGTCAACAGTTGGTAATTCCTCTGCAAAACTTCGGAATCCATTGGATTGTCCAAAGTGTGCTGACCCACCGTATCCAGATACTCCTCAGTGCAAGCAAGCCGCCTAAGTGTGTGAACTGTGGCAAAGGACATCCGGTCTGATCGAAGGAGTGCTCTGTGTACCAGGAGGAGCAAGCTGTTCAAAGGATCCGGGCCACTGACAAAGTTTCCTTTGTTGAGGTATGGAAACGTTTCCGTGCTCTTCTGGGCCCGAAGCCTTCTTTTCCTTACAGTGTTGTTGCTAGTGTTCGACCAGCAGTTAGGGATGTGTGTACACGCAGTCGATGTGGCTACCCAAACTGAAATGTCTGTGAGTACACCAAAGCCACAGGGAGTCCTGATTACCCGGACCACATCTGTCTGTACGCAGTGTAGGTTATCTGAAAAGAAACTGTCAAAACCTTCTGTTGTTAGCAAATCTTGTCCGGAAGCTGCCGCGGAAAAAATTGTCAAGCCAAAGAATCCGTCTCTTGTATCCTGTCCTGCGAGTGATAATGATTCGTAGGATCCCATCCATTCGCCCTCTCGCTGTTCTGGATTCTTGGAGACAGAAGCCGAGATGGTGGTTGGTGTCTATTCCTAACACACTGGTGAAAGCTCTGGGGGCTTTAAGCCGGTGATAAAACAGACATAGAGGAAAATAGAAGTAGTTTCCGCATGCTTTCTTTCCATAAATTTTGTCCCTCGTACACTGGCACTGCCGAAGTTATTTCAATAATCATGAAGAACTGAAACAGCTCCTAGTGTCCGTCACTCCTATATTAATTTGCCTTCAGGAATTTTTCTTTCGTCCCACAGATACGGCCTCCCTTCGAGGTCACATTTTACCGCCTGGATAACTTGTTGATGTACTGTGCCTCTGGCAGTGTCTGTCTTGTGGTGAAGGATTCTGTTTACCATGAAGCTGTTGCCCTTCGCACTGCTTGGCACGCAGTGGCGGTCAGGGTTTTCCTCTGAATGTTTTCACAGTTTGTAACGTATATGTACCCTTCCCCACCAGCGTGCAAGGTCAGATGATTTTGAGGCCCTTTCGTCTCGGCTACCAACTCTATTTATGATCGTTGGCAACTTAACTCTCGCAATCATATAGGGGTTCAGACCACAAGAATGGTCGGAGTCGTGTGGTAGTCTCGAGGCTCACCAATTCTCATATTGCCCCGTTGAACACTGGTACTCCTACACACTTCACCACTCGTGCTGGCACTTCGTCCTGCATCAATCTTTATTTTTGTAGCCCAGCTTTGCTCACCTATTTTGATTGGTCTATATACCCAGATCTCTGTGGAAGTGACCATTATCCAATTGTGTTAGATCACGTTTCATTGCAGCCCCACCCATACCACCTCGCTGAGTGCTTAAGAAAGCAGCTTGGAACGTTTCCAGCATCTCCTCCACTTCACTGCTGAGGTTCCTCTTGACTTGAATGTGGGAGTGGAACTCTCAACTCTATTGTCGTGTCAGTAGGGGAGGCTGCTATCCCTCAATCTTCACCTTGTAGTTGTAGGCATGTTCCTTGGTGGAGTGATGAATGTAGGGATGCTGTTTGTGCTCGACGACGTGCACTCACATGCTTTACTGCTCACCCCACTCAAGCTGACCTGGAGCTCTTCCACGTCTGTCGCTCTCACGCTCGACGTGTCATCAAGTACAGCCGGTGGAAATCCTGGAGGGACTTGATTTCATTGCTTACTATACATGCTACCAGTAAGGTTATCTGGGACAGTGTTCGAAAGTTGTGCAGACAATCTCTCGCCACACAGGTTTCCTTCCTTTGTATCAATGACAATATTGTTACAGAGGGGACAAATGTAGCGGATTTATTGGGTCAGTATTTTGCAGATGTTTCGAGCAGTGCACATTACACTCCCTCATTTCAAGCCATTAAGGAGACATGCAAGACAGTGGGCGTCCACTTTGGTGGCTCAGGTGAAGAGGACTACAATCAGTCTTTTAACCTTCTTGAGTTGGAGCAGTCTTTATAACACTCGAAGCATACATCTGTTGGCCCCGACAATATTCATTATGCTGTGTTACAACACCTTCGACTTTACGGGAAATTGTTTATGCTAAGAATTAATAACATTTGGACCTCTGATGTTTTCCCCTTGAGTTGGTGCAAGTTGACCCTTGTACCCATCTTGAAACCAGGGAAAGTCAAGGGGAATTTTCCAGCTACTACCATATTTTCCTCACCAGCTGCATCTGTAAGACCATGGAGCATTTGGTTAATGTGTGTCTGATATACATCGTTGAGACTTTGCAGCTATTATCGCCTCATCTGTGTGGTTTCCGTTGAAATCATTCTGCTGTAGATCATTTGGTCAGCTTGCAGGCTGCCATACAGACTGCCTTTTTGCAAGGTCAGCACGTCCTTGCTGTTTTCTTTGACCTGGAGAAAGCATATGACACAACATGGCGACATGGTATCTTGAGACAGCTGTCCACTTGGTGATTTTGTGGATGTCTCCCTGGTTTCATACAGCAATTTATGTACTTCCATACCGTCAAAGTTCGCAATGGTGCTTCCTATTCTCGGGAGTTCATTCAAGAGAACGGTTTACCACAGGGTATCATATTGAGTGTTATCTTGTTTGCTATCACCATCAATGGCATTGTCTGTCATTCGACAACCTGTGGAATGTGTTCTATATGTTGATGACTTTACTGTCTTCTGCAGTGCTGCATCTCTGCGCATGGCAGAATGTCAGGCCCAGCTTGCAGTCCACCGCCTTAGCGACTGGGCAGACAGCTATGAATTCCACTTTTACACAGCCAAGACACAGGTGGTTCATTTCTGTAGAAGACGTGGCATATTTTGTTCTCCCGAGGTGCTTTTGTACGACTCTGTTTTGCATATTTCTAATACCGTCAAGATTCTAGGCTTCTTATTTGACAGTTAACTCACTTGGAAGAGTAATATTCAGTTCTTGAAGTTTCACTGTGCAAGGGACTTGAATCTATTGAAAATTCTTGAGCAATCATAACTGGAGTGCTTACATAGTCACCCTTCTTCGGCTGTATCATGCCCTGGTCCGTAGCAAACTAGACTGTGGCAATGTCGTTTATTATTCTGCTAGGCCATCTGTACTTAAATCGTTAGCGATCATTCACCATGGTGGTGTTCACATTGCAACTGGGGCTTTTTGCACAAGCCCTTTTGTCAGTCTATGTGCCTTTGGCTCATGAACCTCGCCTACATTACAGGCGTGACCAACTTCTGCTTTCCTATGGGATGCGTGTGCATTCGGACTTTTCCCACCTTCACCACACTTGTTTTTCTCTGTCCGCCCACTGAACGGTTGTACTCTGCTAAGCCAGGTTCTCTTGGGCCAGCATCTGTCCGCTTTGCACATACCCTGAAAAGGTACAATTTGCCTTTGTGTATGTTGCCTTTGCCTCATTGTGAACAGCTGTGGCTGACGATTCTGTTTGAGGTGCGCCTCGACCTAGTGGAATTTAAGATGACCCTCTCCTCCTTTTGTTTACAAGGGCCTTTTTGTAGATCTTTTTTCTTTTGTGTTCAGTGGCTTTATTTGCTGTTGTATGGATGGTTCCAAATTGTATCTCTCAACTGGGTGTGCCGTTATGATTGGAAAAAGCTTTCCATTCATGCCATTATTTGTTCACTCGTGTTCATAAACAAAATAACCTTCATCTCTCACATGTAAAATGTAAACTTGTTGTCTTTATTACTATCTGTGGAATAGTAATCGCACAAAGTATATTTCACATTGCAACATACACAAATTTTCTGTCACAAATGTTTTGTAGGGGAGAAATTAAGTCGGAATTTATTATGTTTGTATAGAATTGTAACTTAAAAATGTTTACAGGAATACAAAAATTCAGTGCGGCCTGTACTTGAAATATTAATTATCCCTAAATTTTCATTAAAAACTACAGGTCCTGACTATACACGCCAAATTACTGTGTTTAAATAATTTAATAATGTTTTAATTAGTTGTGTAAATGTCCCGTTTACATAAATTTAAATACAGTACCTTGTTTTTTATACATAAACAGTGTTATTACTAACATCATTTTCCAGACATTAATAGTTTAGTACTCGTACTGAGAAATTTAAATAAATGTATTCTTAAAAAAAAAAAATCATCTTTTTGGATGTGCCACAAAGCACGTACATATTACATTTGTACCCCTGCCAACTGCGGAAAATGTTTCCCATTTGCGAATTGTTTTTGGCTCCCATTCATAATTTTCTGGTAGCACTTCAGGTGGTGTGGGTATGAACTGATGTATTCTTTCTTCTCCTCTGCTATATAATCTTTTATTCCTTCTGTTATGCCCATAGGTATAATTGAAGGTAGCAGAAATTGGATATTGTGTAGGGATGGCTTTAGGGCTGTGGAAATATTCAGCAATGCAGTGTGGCAGGTAGATGTAAGTACTGAGAGGGCAATTGCACTCTAATACATTCAATGTGAATAGGGTTCTCCATTTGCTTCGGTTGAGTAGGGAGATGATTGGGAGCGATGCCACTGGTACTCTGGAGTGGGATTGGATGACTATTTAAAGTCTGGTGTATTCAGCAGTGCAGTTGACTCACTCCTTGGGAAATGTCTTCACTAAGTTTCCTACCTGCATCAATTTGGGTTGGGCAACCTGGATTACTTATTCTGGGTTTGTTGACTGGATGTGGAGTTACTACTCTTTTTTGTTGGTTGTTGGTTGAATGAGAGTAATCCCCCAGGTTACAATTGAAGGTTCTACGTCTCTCAACTAGCGGGTTAGGCACTGCCCAGATATGTCTGGTGTAGGAGGTTTTTACTGGACCAAAGAGTCATTGCACAATCGTTGGTTGTACGTACTACAGCTTGGCATCAGACTTGCTGAGTCTAGTACCTCAGCTAATGGTACTGACAGTATTTGTGTTCAGTGTGATCAGCAAGTGACCACTGGAGCACTGCCTCTGTATTAAAGGCTTCACAGCATCTTCCACGTCAGGGGATAAGGCATGAACTATGATGATTCAGAGATAGAAAAACTAAATTCACTTGGAGGAGTATGGTTCCTGGTTTGAAGCTGAAGTGTAAGGGAAGGTAGGAGACAGTGAAACTAAATTGTGTGAGTGGTGCAAATGAAAACTAACTTTGACTTACATGGATCCAAATTTGTCATTCTAGGTAGGGTAGTCACTGTTGTCCACTACCCCCTTTCTTACTGTAAACTAAATTGAACAGTGTGTTGTGAGAATTGTGATTATGTTGCTAGTTCCCCGCGAAGTGGAAAGGGTGGCTACACAAAGTGCCTTGCGCAGCGGCAAGCAGAGCCGCCTGAACTGGAGGATGACTCTGCAGTTGTGGCTCCTCTCTCAATGGCCAGTGGCACCACACGGCAGGCAACACTCTCGGACCTCGATGGCATTGATATGATGAATCTACCTGTTGACCTTGAGGATGAGTCACCGATCACCATGGCCGTTGACGTGCCAGATATCAAGTATGTTTAATTTTCTCTTAAACTTTTATGGCCTCCCTCCTTGGCTTCCTTTCCATATCACTTTTGGCATGTGTGTCTCATGCATTCGTACTAAGGAACTTACATGCTGGAAACTTTGCAAAAGTGCTTCAGGGAATGCTATTTTATAAGAACATGATATTTATTTTGAGAAGCAGTGCTAATTTATTATAGTAGTGAAAAGTGAAGTACAGGAGGACCTCAATGTAAGGACCCCTCTTTGTTTCCAGAAATGAGAATGTTATGACAGGTTTGTTCCTATAGATATGTTAGAAAATTTTGGACTAATTTTGACCCACCCACAACACCTATACCATTTGCAAATTTATGAAAATGATGTCCTAGAGGCACATAGTTAGCTATCCCTCGACAATTTTTAAAAAATGATAAAATCAACAAGTGGCGCAAGGTTTTACCAAGCATTGTAGGTTCATGTGCACCGTCTCTGGTGCAAATTCTACATGAGTTGGCATGAAATATCAATATAATTCATTAGTTAGACGTTTTCTGAATAAAATGTTACCCCACGAATATTAATTTGTCTTCTTCCTGTTGTCTTGAATGTTTGAATATTGCGCTGCTACTGAATACACTGCTGTGCACACGTAGCAGGGCAAGCGCCTATATTCTCTGCAGCGCAGCCTGGCGCGGCGACTCGCATCTGTCAATCGGTCCTAGATCGTTGTGGCTGGGCAGCTGTCGGTTGATCACTACAAGATTATTCTAGCTGGCAGGGGCCAGCTGGCCGCTGTCAGTGCTGTCATTACAGGGTCGGTTCACTTTGTAACAGTGGCCTGGTGTTGATAAAACATGCTGATGTGATTCACGTCAATGTGTGGCATTTATATGAAATGTAGGCGGCGTGTTGGCCTCTGCATTGGCATGATGAGGCCAGGTAATGTTTACAGGATTTTCAAAATTTAGTGCTGTCTACTTGAAATATTATTTATCCCGAATTTTTCATCAAAAACTTCTGATGTGACCTATACATGTACACGCATTGTTTGCCAAAATATGGTAACATAACACATTTTATTTGCATACACTTACCTACGTTTATTCATTTTACACATAAAATTTACTTCACAAGAAAAAAACAAATGCCCACCAAAATTAGCATATTACGTAGGCATGGGCGCACATAAAAAAAAAAAACACACACACACACACACTAAAAAAGGGACATTGAATTAAATTTGAAGTTATAAGTACACTGATTTAGAAACTAGTCGTAATGTGCCACTGTTTTTACAGCAAAAGAGGAGGGATAATGGAAGCGAAAAAAGACCGGGATAGTAAGGCAGAGGCGGCGACATGACTAGGACAAATAATCCTCACTGACCAGGCCTGCAGCTACCCCCCCCCCCCCCCCCGCCCCCTCCTATCAGACTTCACGTACACTACACCAGTGTCCCCTTCTGGCATGAAGTAATTTATTACTTCACGCTACTTGGGACAACAAATGTCAAAGTCTATGACGGCAGCTTGAGGAATACACAACTATTAACATCAATTAATGCTAGTTTCCCATAGACTGAAAACGTGAATAATAAAAACTTGTACTGCGGTTGGAGAAAAGGTCTACAAAAACTAATCCGCGCATAACTGAAACTGCTGTTCAAGATACTGCGCGAGGGATTACTGTATCTATTTTTAGACATCCTTCAAATTTTTTACTTTTTCTACCAAAACTTTTTGCATTTCCTCGGGATTTTATCGTGTTAGAGAGGTGGTCGTAATAGAGGGGTTTTACTGTAGTTTGGTTTATTTTATTTGTAAATTAAAACACAGTTAAATATAGACTATTACATGCCACTTTGCCGAAAACATGTGATATAAAAAAATTATCGCAGAGAAAAGTAGTTGCAGATAATGTCCACAAGTTGACTAAATATTGCACAGATATAAAATAACAAATTTTTTCTTTGGTTAATGCCCTTAACAACCATATTCGGTCACCTGTGGCCCAAAAATTACAGGTTTTTAAAATAAAGTGTTTTTATTCACTTTATAATATGATGTAAGTGCCGACAAGATTCAATTACCATGGAGTAACCTTGCTAGACATAGTTGATTCACACATACTGGACGAGGCAGGGAGGGCAGTCGCCATCAGATAATTGCATGCAATCAATAATTTGCCAGGCGCTTACAGACCATGTCCATGGACTGCTTGCTTCCCCTTCCCCAGGTCGTCTCTCCTACAGCTGACTTTACGTGCCATGTGATCAATACCGATCTCAAGGTGCGTTCAACCACACCCACAGATTGCTTGCACGTTCAGTATTAATTATTTGGATGTACACATATGCATACACTACTTCAGTGGACATTTTGATATATCTCCACATGTTAACATCTTAATACCATGGACATATGTTAATAAAACAAAGCATTCTATTGTTTATGTTGCTCATAGAATTGTTTGCTGTTACCAGAAGGGTAGGCAAGGCTAAGGGGTTTTGAAGACTTCTTCGGGAGTTGCTGGTGAAGAGTTTCTGGAAGGTCTGGTAGACGTTGGTAGTCAGCAGAGAGCCCCAGCATACGAGGTTGTGGAGCAAGCTGCTGGAGCTGGAGAACGCATCTGGCATGCGAAGGCCGTGCACGGGCATATATCCTGCTGGCCTGCCCTCGTCTGAGGGTGCGAGGGTGTAGGCAGTAATGAGCACCTCCTCTGGGTGGAGCCTAGTAGTAGAGACATCCCTCAGCGTGCTGTAGAACTATAGTCCATTCCCCACCGGAAGCGACTTTCTCGAAGCCCTGCTAAATATAGACTTGCAGGCCCATTTCGTTTCCTTCCGCCAAATGTAAACAAACATTGCCATGTGACTGCCGTGTAGCATCTGTCAAAATCAATGTTTACATGCCGTTGCATGTGTACATGTGTTCGTATACTTTCGTTACACCTAAACATAAACATTGTGACTTCTACTTTTATACCTGTCAAATGTGTTGTTTACTGTTTACAGCTTTTTAAAGAATTCTGTCTTAGGTCTATTTTAAAAACTATTTCGTACGAATATTTACTGTTTTAGGCCTATAACAAGATTTAGGTCAGCTTTATGATGTTTTAAAAATGCCTGAATTAACAATTGTTCTTACGGTTATGTTACATTAACATATTTGTTTTCCACGACATAGCACATTACACGTAATGCATGTTAATCTTTTGCCGCGACTGTGTTAAACACTGTTACAACTATGGGGTAATAAACTGTAGTATTTAACATTTGTTATTGATATGTGTTGGGTTATTTCTTTAAATGAATGGCCTTAGTTTGAATAACGTGGGAATAATCAGTCCAACGGAAAAGACAAAATGAAGCACGCAGTGTTGCTCATTTTTTGTCATACAAACTTAAAAAATAAAGCGGTGAACGTGCACACAAATAAGCCTATCGTAACTTTTATTCCATTCATATTTATATGTATTGCTTCTTACTGTTTATTAGGTTTAATGAAAATTATTGGGGCTGGGCTTGATTATTTTGTTGGGATTGGTGGTAAATCATGTTACACGACTGTGTTTCAAACACCCAGGGCAAAGGTACAATGTTGTGATAAATAAACAGACGTGGATGTAAATAAATAACTTTGTCATAAAAACCGTTCACATTTAAAACGTATAAATACTTCACATCTAATATTTGAAATCACGCACACACACAGATCCAGCGTAACGACCACCACGCATCCACGCCACACAATTTCACATGCAGTGGTTAACGAAACACCGTAACAGTATATTTATTACTGCCGCAGAAATGCAGATTTATCACAACATCGTAACTTACTTAAGAATGTTTAAAAAGCACAACGCCTACAAACGTGATGTGGTAATTTGAAGTATTTTTCAGCGTAAGTATAATTTACGATTCGTTTGGAAAAAAAGCAACACGCCATGTCATGGCTAGCCACGTCTGCCAACTTCACTTTGTTTCTGTCCCACCATCATATCTAAATATATTTAAATAAATATTCAAAGATTAAAATCTCTTTTCAGATGTAAATTACAAATTCAAAAATCATTATTTTTTTGTAATAATTATGAAATATGCTACAATTGAAAACATGTATAATATAGCGCTTACTAGCAAAGTGAAACTTCCAGAGTGTGAGGGAGACAAAAAAGAGAGAGAGCGACACTTGCTTCTCGCCTGATAAAACAACACTTTACCATTATGGCCTACTCACAATATTTTCCGCTGTTATGTTAAACTGTAAAAATGAGTTATGTTGCCATCAGGGCTACTTAAATATTTAAATATTTCAATAGCCACCGTTTTATTTACAAATAGTACACTAAAAAAACGAGGTTAAAATAATATTTTAACTGTGAACTATTTCTTACCGGACGTTGCCAGCATGTTGCTGCTCTCACTGTTGTTAATTCATATTTAAAAAGAAATAAATATTACAAGTTATAAGATGATATTAAGGTAAATTTTCATTTATTCAATAATACAGTACTCTAAAGTTATCCACAGTGTTATATATTTGAGGAATACAGGTTATTGGAAAAAACAGGTTGACATGGTATGCCTAGAGTGTTTTTTCGAAGGTTGATTTTCATAAGTCGCTTCAATCGACAATGGACTATATGCGGATCTAGGAATGCAGTCTCGGCGTTGGCTCATTCACACTTTGGGGGGGTGGGGGGGTTGGTGTGAACTCTGACATTGGGCAAACAGTACAAGCTGACGTGTCTGTAATAGCCAGCGCAACAAGGGACATATCCTAGGCACTCTGGTAGCAGGTAGTTTGGGTTCATACCCTGTCTGGGATGACGTGGAGGCACATGCTGATGAGACTAAGTCGTATTTCGTATTGTTAGAAAAGCGTCACGCATAAAACTTTTCGCATAATTTGCTTCTTTTTCATGATTTGTGAGAGATAGGTGATTAGTTCGAAAACTGAAGTAACATTCCTGTTTAATCAACAGCAGATTAATTTTATTTGAAAAGATTCATTTAATTTTATTTGATTGAGTCCTGATATTAAATACTATTTTTTAATTATTTCCCTACTTGTTTCAGATAATAGTAAAACAGATTTTATTTTTAGTAATTTTGGAGTATCTGTGTAACGTTAAAGTAGTTTTTGATTTTACTCAAGTGCTAGTCATACAAATTATATGAATATTTTCTGCATTTGTTTCTTGTGTAAATGTCTTTTGTAGTGCATTATTTTCACCTTATTTGCCACATGTACCTCCATTACAGTATACCAAAATTTCAGGTTTATTATTATTAGTACACTTACCTTATCTTAAAACAGAATTTGATAATTATTTAATTTCATCAAGTGATATTTATGAAACATTTTCTCTTTTAATGGGTTTTTGTTTAGCCAGTTTTTCAAATAATTTGCCCAAGTCAGCCATTGCAAAGAGAAAGTAAGGCAGTGTCAGGCAAATCTTTTTTCTAGGGGTGGGACTATCATGTTTTCGATACTCAATACAGTTTTCAGCTTTATACCCTCAATACTTTTGATACTCTGTACTCTTGAGTAAAAAATTTTTCAGTTGTGCAATCAGATTTTTGTAAACCACATTTTCATTGTTCTCAATGAAATTTATGATAAAGTTTAAAATAAAAGAAAAATCACACCGGATAATATTACAGATAATGGAAACCAATTTGCAATTTGTATAAATTAGCAATTTTGATAGGCCTGTCAAGTGTTAAAAATTAATAAATATTTATAGGATACTAAAAAAACACATCAGGCATGTCCATTTTCAAACTAAGAATTCTTAAGAATGTTTAGTTTGAAAAACAGGCATTAAATTTTTCTGGATTAAGTCAGGTAGAGGAAATGTGGAAATTGTTTATCGTGAGATAAAAAAAACAATAGCAATTCTTCCGCTATTGGAAGTAAGATAAATTTATTATTCTGTTGTTTGTGCACACACAAAACACGTAAAATAAATTTTAAATAAAGTTTGTAAACACAAATAAAAACAATAGCAATTCTTCCGCTATTGGAAGTAAGATAAATTTATTATTCTGTTTGTTGTTTGTGCACACACAAAACACGTAAAATAAATTTTAAATAAAGTTTGTATACACAAATGGCACATAAAAAATTGAAATATGTACTTGCATTCAGAATATTGAACATTAGTTCACTCAATTTTGACAGTTATAGAAAAGTAAACAGCTGCTCTGTCTATGAAGAAAACAATGAGTGTAAACAAATGCTATGATCATTGTAGGTTACCAATCCAACCTACATTGTTTTAGTTCTGACTAAGTCATACTGGTGGGGCTTCATTAATTTAATTACCAGCGGATTGGATGGGGTTGGGAAAGACTTTTTAACATCTTTTATGAGGCAGTATTATTTTGCACCTCTTCTTACCAGACGGTATCATTTTTAATTACATATTGTTTTAATGGACGAGAGTAAAATTTGTTCATTTGAAAGAAACATTCAAATTATTATATAACCCGTCAAGCTTCAACTTCACCAAAAGAAATGCTATAAATATGTAGTACGTATCAATTTGAATATTAAACACATTCGGGACGTAAATATTTTTTGCGGAGGTTTTTTTCATACAGTAAACGTATTATTTTTACACTGCAAAACAGAGTTGTGTGTTGGTTTCTTAGGCCACATACATTTCAAACTTTCTAATAGTCATTTTAAAATATGTTATTTACAATACACACTGACTTACTGTTCGTAGTTCCTATTTGCAACTCCTGAATACATGTAGTTCTGTGGCAATCCTTACTACACGTTTCTGTACTACCAATACAAAATAATTAGTTGAATCATTAAATAAATGTGAGACTTCACTGGTTTTTCCAAAACTAGTAAACTTCCCAAACGAAAATAAACTCTGCCGCTTTGTGATAAAAGGGAAAATGGCGGCCCAAGCCATATACAGGAGTCGATGAAAAGTATCGAATAAAAGTATAGATATGCACTTCGCGGTACGGCCCGGTATCGAGGTATTGAAGGTCCCATCTCAACTTTTCTCGCATCTTTGACACCATTCTGATGGGGAGCACACACAAATAAAATAATACATCTTGCATAACAATACTACTATATACTCATTATTTAAAAACCTTAAACAGTCTACATACAGTATAATTTGACAAGCTAGCGCTCTTTCCACTCATTTTAACAAAATTGCAAGTCCATATGAAAAGATCTGGTTTTTAGCAATCATTCACCAAGTGAAGTCAAAAATACGTTAACAAATAGGAATAAAAAAACTAAGTCATCGATAAGCAGTAACTAAAAACCAAGCAAAATCCATGTCATCGTAACACAAGCAAAGTGCGACTGTAGTCTACAGAAACATTGGGCTGCCGGAGTGGTGGGAGGTGGGTGGTGATGAGAAGTCAGTGGGTATTGACTAAGACTGGCGGCCTATATAAGGTGATATCTGTTTTTATATATGCGCTATGACCAGTACAATTCTCACCAAGAGAAATGCAACCTGTAGCAACCGGAAAAGTGTAACAAACTTATTTATCGAGCAATTTCCCTAAAATTTTCAACTTTTTCACGAATATATATCAGGGTTCTTTAAAATAAACCAGTTCTTACAGAAAGACAGATACAATAAGTGGTGTCGATATAGAGAGGTTCTACTGCATTCATTTATCGCCAAAACTTGAACAAGTCCTTCGCAGATTGTGTTTCATAGTACAACATTGTGAGAAAGGTGACCACAGCAGAGCTCTAGCTGCCTGGATTATGACTGCAATCCATTTGGGCACTACTGTGCTGTGTTACATCAAAGTGACAATTTTTTTTTCCTGGAAACTGGTATCTGCAGATGTCGCTTGTTAGTCCGTGGTTTTTCTTGTTTTTTCCCCCATTTCAAAATTGATGTTTACAGATTTTGTTGTAATGAAAAAGAAGCAAAAACATTGTAACTTTATATATAAAAGAACAGGGATGTGAAACAATTTATGTTACATGATAATAGGAAAGTGAAATTAAGTTAAACTGCTAAGGATTGGACACCTCACTGAAGTCAGTATCTCCTGTGCTAGTCACGTGACTATGCTTGAATTTTTTTGCACAGACGAGAGGAAACTTAATACAGACAGAAAAAAGTCTGCTAACAATCTTGTAGTATCAAAAAAGTTCTGCAACAAACTTAACAATGTTTGGACCTTAGATACAAAAAGTCACATAACTTAGCTACGTATATGCCAACACATACTTGTTGCAGTTTTTATTTATGAAAAATTGTTTGCTATGTAAATCAAAATGCAAGATTTTCTTTCTTTCTTCCCCAGTGGCTGTCTGTTAATGGTACTGGGTAACTAGTGGAACATGTGTAGCAGTCTGTGGAATATTAGGTACGATAATTTCTACTAGTCTGCCTTGACCAATTTTTTTCCTTTGGATATTAGGTATTCATATGAATCTTATTATTATGAAGTGCCAAAATTATGGTCCCTTCAGGTTTGTATTAATGAGGTTTGACTGTATTGTTTTTAAGTAAAGGTTAGTTTCTTTGAGAAGTTTTCTCACCTTGAAAAAACTTAATATTCATATTTCCCTTCATTGGTAGTGTGTACGAAATACATATGCATATCTATCACAAACTATTTTTCAGTACTGTCCATAATATGTTTTAGTGAAGAACACAGAATGTAGTAATTTGGTGTCCAGAGTGAGTGAAGAGATTTGGGCGGCTCTTAACAGAGAAGTCTTGAGAGTCGATGAGGGTGAATGAGGTATGGAGCGGCGCCGGAATGAAGTGGCAGGGGAAATGGGAGATCCCCAAGAAAACCAGCCAACCAACTGCATCATCCGGTGGTTTACAAAGCTGGCTGTATTATTATTTTCAATAGTCCTCCAAATAAGGGGATAATGTGAGTGCAGTAAATAATTTCTTGCAGGCCAACACCAGAGCTGATGCAAGAGACCCACGCATGTTTTTTCTCGCTTATTCGGGATGTCATCTGTTCCACCCCAAACCACCGGATGAACCTGTCAACCTTGGAGGACCGCTTGAAGGCATGGCAGGAGAGCCCAATATCGCCTCTCAATGATTGGTATTGTATTGCTGCAGATTCATGGTTGCTGATGCTGCCCTCTGCAATAAGCTTCCTTTCAGGAGACTACCCAGGTATCCAAATTACATCTTGTATTGTAAGATATCAGAATTTACACTTAAATGTTTGGCATTGAAGTGCATTTTAATTTACATGTGCTAAAGTTCATATGGTTGTATGGTTGGCCATTTAAGGTTTTTTAATTCTACAAGAATAATTTTAATTTAATTTGTTTTATTATTTTCATGTGTTTTCACTCAACTAAGCTCAAAGGTTAGGTTTGTTAATTTGGTTGTCAAGAGGTGTGCAACACTAAGCATGGCTATTAGCAAATTTATGAATTTAAGTTGCATTATTGTGATCTTAGTCTAATTAAAATATTAATTTTGAGGTAGCTATCTTACAAGGGATCATTTTGTGTGATTGTTTCAAGTCCAAGGAGCTGGTGTGTTTCCCCTTGTTGGGAATTATTTATAGGCTGTTCACAGTAAACTGAGCACTTTTGAAAACCCTGCCAAGTTTATACTTCCAGCTCATTGGTTGTGTATCTTTCCACATATCAAAATAAACACTGCCATGTGACTTTTATGTGGTGTTTGCATCAGCTGGCTCATACGTTCACTGCATACTCATCAAATAAAAAGTAATAAATGTTGTAATCAACAATATGAACACACACACATTTATTTCTGTAAATACTGTTGGATGGTGAATATTGATTTATGTTCACAATTATTAATTGTGGAATACATTGGTAACTAGTGACTCAAAACACTGACAGCAGACTACGTGTGAGTAGGCCGAACCCCTTAGGTTTCCTGGAGCCTGCATAAGGCTACAGTCTGAATAAGACCGGGACTTCTGAAGTGTGTCCGGTGCACCCGAGCATATCTGCGGAAGCGCTTAAATACTAACAAGTCGCATCTCACATTCATCGCCTTGGAGTGACTGTACAAGACACTCCCAAGGAGGACTGAATCCCGACTGATAGGATACAAGCGAGTTAATCCAATCAGTTAGTATTTAGAAAGAACTGATTCTGAACAGCAATTATTTAATTTATATTTCTTTCTATTTTTATATTGCTGTCTACAAAAAGTTCAGATGTCTAAGGGAGGTGGTCAGAATAGACGTATTCGTCGTCTAGCCCGCTGAGCCCTGCAATGAGAGCTATCCCAGTCAGAGGATATACCTACCATCGAACCCGCTAGCAAATGCACACCACGTCAACCCCAGCCTGAGGTAAGATCCGCTGCCCCCCATAGGGAAGTTCCCCTAATCAACGAAAATCATGACATGTATTTGAATTGATTGTTAGGGATTTGTTGGCAGTGGTCAAGTTACGAGTACCTGAACCTGAAGTAAATCTTCCCCCACCAGCACAACCTAGTAGCACTACACCCCCTACCATGTGTAGAATCCGTACAGCTGCGGGGAAAGTGCTCAACATCATCATTCATCCCAAACCAATGCGTAAACCCAGGATAGCATCTCCCTACCCTTGATTTCGTACCCACTTGTAAGCCCACGAGGCCGGCCCCATATAGACACACCGGAAGCGAGTGAGAGGCTGAATAGTGTGCTATCCAGGACAACACATCCTACACCCCATTTCATTATCATCCCCATTTTGTGCGTGCGTGTTTTCTCTTTCTCTCTCCCCCTCCCTCCCCCTCTTTTTCCTCCCACCCACCATAAAGCAGAGTGCATCATATGTATACATTAATAGCTTCAGCTATGGTCAACATTTTTAAGGTTATTAGAAAATACAGTGAAACCTCTTATTTGCATTCTTGATATTTAAGTTTTCTGGCAATTTGTACAATTTTCTTCAGTTCCCGTTTATGTGCCATAAGAAGTAATGTAAAACTTTCCCTCATATCGCATCACAAAATTTGTTATATTTCTGCTATTATTGCCTTGCAAAACACGTACAAACAGTTTATTTACATCTTATTTCGCCATCACAGACAACCACCACAAGTTTGTGAACCTCCGTGCCGAAATAAATTTTTGAATTGTGTACAAGATGTTCTGTGTGGTTACATCTGTTAATTTAGTGCACACGTGAACACTTTATTTTATATTGTGCGCCTCGAACATGCCTCAAAGCAAGATGGTGGCCTGTGAATATTTATTCCTTCAAAAATGTTAGTGGTAACACGGTGACTGCTGTATCCACATCAAAACTGTGTGTTCTTAACCTGTGTCTTTTATTTTATTCTGTGGAGATTTCATAAGATAATTGTTAATGTGTATCTGGCTGATGTCTGGTAAATAAATATGTCTGTAGTATGTTTTAATTTAAACATAACATCTGATGTACCATTTTTTATTTTGTAAACTTTTTATTTGTGGAAAGTAATAGAAAATGTAAAAGTGCATAAAACAATTTTGGTTGCAGATAAACTAAAAAAATTATATCAAATTTTACAAGTATTGTATTTTTGCCTTGCAAAATAACTGTGCATTCCAGTTAGCATGCTTAACACAATTATCAGTAACCTTGAAACCATCACAGAAAATGCTGCACATTGTGGGCAAAACATAAAAAAAAAGATAAGTACATATGTGAAGGATTCAAAGTTCGAAGTAACACGTGACGTCCTGTCGAATGGGAGACAAAGGTATATGAGACTGATTTTGTTGGGTGCTGAATCAGGTGCACCGTATTCTGACGGTTCTACATTTAGTCCAGTACTTGCAGGGTACAGGTGCACACCCAGTGTACAGGACTGGCGTGGTAACTTTTCTGCAGGGCACAAAGTCCGGCCCTGGCGAAATAATTTCGCACTTGAGGTTGCCTGCCTTAGCTTGTATAACTCAGTGATGCTCATGATTGTTGCTTGGACAGGCGGTGGGCACAATAACAACTCGTGGAGGTGCTGCAGGTATGGGTGTTGTGTGTTGATGGTGTGTTGGTCGTGGAGGTAGAGACAGAGCAGTTGGGGTGAGAAATGCATAGAGCCATGTTTTATGGTGTTATTTAAATGAAAAATTTGTCATTAAAATTTGTAGATTTCATCATTATCGTCATAAAAGATTTACTATGTATGCATCAATACGTACTTGCGAAATTCAGTCACGATGACTTCGGATTAGTACAATAAATGACTATCAAAAAAATATTTCAGCTCAGAATGATTAAAAATAATTCAATATTTCAGTGTAATTGCTTTTATTTCTATGCATTCTGAGTATAGTTGACACTAGTGTATCTTTAACACACATGGTCAAGTAAACACTTTTAATACTCAACATTTATACAACTACATATTCAAGAGTTAGCATCTCTGTATTCAAACTAAAGGATGAAATCACATTTTATGGTTAGTTTTTTTATGGCACAGATGTAGAATTTTCCGGAGAATGTGGATTTTCGTTTGATTACCACACAAAACTATTTTGCATATTAATTAACAGAAAAAGAAATCTTTCATTGAAACCACATTATTGTTATAAGTTCTTTACTTTTTCAATTTTGCCAGTCTTGTTTAATAGAATATAATTTCAGCCACACTGCATAGCATGTGATTCACTCATCCTACATGTTAACAACCCAAAAAAATATATATATATATATTTGCCAGCCTCCAATTTTTAAAAAATCATTTAGTTAAAAATGTACATTATTTTGATCAGTAGATAGCTCATAAATTTAGTTTTAAATTGTTAAAATTGTGTTTTTTAAAGATAAAATAGTTTTTCCTTTGCTATATTTAATTTTATTTTGTGTTTTAACTCTAATTTGTGTTATTTCGCTTTTATTTCTATTCACCATATAATCTTGCCTCTAGCAATAGCTTCTGTGTGTAACTGGTCTGGTCGGCTGAGGTTGGCAGCACGCCACAGGTGCATGTCGTGGCCTACACGGACTGGCTCTGGAAATGGATCCTTGGGAATCTGGTGTGATCGGGTCCTGAAAATGTCGTAGAGCTTGTAACTGTTCCCTGGGTGTAAGACGAGCGACTGAAGTTACTAAGGTAGGGGTTAGCTTATACAGATGCCCAGAAGATAGTAAGGTCGGTTTCACTCGTTCCCTTAACCACGAGGCTTGGAGAAGGTTATGTGGACAACACCCCTCTTCACCTCCGTGAGATGAAGGCAGGTTTCCTTGTGACTGTATAGCGTCTCTAACCACATGTGGGCCGTCAAGTACCACATGTGGGCCTCATCATTGAGGGTCACTTCGTGGGTGTTTTGTCCCAGCAGAGTCTTCCCAACTCAGGGAACTCTCATTTTCCAGCAATAAAAGTGCGGTGGAAAGAAGTGAACACCGAGTCAACAAGCTGATCTGGAAACAGTGTACCTGTGTGGGCTCCACCGTTCTACCTACGATGTAGATTAGAATGGGTGGCTAGGCTAGGTGCGTGTGAGTTAGTAAAATTTGTGTACTGGCTCGTCTGAGTTGTCCTGGGATCACGTGTGTTGCCCTTACTTAGTGGAAGTCAGATAGGAAGTGTGGTACTCAGAGTTCCAGTTGAAACACACATTTTATTTCCTTTTGACGGGAAATAACATGTGATGACGTACTACCTCCTACGTCGGCAAGAGCGTGTGCTGGGTAGCTGAAGCTATGCACAAGCCGGTAGAGGAGATTGAGTTCTGACTAAGAAGGAATGGGATAGCCTAGCGCTGTGAGAACAAGGGAAAGTCTGGGTTGGAAGTCGGTCGGAGTATATCAGTGAGTCGGTCGACGAGGGACATTGAAGGCATGCTGAATGGGCTTGAGTTGGCCGTACACCATATAGACCCTAATAAAGATAAGTATTCTATGTTTCATAGTTGTAGTTTTTGTTTGTAGGGGCTCCCAGTAGGCAACATCAAGTTAAAGTTTTTATTATGATTGTTTGTTTTAAGAGTTGGAAGTTTAGAAGTGTTTGGGGCATTTGTAACTTCTGTGAGGAGAAACTTTCATGTTGTTGTTTTTTTTAATATGTTGATGCCTGTAGTAGACGCGGATGTAAGTTTATCTTTGTTGAGGCAGTAGGTCATGACATTTATTGTTAATAATATGAAACTTGACGCGTGTCCAATTAACTATGGCTAGATCATGGTCGTGGGGCTTTGGTTGTACTTAGGTTAGTTGTGCTTTCAGGGTTACCTTACTGGCATTTGCAGCTAGATATGTTAGTCGGGCACATAGCCTTACATGAAGGAACCAAGTTCTCGACATTACGGTTGAGTTCCTTATATCAGTCTGCCCTATTGGTAGTAGCATGGCAAGTTATTGTTAGTGACTGGCGGATGTGCTAACGTTAGCAGATTTACTGGCATCTTGAGGACAAGGACTAGCTGGGTACAGTTGGTTGAGTCTATCATTCTCAGCCCAGGCGGCAGTGAGGGCATGGGTTGTTACGACACAGAATCTACTGTTCCACCTTGTGGCAGCTGAGCTCCAGAAAGTGGCGTTTGCGGTACCCAGGCATTCCACGGTCTGTTGATTACCCCACTCGCGACGGGGTGGTAGGCAGGATGCGTGCGAATCGATGACGAGAAAGTAGGTGGATCACACACTACAGACGTAGGCTGTTCCAGTGACCTTAGAAAAGCGGAACTATCTCATTTGGCTCGTTGACCTGCTGTAAGGGGAGCTAAACCACCCGGCTGCTTGGCAGCAAGGCATGCAACTCTTTGCTCCTCCCTTCTTGTGCCATGTCTCACCTTAAATGGCATAGAGTGGGTTCGTCTGCTGAGGACTGTGAGTCAAACACCACGGACAAGAGTAACCCTAGAATAGTGTTGCTCAATAGTGGCTGGTAGCACGAGCCCGGTGCCTCAAAAGGCCCCCACCTTAGCGGGTGAACCAGAAGCGTTGAAGCAGTGTGTGCTATCACTGCTACTACTGGGTGTGCGATCCCAACCAAGGCCAGGCCGTAGCACCTAAGCAAAAACCCCCACCAGCACCCAGGTGCTCCGGTAGAGATACAACTCAGGCATACTGTCGCTCCCTTGTTGGAAAGAGTTGCTAGTGGCTCCCCTACTCTACTCCTCCAGTACCTATATAGTCGGTAGGAATAAAATAGATGGCCGTCAAATATGTGTATATCAGAACTGGAGCCGCCTGAGGGGAGTCTCTAATTATAGGTAGTGCGTAGTAAAAATTTCCTCTTTTCGGAGGTGATACTTGACTCGAGGTTCTCCTAGCAGCTGGTTCTAAAGTACTCAATGAATGAGACAGAAGAAACAAAGCTGTGTTTATTAATCCGTTAGTAAACACAGTGACTCGTCCTCTCCTGCCAAGCAGGCGGGTGACTGGAAGTAAACCTGTGTTAGCCAGGTGTAGGTGACCTGGTCCTAGGCTAGTTAGGGAAAGTGAATGAATACTGTCGAAAATTGCTTAAAACAAAACTAAACTAACTATAACAAGGGTGTCTGTAGGAGACAAAGAAGTTAAGCCATTGCTCTAGTAGCATGGTAGTGTGGAATGTCTGATAGCTACAGGAAGCTTGTGGTAGCTATTGGCGATTGGCGTCACTGGAGCACCTGGTCGTGGGTGCTGCAGCTCTAACGGTGACATGAAGGTAGGCAGCCTCTGGTGGCTGCTGAAGATCAGAGGGCCCCAGCAGTGGAAATGGTGGAGCGAGCTCGAGGCCGCAGCGCAGACGTATATAGTCAGGATAGTGCGTGTTGCGGCAGCCGCGGGGGAGGGCGTGTGACGTACCTCTGCTGCAAGGCCGGAGTGGGGGTAACACCCTTTAGTCATCTCTCGGCCTTCGTGTACCTTCGGTGGCGCTCAGGCATGCCCAGAGGTGGCTGATGGTTTGTTGGCTCTCAGCACAGGGGAGGGGGTGTGACGTGCCGCTTGCTTGTGCAACCCCTCGTATTCACATGTCCGGCTGCCCTCCAGGATTGTGGTAAGCCGTGACTACCATGTACAGGTTGGCACGGGGTTTAAATATCACATGTGCAGAAGTAGTGTACTATGTTTGCAGTGAGGTGAGTCGTAATCGTAGTTGGTATAAGCGGCACACGTCAAATTGTCTAGACTTTTTATGGTACTGGCAGGTTTAACTCTCTCTGCGTAATCAATTGTCTGTGAAGTTGGCTAGTTAAGGGTTAAAACCTGTCCACTGTTACAAACTTGCTGCATCCCAGCCTAATATAGTGCAAGGCTGGTTTCACTCGATTGAATTACAGTAAACCAGCTAACTCTTTACAAAAATTAGTTTGCATAAATGGACAGGTTGGTAAGTGGCATAATACTGCTAAAAATTCACATTACCAATACAGTGCACAGGTTTTCATTACTGCTTGGTATATTAGAGCACACCACAAGATTTACTATAGGCTTAATGGAGGCAGTACATGTGTACATTATGTACAGCTTTTTAAATTTTGTGTGTTGGTGGGGTTTGTTTGGTATGCTGTATTTAGTTTCAGCATAGGAAAGAGTGGATGTCTGTATTTTTGTTTATTGTAGTTGATGTTGAAGTGGTTCATACAGGCTAACTAAAGTAGACTGTTTCTTCATAAAGAATGTTTGGTGCTTGAGTGCAGATGCCCAGCCAGACGACTTTGTGCCATACCTGGAATACAAGCCACATCTAGTGGTGTACCAGTGGATAGGTGCTGGTCGTGACTCAGACTCTCACCTGATGCCACTCTGCCGGCACTGGCTTGACCACCGGGAGGAGATGATCGCGCGGCCTGTGAAGGAAGAAGATGGGCTTGAGGAGTCATCTGAAGGATTGGATGACCGGGCGTGTTCTCCCCCTCCACCACGCTTTCCAACGTCTTGGGTTGTGCGGCCTGCCTCTCCCAGCGAGAAGGAAATGTTTCGAGAGCAGGTACAGGTTCCTTACTCAGTGCTTCCTCTAGGTAGCCGGTATTTGGTCTGTGTTTTTATGGTGGGGATGTAGAAACTATTGTTATGGCCCCACTTTGATGGTAAATAAAACAAGCTGATTTAGTCATTAAAATTTCACCACATCATCAAAAAAAATTTCATTTCAAGTAAATTTTATAGCAAAAAGATGCTTGTATTATTGTTAGAACATGAATCTGTTGTTTTTGTAATGATTTCACTCAAACTAAGCTGAATTTGTTCATTTATTCTTTTAATCTGTACTTATTTAAGTGGAAATGTTTAAAAATTTTATTGATAAGGGTGTAAGAACAATCTTAACAGAACACACTTGTCTTCTAATACACACTGCCACGTCGCAATAAATTTTGTACTTTATCCGAGACATTTATAATTGCCCAAAAGCATTCACTAACATTTGAGTTTTAAGTTACAAAATATTTACATCATGCACATACAGCTTTTGTTCATTTGTAGATATCAGTATTTTAATTAAATCAACAAATTCATAACCCAACTACAAAATACTGGTAAATATTTAATTATTGATAAAATTAAAATACTCCTTACATAGTAAAAATCATTTTACTATGAAGTGGCAAAAACGTTTTTATATCCTCCACTATCATGAGCATACAGCACGGGGCAGTGTTTAAGTACATGTATTTTCCCACCTATTCAATGTTAACATCACAGTTTTCTCACTTTGGTCAATTTATAAAACAAAAATAACCTTCACTTCCAAACTCCGATACCATCTAAAACAGTTGCTTTTTTTGGCATTCTTAACTGGTTTTGTGACGTAAGCAACTACAATCACCACTCTCGCTCATTTGTTGCAAATGCCGTATTTGCTAGTTGTGAAAAACCTAACCACAAAGCACAGAAAGTTAATAAAGATATTCATATGTGTTACATATATGCACAATTTATTTTTGTGTTATCACCAACATTTTTGGTTAGAGGTGTTAGTTTATAACAAAATATGAAGTCATAGGCATGATTCTCCCCGTGAACGAGCGTCATCGCCATAGCGGTTCGGCTCGATATATATTGAATCGTACATTAAACAATCTTCCGACCTCGCTACCAATCGATTTATCAGTTGTTCTCGTGACATAAAATTTCGTAACAACCTTTTTGTTCCATCATATAAACAACATGATCACTACGCAGATAGTTTACGCACATATGTGAAATAAATAAGAGATAGTGCTGTATAACAAATAAAAACTGTAAAACTTCATGTTTTTAATAATTTTCACAGTAAAAGAATCTCTCACTTTAGTTTTAGATAGGCAAGTCATTTCGTCGGATGTTTCGCAAATACGGGAATTATTGCAGAATTTCTGGAATGAGCATAATTTATCAGTATTTTGCATCATTTCGTGGTTCTCGAAAATATCTAGGTCCTAACTATTGTATTTACGGCCTCACATTTGTGGTAAATGAATTGTGCTGCTGATTTCATCATTAAAACTTCACCATTTCATCAAACCTAAATGGAACTTTTTATTCATTTGTCCTAATGAGAGCATACTTGGACGTGTACTTCAAGATGTTTAAAACTGCCTAACAACACTTAGTAGTATTTGAGTTTTCAGAGGATTTTTTTCACCCACATACAGCATCTGTTTATGTGTAGGTAATTAAATTTTAATTAGTGCAAAAGTATTCACTGTCCCTTTTAATTAGTCGTTAGATCCCACATAATCACCATACGTTGACCTTCGGCGTCAAGTTTGGGTCATGCACTATTTGTATTGTGGATACCCTACTTGACGTGCCACGGGCGACATCGTTAACTATTCTAGCCTTTCCACAGCCGCTGTCCCCTCCTAAGAAGAGATATTAAATTGTACGTACCACAGGCCACCCTTGAAGCCAGGGTTATGATGCCACCTGCTGGTCCGCAACCCGCTGTATCACAATGCATGCGCCTACCTCTCCTGACATGAAAGGAAAAAGTAGCCCATCTAAGAAGTAGCTTTCGTTCAGAGAAATAATCTGTGAATAAATAATTTTTTTATATATTCAATTGAAAGAGGCATTAACTTGTAGAAAATTACCATTTCCCTCAACATCCTCGGACAATTTATGGCTCTCCCCCCCCCCCCGTCCCCCCCCATGCACTTTGCAGTCTCATTCTAATTATGCAGTTATCATTAAAAAAAAAATTCAGGAATACGTAGTTCTGTTTCAAAAGAAAAGTGCCACACAGGCCTATCACCCATAAGAGTCAATACTTAAACTAAGTTGTTTTCTCAGTAAATATCATATTAAGTTTTCAGTACATACCATAAAATCAACCCTTCCATTACATAAAGAACAAAAGAATATTCCCATGGCAAGTTTTAACTTTTACATATTTTCCAGTCATTGCATACTAAGGATTTTGTTTAAATAACTGTTCTATTTTGGTTTGAACTGTTTTTACACCATAGAAGCACTTGACAACTGAATACAACTTATCAAATCCTGAAAGCATTCTTTCATCAACATCTGCATGTGACAATACATTTTCCAGGTACTGTTAATGCAGCTAGAACTTTTTTCCTGGTTGGCAGTGGACAGTCATCTGCTTGTGTTTCACAGTCTTCCTCAGCAGCTGACAAGTCAGGCTCAGTTTCTCCGAAAACTGATCGGCTACACTGTTATTTCCCCTGGAACACTGGCTTGTCTAGGGATGGGGCTTCAGATGCATACCTGCCAACTGTTACAATTTGCCCGTAAAATGTATGGAATGTATGGTGTGTTTTACAGGTTTGCAGAAAAAGACCAAAGTTTTGCATTTTTTTTGTTCATCATGACATTTTTATTTTGTTTGTTTACGGATTTTTCTTATGATCGCCATAAATAGTGCAATAGAGACGCGTCACTGTAACAAAGAATCTGGTAGCTAATCGCAGAATGTTATTGGCTGATTGAAGTTTTAGACAGCGCTGAAGACGTACTTTTATGAAGTGTTCATGACTCGTACCTCGCCATCTTTGTATCACATAGTGTGCTTGTGCTTACTGGTCGGCCATGTTCGTGTTGTAAGTGCATATTTTTTACAACATTGTGTCGTGTAGTAATTTGCAAAATGGGTGGAAAACGTAAGGAAACCTATTTTCTGATTATTTTGGAAAGAGTACACTGAAGAATTTCCATGTATATTAACGTCTAACAAAGGAGAGAAGTTCGCATTTTGCCGTGTTTGTAGGCACGATGTAAACCTTGCAAAAGGTGGCAGAAAATATGTTTTTTACCATGTCAAGTGAGGAGAACACATTTAAAATGTGAAAGGCGGTTTTATTAATTACAGGAGCGGAATGCTATTTCACGTCTTTTCTAGTTGAATAGAGCATTCCAATAAGTGTAGCATACAATGCTGGGCCTATGTTCATAAAGACGTTTCCTGATTCAGAAGTGTCAAAAAAGTATGTAATGGCCAATCAACAGTATTAGGATTAAAGTTTGAACTGTTGTTTTAAGTTTGGTTGTTTTAAATAATATGCTAGACAGTGTGTTGTAAATAACATGCAACACAACAGCTGCAGTGTTAAAGTGAGCTGTTAATAACTGAAGTTGATTGAAAGGAAAGTTGCTGTGAAGGCAAGGTTTAAAATGTGTTAATGTTTATTGTTAGTCACTTCTCTTTGTACACTAAGCTGCAATGTTTTTTTTTTATTATTAAAAGAAAACATATTAATAATAAGTAGGCTTAGTTTAATAAAGCAGATGACAATAATTGTTCATTTTATTGCAAAGTAATTTCCTTTGAACTTCAGGTTGGCATACACCCATTCTCACACAGTTAACGTACAGTTGTCGAAACTGCATTTTCTGCTAGTTTAAAGAAGTCTTGACTGTAAGAATATTTGTAATTTAAGGTGAAAATGATCAATTAACATGTAAGAAAATAGGCCTGTGTGGAAGAAATTTTTTTTATACTGTAGGTTTTTGGAAGAACGCCACATCCAGTTTACATTAAAATAAACATTTTCAAAAAATTTTACTGATTGAGGATTTGAAAAGTTGGCAGGTAGGAACACCATCTGCACTTACAAAGTCTTTGAAATTAGTTTCTAACTCGAACTCCTGCTGCAACTCCTTCCACCCTTCCGCATTGTCATTTTCTTCTTCCTGAACCATTTCTCCTTCTGGAGTGGTGTCCTGTCCAAACCCTGCTTTTTTAAAGCAATTTGCTATTGTTGATTGTGTGATGTTTTCCCATGCCATGGAAATATTCCTTATTACATCTAGAACATTCTACTTGCAGGAGGAAGTCTTAATTTCAGTCAGTCATATCAGCTACTGTACACTGCGACCTCTGTAAAAACAGGAGTCGTACATTGGCGAGTGTCATTCCTTCTGCAGAATGAGCTGCACACCTGTTCAGTAAAATCAAAATTTACCTGTCCTTGCAGGCCATGTGTCGGTCGAGTTTCGAAAGCCATGCTTGGAAGATTTTTGTTATAACCCAGACAGATTTGTTATTGTCATAGTCGTATGGTAGTTTTTTATGTTTTTAAAAATATGTAGGCTTGCTAAATTTTCCAACGAGTAGGCGAGTTTTCATGCCGCTGTCCTGATTACAGCACATTAGCATAGTTACTCGCTCTTTGCTATTCTTTCCTCCATGACATTTTTCTCAATTTATTGCCAATGATTTGTTTGGCAATAAATTATAGAGGATGCCAGTTTCGTCCATATTAAAAATATTGTTTGTTGTGTAGTCTTGAAGAATAGACTCCACAGACTCAAGCCAACTTTCTGCTGTAACAACAACAGCAGCAGTCTCACTAAAAACACTATTAGAGATTACTCATTACTGAAGGTAAAATCACTCATGCCCAACTTCAAAGCAATGTAGTCTGCTTTCTGATGCACAATTGGCCCAGACACATGTAAGTTAGCAGCACGAATTTCGTGATACCACTGCAGAAGTTGGTCTTCCATTTTTTGATATTTTGGCCCACGTATTCTTTTGCGCTTTGACAAAGTTACTGGAAAATCCCGTGCATGTAATAATTTGTCCCTATATTTCAGAATAGTCAATAACGACGACAAAGGAATGTTGTCTCTCGCAATTTCAATATTACATTTTTTATTTGCATCCACTTCATCAATGGTTTTGAGTTTTACATCCAACGTGAAGCTTCGCCTTTTGCGATTCGTCGCCATTTTTACAACACTTCTACACCTATTATAATATGACTCCGACTCATCCCCTAGAAGTAATGCTTCCATCTCTACAGACATGAGCAACACGTTGCCTACCCCTACAGGCAACGGGAACTTCTGTGTTTTTCCTTCTTACCTGAAAGGTACGCATCTCGGCAGGTATGCCCCCACTCTCAACACCACACCACACCACACTCAATGCCTACAAGCTGCCCAGACCTCGGGCATGGCCAAGCAGACCCGACGAGGCACAAAGCCAGAACCTCTGACGAGATAATTCTCACCCCACCCAGGGCCGGAGGACGTCACGCGTACCCTGCTCCCCCCTCCAGCAGCCTACAAGCTACCATTATATAAGTCTGGCCACAGCGAATATCTGCAGGCATTCTTTCACATTTCTTGCACCGCTCACAGTACTCTTAGTGCTCTGGAGCCCTAGAGAACTTTGAAGCCTACAAGTACGCCTTCGTGGCAACCAACTACGTACGTAGACGACCAGTCATCCGGCGACAACATACAAACATGAACTTTCTTTGTCTCCTTTAGACACCTTTAATTTGTAGTTTAACTTTATCTCTTATTTTCGTCTAGAATTGGCTTTTCCCATTTATTTAGAAATAGGTCACCTACACCTGGAACCACGCAGTTATCTTCAGCTATCCGCGACTTGGTAGGAGGTGGCGTATGTCACATGTCTATTGAACTTTCAATAAACACACATTGCTTTCTACTTTGCTACTTTTATTTCCAGGGTATATATCTGTATTCACAGTTGGAGGTAGATTACGCTGTGCACTACCAACAGAATCTAGGGAAGTTTTTAAACCGAACTAAGGCATACATATTAGACAGCTACCTGTTTCTTCCCATCAAACACACAGCACTATTAGTGCTCGTGGGGAAGAAACAGTAATGCCCCAACCACTAGTAACACCTTCATATCAGGAGATACGACACACTTGGGTTGCTTCGCACCACTCGCACTATTCGTACATGGAGACAGTGACCTGCAGTGCTGCCGGGTATTCTGGATGGATGCACAACCAGTAGAGGCTTGGCGCAACTCCGGCTCAACGTCCCTGATCAGTCCGCCTAAGGTGGGGGATCAGTGGGGACTCTTTATAAAGCCAGCTGACAAGTTACTATTGGGGTACACTGTTAGTATTTTGGTTTCAGTGCTCTGCATGATTTATAGAACAGTTACCCTATGCATCATGAGAGGAGGAGTGGTAGGAGATGTAGAGAGCAGCTCCTGGCTCACCCTGCTGCCTGGCTGAGGATATCATCACCCTATCCTACGCAGGATGGAATGGGTCTGTGCCGCCGAACTCAGGCGTCAAGGAGTCGCATCCGCACCGGTAATATTGAATTTCCACAGCGTGTTCGTACCAGCTACAAGTATCACCCTGTTGTCTACGGCTTCTTAACCAGAGTGGAAGTTCGCCTAGGTTGGGACAACTTGGTCTTCTGGGCGAAAGAAGCACGATTTTGGAACATTCGTGCAGGCATTCACCCGGCTTAAGACTAAACTTACCTCAACTACCTAACTGGAGGTGAGAGTGTATCAGAACTAGCCAACAATCCTAGCCTCATCCCCGCTACCTAAGTTACTTTTGGTCTAGCGAGTAAAATCTGTAACTACCGTGTCCAGTACGTCTAATCGGACATGCGTCAACGGAAATGCAAAAATAATTACAGTATATAAAATTCAATTCAAGTTTGCATAACACTAACATTTTCTATACTTGTAAACAAACATTTCCACAGGTTACTACAAAATATGTTTTCATCGATGCATGCACAAAAAGTACCGTCACAAGAGAACAAAACACTGTCTATATCAGCACTCACTGTCATTATAACTGAGTGCATGCAGTTGTGAAAACAGTCTCGACAACACCAGTAGTTTGTAATGTGTACCACGGTGCAGTGCTTCCATTGTATCTATGACTAACATTAAATTAATTTTTTTTATTGCCAATCTATTGTATTATACTATCTATGAGATACAATTTTTTTTTTATTTTAGCTAAAGAAAATTTCCTGAAAAAACTAACCTGTTCGAAGTTAATGTACCAGAATGCATATTTTTTGTCTGAAAAAAAATTCTTATTAATGTGATTATTTAAATTACTTTCTGGAAGACTAAAGAATTAACACTACCAGAAGTTTATTGTGAAATGTGGAGGTTAATTGTACTGAACTGTTACTAAAACCAAAGTTGGTTAATGTGTTGCTTGAATGTACAGTCTAACTCTCTTAAGACATTTTCTGGGGGACCATGCATTAAAAACTTCTTAAGCAGGAAAACATCTTACAAGGGTTTGGTTAACTGTGTTTTGCTGTAAGTGCTATCATCAGCATATAATACGTAATATGAATGTTAGTGTTGAAATTACTAGTGTATCACATTAAAAAAATTTTGAAGCAAAATAGATTATACTATATACGTGTCTGTTATATATATATATATATATATATATATATATATATATATATATATATATATATATATATATATATATATACACATATATATATATACACATACATATACATATACATATATACACACACACATAATACTGTAAATATGTTGGCCTACGTTGACATGGTAAACATTGTTATAGTAAGATAAAATAAGCACAAAAATATTTAAAACTCATATTGAGAACGACTTGTCCAGTATTGTTTGCTTTTGATTTTTTTTCCTTATAAACTGGCTGTATAAGATTCCAGATCCCAGAGGTTCTTCATTATATTTTCTGGGACATCAGGTACACTGCTTAGATAGCGAAAATAGACGTCCAAGTGCTGCATGGCATCTGAACACGTCACAGGCTTCAGAGCATCATCATCTACATCATGTTGACTGTAATTTTCATTTGCAATATAGGGTTGTCCAAGTTGCTCCATGGATGAATTATCTCTAAACTTACACATATTCTTAATTTCCTGCACTTCACAAGGGGGCAAGTCGATCTTCTTTCACATAATTTAATGTTGAAGTGACACCCAATCCTTCCTTCAATTCAGCCCAGATGCTGTCACTTTCTTCCAGTGTGTTCAATGAAACTACAGGCAGTTCATCTGGCATGGTGCTGAAACCTGGCTTTCCAAAACAGTTCGCAATTGTTTTTTTGGTTCAATGAACCCCATGATGATGCGGCCAATATGTGTATGGCATCCAACAAGGAAAGAGAGTAAACTGTTTAGGTTGTCATTCTTTGCAACAATCTGGACACCTGACGCTTTCGATACATGTGCTTCACAGTTCGGATGATACCCTGGTCGAGTGGTTGTAACACTGATGTTGAGTAGGCAGACAGGAACTCAACGTGCACATTTTTCAGTGTCTTGAGTTTTTAGGATGTGCTGCACATTTGTTCATGAAAAGAAGAATTTTTCTGTTTTTGACTGCCATTTTTCTGTCCAAACAAATTAAAAACTCAGAAAAATATGTTGCATGTTATCCAAGAAGACATATTGCTCTTGTACTCAAAAGGCAGCGACTTCATGTTTTTGAAGCAACGAGGTTTTTGTGCCTTGTATTACAATGAGAGTCAACTTTTCAGAACCATCCACATTTGTACAAAACAACATTGTCACTCCTGTTTTCTTTTTATACCCATAACATTTATCTCCCTTGAAGGCAAATGTTAAGTCTGGTAACAAATTAAAAAGGACACTTCATTCGTCTGCATTAAAGACATCTTGTGCCTTATACTCAGTCAACAGTGGAGGTAAGGTTATGTTTTTGCATGCACTCACTGTTTCTTCACTTACACTTGCAGATTCTCCACAAACAGTTTTTCATACAATTCCTGCACGTTTTCTAAATCTGTTAAGCCACCCATGTGAATTGTATGTTCAATCGCAATGCAATTTCTTGTGCTTTTTGTCTTATTACTGTACCATGGATAGGAATGTTCAAGGCTCGTTTCTGCTGAAACCACTCAAAAGTATTTCTTCAAGTTTGGAATATTTTAAAAGTGTTTAACTTCATTCGGCAAGGTTGTGCTGCTACAGAATGCTGAAGAAACTGGTCTCGTTTGACCACAGTACTGTTTAAAGTAGAAACAGGCAATTGTCACATGAGCCAGGTTGCGATTACTGCTTACGTTGTTAATGATGTCCAGTTTTTCAGATACCGATAATGCTTTACGCAATCTCTTTAACCATCCTTATTACATGAAAAAACTAAAATACAATTTTGGCAAGTTTGACCGTAAAGCACACCTCACAAGATTGGAGGAAGTTTTGACAAAACCTAAACCGCATGCCACATTTTTTTACTAATGTTCAACCAAACATCTGCTTGTACTCAGATTGATCCAGAGACACTGTTCTAACCCGTGCCTCTATTATAACGGCCATCTTTTGAAACCTGACCAGCGCACCGCAAGCTGATCCAATACTCTGGCTGTTCACTTTACTTGCCAGCGCTAGTACAAATAATACATATTTTTTCAGGTGCAAAATCTGTGGGAAGCTAATAAATGTTGCAGTCTTAAGGGGGTTTGGTGTCTTATATTACTATTATTTATTCGACTGACAGTTTTCACAGTTACGCACGTATGCGTTAAAACATTTGGAAAAGGCTTAGAACCAGTGGGGAAAATGTGATGCATACGGACGTGACACTGACTATCTTTCATTGGCGCATGTTCTTGTTTGTATTGGCAGTTGTTTTAGGAAAAAAATACAGTTAGGAAGCATAGAAGCTATGTGTTATTTTGCCTCGTCGAGAAAAACGCGCTACGTGAAATATGAAAACAAAAGTTTTTTCCGAAATTCGGCACCATAAAATTAAGTTGCGTGAATTATGTCAGGACAAGAACCATGCCAATAAATATGTATTTAAAATTTATAATCTTATGAATGGGTAAGATTTTAACCAAATTATATGCTTTTTAAGTGGGAAATTTTTATAAGCAGGAACATTTTAAGTGGTATAAATATGCATTACATGTATAGGTTATTGTTTTGGGACTTATATAACATAGCTTCTTAAGTGGGAAGCTATCTTAAGTGGGAACTTCTTAAACCAGTTTGACTGTATTCGTACTAAAGTTAGGTATTTTAAGATAATATTTATGTGGGGCGTAAAAAGTACTTTGTTATATGTAATATCCATATTTCGTTTTAAACAACTTTTTTTCTTGGAATTGTATACAATGGCTCAAGGGACCACTAAATCACTTCACAAAAACGAGTGCTTCGCTTTAACCGTACATTCACTAATGAGGTTTTACTGTATATAGAGGCCGCAGAACAGAGTTCTAGGCTGACTCTTGCAACTCCGTTGTAGAACTTTACTCTACCTGACCGCATATTGATACAGACTTGTTCAACCACTAACTGAGTCTTGCTGCTCAGTTATTGATTGTAACTCTGCCTGGCTGTGTACTGACTTCTTCAGCCACTATCTGACTCATGGCTCTGTTGTAAAACGTTTCTCTGCCTGGCCACGTACCAACTTTTGTCTACCAGCTAATACAGCTTTATACTAGAATGCCACACTGCTTGCCAGTTCTCCGAAGTCACCTGCACTTTATGGCTACCCAGTTAGCATTACATGTTCAAGCATGAGTCAAGAGTATTGTACCACTGGGGTCAGCCTCACCCCCCACGCCTCCGCTTCTTCTGAGACTACGCGTCACACTGGTTGTCATCCTAGGATCTGTCGTTTAGGCCCTAGTTAGGGTACAGGCTGGCTATGTGTGTTTACTGTTCTGGAAATAAACAGACGTATACCGATTTGGCTGGATTATCACTAGCAGCCACTATTCTTTCTCAACCTGCTATTTGCTAGTTCCTGTGTTATTCAAACGAACCTCAGACACTCTTGCAGAAACAGGAATGAGTAGCCACCTTCTGTTCCTATGTTACCTTCAGGGAGAACAGTCTCACATTCTCTATGTGATACTTTGATGTATGGCAATCTCCCACCTTCCTGAGTAACACAAGAGTGATGACTTTCCCTTGGTTATTTTCACCTTCTGTAAATGCTGACGAAGTCCTGCCCACCAAGTTGCTTACAGGGGACCAATAATGACCCCGGGTAGGGAGCTCCATCTCTTAGTGATGCTTGGATCTATGGCGACATACCACCTTCCTGAGTAACATGAAGGTGGTTGCCCCTCTCCTGCTATTGACTTCTTCAGTAAAGTGCTTGGGTCTGCTGGCAACGTCCCGCCCACCAAGTCACTTGTAGGAAATCAGTAGTCGGGCTTACCAACCCATACTTCCTCTCAGGCTGTGCCTACCCCTACGGTGCACCCACTGTCTACATCTCTGTACTATCTACCCCATTATGCCTTGCTACAGGACTGGGCGAGATAAAATGATGAAACAGTGACTAGTCCTGATTGGAGGCCTGGTAGGGGCTAACAGAGTGCCAACCAGGTGTAATCCTGCAAGAGAGAAGAAGCAGCTCAGTGGAAGGAAACAGCCACCAGTTCAACCAGTTGTAGCAGAAGCCTACTCTGGCACATCAGCACAGATTGGTTAGACACCTTAAGTTGCCATCCAGTTACGCATTCCTTAGTACAGACTAGACAAGCACCCACTAATGCTCCTCGTCGTGCCCAGCGAGCCATTATTAACTTGCCGAAAGCCAACGTACCACTCCCAGCAATGTCTGTCAAGCGGACACCACCTGATTCCACGGGGGGGAGGGGGGGTGTAAGAAGGCTGTGACGTCAACCCGCGTAAATAACACCCATTAAGTGAGGCATCAGACTCCCTCTGTATTTTTGCTTATCCTCCACCTATTAAGTATGGTACTATGTGTTTCTTAATAAATGAGGGAAAGAAAAATAATAAAACGGAGATAAAATCAAAATAACAGCAAACACTACTTGCAAAATGCTTGTTCACTGTTAAATAATACCCCAACACAAATTTGTACCTAACCACAAAGTACAGTAAAGATTTTATTGCATAAATACAACTTACATAGTAGAAATGTTTCAACGATGTTTCTAATTGTAGTACTCTTGAGTTTTTCAAGAGTGACATGACAGAAACCTCTTTCTTTTGGTTTCCTTGGCAATCTAAAAATTGCTGCCAACACATAAGTGCCTTCGCTCACTATTTCGAACCTAGCCTCAAATCACAGAAGTTGAATGAAGTTCGTAATGTTTACAAATACTTTGCAAATGTGTAGTGCATAATTATTTCATTGATAAAAAAACATATTTGTGTGTATTATACACTCTCTTTAGTTGGAATTATAACTATTGTATAGTAACAGTGTTGTGCAAACTGTTGTTCTGTATGTTTGTGATCAGGAGCAGCAGAGGTATGAGCATCCACACAGGGCATTTACATTCAGGATGCATGGGTACGAGTCTGTGGTGGGGCCAGTGAAGGGTGTCTACAACCAGAGTGCAGGTGCCAATAAGCCGCGCGGACACTCGCTACTTGTCGCAGACCGTCCTAACTTTGTCACAATCCTAGCACTAGGTAAGTTGCTTGCACCAGACCCCTCAGTACATGGAATCATGAAAGGTACATCATATTGTAGGGCCTCTAAATATAATAAAAATCATGTCCTTTTTAGGTAAGTTAGTAAATCTTGGTATAACTAATTTACTTAGTAGAAATTAATTCAGTTGTGTATCTCTAGTATTCACTGTATTGAACTGTTTAGTCTTTTGCTACGTTGCACCTCTGTCATTAATTGAACTGCTTTTCGTAGAGGGTTGGCGCACACTCACTGCCTTGCCCTCTCCATTGTCTTTTCCATCTTCTTCTCTCTTCTTCTCCTCTCTCTCTCTGTCATGAGTCAACCTCCTATTCATCCCCTCCCTACCTGGGGAGTGGGGGGGGGGTGCTCTAACGTTCAACTAAATGTGCTGATTTCCCTCCGGTCGGATGTAAGATACCCTTCGGCACGGTGAATTAAAGTGTGATGGGTGTTTTGCCTGGCGGGTTGGGATTTGGTCCACATCGGGGTCCTTGCTGGGCTATTGCCTAACAGAAGGGTGATGAGAAGTCGGAGGGGAATCAAACTCCAGGGTGATCTTGACTGTGAATGTCTCCCTACCAGGGACTAAAGGCTTGCTCACCGTGTGTGTTTGCGTGTAGTGAGGTGTTCACGAACGAACGGGTTAGGGGAAACGTTCAGTGCTACAAAGACACACCACTCACGAGTAAATCGTGTGTTACATGTTTACTTTTGTGATTAAATGTGGTCCCCCTAAAGCAGAGCGTAATGCATGCCAGAGGAAGTGTTATCTCTTAACGTCCCAGCAATAATGTGTAATTTAAGTGTTCGCCCACATGGTTCACGTGCGCTCACTTAGTGCTCATAATTCTTGATTCTATTTTTGCAGTGTTTTGTCATCTGTCATTTCGTTCTGAAGATGTAACTCACAATTATCCTTTTTATTAAATGTGCAATCGAAAACGTGTTTCCGGCAGCCATCTTGCCAATATAGCCACTAAAAATTTAAACAGTTTACCTATTAAATTTGAGCTAATTTAATATCACTGTTTCAAAAGGGTTTTTTGTGTAAATTGTATTTGTATTTTATTTGTGTGTTTGTGTGTTCTGCACATCTGCCCCAGCATTTACTTAATATTCTGATTTGCAAGAGACAGTTAGCAACAGTGATCTAAGACTTTCCAGTACAATATTAACATTACAGAAATTCATAATTAATTAGCCTGATTGTTTTTCTGCTTGCAATCCATTTCATATGTATCTTGTTCCATTTTCGGCCACGAAATGAAAATGAAAAAAAAAGTTATGAACTTTTGCAAAAATGAAACGAAAATAAAAAATAATTTTAGATGATATCAGTCTCAACGAAAGTATAACAAAAGTCTCAAGATTTTAACAAGTTTGCAGCAAGTATTTTCTAACATAAATGCCCTTAATATAAATTACTCCAAATATCTGACTAAACTTACCTAATTTCACTGGGTTCATACAGCACAGAAATAGTTCTGAAATATTTCTTCATGGACATCTAGGAAATATGACATGAGTAGACTAAAAAAAAAACTCTTCAAAGTACAGTACAATGAAACAAAGTTGTGGAGAAAACACTAGATTTCTTGGCAACAAATTTATTTGAATGCAGTTATTCTACTAACAGTTTATATTAATATGATACAAGGGCTATACTGTTAAATCTTTGTCTCTTGCATAAAATTCATAGAAAAGATTGACATTTTATATTTATTACCATTAAAATATCAGAAGTATCAAACGTGTAAATGCCTTGAGCTAGTAACTATATCAATTCAATGTTACAAATATTGCAATAACATTTGAAGAAATTCATTTGCATTACATTTACTTCAGTTTGAATCCATGTCACAGTTACAGCAAACAGAAATTTGGTTGTTACCCCCCACCCACAACTGATAAAGAATTCTATCTATATATTAAATTAAATAATTTTTCCTACCACAAGAGATACAAAAACCTGCCATTTCTATTCACACTACCACTGACGTCAAACATGTTGTACCATTTAATCCCAAATTACATCTGCATTAAATTATAATACAACAAAATATAAATAAATGGCACTTGTATCAATGCTGCAGTTTCAGATAATTCAAAGTTCACTGTTAACCAAACACAAAACTCACATAAATATTGCTTTTCGTAGTTTTTCATTATTTTTTTCGTATTCTATCAACATCAGACAGTGCCTCATAGACAACCAAGTACATTTACTAGTGATGGCAAAGCATGCATGACTGTGGACCATGCAAACAGATCCAATGTGGTGCACAACAGAATTCTAAATATGATTTTTCCATTGTGAAAAATGGAGAAAAGCATTTTTGTGATTATTTTATTTCTACTTCATAGATTGGTGACTAACTGCTACAGATTTGTTGCCAAACATCAGCAAGAGTTGTATTAACATTTAGTTGTGACGCGTCAGGTTAGCTAAGGCTGGATCACGGTCGTGTGGCTTTGGTTGCACTTTGGCCGGTTGTGCTTACTGGCATTTACGGTTGGATATGGTAGCTGGGCACATGGCCTTACGTGAAGGAACAAAGTTCTCGACGTTTCGATTGACAAGTCCCTTGGATTGGTCTGTCTTATGGCTGGTGGCGGGAGGTGCTAGCGGTAGCAGGCTTACTAACGTGAGTGGGAGGACTAGCTGGGTATAGTTGGTTGAGCCGATCGTTCTCTGCCCGGGCTGCAGTGAGGGCCCGAGGTGTCGCAACGCATAAACTACCGTTCCACCTGGCAGCTGCTGAGCTCCAGAAGTTGGCGTTTCAGATGCCAAGGCGTTCCTCAGTCTGTTTAATTAACCCATACACAACTGGATGGCAGGCAGGATGCATGCAAAGGAGTGATGACGAGAAAGTAGCGGGATCCCCTGCGGTAGACGTACTTCGTTCTGATCTTAGCAAGGCGGCACGATCTCTTTCGGCTTATCGATTAGCTGTAAGGGGGACGGAACCAGCCGGCTGCTTGGCAGCAAGGCATGCAACTCTTTGCTCCTCCCTCCTTGCACCGTGTCTCACCTTAAATGGCATAGAGCGGTTAGCTGCTGAGAATTATGAATCGAGTACTACTGAGACAAGTAGCCCTACAATAGTGCTGCCCAGTAGTGGTTTGGTAGCACGAGCCCGGTGCATCGGAAGGTCCCCCACCTTTGCCAGCGAACCAGAAGCATTGAAGCAGTGTGGGCTACCATGTCTATTACTGGGTGTGCGATCCCAACCAAGGCCAGGTCGTAGCACCTAAGCAGATACCCCCGCCAACAACCTGGTGCTCCAGTAGGGATGTAACTCAGACGTACTGTTTGTCCCTGAGTGGAAAGTGTTGCTAGTGGTCGTGGCTCCTCTATTCTACTCCTCCAGTACCTGTATACTTGGCAAGAATAGAATAGATTGCCGTCTAATATGTGTGTATTGCAATTGGAGCTGTGTGAGAGGGAGAGTCCAGTTGTAACTAGTTCGTACGTACTCGAGATTCTCCCAGCAGTTGGTTACAAAGTACTCTATGAATGAGATTTAAAGTTAGAAGAAACAAAGCCGTGTTTATTAAGAGCATAGTAAACACAGTGATGCATGCTCTCCTACCAAGAAGACCGGTGGCTGGAAGTAAACCTACGGTAGCCAGGTTTAGGCGACCTAGACCTAGGCTAATAGGGGAAGTGAAATTAAACTGTCAAAAATTGCTTACTACAAATCTAACTCTAATCAGGGTGTCTGTAGGAGACAAAAGAAGTTGGTATGTCTGGTAGCTACAAGCTTCTGGTAGCTATTGGTGATTGGCGTCGCTGGAGCATCTGGTCACAGGTGCAGCAGAGCTCTGACAGCGATGTCAATGTTGGCAGCCTCTGGTGGCTGCTGAAGATCTAACAGTGGTCGGAGGGCCCCAGCACTAGAAGTGGCGAAGCAAGCTCGAAGACTGAAGAAGAGCAACTGGTGTGGTCCACTGCGCACGGACTTATATAGTCAGGGTAGCGAGTGTCGCAGTGGCCGTGGGCGAGGGTATGTGACATCCCTCTGCTGCTAGGCCAGAGGGGGGGTAACACCCTCTGGTCATCTGTCGGCCTTCATGTATTCTCGGTGGCGCTCGGGCCTACCCCGAGGCAGCTGATGGTTTGTTGGCTCTCTGTGTGGGGGGGGGGACGCCCCACTGTTTTGCACAACCCCGCGTATTCACATGTCCGGCTGCCCTCCAGGAATGTGGCAGGCCACGACTTCCGTGTATGGGTTGGCGTGGGATTTGAATCTCATGTGTGTAGAAGTAGTGTACTAGGTTACAGTGAGATGAGTCGTAATGGTTGTACATAGTTGGAATAAGCGGTGCGCGTCATACGCTCCCCCTTTGTTGCAATGAAAACTCATAGTGAATGTTCGGCGGAGAAAGGCGTAGGTCCCCTCATCTGAAAGTTCTAGGCATGAGCAGCAGTGTAGAAGAAAAAAAATTTTTTGAAATAAGGTAGGTGGGATCGTTTGTCAGGCTGTTTGACCACTGTATCTGCGCTCGCTCTGTGCTTTGGGGTGGCTGGGAAATACAGGGCTTGTGGCAGGCCGGCCATAGTTCTCTCTCTCTCTCTCTCTCTTTCTTTCTCTTTTTCTCTCATTGGGCGGCTTCTTCCTCTCTTCCTCTTGCCCTGGTGAAGTGGCTGGCTGCATGGTGCTAATGGGTTTTCTCCCCTGTGGTGAGGATTAGTGTCAGGACTAACACACTGTACATGGTGTCCCCACCAACCTACTTCATTTACGATTTACGGCATTTCGCCACAAAAATCATCTCATTTTGGTTATTTACAAAAGAATACATACATAAAACCTGGAATAAAAACACTAAAAATTAAGACATGCTAAAAACGAGGCATAATATCAAAGTATGATCAAGCCTTACTCGTGGAAGGTGGGGAAACGTCACTAACTATCCTGGAGCTTGCTGCAGCGTTTATGAAAGAAAAGGAAAATCTTTCTGGAGCAACTATGGGTTCAGCAAGCTGAACAGTTATGTGTGACAGGTTGAGAGTTTGCCAACCCGAGGCCTTCCATCACCTGGGTAAGTGGGCTAGATGACACAATGTGAGTACACTTCAATAACATGCATGAGGCGACTTTAAATACATGCATAAAACACTTTAATAAATTTAATTCAAAATACCTAGCACCTGGTTTCACCATAGTGAGTTCATGGGAGCTCTGTGGCTCAGGGTTCAGGTTCGATTCTTTGGTGGTGCACAGGCAGACCTGCCAACCCTTACGATTTTCCCGTGATTTTTATGGAAAAGTCTCACATTACGATTTTGCTGGAACTTTCCATATCTTACAATTTTTCTGTCGGTCGGTTTTCAAAATTCATACAATAGTGGCGGCCGGGCTCCTTCCTGTTGGTGCCTGTGAAAGTGTCACCTATGTCATATTTTCGCGATAATTCAAGGTGTGGTCACTTAACCGGAAAATCTGGAATTTTGGGGAAAAGCCAAGCATTTTCTTGAGTGCCAGGAAAACCTTCAAAATGCCATGAATTTTTCTTCGAGTTGGGAACGTGTATGTACGAGAGGTTTTTTTTCATGCTCACACAGCAGCTCTTAAGATTCACTCTTACGTTGTATTATTTTGTCTTGTTTTTAACTAAATAAAATTTTTAGGTAGTTTTTTTTTATGTTCCTACAATGCATTATTATGGTGACACTGGTGCCGGTAACTGTCAAAAACGTAAATAACTTTATTCCGCAAAAAAGGAAAAATGGTTGCCTTGAAGTGTATCTTTGCGCAGCACATCAATCAGTAACTTACCCAGCATGCATCCAGTCATATTGTAATTGAATGCGGGCAGCACACGCTGACTGCGGCTAGACAAAAGTGCCAATGTTGTTTGTATTTTTAAATACATTTCAGTGTTTGAAAGTCTTTAATATTCTCTCTTCACGTGAGTAACTTGTGTTAAATAGTGAAAAATATTTTAAGTTCATACTACAGTATATGTGGGTTTTTAAAATTACGTGGCACAAAAGTCCATTTATATGTATTCTATTTGTGGTCATGAAGTGTTAGATGTTGAAAATATTTTAACATAGTGCCTACTATAATTTACATAGTAGCAAGGTTATGTAAACTTTGCCGGTGTGTTTGTACATCAACTGCACATATTTATTTTGGAGTCTGAGAATCAAGCATTTCATGCGATGACATCGGATTGGCGCGGAAACAACGTATTATAAAGTTGATGGGTGTTGATTACCGATTTTTAATTTTTGCTGCGGTAAAGTATGGGATTGAGCTTAATTCAGGTAATGCAAAATAAAGTAAAAACAATTTTGGTAAGTAAATTTGTCACATCTAATTTCTAGGTTAGATATGGCCAATACAACACGTTTCTCCATTGTGTATTTGTAAACTGTTTGCCTTGATGTTTCACCGGCTTGCTTGTGTAGCAAAAATAATCATATAATTTTTATGTGAAATCACCACATCCTGTATTTTAGGTGTCATAGGTATCTGTTAGCAGTGGTAATACAATAAATTAAAAAATATCTGCAAACACTCGCACGAAGTTGTATCTTGATATTCATGCACCCATAACAGTTTACGATTTTGCATGCCAACACGTCAAATAACACAGCGTGGAACTTGTGAGTTGTGATAAATGAGAGTCTTTTAGGAGTATTGAACTATTACCAGAATCTTTGTGTTCATATGTTTGATTTCGTTACTCAAGTAATATGCGTATAGTGTTAGAATATTTGGTAAGTAGCTGAATTTTTCTCTAAATGTGTGTGTGTGTGTGTTCGTGTGTGCGTGTGTGTGTGTGTGTCAGGCTACATGTAATTTATTTGTTCTCAGTTAATACATGAAGCTCAGAAGTATGTATTGTTGCATCTAGAAATAATTATTATGTTGATTTATTATCAAAATGTACATTAATAATTTCGCATTTTCATAACAATGCCGGTGACAGCCGATGAACAAGAAAAAATTTATATAAAATGCCACGACCCGATTACACACTAAGCATCTTCAATCTTCTTGATTTCAAACTTTACAAATTGGCAAGTCTGCACAGGTATTGCAAACATACATAAACACCAGCAATGAATGATCAATCAAAAGCATAGCATAAAGAGACAGTCCTACAAAACTACATTCTTTCTTGTAGGTGCCTCTTCAAACATACACTGTTAAAACTCATAGTTATCTTTTCACATTTACCTACACATCAAGTCGTAATATTTAAAAAATACGCCAACTTTCTACTGTACCTGTTGGTAGTCCATCTACTGTATTTACTCATGTATAGTGTGCATCATGATTTTTGCAAGTTCCAGGGGAAAAATTTTTTAAAATAAAATTTCACCAAAAATTTGTTACACCCTAATAGTAAGTATGGAACAAATTATTCTTTTTTACATTTTACATTAATGTGTGTTGATTGTGTTATGTATAGAAAATACTTTAATTAAATAACTGGGCGAAAGCCAAAAGAAAAAAATTCCGGAACAGTTGTGCTCCTACTACTAAATGTTTTCCAGTTTCGTTTTTTTCCTTCCTCATTTTAGTAGTGATGGGCTCTCATTTTTTGCTGTGCTACAATGTCACATTACTCTTATGACAAAAAAGGGCCCTTCTCCCCCTCCTCTCCTTCCTGGAACATGGCACACTAGACTCTGCCATGGAAACAAAGAGAGATGCAGAATTATGGGCTGGCAACCATCTGTGTGTTATTACAAGGGGGTTGGGGGCTGTAAACACATGGCAGTTCTGGTTTTGTGGCTTGACAGGATGCCATTAGTTAGGGGGGAGCATGGTTTCAACCTACACATAACTGAAGGGTCACTAAGAGCAGGATGGGTGGGGGGGGGGGGTGGAGTAATGTAAGAGGGAGAGATGAGACAACAGACAGTCCTGCCACTTTCCTGGACACCCCAGACAATTTATGGCTACCCCTTCCTTTCCCCCCCCCCCCCCCCATGTATTGTACACACCCCAGAAATTTTTTCCTGTATTTTGACAAAAAAAAGGTGCCATATACAGGATGTAAGTTTATAGAATGTTTAAGGCAAGTACACTAGAAAAGTTAGAAGAAAACATACATGTTAGGAAAACATATAGCCCTTCGATATGTCGTTCTTTCTCGTAATTGCCCTGCAAAACTGCATTCTTTCTTGCAGTTGCATCTTCACGTATACACTGTAAAAATGTATGAACATATTTAGTTGTGTACCTATACAGTAGATCATTATCACAAAATCTAAAATTATGTAAAAGTCCTGTTATCGAAGGCTAATCTAACATGTATCCTATAGAAGTATTTGTTTTCACTTATCACGTATACTGTGGTGAGTGCCTATACGTGATACGTTCATAGATATTACCGGCACTGTGGTGAGCATCTCTAAGTAATTCTACGTAATTACGTGGGCTGTCTGCCACTATTTATTCGGAACCTAATCGCTGGCGAGGTCTAAAACGTCTGGATTATACTGGTTCTAGCACTTACAGTGTAATGACTGCTGTTATCACAAGTTGTGTTCACAACTAGTCAAGTGGTTACTAATTGTTTTATTTACTTCTACCTCACCGGCTCCTTTGCTGTCCCTGCTTAATGACAGTTTGGATATGCACTTACGCTGGATACCTTTATTTAAACCTAGCCCAAATTGTGAATTTTTTTCTCGGTTATCTGTCTTTAACTGGTGGCTAGTTTAAATTAAACTGATTGCAAGTCTGTAGTGAGTCCTGTTATGGTATTTACGTAGTAGTCTAAGAATATGCATGTACACTTTCTTCATCACATTTTTACTTACTTGGTTCAGTGTGTGCGGGTTTAGCTGGCCTTCCTCTTGGGCGTAGCTCAGTGTGCAATGGGTACGGCCACGTGTACCTCGACGTGGTTCGCCACGGTGACTCTTTGTACTGGTCAGGTGTAGAGTCGGCCTTGGCAGCATGACATGGCATCAGACGTCGAGGCTCAGCACGTGGCGTCTGCTTCTGCGAACCGAGGGTGAGGACACAGCTACTAGGGATGTAGTGGCAGTGCGGTGGTGTGATCCCAGGTCCTCCACGCCTACTGCACGGGTTCCTACCCATAGGGCAGGATGTTTCTCTGCTGTTGTAGCACAAGGGAGTTGCAGCAGGAGACCGCTGCTTGCCTTTCGAAGCCGTACCAACAACGCAGTCGACACCAGTCCGAGCGTTCTACTCCTGGGACAGACATTATGCCGACCAGGTGACAGGCAGTGAGAAAGCGAGCCCACTGATATGCCTCAACCTGAAGACATCTGGCTAGCACCCCTGGTCCGCACCTTGCACGCGCAGAAAACCCAGGCTGCCTACATTTCTAAGAAATACCCCCAACCGAAAACAGGGGTGAGAGAGTTTAAGGGGAAGCCACCCTTTTGCGAAGTCACCCTCTCAGCAAAGCCAGCAACCAATTCAGCCCTGGCCTTGCTGACAAATGGGATGGACCGTACCACTTAGTAAGCAAGCAAGACGTCTACTGGGCCGAAGATATATGCGGACGGATTGGGAAGGCCACCCGTGGCCAGATACGTCCATACCCAGGGGACATGCCGACACACTGGAGGACGACGAAGTCGAAGGTGACACACCTAGCCAATCGGGGGATGAAGACGAACCCCCACCCAAAAGGGTAGCACCTGATACAGAGCTAAGCCCCTCTACGAAACCAGAGCCGACGCACATCATTATTGACAAGGCTCCTAGTTATGTCGCACCATGGAAACCAGATGTAGAACAACGCCAAGGTGCGTTCTCCATTAGATCAATGCCCTCAACGCCATGCAGCTATGCCGAGAACGCAACCAAAACAAAATCTAGCTGCTCCGAATTTTACTGGCGGAGTCCACATGACAGAAAACCCCATCAAACGCCCTGTCGATCAAGCCGCATTAGCGAGCAATGGAAGCACCTTCGGTGAGAGGGGTGGGAATCACCCCAGCACTTATCTCTCTGCCTAGTACAACTGTGCAGCCAGAAGTCAAGGACATTCCAACTTCGACAAAGTCGACATCTGGCACCGAGGAAGAAGTACAGATGTCACCGAAACCCGGGACGTCGAGCTCCGATGAGAGTGCTCCGCCCCAACCTCCTGCCACCCGGGGCTATGTCCCCAGGTCCTGCGATGCAGGAATACCCGCAGACCCTGATGTTGAGCTGCCAAATTGGAAGTTCTCTGCCCCTCCATCATACTACGCGAGAGGCCGCTTTCATCGAGTGTGTCCATGCCACCCACTACCCCTCAACAGGCACATCTCTTGCAGTGGTCAAGGTGAATCTCCCTTCCACTGCCTCGCCCCAAGACCCTGCCACTGAGACCGTCGATGCCGCCCACGACCTGGTACCACGATGAGCTGTGCTACCCGCAGTTGGGGTTGAGATCTTTCTCCGCCATACTGCCCTGTCAGGGAAACATCCTGCCCTATGGATAGGAACCCATGCAGTCTGGGTGGAGGGCTTGGCACTCCCCCTCACTGCCACAACGTCCATTAAACAAGTGCCCTCCCAATTTGTTGCGGCAGAAGCAGACACACTACGCCAGATGCCCCCACGTACCGCCAAGGCCACTCATATGCCTGGCCGGTACCGGGAATCACCTTGGCGAGTTACAACCAGGTACATATGGCTGTACCCTCTACACGCTGCCCTTTGTCCGAGTGGGAGGCCTGGTAAAGTTGACTCCGAAGATTGCCATTAATTGCGCGAATATTAAAGACCGTGCAGTAGCCATAAACCGCTTCTAAGTGCACGTGGCGAAAGGACTCTTGATAGACCGGTCAAATGCACTACATTTAATTTAGCCGCAAGTCAAAGACAATAATGTAAGCAGAACAATCACATTTAGGCTAAATTAAAAAGTATCCAGTACTAATACAAGTATAAAGAACCAACTAGATAAATGCACCCATTATTAGTCACTGGACTATGTGCTAATTAACTTTTTAATGCAGTCGTAAACAGCTGTACGTCAGTAACTTCTTTATAGGAATTTTACATCTCGAGGTTCCAGTGTTTTTAGTGGCCGACAGCCCACTTAAGTAAGTAGCATTACAAATAGACGCTCACCACAGTGACAGTAATGGCTACTATAAGGGAATTATGTAAAGACGCTCAAACAGTACCAGTGATTAAGTTGAAGACAGAGACTTCGATGTAACAAACATATTTTAGGTTTTTATATTTTTATTAGTATTCATCGCTTAAAATCTGACTTGATGTGTAGGTAAATCTATAAATGACACAATACGTTTTTACAGTGTACCTGTGAAGATCGCTTACATGAAGAATGCCGTATTTTAAGAATATATTTTCAGCAAATACTATCATGAAGATTCCTAGAAACTTACCTTGAACATTCCAGTGAAGATATACAGTTCACATACTAGCTGATAGACCTACATAGGCAAGGCATATTTAGTTAATTGTTTTATGCTTTTCAGCGTTAAATCTGATTTGATGCATAGGCACACAATTAAATATCTTAATACGTTTTGAAAGTGTATATGTGAAGAATGCAATTTTGTAGGAGGGGATTTTTGTGTTATGCTTATATTTTGTGAATGCTTTTGTTTGCAATGTCTTGTGTATCTACTTAATATAAACCCAAAGACTTTGAGCGTTGAAGCTCCAAACCTGGTGCAAGATATTTTTAACTTCTATTTTTGAGTGTATATGTATATTGTATTTAGTGACCAACGTGCCCACAATTTGCAGCGATAGTCATGTATGTAGTGTACTTGCTTTGTATTTGTTTAGCCAGTCAACCCAAGTGTTGAAGGGCCTGTGGTTGTCCACCTCACACCCTTTCACACGTAACTTTTTACCTTGCTGACAGACAGTAGGGTTCCCTGGAAAGCTTTTCCTTTTCTTTCTTAATTCACTGCATCAAGCTCCAGGATAGTAGTGGCGTTTCCACATCTTCCGCGAGTAAGGCTTGTACATATTCAAATAATTCTTGCTTTTATTCCCCACGTTTCATTGTGCCATTGCTTGATATTATTTTCCTTTCAGGTTTTTGTAAGATTTCATTGTAGTATCCATCAGCGATATGCTGGTTTTGTCAATGGCACGCGTAAAATGTTGGCCGGTTGGACACCCGACACACGCGGCTTTCTAACCCAGTAATCTTTGCTACACGAAGGGAAAACACACTCCCGTCGCATCAGCGAAGCCGCATCACCAGGGTGAGGGGCAGAGGATGCCTGCCTGAAAGAGAGAGAGAGAGAGAGAGAGAGAATTAAGGTCGCCGGCCGACACTACTTCACATCTCACACGTTTCACTTCGCCGGCTGGGTGGCCATGAGCACACAGAACACGCGCCGCTACAGCGGTCAAGCACTCCAACCTTAAGGGTCTCGCCTTTCTGCTGGAAAAAATTTTTTTGGTAAAATTCTTTTTCCCCTGCTACTTTCTTCGCTACTCCTACCCAGACCTTCTAGGCCTTTCAGAGAGGGGGCTATGCCTTTCTCCTCCACCTATTCCACGATGAGTCTTCATAGATACAGAGGGGTTTGAAATTGATGCGTGCTGCTTAAACAACTAATCTACTACGATTACAACTCATCGCCAAGGCACCTACTTCCACCACTACAGGTGAGACACATTGCCTACCCTACAGGCAACAGGAACTTATGAGCGAATTCTCTTTGCCTTGAGGATATGCAATTCGGCAGTCACGCCCCGCCCCCTCTACGCCGCGCTGAGAGCTTACAAGCTGTCCAGACCTTGGGCAAGGCCGAGCGCTACTGACGAGGCACGAAACAGAAACGCTGACCAGAGTATTCCCACGGCAACCAGGGCAGAAAGACTTCACGCCCGCCCCTCACCCTACGCCTGCAGTCAACAAGCTTCCATTATATAAGTCCTGATGCTGCTGAGCTTGGGAGTCATTCTTCCGCATCCCCTTTCGCGACATCCAACACTGCCTCAGTGTTGTGACCTCCGGAGATCTTGGAAATTTCAAGTATGCCCTAGGAGCTACTAACTACGTCCCGACGACCAATGAATGTGAACATATGAATTCAATTTTACTTTGTCTCCTGTAGATATATTTTACTTAGCATTTTAACTTAAACTAATTTAATTTGTATTCGTCTAGAACCAGCTATTCCTTTTTTCACTTAGAACCAGTTCGCCTACACTATTTCCTGAGTATTTGTTTGTATTAACGGTTAGAGACAGAATACGCTGTGCACTGCCGACAGGAACCGATAGATTTGTTAAACCGAGTTAGCCTGGCTGTGGATCCCTTTCAGGTGTCTGCGCGTCAGAAGACATACATATTAGACGCCTACCTGTTTCTTCCCAGTCACATATTAGCACTAAGTCAATGTTCGTGGGGGAGAAACAGCGATGCCACAACCACTAGAAACACCTTCACACCTTGAGGCATAACAGACTCAGGTTATTTCTCACCATTTGCACTAAGTCAATGCGCGGTGACCATGGCCTGAAGCTTTGCTATTCATCATAGTGCGAACGCACAACCAGTAGAGACTTGGTGGCCCCATGGCTCCAAGTCCGTGATCAGCCCGCATACACTGGGGGATTAGTAGGGACTCTTATCAAGCTCGTGCCGGCAAGTCACTATTGGGTTACACTATCAAACTTTCCTGTCTAAGTGCATCGCTAGACTATCGAACTGCTTGCCCAATGTCTCACGAGAAGAGGAGTGGTAGAAATCGTAGGGAACAATATCTTGCGCACTCTGCTCTCAAGCCATGGATCGCAATACCATGTCCTATGCAGGAGAGGCAGGTGGAACTGGACCACACCGCCAAACTTAGACATCAAGCAGTCATGCCTGCTCCGGTTCTGGTCATTGACTTCCCACCCTGTATCCGCATACATCTTACGTGTCACCCTGTAGTTAAAGTGTTTCTGACCAGTTCTGAAATGTGACTCGGCTGGGATAACATCAATTTCTGGTCCAAAGAAGCACACCTGTGGAATCTCAGCTCCATCATAGACCGAATTCACCGCATCTAGGCTAAACCTACCCCAACTACAATGCCCAGAAGCAGGAGTTAGGTACTAACCAACACCCCTTGCCTCACCCCGACTAAACCAAACTACACCTGCTTTTGGTCTAACGAACAAAATCCTCGACCAAAATGCTAAGTCAGTCTAATTGGGCACGTGTCAAGCTTTAGCAAATTTTGAACCTAGGATTGCCTGTAATGCACACAAACATTGGAACTTGATTTAATACACACCGCAAATCAGACGTTCGTTTGTAAATATTTACGGATTTTACCAATCAAGAAATATAAAATTTCAGAAAAACCACGCAATGATGCAACATTAAATTAATCACCTTTTATAATTACTAATTAGCACTGCTGCACACCTAAAAATTGATTATACAACACAATGTGTAGCTAAATTAATTAACTGTGAATATATATATATATATATATATATATATATATATATATATATATATATATATATATATATATATATATATATATATATATATAATATGTGCAACATGTAACTCTTGCAAAAAGCGAATTCGTAAGCTGGGGGAATATATATATATATATATATTCCCCCAGCTTACGAATTCGCTTTTTGCAAGAGTTACATGTTGCACTTTCGCCTGAAACAGCTTGGGTATAGTAATTTCATACAAGACTTGTTTTCTTCCTTTTAAACATCTCTCGAGTTGTTTTCTTGTTACCTCCCGAATCGCCATCCATTATTATCGTTCATGTGTATGCACTATTGCGTGAGGTTAGCAAAATTTATACTGGAAACAAATGTTCTCTCTCCACAACTTAACTTGCAATGTGCTGCCACGTGCTGATGAGAAGGAAACGTGAAAATATTCTCAACACATTCCCTATACTACTTTCGGCAAAGATAATGTACAAAAAAATTCACGATATTAATGGTTATGTTCACTTGAATGTGATCTGTTCAGGAATGCTTTTCCTTAGCTAGTTCATAGATATACACAAAAACGTGCACATCTGTGCACCTCCTGAAGCACTATTTTATCGATAATCGAACTCCTAGATACATGAAACGAAATTTCGAGAATGAATCTAATGTTCTTTTAAATCGATATTGATAATTTCTTAGCTACATTCGGTAACTTAAATTCGTATTAAAACGGAAATGAAAGTTGCGATTTTTTGGTTTTGGTATACCGATTATTCGCACAACCCTAGTATTTTGTGAACTTTTCCCTAGAGGTGCTGGCAGGAAGATGTCCATTGCTAGCAGTATCTCCGTACCACTATATTTAGTCTGCAACAGTGGGTCATTGAGGGTAGTCGCGCCTCGTGCCAAAGGAGCTTCACCTTTTGTATAGACTGTTCATGGTAAAGTGAACACTTTTTAAGGCCCTTACAGCATGCATTAACCATTAATAAATACATATTATTGCAGCCTCAAGCATTACATTTTGCAGGTAGTGAAATATATACACTGTTTGTTGGTCACATTGCTATGTTTATATTAAAAAGTTCCCACTTTACTGTAAACAGCCTATACCAAGCATGTAGTGTTCAATTGTTTTATCTTACAATACTGGGACCTTTTCTTTTGCTCCTCCCCTCTTCCAACCCTCCTCTCTGCCGACTCGCAACCTCAGAGAGTTTTACGCTTAATTAACTTCACAGTGTGTTCTGCACTTTTTTGTTTGCATCAGCCCCTGGCAGGCCTTGTGTGCCATGCCCGCTTCAGACACTGGGACTTGTGCATGTTATCAGTGTATTCCCGTTCTGGTAATACAACTAAAGTAGTTTCTTTGGAATCCGTGTATGGTTTCTTAATTATTTATTTAATTTCTACCACGGAACTGGCCCTCTCCAGTAAGTGTACCACGTAGTTAGGTCGCCATGTGCAGGACAGTGTAAGTTGTGTACCAGTGACTATCAATACGTAAGTAGACATGTGCTGCGGGGAGATGCCGCCACAGACTGACGACTTATAATGATCCTGAGAGTTGGATATCCTCGTACTTTTCCGAGACATAGAGTATCTGGTGCCCTGGGAACAATACCAACCATATCCGCATCCTTCAGTATGCAAAGAGATCAGTATCTTAATCAGGCAAATCTTGCCCCCTGCAAGCAGCCGAGCACATCAATTTGTGGGACAGGTAAGCTATCCGGCATTTCGGTACAGTTGGGGGTGGAATTGTGATTCTATCTACCTTCCTGACAGTGGTGCAGATTTTACACGTAGTTACAAGGGGGCGATCGATGGCCGGGGTTGGGGTAGATGGTTTTGCTACAGGTATGGGTTATGGTGGGTAGTAATGGCTTAAAAATTCGTAACTAGGCCACGGCCAGTAAATACCCCACCCAGAGACTAATTCGGACTCTTGAATGAATGCAAGCTATTAGGGGTGAGATTGGGGATGGTCCTGGTGCAGTGATCTCCTGGACTGGGGACGGGGATGAATTATCTGGGATTGTGTTGGTTAACTGAGGGTTGTTGAAACTAGATTGTAATTCTATTTGGAGAGCCCATCAGGCCTGGCGACATTGTCGGCTGGGGCGTCCACCTCCATTCTTCGTCATGAGGATACTGAGTCAGGAATGCTAACATAATTCTCTTACAATAAAATATATTTGGCTCTCCCAGATTCCTCCTCTGGGTTTTGTATGCGAGTATGGAAACCAGTAATGAGCAGTTCAATTACTTCCTCCCCAGTGAAGTTGGAATTGAGGCGAGTTCGTAGCTGCTCCACTCTGCAATGAAGTCTCCATAATTCGACTACCATTCTCGGGCCTTTACTTGCAATTGCCTGTGGGTTCGGCTAACACACTGTTTTGTAGGAATATTCTGCATTCATTTAAGAAAGTATCCTGGTCTTCGTGGGGCATTCCACCAAACTCTGGTAGCTGAAATTTGATGGCAGCGTGAGCTGTAACAGGGCTCTGACTGATTTCTGAGTCCGACAGTCTGTGTTCTAGATTGCGTCGGCACACATCACAGTGGTATGCTAGGCTAGAACAAGTGATTCTCTCATCCTACCAACCTATGCACACATGATGGAGGAATTCAATTGCACAGGTGATGCATATGATGATATTCGTGGCCTGTCCGGTGCACTCAAGCCAGCTTTAGCGAGCGGCTTAATGTTCTTGACAGGTTATACAGCAGTACTCCAAGCTGTCTGTGTACCTGGGGACGTCTTCCCAAGCTAAACAGGTGGAATGGAAGTGTCAGGTGCAGTGGGCATAATGGATCATGTGTAATACCCCCCCCCCCCCCCCCCCCCTGCTAGTTCCATGCAGTGGCATATGTCTAGTGTACACTTCTCAAATGTATCGAGAAAATTGTTCTCGGCCGTTGCGTCCTCAAGGACGTCGTGCTGACTGCTCAGAGCCAGACATGACGGGCAAGTGTGTTGTTGAGCACCACAGAGTGTTTTTATCTGCGGACTCCCTGAGTCCTGATTGGGATTTCACTCCTGGCTGGAGTTGGTTGGTAGGCCGGTCCAGCTCTAAAGTAACCTGCTTAAAATTACGTATAACATACATAATGTATATGTATACCACGAGCTAAGCATGATATAGGCAAGCCTAGTGGATTAGATGTCCAACTAAGGTACTAACTGTGGAGCATGGAAACTTACCCCAACTGCCTAACAGTTAAAGTCCACTAAAACCCCAAAATTAGGGTTGGTGACGAAAGTGGTCATGGATGTGGATTCGGCTGGCTTTGTCAAGCTGCCGAGTCAATACTATAACAGCTTAGGCATCACGTTGGGTGCCATTAAAACCAATCCTCTCTATCCTTACTTTGACACATGCCCAGTTTATTGTTAAATGTCTTGAACCGCTTTCTCCAGTCTGTGGTTTGGATGAGAGATAGCATTCCCAGCCAGGGATTAGGTTCTTCATGTTGGGCTTATGAGGGTTTTATTTTGACGACCAACTGGGGAAACTAAAGGCTATTCTAATTTTAGCAAAAGTACATTTAACAAAAGAAGCCTTGGTCGTGGCCAATTTCACATTTTTGTATTGTGATGCCAGATCAACGTACATTGAGGGAAATGACAGGGACCTTAAGATATCTGTAGTGCCCGGCCAGTTTACAAGGTAGGCCTTGTGGGCCGTCTGGTCGGTACAAAATCATGCACCACTTTCACAATCCTTCACCTTGACTGACACAGTACCGTAGGTTTGATGGGAAGAGGGGTGCTCCTCTGTGGTGGTTGGCTCACTGTGTTGGTGGGTGGTTGGGCAGGTTTTGATTCTGGAAGGCGTGCAAGGGTGATGTTGTCTTGGTTGTCTGCAGCGACTGGTTGAGGGATTACCTGCAGTGGTACCTTTAACAAAGGCCAGTAAAGGTCTTGGGGAATCTCTTCCTCGTGTATAATTACCTCTATGATGGGGTGCTGCCTATCAGGTAACTTACCGTATTTTGGCATGTATAGGCCGCACCAGAATTTTTTTAAGAAAAATTAGGGGTAATTAATATTTCAAGTATAGGCCACACTGAAATTTTGTATGGTAACGTGACTTGAAAGCAAAACCACAGCAACATGTTACACAAGATGGTGTCATCAATATGCACTTTTAGAGCCATGGTGGTCGTGCAGACTACGTAAGACATCTTTTTCTTCTACAGTAGAGAAATTATTTTCTCATGTGCGACATCTATGGGCGAGCTCCAACATGTTTACATTTTACACGGGCGGGATGGTTATTTTGTTTATGAACTCAAGTGAACAAATGACTGTAAGAGGTTTTTTTTTTTTTTTTTTTTTTCTATCTTTCCTTTCTTTTTGCCTTCAAGAATTAAAACATTAAAATGTACTGTATATAATAGACAAATTTCTAAACATGTTGGGGGGGGGGGGGGGGTATTTTTTAAAATAATTTTATTGCAATATTTCTTATATAATCAGCATCCCACTTTTTGTAGTCATATTTTTTGTAAAAAATATATATGCAGTCTATACTCACCGAAATACGGTAATTAGAAGCTTGAGCAAAGCTTTGCAGAGTTTGTGGACTGAGGTGAAATGGTTTCGCTTAAGGCAGTGTCAGATAGGGGTAGTTTAGCTATCTCACTTTCTGAAGCATGTAAGGCCTTCTTAACTTCCTTTGCACACATCCCTGATGAGTGTGCGACATTTAAAAACTGAAAGAAGCAACCCATAGAGGATAAGCGAGTGCCTGGAGTCTCTGGTGTGTACTTCCGTGTACCCAGACTTGTGATGTGAGGCAACCTGTGTTCCTTTTGTCTGGCCCTTGCAAGCGGTGGACTGAACATTGGACAACTCATGCCACTTCTTTGCCGAGATACCCGGGTGAGGTATCCACAGGAGATTGGTCAGTCTGAGGTAGTTCCAGCTCCTTTCCGGCCATGTGAGCAGCAGTGGCGGAGCATGGAACACTCGGTCTGACAGGTTATCCTGGTGGAGAAGTACCTAGTGATCTGGATGCAGCCAAAGGTTTACCAATTGCCAGAGCTCGGTTTGCCTCTTAAGTTGTGTATCTACCTTCGTGGTTACTGGTCTGCCGACTTTTCCTCAGGGGAGGGTTGTCTCAATACAAAAAGGAGAAATTAAATTCACAGAAATAATTTACAATACCTGTTATATTAAACGTTTTGAAAAATATGGTGGTTCCATTAATTCCTATACTAACTCATAAGTTACGGGAGTTAATTGTATCATGTAAAATCAAGTGAAGGTGACCTGGGCAAAGCAAAGTGTATTGCATGGGTGAATTAACTCTGGCAAGAAAATTATTCTGAAATAGTTAATGCATTTGACAGACAGTATCTAACTACCAGGGTTGATCTGAAGTAACAACTAGCCATGTCAGGTACCAGAAGGGTAGTTGCTGTCATTGCCGCACCGTCCGGTGGGCAGGAAAGGTCCATAAGGGACATCAACATGACCTGCTACCAAGGGGTGCTGGGTGTTAACCAGGTGGGGAGTGGTAAGCAAGGAGCAATGTCTTTAGGTGCCCCCGGTGTGGTGGAGTCTCCCAGATGCTGCAGGATCTGCGGTGGCTGCTGAAGAGGTGTTGACCTTCTGGTTGGCGATTTCATCGGCTGGATTGAGATCCCTGCCCTTGCGAGTGGCATGATTGCCGGATGCCTCAGTTATCAAGCACTCAGAGACTTGAAAGCTTAGGGGTGCTAGCCTTTCTATACTGATAATCAGCGATGAGCTTGGTGAGGCTCGGAGTTGTGGGGTGCAGGGTTAGCTAGCCTCATTTTCTCGTGGGGTTAAGACTTCTGACTGCTGAGGCAGCGCTATTCATTTCTTATCTCATCTGCGGGAGGCGTGAGGCGCGTGGAGGCTGGAGCTGCTGGTGTAGACTGGGTCTTACACTCCAGTGACCAGCTGTGGTACTATCTTGGCCTTCGCTGGAGAGTGCCGATAGATCAGTAAACACTACAATTCTACATTGGGGGTGGGTGTTTGTGTGACAGCGTCTTAGAATTTCTGGGACAACAGTACAATCTATAGTCCATTCCCACTAGAAGAAACTTTCTTGGAGCCCTGCTAAGTATCTACTTGCGGGCCCGCCCGTTTCGTATCTCCCACCAAATGTAAACAAACATTGCCATGTGTCATCTGTCAAAATCAATGTTTTGATTCCATTGTGTGTGTACATGTGTTCGTATACTTTCGTTACAGTTAAACGTAAACATTGAAATGTCACTTCTACTTTTATACCTGTCGAATGTGTTGTTTACTGTTTAAAGATTTTCAAAGAATTCTTTCATGTTCCAAAAACCATTCCATACGAATATTCACAGTTTAGGCCTCTAACATTATTTAGGTCAGCTTTATGACATTTTAAAAATGCCTGAATCGACGATAGTTCTTACGGTTATTTTTCAGTAGCATATTTGTTTTCCACGACATAGTACAGTACATGTAATGCAAGTTAATATTTTGCAGCGACTGTGTTGTTTGCTACTGTTACAACTGTGATGCAAAGAACTGTAATATTTATCCTTTTGTCATTGATATGTGTTGTGTTATTTCTTTAAAAGGAAGACCTCAGTTGGAATAAATATTAAAACGAAGGAACAACCAGTCAAACGAAAAAGGCACATTAAATTCAAACACGCAACTCATGTTGTTTATTTTTTGTCATACAAACTTATAAGGTAGTGATGAACATGCACACAAATAAGCCTACAGTAACTTTTATTTCGCTCATATTTCTACATATTGCTACATATGTTTATTGAAATTTATCGGGCTGGGCTTGGTATTTTTTTTGGGACTGTGGCCAATCTTGGTACACGACTGTATTTCAAACACCTAAGTCACAGGTACAACATTGTGTTAAAACAGACGTTGTTTAGGTTTGTTTTGATTTGTGTCAATTAGTGTATGTACTTGGATTCAAATTCAAACTTGGCGTTGCTAGACATCACGCAGCTGGAATGTGTTACAAATATATTGTGTGGAAACAGACATGGATGTTAATAATTAACTTTGTCATAAAAACAGTTCACAGTTAAAAGGTATAAATAGTGCACATCAAATATTTGAAATCACGCACACACACAGGACCAGTGTAACTGCCATGACGCAGTCATGTCACGCCCTTTCACACGCAGTGGTTAACGAAACACACGTAACAGTGTATTTATTACTGCCTTGGAAACACAAATTTATCACATCATAACTTGCCTTGGTAGATTTAAAAAACACAATGTATACAAACGTGATATGGTAATTTGAAGTATTTTTCGTAGGAAGAGAAATCAATACTTCGTTGAGCACGCAGCAACAAAACGCCTCATCACGTAGCCACTCAACATGTCTGCCAACCTTAAGATTTGCAAGCCACAAGCCATCACTTCTAAGTGCTAAATATATTAAATTAAGTATTCAAACATTAAAATCTCTTTTCAGATGTAAATAACAAATTTAAATATCATTATTTTGCTTTAATAAGTATGAAATATGCTACAATTTTAAACATGTATAATTTAGCTTGCTGACGATTGGAAATTTCCCGAGAGAGAGTGGCAGTGAGGGAGGAAGAGAGACAGCTATAAATCCGCACAGTTGACAGTTTTGTCGCTCGAAAAAAACAAACACCACGTTATTACGGCCTACGCACGTTATTTTGTTGTGTTATTTTTAGCTGTAACAATGAAATATGATTTTATGGGGGTTACCTTAATATTGAAATATTCCAATAGCAATATTTAATTTACAAACAGCAAACCAAAAAACTATGTTGAAACAATATTTGAACTGAGAACTATTTCTTACTAGCCATTGCCAACACACCGCTGCTTTCGCTGTTTTTAATTTGTATTTAATTCGAATTAAATATTACAAGTTATAGAAAATATTAACGTAAAGTTTCATTTATTCAAAAATACAGTACTTCAGAGTTAATCGCAGTTTTATATATTTGTGGAATACAAGTTATTGAAATAACAGTTTGACATGTTACACCTAGGGTGTTTTTTCAAAGGTTCATTTTCAAAAGTCTCTTCCAGTCGGGAATGGACTATTGTATCACGTGTTTGTAGTCACTCTTGACATGTGTACGCTGTAGGCACGTGTCCCGCAAGTCCTGTTATGATGGGTAAACCTGCCCCTGTATGAATGTTGTGTTCCAAGATAGAGTTATGTCATAAAGTAGAGTGCGCTAATTGTAGACCTGCAGGAATGTGTCCCGCAGTATATTAATATTAACTTGTGATGGGGCGATTTAATGATTCAGTTTATTCTATTCTCCATTAGATTCCAAAAAATTTTTGCTTTGATTCTCGATTCTGGACTCGATTCAATTATCAAAAATGTTAAATACATTGCAACATTTTGTATACAGTTTTACAGTTCTGCATTTCACACAACTTACAGCGGGGACTACAATAACGAGAGCAAGAAAAATTAATTTTTCTTAGTTGCATTAGCAAATCTAGTGGCATTAACTATTTCATCCAGTACTCTGTGGAAAAAAATTATAGTTTTGTCATGAATGGCCCTACTTGGTAAAACGAATGTGTCAACATCGCTGCACATTTTCCAAAACAATATAATTTCAAGGATATATGGTAAACATTATGGAAAGTCGTACATATGAACTGTATATTCTTTTAGTAAATTTTTCAGTGTGATGTTTTTAATTTTGATTTTGTTGCGGCAAGTGGTGTTTTATAATACAGCTGAATGTAAAGAAAACAAATAAATCACAGTGCATTGGAGGTCAAATACATACATTAATGTGGCCAAAATGTCCAAATTATAGACTTTTATGGTTTTTTACATCAGCTGCAGCATCTTCCATAATTGACGTGACTAGATATTTTATGAACAGTCAGTTATAATGTATCAATTTAGATATTGTACTTTCGTTTCACAAAATTTTACGTGCAACTGTTAATGCAAACAAACATTCTATTTGGTGTTGCGGCCATAGATTACTGCACACATTCTAGTTGCGAGTGCTCACTTGGCACCATTGTGATCACTTCCCACCATTGTGTTCACTTCGTACCAATGTTACTAGTGCTTGGAGGCAGTTTGTTCTCAAACTACTGTAGCCTATTTCGAAGTGCATATATTACTGCTTGTGTAAGCTTTGAAATATTTTCATTTACATTTTGTTATGCAAGATAAAAATTTAACGCACTTAATGTACGTGTGTTGCATTTAGAACTATGATTTCAGAAATTTAAAAATTGTCTCGTGGCGAAATCTAGAATTTTTCATCATGAGTGTTTCTCAATACTGCGTAGAACATGCACAACTTTCCATTTTTTTTATTTTTAAGGTGCCAAAGTAAATAAGTGTATATAACATGGGAGAAGAGTTCATTTCTTTTGGAGAGAACAGATTTAATGAAATATCGCACATTTGTCTGTATTTCGTGTTATTTTGCATTTTAACTTTTATTTTGGTGTTATTTCATTTTATAGTGATTTACCACAAAATCATGCCTCTAATTATGCCTGGTTAAACACGACTGCAAACGAACGCACATTATTTGCATTACATTTACAAGCACCAATATGTTTGCAGAATATACTACCCAGTAAAAAAATTTTACAGAATCGAATCAAACTTTTGAATGCAAAAAATCGGAACTCATTGATTCTTTGATTCACACAAGAATCTGTGGAATCAAGGAATTGATCATTGAACCATCCCATTGCTAAATTTAATTTATTAATGTGTGTATATACGATGGCACAGCCATGACATCTGATAATTATACAAATAAATGGTACAGTTGCACTAAAAAAAAAAATTTCAGGCCAAAAGTTTGACGGTACTTGATTCTAAGCTGCACCCTTGTTTTTCAGAAATATTTTTTGTATAATGTTTTTCAGAAATATTTTTTGTGTAAATGTACACCTTAGAATTAAGTAAATACAGAAATTTGTTTTATAGGCTGTTCATGGTAAAGTGAGCACTTTTTAAGGCCCTTCTAAAGTGTTCCTTCCCTCCGATTTCCATCTTCCTGCTGCATTTTGATATAAACATTATAATGTGACCAATAAACACGATGTATACATTTCACCACCCTCAAAATTTAATACCTCAGTTTCCAATAAGATATATTTATTAATGGTTAATGCCGTTTAGAAGGGCCTTTAAAAGTGCTCACTTTACCGTGAACAGCCTGTAGTTGACTGTGTGATGTTACCATGAGTTTACTAAAATATAAGCAACCCCCTCTCCCCCTCATCCCATTTTCTCTTTCTTCCCCTTTCACCACAATGTGAAGTGGGAAACCTCTTCCCTCCCCAACTCCAATGCACGGTAAGAGAAAGAGTTGGCACCACCACATTAGATGTTGAGTCTTATTTGCTGGCCGCATTTGGGAGAGTAAACAATTATTTTTTGCCAACCACACAGCATGAACTTCGTTTCTTCATAATTGAACCAAATTGTATTTAAAGGTGTGAAAAATAAGAAAACGTTTTATAAAAGAATCATTATGAGCTGATTCCATTGTAAAACATCAAATTATTTTTTTTCCCCAAGAATTTTTTCATAGAAATTGTTTTTGTCCGTGCAGTATGTCTTTGTTATCTATACCTACTTATGCAAGGGTCATAAATATATGTGAATTATTGATTTATTGTAAGCAGCAAGAAACAACGGAATGTTTGTGAAAGAAATGTAAAAAAAATAACTAAGATACCAGGAATTTGTAAGAGAATTTTTTGGGGCCGGTAAAATTTTTACCTCTTAGTTTGAGGTTAGAATTTTTGTAACGAATACTCATCTTATACTTGTATTTTTGTGCACACAAATGTTTATACAATTTGCATATAAAAAAATGTATTCTTTGCTCACTAAACATAATTAAATACTGCTAACAAATATTTTCTGTAACAACTTCGAAACAAGAAATAGAATACCTAACCGCTTTTAATGGTCAAGCAAGATTAAAGTGGAGTCAGTAATGCCACAAAAATGTACCAAACTACAATACCATGTTTCATAAACTGATAATAGCTTACCATAACATTTTCTTGATTGAATTAACTTGCATAAGTGAAACCAGTATTATGAAATAATAATCAATCTACTTATTTTGCCAGAATATTTAATGACATCTATAAATACAGTGAATAGTCAGATCTGTACATTACTCCAATGTTGGTGTTCACATAATCGTTAATGCTTAATAAGAACTCTGTAGACCCTATCTAGTGTCACTCACCTGGTGCCCCCCCCCCCCCCCAACTCAGTTTATAGCCTATTTTCCAAAGGAAAGAAGGAAGGAAAGGTCTAATGAGATTACTTTCCCATGTGTGTGCGTGCGTGCATGAATGTGTGCATGCATGTGTGTGCATGCATGCATGCTGTCTGTACATGTGTCCCCCCTTTCAACTCGCTACACATATCGTACTTAATAAGGACATCTGACTATTATAGTTGTATACCACACTAGATGACTACTTTCTAAATGGATACCATTTTAAAATTTAGAGTCATGGTCAAATCTAGGGAATTAAACTGATTTAAACCAAATTTGTATGTTGACAGTACATACATCATGCAAGGTGCCACATGAAAAAATAAAGGATTTGAGTTATAACTCAAGACTACTTTACCAATTCTAGCCACATTTGGCAAGTAAGTAATACTGTAATAGTCATATAAATGTAAATAATTAAAATTATGTCATTAATAATTATTTTCAAAATTGTGGGCATACAGATATTTTAGGTTTTTTTGTATATCTAACATATAATCTGATGAATTTCGATGAAATGTTATATGCTGAAAGTATTTATTACAAGTATCATATATGCAGCACACAGCCTCTTTTCTCTGCCATTTTCTAATATAACACCACAGAAGAAATTACGATTTTATGTGAAAGCTCGGAAAACAGTTGACCATTATTTAACCAAATTTGACGGGAGCAGTTGTATTGTGGTAAGCCATATTAATGTTAGAGTTGTGCAAATATTTGGTATATCAAAACAAAAACTGTTATCTTTCTTTTTTGTTCCCAAAAGTTGTAATGGAATGAAAATTCTTGATTTTAATTAATTTTCGTGCACCAGCAAAGAAAATTTTTTCCTTTAAATCATCTGTGTTTATTTTCATTATTTTATAACTGAAATAAGTATGTAAAATGAAAAATTTTAATGTAGGCAGGATCCCCTATAGTAAATACTCCATATCCTTAATTTTTGTATGTTGATATCGCAACATATTTCTTGTAATGAATAACTTGCTAAAATGTGATATTTGTTAACCCTTTTTGTAAGTCTGACCTCTAATGATATTATGTTTCATTTTTGTTTCAGTTTCACGAAAGTTCATAACATATCTTTCGTTTTCTGTGAAAAAGTCACATTCATGCAACCCTAATTAATTTATGTATTTTTCAAAGGTGAATGACACTTATTTTCAGAATGGAGACTATAAAATAAATGTAGCTTAGTTTGCTACATATAAGAAACTAATATGTAATTGTTTTAATTTAACTTTGTACACTTGAAGTATCTGTGACAATCATCCAGTTGAAACCTAGGGATTTCTGGGATTTCAATTATAATCAGTCCTTTAGGAAAAAGGAGAGATTTGTCTACACTAACGTGAGTGTTAACACACCTACCCATCAAAAGTACAACTTATTTCCCATTCTCCAGTCCCTTCTGGGGTATCCACTAGTTACCTCCTTGGTTATTTGACCGGCCCAGGTTAGCTCATAATTAAACACAAGCTAACTGCCAGCTAGGCCAGGGTTCCTCCACGTTAGGAAGATGAGCGGGGTCTAGAATTTCTTACCTCTGGCCTAGACCAAGCCAAAATAGAGAGAAATCCTTATGTCAAAAGAACTCTTGTGTTCCTCTAGACCAGGTGCCGGGGACTTGTGCACTCTCATATACTCCAAAGTGAAATATGAAGTTAGTTTCGTTAAGGGCGTAGGTGATTTACACCTTGTGTCAACAGTTACCAGAATTTATTCCCATTTTCCGGGAGGCGGCCATTGTAAATGGTGGGACATGTGGGTTTCCTACTTGGTATGAAGCCATCCACTAGGTACTCCAACAATGTGATATTTGACCGGGCACTCTACCTGTGATGCGGCAGGAAGCGGTGCACTCCGCTTAATATCTTGACTCGCTGGGCAGGTGACAGCTGGAACAGCGGCAGATGTCGGTTGTGGCATAATAGAGCAGTGGTACGGGTTGCAGGGTGGGAGACGTATTATGGTTGTATGTGAGATGTTAATACCCACTGAGGCATTGCCTTCTCTTAAAATAAAAGATATTGCGGGATGATTTTCGCCTGGTAATTTTATAAGTGGCCAAAAAAGTGGAACTTTTAATGTGGACTAATTTAATTATTCAATGGTAAATTTTAGTTTTCAATAAGTAAAGGACCAATGTTCTTAGTGTTCTCTACTTTGCCTGCCGTGCTCTGCATAAGGCATTGAACTATTAAAGAACACTAACCAAGAGGATTAACAAGAAATTAGAGCTTTCCTAACATGTTGAACCAAGAATCAGTGCCGTCAAACTCGGTACCCACTGTCTGGCCTTATTCAGACTGGGACCAATTGAGAATGGCATGTACTGTATTTCGGCATGTGTAGGCCACACGTTTTTACAAAAAAAAAATGAGTACAAATAGTGGGGTGCGGCTTATATAATAGATATTGGCATTTTAAAAATATGTTTTCCCCAAAACATCTTAAGAAATTCGTGACCGTACAGTACATTTTAATGTTGTTTTAACTTGAAGGAAGGGAGGAAAGGGGAGAAGAAGAAGAATAAATTCACACTACTGCAATTATTTGAATTATTTGTTGATTCACATTCGTAAACAAAATAACCTTCATCCCGCATGTGTGAAATGTAAACATGTTGGAGCTCGGGCCATAGATGCCGTACATGGGAAAATAATTTCTCTGCTGTACAAGAGAAAGATAACTTATGTAGTTACAGTGGAACTGTAATTGTGTGATGTGTATTTGTAAAATTGCAACATAATAAAAAATTTTCTGTCTCAAATGTTTTGTAGGGGAGTAGTCAGAATTTATTATGTTTGTATGGAATCGTAACTCAGCAATATTTACAGGAATACAAAAATTCAGTGTGGCCTATATTTGAATATTGATTATCCCTAGTTTTTCATCAAAAACTTATGGTGCTGCTTATACACGGATGCGGCCTATACATGCTAAAGTATGGTATTCGCCTGAGACTGGTAAGGCACTGAGGCACCCACCCAAAATTGAGTCAGTTGCCGGAATTTGTTTTCCCTCAAGCATTTTCAGACGAAGGAAAAGGAGAAGGTCTGTTTTGACTAACCAAGTTGTGGATTTGTATACCTGCAGTGGGGCGCTTGCAATGAACTACCTTAAAGGCATGCCTCGGTTTGGTGTTCTAGAGCTGTGTGCATTTTCCTTAGTGGTACACGTTACTTGTCATGCCTGTGGTTTATTTGCTGGCAGTAATTCTCAATACTTAATTTACTGTGAAATAAAGAGCTATTTTATGTTAATGAAATAACTTTTAAGTAAAGAACAAAACCGAAGAGGGTCAAAATGAATGTTAAAAATAATTACGTTTTTATTCAACGTCTTTAAGAAAATAGGGTGAGTCCATACTCACTCCTAATATGTAAATTGAATATTCAATATATAAATTAAGGAAGCTTTTGTCCTATCTGAAAGTCCAGGCGAAGGCATCCTGAGCAAAGTTAATTAATTAAAATAAGATTCTATAATAAGCAATTAAATTACCCAAATTTAATAGGGAGTGCTCAGGAGCCTATGATTTTACTAGTATCTCGCTAACCTGTTTCCAAGCTGAATTTAATGTGAAAGAAAAAAAGGTAAAGAGTGGTGAGCTGGAGAGAGACGTCTTCTGTATGAAGCGGCGTAGCAGTGGAGGCATCTTCGGAGCTCACCGATGATGGGCGTCTTCTCACTTTTAGTCGCGCAATTCAGCATTTGGCCTAGTGGTCAGCATATTACCATAATGTTTTTCCTCTGCCTTGTTCAGACTGTGAGGTCAGTTGGCTGCCACTTACCAAATTGTTCTAGTGACCATAACACCATTGAGACATTTCTTCAGCCGTATTTCAGACTGGAAGAGGGTGGAAGGTCCCTTGCCCCTATTGCTCCCTCGGCCTTATGCAGACTGGGGGAAGTGATGACTGCCTTGGTGCCTGGCATGACACCTCCTATTTATACTCAAAATCTTTGTTGTTGGCTCCCAGAGAGGCGAGGGGGTGGCTAGCCTCACATCACAGGGGTAGTTTATTCTGACTTCGGTCCTGTGCTATAGTCTTCTTATCTTGAGTGGAGGCGTTGACATTTCTTATCGCCTCGGCATGAGCCGCTGGAGGTTGCAGCGATCTTTTAGAATGGGTGTTGCGCTCCCACAGCAAACCCTCGAACTAGCTTATCTCTTCTCAAGGATGTCGGTGGCTCTTCAAGATTTAAAAATTCTGCGTTGGGGTTAGGACTACCATGTGACTGCTTTAATTAATTATAATATTTTTATTAACCACGTTTCTGTAATTTCAGTTAGTGTGATGCTTGTAGATCTTGTTGGCACATGATTTTATATGATAATGCGCTGCGGACTGGCCCAAATGAGAATAGGATACTCAATGATGGGGTAAAGTTACAAGTAGAGAGCACATGCTAACTGCGCAGGAATGCATCACACGTCTTCTGAATAGCTAATACATATATATTTTTTGTCCTCTATTTATGAAGATTGCCTCACAAAAAAAATTGAGGTTTTATGCCATATCTTGAGGTCTGAGGCCATCACACCGGGTATTTTATTAAATTGAATAAGAAGGAATGGTGCCTGTGAGGTAAGTATGCCCCATGGGGGATGCCACGAGTTGCAACCCTCACACACACTCACTGTGGTACTAAGTGGCTCAGTGGTGTATGGGGAAAATGAGGAAAAAGACCTCACAATGAAACATCAACCTACGAGAAGATAGTCGCAGGCAAATGGAAATCCTGATACCATTGGAGGTTGAACGACAAGACCTTACTTGACAAGCACCGGCTGCAGCGGGGTTCCCCACATTGAGTTAATTTGCCGATCAGGGGCTTGGAGGCGCACTTCCTGGGCTGAAAACTGGGGATTTCAACCCCTTCTGCTAATTTTATATTCAATGTTTTGCGGTAGGAAGATAGGGTTTTAACACATGAGACAGACTTCAACATTCTCTATGCCAGTGTCGCAAGGAGCATTTATGTTAAAAGGAACTCTAAGAATGCTTAGGCAAAATCCCTGTATACATGTTAGGTCTAATGGGTTTGCATGTGGGTACAAAGTCAGCTGTCACCTTCACTACTTTCTTCTGAGGTGTTGCCTTTTCGAAGCGAGGTAACTGCACACTCCTCGCCGGCTGGCTTGTTGAGGCGGCCGGTAGCAGTAATGCGGCCGACGCTGGTTGCAGTGCGTTGGCTGCCGAGGAGTTCCTGTGGTGTGGTAGAAGAGATTACTAAGAAAGGATTATTTGTCTGCTGATGATTGAGACCTAGGAGTGTGTCTCCGTACTGCACAATTAATTGATGTTCATGACGTGAGCCGCCTGGCCTTTCGTAGGTGGCAAAAAAAGAGGAGTGTAGTTCTCTGAGAGGGAAGTCAATTTATTAACTCTTGAACTAACTCTTTCACTATTAATTTTCATTTTTTTTTGTTACCTCCTTTTTCTAGAGTAAGTCATGAAAACAAATAAGATGAAACATCTAAGATGAAGCTGGTTATTTATTATGACCTTAACATTTACTTCCAAGACACACTGGTTTTTCAATGCAATATCTCACTCTGTTGTTCCTTTAGGCTGTTACCCAGCAAGATGGAATTCCTGGCCATTACCCAGCGGTGCAACATAGCTTAGGATATTACATGTTTTATGCAGTAACGCTTAGGTTTGGTAGCCACTGTGGATCAGGTGGCCAAAATAGCTCATCCTCCAATCTGGTGATTACCCAGCGGTGGTGGAGTAGGAAACTACTGTGGTCCCGAGATTCCACAAGTTCAGGAGTTCCTAAAGTGTTTTGGGCACTCCCAAAGATTTACCTACAGTACTGGCAGATCGTGTTTTTCCTCTTACGATGTACGTATGTACCTTTATGATTTTGATACGCAGTAGCCAGCTTTACCTTGGAGTAAGAGTAATGCAAAACTCTTAAAAATTCCCTAAGGGTCTAAAAAGGGTTTCAAAACTATTATTGAGAATGCGCAAGTAATTTAATGTTTGGAAAGAAAATGTGTTTATTAAATATGTATTTGCAACAAGTGGTTTCACACACTCCTAGAGTTATAAAAATAATTGGAATATTTAAACTGATTTAATGGAAGTAAATTCTATGTTAAAAGCCAATTGAAGGCAACCTGGATAAAATATCAGACATTTGTGTGGTGAGAGAGAATTCTGGCAAGAGAAAATTAATATATGTAGTCAATTAATAAAATCCTATTTGAATGTAAAGGATGGTTCTGAAAGAACCTAAAGTTGAGCAAGAAGCAGGTCCCCACCAGAAGGGCAAATACAATTGCTTGTCTAGAGCCCTTGGGATTGTCCAGAGGGGACGTCGTCACAGTGACCTATTTTACCGTAGGGTAGTATAGCAGGAAAGGAAGGAAGGTCGATGGGGGACCGACATCTGCAGGGCCCTCTGGTTGGCGTCTGCGGTCCTCTGATGTTGGAGCTAAAGCTGGATGCGGCTGAAGAGGTGGAAGGCCCTCTGGTAGGCGGTGGTCCTCCGGAGCTGCTGAAGACGTTGACTGCCTCTAGTGGTTTGTGGTCAGCGGGGCGGGGTGTAGTGGCAAGCAAACCCTTGCAGATATTCTCTTGGCCTCACAGTGGCGGAGAAAGAATTAGCACAGCGTTTTCCGTGGTTGTCACCTCCGGCCATCACAACGGAAGAGGTGCAACAGACTGCCCTGAGATCTGCTCAATAAGTCCTATTTATACTAAAATTCAGAGCTTGTAGGACCTCAGAAGGGTGAGAGAGAAGCTAGCCTTGCTTCGCAGTGGTTGAGAATGTCGAAGATTTTGAAGGGGTACCTTTTTCTTATTTCCTGTGCGTGAGGCATTGACATATTTTATTGCCTCATCTGGAGGCTCCGCTGGCAGTGGTGCTCCAGTGGAACGCGTGCTGCCTTCCAGCGGCACGCTGTGGAACTGGCACAGCCTTCCTGGAGGGTGTATGCTGCTCGGTAGATAGTAGTCTTCTGAGAGTGGTGTTGATGTGATTGTTACTGGGCAAGTTTTGGTGAACAGTAAAATTTGGGAGTACATGTCTGTAGTATCAGTTAGGCAGTGCCTGAGTACCCTGTAGGTACACGTCTTGCCTCAATTACTGTTTATTTGGTGTTACTTGCCCCATAAGAATTTCATGTGTTCCAAGCCGGGGCAAAATCATTTAGTAGTGTGTACTTGCTAGAATTGCAGGAGTGGGTCATGCGTCAGGACAAATCAACTAATTCCCTCCAAATGTTACATGCAAGTAGTGCTACAGTACAGTATAAAAACTGACATGTTTTAGGTGTGGCAGTTCTTATTTTAATGGTGTTAATTTAAATAATTTTAGGTTAGTATGTTATATCTATGAAATAATTCAAGAAAATTCAACCAAATTTTGAACACTAACATTATTTCTTAGCAGCATCAGTTATGCAAACAGAGATACTCTTTTGCCGATCTTTTTTGCAAAAGAAGGCCAGATCAGAAAATTGTTTTCCATACTTCCAGAATAATTCAACCAATTTCCATCAAATTGTGGACACCATTAATACTACAGGAAGCCATGTAAACTTACATGATTTAAGTGGTTCAGACAATGATGTTCAAAATGGTGGCTTTACAAATAATGCAAGTTTTCCATGTCTATTAAACAATTTATATTCAACCAAACTTTGTATGTTGACAGGATATATCCTATTGGAAGTATCGTGTGTGGCGCCTCTTGTTTTGTCAATTTTGTATCATAGCACCAAATAAAAATATGATGGTTTATGCCATATCTTTATATCAGCTGTTTTTTCACATAAGTAGCACTATGGTAGGCCATGTAAACTAGAGTGTGTTAGATGACTCAGACACTTATATTCAAAATGATGGCCCTGTAAATATTTTAGGTTGATAAACCCTATTTATTATTAAAAACATCAGTCTGATTACATTAAAAGTTGATGCTCCTAATCCTACCTCCATAATGGAGTTGATTGCATGCCAGCTTAAGGTAAGAGGTTTTCTGTGTTCAAGTCCTGAGTAAGACATGTGTATTTCTTAATTATATCAATACTGTAACATATGTTTCTAGTTTCATCTCTAATTATATTGCTGTCAATGAGACATCAAGTCTTACCTACCATCTTAGCTTTTAAAAACTTCATTAAATATTAATTGCACCCATGTAGAGGAAAGTAGGCTCATTTGTTTTATCAGTAACTACCTGTTAGGTTAGGTAAACGTAAACAAGTTTTTATGTAAATTTAAAGCCCTTCTCTTAGTACGAACAATGTGTATAAATGGTAGTAAAAGCACCAGTAAATAAGTACTCTTCTTTCCAGTAATAGTTTCTCTGCCAATTCAGTAGCTGGGAAGGGTATATCAGCAGCAAGATAGCTACACCAGAATCGATCCTAACTAGCTAGCTACTACGATTCCGGGCCTCTAGAATTGGAACCAAGAACCAAAATTATATTTTTGGTTTCTTTGTGTTATGTATAACAACTGACATCCCTCTACCCAAATTCTCGTTACAGTAATTTATACGTAAAATTTATTCTCCAGAAAAATATTACATGCCACACAAACACAAACTTGGTATTGTAAACTGACGCGTGCCACTTCTACAAGTATTATAATATAACTCTGACTCATCGCCTAGGAATACTGCTTCCATCTTTACAGACGTGAGAAACACATTACCTACCCCTACAGGCAATGGGAACTTCTGTGTCTTTCCTCCTCACTTGGAAGGCACGCATCCCGGCAGCCCCCCCCCCCCCCACACCTCTTGCACTTCATGCCAACAAGCGGCTTAGACCTCGGACATGGCCGAGCAGACTCGACGAGGAATGAAGCCAGAACCCTGGCGAAATAATTCTCACGTCACCCAGGGCCAGAGGACGTCACGTCTCCCCCGCTCCCCGCACAGGCAGCCAACAAGCTACCACTATATAAGTCCGGCCGCAGCCAAGCTCTGTGGAGTCATTCTTTCGCATCTCTTGCACCGCCCACAGCACTCTTAGTGCTCGGGAACTCTAGGGAAGTTCGAAGTCTACATGTACACATTTGCGGCAACTATGTACGCCTACGACCTGTCCGGCAACATACCAACACGAACTTTCTTCTTTTAACTTAATTTGTCTCCTCTAGACACCTTTAATTAGTAGTTTAACTATAAGTATAGTTTTTGTCTTTAATCAGTTTTTCCTGTTTATTTAGAACCAGGTCACCTACACCTTCAGCTATCCTCGACTTGGTAGAAGGTAGCACAGGTCACGTGTTTATTGAACTTTCAATAAACACATGTTGCTTTCTACTTTGCTACTTTTATTTCTAGGGTCTATATCTATATTCACAGTTGTAGATAGATACGCTGTGCACTGCCAACGGAATCTGGGGAAGTTATTAAACCTAACTATGACGTACCCATTAGACGGCTACCTGTTTCTCCCCGTCAAACACACAGCGATATTAGTGCTCGTGAGGAAAAAACAGTAATGCCCCAACCACTAGCAACACCTTCACACCAGGAGACACGACACTCTCGGGTTGCTTTGCACCACTTGCACTGTTAGTGCGCGGTGACGGTGACCTGCAGTGGTGCCTGGTATTCTGGGTGGACGTACAACCAGTAGAGGCTTGGCGCAACTCTGACTCAACGTCCCTGATGAGTCTGCCTACGGTGGGGGATCAGTGGGGACTTATTGAGCCGGCCGACAAGTCACTATTGGGGTACACTGTTAGTATTTCGGTTTCAGTGCTCTGCGTGATTTATAGAACTGTTACCCTATACCTCATGAGAGAAAGAGTGGTAGGAGATGTAGAGAGCAACACCTGGCTCAACCTGCTTCCTGGCCGAGGATATCATCACCCTATCATACGCAGGATAGACAGATGGAATGGGTTCGTGCCGCCGAACTCAGACGTCAAGCAGTCGCGCCTGCACCGGCAATATTGAGTTTCCACCGTATGTTCATACCAGTTACAAGTAACACCTTGTTGTCTATGGCTTCTTAACCGGAGCAGAAGTTCACGTAGGTTGGGACGTGATCTTCTGGACAAAAGTAGCACGACTTTGGAACATTCGTGCAGGCATTCACCCTGCTTAAGACTAAACTTACCTCAACTACCGAACTAGAGGTGAGAGTGTTTCAGAACTAGCCGACACTCCTTGCCTCATCCCCGCTACCTAAGTACCTTTTGGTCTAGCCAGTGAAATCTGTAATGACCGTGTTCAGTCAGTCTAATTGGACACGTGTCAAAACAAACTATTTTCATCAGCCATGAACAAAGAAACTGCCATAGGCAATGTAGCAGAGTCCTGATTTGTGCGGTGTGCACAAGATTTTCTGTCTTATGGACACTACCAACACTACTGTCATTCCATTGCACTATTTTTTGAGAGGTTGATCATATGAAAATTGTGTCTATGTAAACTGTTGATACACTTTTGTGAAAACTATGATCATTACATTTTGGTAATGCACGTATGGCATGAAGAAATGCTCCTGATCACTTTGAGGGTATAAATTCTTATTACAGTAAATTTGCACACTATGTTTGTAACTATAAAGTATAGGTCTGAGAATTTCTTGGTAAACTGCGATTTTAAGAGGGGGGGGGGGGAGTTAAGAAGAAACTGGCATTACAGTGTATCTATATATATATATATATATATATATATATATATATATATATATATATATATATATATATATATATTATATATATATATATATATATATTATATATATATATATATATATATATATATATATATATATATAGAGAGAGAGAGAGAGAGAGAGAGAGAGGTGCACATTTACGGTGTAAACATAATTTTATCTCTAAAATTTTATACACTGAACTCAACTTGACTGCTCGAGTTTTGTTGAACTTGACTGGACTTGAAGCTGTAAAAATCCAACTTGCTGGTTACTACTTCACCTCATACAAATTAATGAATTCATGGGAACATTTCCGCCAAAAACAGGTGTGTGTACTTATACGTGCCTTCATAATAAAAAGCCAGCGTAAAGTATAAGTCATAAAAACCTTTTAATTTTGTGATGGCCCTGCATTGTTGTAGGTATATGTTATATATGGCAAGTACATTGATTGATAATGTTCATCTTAAGAACTTGTTTCTTAAAATTTTTTACCATCATCTCATCATCTGTCATAATGTTACCCAGTATTTTTCAGATGACAGTAAGTGTTCTTAGTATATGATTCTGTCATAACGAACAATGTATGAAATGATAAATGAAGCAGCCGGTCAGTTTTAGCTACACACACATCCAGGTAGCGAGGGTGACTCTTACTCTTTCACAGCTCCTTTTGCTCCTGCCTTCTGCTGTGGAGTGAGGAGTCTCTCAAATAATAACTAAGGAAATATGTAAATATGAATGTAAACAGTTTTTATATATAATTGGATACATTACTGATTTAAATAAAATTGTATTACAATAAATGTATATTGAGTAATGGCGGCCGCATGCAACATTCCCGGAGCACCAAACAAATATAGGTACACAATGAGGGGAGCATCACCCCTTCCTGGAGAGGGGAGACAATATTCCTAGGCCAAAACGTGGGATCAGAAATGTTTCATTGGCTGGAGAGGAAGGACTTGTGCGAAAATTGATGAACTGAAGACCAGGCCTGTGTGAAGCAGAGGAGGTGCTGTGATTCCGGCTGGTGTACAATCAGTCAAATATTTGTTGCGACGATAATAGTAAATGGTGGCACTATACATCACCGCAAAGCAAGGGTTGATTATGTACTGGGGACTTAATAATTTATCAATTTCTCCATTAAGAGCCGACAGTCCAGCATCCCTGGTTGTGTTGTGTGGGTTTGATCAATATGGGTCAATTAACTTTTCTGCTTATTGACTCTTTGAGCTACCCACATTACATTAATTGATAAGCAATACCATTGATCCTGGGCCATTAGAGGACTGTTATGACTGGGACATCTGATACATCTGAAATTATTTTTGTCAATACCTGTTGTTCCAAACATTAATACTGTAACACTGTTATTTTCAGCATATATCATTAAGTGTATATATGTAATGTAATTGTGTAAGTTGTATCACATTGTGTTTGTTTTTAATGACAGTGCGAGATGCAACTGCTCGGTTGCCTAACGGTGAAGGCACACGTTCAGACATCTGTGAGCTACTGAAGGACTCCCAGTACCTGGCTCCCATCACATTGGAATCTTATTTGCACTCGGTAGTCAGTGGAGCATTGGACAGACTGCACTATGAGTCTGACCCATGTGTCAAGTATGACACGAAGCGCAAGATATGGATCTACTTACACCGTGGTCGATCAGAAGAGGAATTTGGTAAGCCATTCAGTTACCTTGTTTAAGTGTAGGGTAGACATTATGCTGCCAGGAACAGTAAAAAATTAAAAAAGATTTATCTTATTTGTTAAGCAAATCTGCTAAAAAGAATTGTTTAATAGCTGTAATATAAGGAAGTATGACCCACCTTTCTGTATATTTCCATGCATGAGTGTAGTTTTTGTATTTCCGAAGTTACAAGCAGCTTATTTTTTGTCAAACTTTTGACCTTAAAAAAAGGTGGGTACTGGCTTTATTGGAACAAATGTTAATTTGGTGTTTACATGGAAGTTAAAATTTGTGTTAACAAGTTAGTAATGCAGCAAACGCACATTATTATTATTATATTAAGCATTAAATTTATTATCCATAAATACTATGTAAACAGTAATTTGGACTTATTCCCCAGTATTTATAAAATTGCTCAAGGACAGCCTTGGTGGATACCAAAATATAAACAAAACAGTTCACCACCAAAAAGAACTCTTAACCAGTGTACGTAATCACAGAAATGCCAACAGTTACGAATTAACTGTAATAATTACGAATTTTTACCTACAATTACACTTTTATGAATGGTATGACAGAAATTACGATTTTTGATCAGATTCGAGAAGTATTTTAGTTTTACTTGTGCCAAATCAATCTGTGCTTGAATTCTTAGTAAATACAAGCTTTGGACGTGATATGTAATTTTCGGGTCCGGTCTTGTCTTTAATTTAATTTATGCACGTCACATCCTGTGTTTCCAAACATACAACAATTCTCGTATATAAACTTATATTTTGGATCTTGTGATAACGTACGCTAGAACAATGCGCTCATTCGCCGCAGCTTTTAGCGGTGTGTGGTACGAGTCTTTCAGTATTTGTTATAAGAGAGATGTTTTTTATTTTTGGGGAAATTTCGAGCTAAATTTTTATGTTGTGGAAAAATTTTTCCATGCTAGGAATTTTGTCCACCTCTGAGCCCTCCTCCAGGCATTCTTCCTGCTCCCTTGTCAGTGAGCGAATATTATGTCCAGGAAAGGTGCTACTGTTAACCGGTAGTGTGCGACAGGCAACAAACCCCTAGCTAAAGTGTACTCCAGAAGTAGTATGTGGGTCAAGCCTCCCCAGGCCTGGCACTCTCACCGGCAAGTTTATGAGCTCTGGAGGGATTGGGTTAGCTGACTGGTTGGCTCAGATGCTTTGTGCAGTATCTTTTTAGTGGTTGGGGCTCTAGCGTACTTGCGCACCAGGTACCTTTACTTACCGTATCCACAGTATAGGTGGTCGTCGAACTTGTGTGTGTGACGTACATGTAGTCCTGGTTAAAGGCTGCCCGCAGTCCTACTCTACGTTGGAAATTGTTTCCAAGTTGCGGTTCCCTACCGCTCCCTTTGATGGTGACACCAACTTCAGGAAAAGGCACATGTTCACTGCAGGGCAAGGAAAGACAGAAGTTAGCTAGATAATATGTTTTATTCACTTGAGAATAGAAGCACGGTGACCCGTACTACTTCCTACCTCTACACACATGAGGTTTTCAACTGACTTCGTACAAGAGCAAGAAAGGTAAAGGGGTCTGTCGGCTTGCAGATCCTGGCTTGAAGAGCGGACGAGAACTGGCAATTAAGTGGCCGTAAAAACAACTGAACCCTAATTGTGACTTGTAGTTCTGAAGGGATCCAGGGCACTATGTGTGGTGTACATGTTTGGTGTGGTGACTCTCCACTGCAAGTATCAGGGGGTAGCAACTACATACTCTTCGGCTGCACTGGTAGAGAAGTTGTCATCGCTTAAGAACTGGAAGAAGACTGGTAGGTCTTTGAGATTCCTTAGGAGGATTGTGTCTTTGTGGTGAGAGCCTGAGCACCACTTGTGCTGAGGCAAGCTACGTGAACAACTGGCATTTCTGCCGGGCATACTGCGTTATATTCACCTTGGCTGAGGAGGTTCCTGCGTGCCTTGTTCACTTCGATAATCTTCAGTCGCCACCCCTTTGGGTTCAGGCCCTGCACTGATGCTGCTGCCGCTGCCATCTCTTGGCGAAGTGACGGCAGGGAGGTTTTGTGTGGTTGCAGGCAGTGTCCGCCGCTCGCTTAGGGACAAACTCGTGCATGACCACTACTCCTTCTCAGTGGGTTTACAAGTGGGGGTGATGACATGACTTCCTAGCATTAAGTGGGTGCTAACCTTGCAGGTGGGCAGTCGGGGTTCAACTTCCTCAGGGGCATGTGAGACACGCACATGATGTGTAGTCAGCAGTTAAAATGTGTTATTTTAGGAATATTTTGTGGCAGGTTCGGGGATGACCTTGATTCGCAGCGATTATTCTCACCAAGAACCTCCACTGCATCGTCACTGTCACATGTGTCAAATTTCATTTTCATTGCTGAAGCACGCACCCTATGTTAGTTACAAAAATGTTTCATCGCGTTCTGTAGAATTTTTGACTGAGCACGATATATTTTCGACTTGCAATAATTGGTACACTGTGAAATAGTTTAGCCAGACATTTTTATTAATTACACATTTAACTAATTGTGGGAAACCGTACAATAATCAAAAGTGGATACGTTATTCTTAATTTTAAAAATGGATTGTTTCTATGACTAAGTCACAAATTTGCTACCATGCTCGTGCATTGGGTAAAACACCTTGCATGTTATGACGATTATCTCTGAAAGTACTCCATGGCTGCAGAAATATTAGTCGAATGTCATGAAATATTTTTATGAATTTTACCTGTTTCCACACAATATATTTGTAACACATTCCAGCTGCTTGACGTCCAGCAACACAGAGTAGCGGTAACTAACAGTTTTCATTCATAGATATCACTCACAACAGTTGGTGCCAAGTTTGAATTTGAATCCAAGTACATACACTAATTGACAAACCAAAACAAACCTCAACATTACCACTTGAAAACATGAATAATATGACATTTATAGTGGAAAAATTATGTTTTTTTTTTCTTCCTACAATACACAATTGAAGAAATGGGAAAAACTTACGTGAATGTAAATCAATGTCCTTTGATAAATGTGATTGATGTATGTATCTAACACAACTGAATACAATAGTGAGGGATGAAGTTGCTGGAACAGTGTTTAAAGAAACAAATCATATTTCCCGTTTCTATGCTGTATTCATAATTATTATTTATTTTAATGACTAATTGTAAAAGTCAGTTTGTGTAGATATATTTAGAGGCACATAAGAATGCTCAGCTGTTACACCAATTTTCTGGGTGCACTGATTACTTCTGAGGCCATTAAACAGTTCAATAAAATTTAGCGGAGCAACAGTATAAAAAAGTGGTAGGTCCCGTGATGTAAACAAACCTCGGAGATGTGTATCACTCTTTATTTGACCAATAACTGTGGAATTATGATGTATTTTGTGAATATTGACGCGTGCTGCTTTGCTGTTTATGCTAGTAAACATATACGACTGATCTGTTTCACGTATTTGTACGTAACCCAAGGGAGAGTCAAATCTGGCAACAGATTTCAGGAGTATTCTTAAATCACCAGTTCCCTGGAGGGCGATTTTAATCACTTGGAAAATAAGGTTGTGAAAGTCCGATCACCCCCTCCCTTCCCCTCCACCTTATGTGGAGCCTACAAGCCATCACCTGCCTCTGGGCAAAATCGAGCACGTCTGAATAGGCACGAAGCCGAGCAGCGGGCAGGAGGTAGCTACTCCCACCATGGCCCGGCGTTGCACCTGTCCAGCTAACTATTTAAGACTGTGCATGCCTGGGCTCTGGAGTTATTACTTTCTCCAGTAGCTCGCTCTAACACTTTGTGTGCTGGGGCCTCCTACTGTTCAACAGTCTTTGGCTGCTACCATTGACGTTACCAGAGGCTCCTGTAGCCTCTACCAAAAGCTCCATTGCTGTCACCAGAGACTTCTGCTGCAGCCCCCAGCAGCGACCAGAAGCTCCATTGTCGGCAACCACCACCAGCTACTAGAAGCTCCATTGTCGACAACCACCACCAGCTACTAGAAGCTCCATTGTCGACAACCACCACCAGCTACCAGAAGCTCCATTGTCGACAACCACCACCAGCTACCAGAAGTTCTTCTCCTTCAACACCTACAGATTTAACACACCTTCCGCTGCGGCTTCTCCTGGATCAGCAGCCGCCTCTACTTGCTGGTAAAGGCAACTACACCCACTCGTAAACTAGTGGTCCCCTTTTTATAGTTTTCTTTTCTAGGCGCCCCTTGGATAGAGTAGCTGCAACAAGAGTTATTTTCGTAGCTGTCAACGCCACTAGCTATCTTGGTTAGTTTAGAAGCAGGTCACCTACACCTGTTTACCATAGGTTACTTCTATATTCACACTCTGCTTGGTTAGGAGGTAACACACGTGACTGTATTTTTTTATCGCTAATAAATACTGATTGTTCCTTTCACTGAGGGTACCTATTCTAGAGGTATTTCCCTGTGACTACTAGAAATAATATCAACTGTAGGCCGTCAACAAGACTAGGTATTGATATACCAGTACAAACCTTAGAGTATAACTGCGGAGTCTCTTCAGGAGTCTGTACGTCTAAACACATACATACACACCATTCGACAGCCACCCATTCTAGACCACAGGGGATAGAATGGTAAAGCACTGACTACTAGCGACTCATCCAACAGGGGCGAGACAGTCGCCTCAAGTTGTATTCCACCGGACCGCTTATGGTGCTGGAAGGGATATTTGCTTGAGGCTGTAAGCCTAACCCCTGTTGCAAACCTCACCCAATAGTGGCATATGGCTCAACGCTCTAGGTCTGCGTACCAGTGGCGGGGACTGATTAGAGCACCAAGTTCTTGCAGGCAACCACTATTGGAAGTATGTACACTTAGATAGGGATCTGTCTTGTATTCACGAGGATTAGAAAGTTTCTTTAAGTGTAAACCTAACCTCTATGCTTTTTGGAGAAAGGCAGGACTCTCAGAGGGAGCAGCAAAAGACGGTCTATACCACTGCCAAGCGCGTGTGTGTTGATGCGTGCCCGATTAGATTGACATATCACGTTGGTCAAGGATTTTGTCCGCTAGAAAACAAGTGGGGTAGTTTGATTTAGATAGTCGGCGTGAGGCAAGGGGTGTTGGTTATCACTTACTTATTCAAGCTGCTTGGGCGTTGTGGTTGGTGTAAGTTTCATCTAGACGCAGCGAATTTGGTGTACACCAGATCGGAGATTTCAAAGGTGTGCTTCATTGGTCCAGAAGTTGAGGTTGTCCCATCCGAGTTGCACTTCGGTACCAGTCAGAAACCCTTTTACCACAGGGTGACATGTAGGATGTATGCAGATACAAGGTGGGAAGTCAATTACCAGAACCGGAGCAGGCACAATTGCCTGGCATCTCAGTTTGGCGGCGCGGTTCCGTTTCGCCGGACTCTCCTGCGTAGGACGTAGTAGTGCGATCCACAGTTTGATAGAGTGAGCCAGGGATTGTTCCCTACGATTTCTACCACTCCTCTTCTCAGGAGGTATAGGGCAAACTGTTTGACAGCCCACATGATGCAATTAGGCAGGAGGTTTGACAGTGTAACCCAATAGTGACTTGCCGGCACGAGCTCGATAAAGAGTCCCCACTGACTGCCCACATTATGCAGGCTGATCAGGGATGTGGAGTCGTGGGGACCACCAAGTCTCTACTGGTTGTGCATTCGCACTAGGATGAACGGCAAAACTTCAGGTTATGGTCACCGCACATTGACTTCGTGCAAATGGTGAGAAATAACCGGAGTATGTCGCCCCTCCCTGTGTGGTGTTTCTAGTGGTTGTGGCGTCGCTGTTTCTGCCCCACGAACATAGACTTAGTGCTAATATGTGACTGGGAAGAAACAGGTAGGCGTCTAATATGTGTGTGTTCTGACGTACAGATACCTGAAAGTGTAACACAGTCAGGCTAACTCTGTTTGAACAAATGTCCTGGTTCCTGTCGGCAGTGCACGGCGTATTCTGTATCCAACCGTTAATTCAAACAAATACCCTGGAAATGAAAAACAGAAAGGTAAAGAACAATAAGTGTTTATTGAATAATCAACAAACACGTGACCCGTGCTACATCCTACCAAACCGTGGAGGGTTGAAGGTAACTGCGGTTCCAGGTGTAGGTGACCTGGTTCTAAGTTAAAAGGGGAATAACTGGTTCTAGACTAATACAAATTAGTTAGTTAAACTTCTAAGTTTGATGTCTAGAGGAGACAAAGTGAAGTTGAATATGTATGTTCATGTTTGTTGGTCGTAGAGAGGTACTAAGTAGCAGCGGGGGGCATACTTGAAGTTTACAAGATCTCCGGAGGTTCAAACACTGAGTCAGTGCTGGATGTCGTGAGAGAGGACGCGTAAGAATGACTTCCGAGCCTGGCAGCGTCCGGACTTATATAGTGGAAGCTTGTTGGCTGCCGGTGCGGGCTGCAGGGAGGGCATGACGTCCTTCTGCCCTGGTTGGCGTGGGAAAACTCTGGTCAGCGTTTGTGCTTCATGCCTCGTCGGTAGTGCTCGGCCTTGCCCGAAGTCTTGGGAGCTTGTAAGTTCTCAGCGCAGGATAGAAGGGGGTGGCATGCTTGCTGGTTTACGTATCCTCCAAATTACGAGAATTTCGCTCATAAGTTCGTGTTGCCTGTGGGGTAGGCAACGTGTCACTCACGTCTCTAGTGGTGGAAATAGGTGCCTTTGCGGTGAGTCGTAATTGTAGTAGATTAGTTATATAAGCGGCACGCATTAGTGCATTAGATCCGCCTACTCTTAGTAGGCAATCAGAATGGGACAGAGCTCAGACTGCCCATCATATGGAGAGACATTCCTCTCCAGTATTTACGTATATCTATTTCCCTACGCACATTCACCTAGCCCGAGAATACCATCCCATGGTACATGCTCTTGTCAAAGGCACTGAGGTGAGATACGGAGCAGCTAACCCCTGCTTCTGGAGCCAAGCATCTGTGGTGGGGAATTGACCTGACTGTGTTGGTCAGCATGGTACCAATACCCACCCCTCTCCTGCCAGAGTCATCTGTTCCAGCCAGCAAACACCAGCTCCATCTTCAGTGACTCTTGGTAAGACAGGTACCACGAAACAGACTAGCTTCCAACAGTGGAAAACTTCGTACCCAGTCTCCAACCGTTACACCCAGGATGAGTCTCTAGCCAAAGGGGTAACTCAATCGTCTGGTCAGTGCTAAACCAAGCATGACTGACCTAACTCATCATAACCACCTTGACTCTATCTACTGCTGTATACTCCAGCACGCGTCAATATACTGTGTACAAAAGTATACTAAGTATTGCGTGATTAAAAATATAAAATAGAAATTCTGAATCTTAAGATGAGAATAGGCGATTCTGATTCCAGTAAGAATTGCTGGAATCGAAGAATCGACACGACCCATCCCTAATGAAAAGCCTTTATCTCATGGTGCATCACACCTTCAGCAAAAATGTGCATATTGGTAAACTTGTCAATACTTTTCTCATCTAATTGTAATTTTTTTTAAAAGATGTGTTTTAAAAAAAGGACAACTATGTAACAAAACTTTAAATGTGAACTGCTTGTCTGCTCAACTGGTGACACATGCTGGACAAACTAACGTGAAAGCCACCCTCCCACCCACCCCTGTAACAATTTATTTTTCTATCAGTATCACCTTGCGTACATCACCATTCCTACTATAGTCATTCACTCGTCAGCAAAAGAGAAAAAATAGTGTTGTGAATCACTTACTCAGGCAAAGAATTATTTTAATTGGTAGAAACTAATTCCAAACTTCTTTTTTTGTAATCTCAAACTGACAGTGCCTAGGAGGGAGGGGGGAGTTATAAAAGGCATGCGTAGTATCCATGTACATAGGTACACATTGACGTTTATGGGGCAAGCACGATTTTAACTCAAAAATTTGGTACTGAACTCGACTTGACTCTACTCGACTTTCATACAACTCGAAACTCTACTAGACTCAACTTGACTCGACTTTCGCACAACTTGACTCGACTTGAAGCTGTAAAAATCAAACTCACCCATCATTAGATTAGTTTGATGCACTCTCGCTTACTGGCTCCCTCCGTCACCTTTTCCTCCTTTCGCTCCCTGGAAAGTCAACCTCCCATTCATCTACTTCCTCCCTTGGGGGGGGGGGGGGAGCTCTAAAGCTGAATTAAAAATGCTGATTTCCCTCCGGTCGGATGTAAGGAACCCTTTGGTGCAATGAATTAAAGTTCGATATGAGTTTTGCCTCTTGGGGGTTGGGTTTGAACCACATTAGGGTCCTTGCTGGGGTACCGCCTAACAGAAGGGTGATGGGAAGTCGGAGGGGAATGATACCCCAGGGTGAGCTTGACTGTGAAAATCTCCCTCCTAGGGAGCACAGACTTGCTCACCGTGAAGGCTGCCAAAATCTGGGATGCCAGCTGTCCAAAATGAATGAAACAATGACCTCTGGAAGATGTTGGCGTACGCGAAATGTAATGAGTTGATCCTCCTTCGGATGCTGCCTACTCAGCATCGTGTTTGCAATATGAGTCCCCAAGGAGAGATAGACTCGTGGACTAGCGCAATGGGATGCACGTGTGGGGCAGTGAAGCTATCCGGCATTTCGGTACAGTTAGGGGTGTAATCGTGATTATAACCACCTTCTCGGCGGTGGTGCAGATGATACACGTATTTACAGGGGGTTGATCGATGGGTGGGGTTTGGGGTAGGTTGTTATGCTACAGTTGTGGGCTTTTTTGGTGGGTAGTAGTTGCTTATGAATTTGTAACTAGGCCATGGCCAGCTAATACGCAGCCCGGAGTCAAGTTCTGACTTATGAACGCAAGCTATTAGTGTCGAGATTGGACGTGGTCCTGGTGCTGTGACCTCCGGCACTAGCGAAGGGGTGAATTGTATCTGGGGCTGTGCTGTGTTGTTTAACTGGGGGTTGTTGGAACTAGATAATTCTCTTTGGAGGGTCTGGCGACGTATTCGGCTGGGGCATCCACCTCCCTTCTTCATCATTAGGATACTGAGTCAGGAATACTAACAAAACTCTCTTACAATAAAATTTACTAGGCTCTCACTATATTACAAAACTCAGCCCTCCCCTAGCCGTCAATTGATAGTCCTCGGGGAAATGTCTTCTCAGTCACTCAGAGGCCCTACCAATGAGAACGACAGGCTAGAGTTGGAGTGCGTCCGCAGGCAAGGGTAGGTGTTCTGAACTCATCCAGGTATCAGAGTATGTTTTTGCAGACTATAGATCTTTGCAGACCCAGTGATACTGAGGAGCTCGGCATGCTTACACTTGTACCGCAAAGAGAACTTAAAATTTATGTTGAGCCAAATTATTGAAAGTAATTTTATGTGAAAGAACGGGTGAAAAGGTAAAATTGACAAATTCAACAATATTGAATATTTTTACGTAGCGTTTATTTAAGCTTTCAGAAAACACTCGCGAACCTGATTATTTTATAAAATAGCAGAGTTGCTATTTAATTCACGTGATGCCAGGGTTATTAGTTTCCCAACGTTTAGTCTAGAATTCAAAATTCTATCACTTTTTAACAGTGAGGTTTAGTCTAAGGGTTGAGTTAGGACGTCGTGATGGCCTGTTACCACGAAGTTAAGGAAGACGGGGGTAGTGGGTACAGGGTGCTTACATCATCTCTGGAGCACATGCTGTTGGAGTTGGTGCTGGAGGTGGGATGAGCTTTTGCAAGCTGCAGGCTGGTAGAGGTGGTGGTCTTCTCGGACCCAGTAGAGCCCACTGACCATTGCTGTCTGTGGGCTGACGAACTCTGGCAAGCGCGTTTCGGAGGTTCCTTACATAGTCCAAATTTCATCTTGGTGGCTCTCCCAGGTGTGAAGGGGTTGTAAGCCTCTCTCGACACAGGGGCTGGTTATCTTCGGTAGTGGGTGGCGTTGCACATTTCTTATCACCCTGGGTGGAGGCTGATGACAGGCTTACCTCCTCTGCCCGAGGCTCGGCGGCTGTGATATCACTGGGTGCAGGGGTGCTGCGATCCTGCGGCGATTTTGTTAACTTTCTTATCGGAGTCAGCTGGTCCGGGGCTCGTCGGGTAAAACAATTTTTAGGTTGAGGGGGTGGCGACTGCATGTCGAAGTCTGGGGGGCAGTACAATCTCATAATTAATTGTATTAATTATGTTCGTTTCTGTAGTTATCCAGCGCATGGAATCAACCCTGTAGCCACTTGGAATTATATATGCCACTTCAGACTTGCCCCATGCTTCTCACCGTTCGCTGATGGGGGTAAAATCAGCCTGTAGAGTACGCAGTAGCGCTGTACAGCAGTGTGGCATGCGTCAAGTTAAAAGTAAATTGTGTGATTTTAGCATTCATATTTATGAATATGTGAAATACTGCCTACATCTGCCACCTTTCACTTTTCTTTAGCCTAAATTTGAACTCTATTAAATTCTTTCCACGGGTGTAAGGGGTCAGCAAAGTGCCAGGAAATATCCCACTTGTCTTCGTAAATTACTTCACATTTAGTCTGAATGTAAAGAATACTGAAATACTGCTCTCAATGTCTGTTTTGCTTGTTGTCTCACAAACTGTGTAATGTTACAGGACGTGCCAGGTGTGGCACAAGTAGAACATTAGCTCGCCTAACTCAGTCAGATTTGAAACACGGAGTCTTAGTTTATAAAAGTGTCAAAATAAAATAATCAGACGAGCGGGAAATATAGTTCAACTGGATTTAATTTCACATGGCACTTCAGTTACAACAGCAGCACAGAAAAATATGCAGTTGAATTACAGCAGTGGTACACAGAAAAATAGCTTCACAAGCAGGAACAAGAAAGGAATCGCAGTATCAGTTATTTCCCTGTCAAAAAAACTTGCATCACGATATTTACGAAGATGGGAGAAAAAACAAATTCTCTCCCAGCATCCTGTATAACCCCTCACACCTGCAGAAACAATATAGTAGTTTTAGGTTCGTCCAAAACATGATGTAAAAGAAATATGGGTCGAGGCATTGTCTGTGTGTTACAATCACGACTGGCACATTCTGCCTTCTTCAAGCATCCATCAGATTATGTTGCTGTACTATGACTGACTACTGTTCTCACAGGATGGCGGGCGACTGGACACGAGGGAGGCTGTGCTATTATAAATATCTTCTGAAAGCTTTATTGCACCACCGAAAACTGCCCAGATAGGGTGTCGTGTGATGTGATAATATCTAAAAATACCACAAACATCCCTTACAACATGGGTGTGTATCTCATCACGTCGCCAAAACTCAACCCTTGTCATCCTACCTGTATTGGACCATATTACAACAGCTAAATACATGTTGTTAGCTTCCTAGTAAAAGAAAATTGTGTTTCATCACCTTACGATGATCATTGCTACTGTCAAACAACTTTAAATAAAATTATAAACTTATAAAATTGCAAATACATGTATATAAAATAAATACAAACTTCTATTATCTCAAAATTCCAAACACTGAATAAATGACTTGATTTTCCAAAAGTATATGAAAAATTAATATTTTCCACATATACCAATCACAATTTCTTTCATCATTACAATTGTTTTGTGTCTCTGTTGTGTAATGAAACTGCTTCATTGAGAATAATTCTCCATTGAACTGTCTGTCCAGGTCATTACTTTTTCTTTTTCTTCATAAACTCAAACCTCACGTTTCTTAACCAACCTAGCTAGGCAAACTAATACTGCCATTGCCATTGTCTGGTGCGAACAACGTAACATCACAACTTGTATAATACAGCTGGGAATTAGGAATATTTCCCAGTTTTCATTTGTGCTGTCATTTGGAAAATGTCAAAATAAGTAACCTCTTAAAACCATTGTTTGGGATGACATTTTTCAGAGCGTATTCACCAGCAACAACAAGGGATGGCCAAGGGTAAGAAGGCGACAAGTCATCGCAAGACAAGTCGCAGCAAGCAGCAGAAAGAAGGTGCATCTAGCACATCTGCTACACCTGTACCAAAGGATTCCCCCTCCCTGTCCCCTTCAGTGCCTGCTCCACCAACAAAGTTGGAGTCTGTTGTCACTTCATCTCAACCTGTGGTGACATCTGCTGCTACACCTGTCACCTGTACTGCATCATCCATCTTGACACAAAAGGCCGGTCGAACCCCAAGACCAGTCACCATTGCGGGCCACTCCGTGCAGAATCTCCAAGTTTCAACACCATCTGGGATTCAAGCCATACAGGTCAGTATATAGTATTGCGGTCAACATTACTAATGTTGATTTGACTTATATTTACTACTATTTCATTGTAAACAGTAATTCAGTTTCATTTGTAGTGTTTGATTTTTCGTTTTACTATATTATTTGTATGTACAAAAGGTTAGAGAAAATGGAATTTAGTGCATTTTAACCTTGTTAAGACTAGTATATTGCTTGGTGTGAAACTGCAGTTTGTGTGAATTATTTTCACTGTCTCATGAAGTAAATATTATGTTGAACAAAGTTTTTAATTCAAAATATTTTTAATATATAATAGAAGTGGTTGTATTTCTGCAAGGCTTCAATAAGAGGTCTTTTTATTCAGTTAATACTACGGATGAGTCGAATAACAAAAAATATTGGTTCCGGTTCCAGTACCGATTCTACAATTTAAATATTGGTTCCATTATTCGTTTCTATTCGGATGACATTTTAATAATTTTAGATGTAAATAACTTTAAAAAATCTGTTTGTCACACGGTAAATTTATTTTCACATCACATTCAAAAGCACTCATAAATTACATACACATACTTTACTCCCCGTTTGTTTACGGATTTTCCTCTCGTATAATACACTAGAATGCCGTATTTAGAAGAAAGTATAGCAGCCAAGAAAAAAAGCTTGTTACAGGTGAATTAACCTATATAATTGTTTTTCGGTTACTGCAATATTTGTTTGTTTTGATAAGTTTCTTGTTTTAGTTATTTTTGTAATAACATAGTTTTGCCATAATTTGATTAATTCATAATGTTTCGTACTGATCCGGGTCCTTCTCTCTAATCAAGTGGTTAGAGCGCTGACTGCTGTTCCAAGTTCAGTCTGTGATCCTACCACGGCGTATCCGTTACTTGTTTAGCCCGAGGGTTCGTGGTAAATTCAATAGGGGGCCGCTTATTGCGGTGATACAGTCTGAGAGGAGGGGAATCAAACCCCAGAGTGAGCTGAACCGTGATTGTTTCCCAGCCGGAGAGTACAATCTTTCTCACTGCAAAGGTTGCCGAATTGCAGGATGCCAGTGGTCCAGGGGATACATGTTGTGAAATACAATTTAATCTATGACGATAGTGGGTATGGGTGAATCCAAAGGAGGGGTTGACATTACCCGTAGCGGGCGCGTAGGCCGGCGAATGGAGATGTAATTCGAAGGGGAATTTGCTACGTGGGGTCTTGGAATTACCTTCGGTGGTAGTCAAACTTAGATAAACGTCCCAGAAGCTAAACAAATTGTACATATACACTATCTACCAAAAAGTAATTGGGCACCCGTGAAAATAGGTGATTCAGTACATCAGTTGACTTGTGTTTCACGGCCTTCAGCGTAGGACCACTGGTGTTTGTCTTTGGTAGCATGAACACAGATGCCTATTGTAATATTCTGGATAATTAAATGCTCCCAACATTGTGCCGTTTTTACGGAATGGACCTGTGTTAATTCCAGGATAATGCCAGATGCCATGTTTCAAGGGCTACTACGCAGTGATACGTCGACAACAATTTTCGCAGATTGGACTGGCCTGTCCAGAGCCCCGACCTCAGCCCTATAGAACATCTTTAGGATGAATTGGATTGCTGGGTGAGGGCTCATCAGGCGTGGCCAAAATCCATTGCTCAACTCATGGAATGGTTGCAAGAGGAATGGCGATGAATCCCAGTGTCTCCTGTAAATACTCGTAGATAGCATGCCAGACAGGGTGGCTGCTGTTATAGCCGCAAGAGGTGGCCCTACGAGATTCTAATGGGGTGGCAACCACCGAGCAAACATTGTGGACAGGTGGTGCTCAATTACTTTTTGGCAGATAGTGTATTTTAAACGGCCTTTTTCTCGTTGGTTTTGGGTGGAGCTATGCTCATGGGAGGTAGGGGTGCCTCCGGCTGACGATAGCTTATATACTCTGGGTCTGGCCACGACCAGTAGGTACCTAGGTACGCATAGAGTTCAGACTCGTGGTGTGCTAGGTAAAATGGGGAAGGTTCTAACCTCGTTGGACGGGGTGGTTCCTCACGTTTGGTTTCTACCGCTGATTGGGTGTTAACTAACCTCTACCTAGCCCTCTGATCTTTACCCCGAACACGGCTCTAAGTCCCACCTCTCTCACTGGGCATTTAGCTTACAATCTACAATTTAGAAACAATAATGAACAAGGATCAATTTTCTATAAATAGGGTAGACCTCGAATTTCAAGTTTGACGTAGTGTTTTATTACGTTTAAGAAAATAGTGGAGAATCTCACTTGGATTATACAGTCTTAACAAAATTTACCTAACAATAATTATTTAAACTATGCAGGTGAAGGTCAGCCTGTAATAAACCCAATTAGCTCTCTCCACTATTATGCTATTAACAGCGTACCCTCCTGAGGTGTGTTTGTCCAGATGGGACGTCGCAATGACCTGTTACCGCGGAGTCAAAGGAGTGACTGGGGTAAAGCGGTGCAGGAAGTGGATGATGTGGATTACATCCGGAGAGATGTGTCGGCCTTGCAGTTGGCTGGTGCAGGAGTGCTCGCTGACCTATGCAGCCGGCGAACCCAGCGACTCTAGCAAGAGGCATGCTCGTGCCTCCTTATATACAGTAAAACTCGCTGAAGACGTTTCCACATAATATCTTTTCCCGCCTAATAGGATGGTGTTTTTAATTCCCTTGAGTTCTTCCATTTAGCTCTATGTTGTAAAATCACATTTAAAAGGTTTTTGTTGAAGAAAACTAACCCGCATATAACGTTCAAAAAGGAATGGATATTTATATGTAAAAAAACTAGAGCTGAGCCAATGCCAATACTGATACCCGATGTCATAATTTCACAGGTATTAGTATATTAGTAATATCTGCTGGCAGGAAACCAATTTTATTTTTAGCCAATACTGAGACCCAATGATATTTCCCGATGATATTTATATTTTCCTGTTAAACCAGTGGACGTTAGGGTGGCAATGTTGGTGTAAGAGGGGCTCGACTGCTGCCCTTAGTCAGCACTAAACTGACAGATAGTCACTCCAGGAGGGCAAAGGGAGGAAGGGACATGCCTCCCTGCTGTGCGATATCATCTACAGGAATAGAAAATAGGGAGGAAGGGGGAAAGAAATGCTGCTCCCACTCCACTATGGCTGCCTCCTGCTGTCATGATGGTCACTGGGCACTTTTAAGAGATAATCATCTACACCTTGTATTGCAGGTCACGGAATTACCAGCTTTGCAGGGGTTCCACAACTGTTCCCCCTTGTCATATCAGTATTTAAAATCTTTTATAGGCTGTTTGCTTTAAAGTGAGCACTTTTTAAGACCCTTCTAAATTTTTCCTTTCATCCAATTCCCACCTTCCAGCTGCTTTTTGATATAAACATTGCAATGTGGCCAATAAACACAGTGTATACATTTGCCCTTCCTCAAAATTTAATACCTCAGTCTGCAATAAGATATATTTATTATTGGTTAATGCCTGTTGGGAGGGCCTTAAAAAGTGCTTACTTTACCGTGAACAGCCTATAAAATCAATGATGCTGACATTCATAACCCGTGAACTAACAGTGCTTCAATTTTACTCTCAGTAAAATAAGGGAGTGCTGAATTTAAAAACTAAATATATTAATAATTTTTACTTTTCTGAATATGAACAAAGTTGTATTATGCTGAGAATTGTGATACAGTACCTTGTGGATTTAGTATTTTAAATTTTACTTGTTTAGAACTTAAATTTCTTAAATTTCCATGACCTAAATTTAAACATAAATTACTAAAGTATATTTTGAGTTCTACTTTTAATTCTGAGTTTGAAGAATTAATGTGAAATAAATTTTCCTAAGGTTTTAAACATCTAATAGTTTATTGTGTGACACTGACTTTAACACAGATTTTCGTCAGATTCCCAAAATATTGTTAGTGCTAGTAGAAGTTTTTTTTAAGTCCATTACTCATATGTCCATTCTATCGGTATCGGATATTGGTTGTATAGGTAGGAAATATCTGTAAAGACCTGTATTGACTCAGCACTAAAAAAACTATTAAATAATATTATTTTCTTATACGTATTGTTTGAAAAGACTTTGCAAATAATTTATAAACTTTTAGCGATAACGAAACCTGACCGGCATGCCGTGCAGAGTCCAAGGAAGTTTTGACAAAATCTAAACCCCTCGCCGCTGAAAGTACCACATGTTAAAGCAATTATATGCTCACGCTCGTATTGATCTAGTGTTGCTGTTCTACTGAATGCCCATGCCCCAACATTGACACGGCCATCTTGGGAAACCTGAACAGCAAGCTGATGCAATACTCTGGCTGTTCACTTTACTTGCTGGTGTTAGCACAAATAATATGTATTTTTTCAGCTGTAAAATCTGTAGAAAGCTAACAAATGCTGTAGTCTTGAGGGTGTTTGGTGTCATATTACTATTAAATATTCTATGGATATTTTTCACAGTTACACACGTATACATTAAAACATTTGGAAAAGGTTTAGAACCAGTGGGGGAAAATGTGATGTAGGTGGACGAGCTGCTGGCTATTGTTCATTGGTGCATGCCCAATGTTTATATTGGCAATTGTTTTAGTAAAAAGATAGTGTTTGGTATCATGTATTATTAAAAATAACTCTATTATTTTTAATGTTATAAAATATTTTTAATAGGAGATATGGATTCAATAAAACAAACAAAACTGTTTTTAACACGCTAATAAATTGTCGTTGTTTATCGTTCGTGACGTGTTTATTTTTATTCTGTTGTGCTCACTCACTTGTCGCCCAGATGTTGACAAACTCCAAACGCAACAAATTTTGTTATGAGAAAAAGATACTGATTTACTTAGCCACTTTTCATTTCATTATTGATAGAGCTTTGTTAGCATACAGATGCGGTGTGTTGCATTCATAACCTTGCCAATGCAATGCGACTTGGCTGTGATTTGATTTCACTAGTATGTGATTCGAATTGTGTGTATTTTCAGACTTCCAATTAAAGTTAATTTTAGTAAATTTGTGTCAAGTACGCATATTTTACTACCAAAATGGAATGAAAAATATGAAAGTTCCATAATAGATGTCATAAAATTATAAAGAAAATAGCGAACTGAAAACATTAAGGCAATGTTTTTAGACAAATCTAAAAGTTACATGTTTTATCATGTCGTAAGTCCAATTTATATATTATAAGGGATTTTCCTATTAGATTAAAATTTAAGCAAGTATATTTAAGAAGTGCTTCAAACCCAGAGGATTAATTCATAGTGCAACAACCAAGTGTATAAAAGTATAAAACAATACGACTTTTCTAACTCGAATTTATTTTTTAACACAAGTCATTATTCTATATTTATTTTGTCTCTTAGTGGAATAAGTCATAATAACTTAGAATGTTATTCTTTTCATCACAAACTTCATTATAACCTAAAATATTTGTCCCGATTTTTCCCGTGGGAAATTTTAAGTTTTCCGTCCGAATTATTCTCAATGGCAAAATTTTATTCCCGCACACAACTATATTTTCGCATATAAGTGCAGTTGTGCCTCTTTAAATAAGACTTTGTGTAAATGGCGATGTTTATAGTGCATTAATTAAAACACTGTAGATGTAAGTGTATGTTTAAATCAATACGGTCTGTGTGAAATGAAGATGATAAGTAACTTTATTTTTTTTTTTTTTTGTCGATTCTGCTGTTTTTATTTTATTATTATTTTAAATCTTCCCCCCCCCCCCCCCTTAGAAGTTTTCCCTGATAAGAATTTTTTAGCTTACAGTTCTTTGAAAAACGTCTTAACAGAGTTCTACTGTGGCTGAAAGTCCCTGTATCTGCGATCTTCCGTGGGTGTGGAGGATGGTAGCCTTTCTCCGCTGGGGTCGGTTAAAATAGGGTTGCGGCAGCGCCACTCATTTCTTATCTCTCTGCGCTGAGGCGACAAGTTTACCGCCTCTACTCGGGGCTTGGCAGGTGTAAAACAATCTTCACTCAAGGGGGTGGTGACCTCATGTCGGAATCTGGGCGGGCAGTACAATTCATAATTAAACGCGTTAATTATTTCCATGTCCGAAGTTGTCCAACGCGTGGATTCAAATCAGTAGTCGCGTGAATAGTAGTCTGCCACTGTTTGTGACTTGTCCAGAACTTGTGCTTGCTTGTTTGTGGGGCGAAGTCACCCGTAAGGTGCGCAACAGTGTGGCATATGTCAGTACTAAGTACATCATCTCAAAATATTACTAAATATATTGCTGTATAGAAATGAGAACCGAGTAGTAGTTGTTAACCTAAAACTGATTCTGAGTCAAACCTCAAGAACCGGTATATAAAGGAACAGAAGAACTGAACGGACCCATCCCTCTTCAATGCATAATTCACTGGCAGAAAAAGCACATCCTTGTTTGTAATAATTATTGCCAAAACTAGGGCTCTTCTGATGTCTCATTTTCTTAAACAAATTCCCACTATCCTGATAATACCATTGATACCCAGATACTTGTACCAGTAAGACAACCAACACTCACAGTTGTCACTGGCTGGACTAGAAATTGTCTTAGCATTTAATACAAGAAATGGGTCCAAACTAGAATTGTTCTGATACCATGTTTTCCCGATACAGATTCCGATTCCCCGATATCCCGATATCACTGCTGATGCCCCGATACCAAAAACTATACCATTGTTCTTTGCACTGAATTTAAAAAAAGTATTACTATTAATAATACATTAAAAACATTTCTCCTATACTTGTTTAAATAAAGAAAATAACGCCTTAAAATACTGTATATAATTTATTGCAATCCGACACATAATGCAAGCTGACCTAAAACTTTCAAACCCTCTGACACCAAATGCAAGTCAAATTTTAAACGTCCCACGCATACGATCAGCTAGGTGAAGTTATCGATCGGGGAGTGTCCCGTCTGTGGGTTTACGATGGGGGTTGTGGTGGTAGGATGACCCCTCCTCACCTCTACTTGTGGCAACACCTTGCACGCATGGCAAATTGATTTCCCCTGTCATGAGTTACACTGCACTCTACTCAGTGCTTACCTACCCATTATTAGACTGCAAAAGGTGTCGAATAGGTACTTTCATATTACCGTATTTACCCAAAAGGAGGGCGACCCTGAATCGAAGACAGCCTCTTTCTAAAAGAATATTTAAACCTAAATTCAAGACTACCGCTGTGAACTGCTGTAAAAATTATTTATGTTAAAGTATTTTTGCATGAACTTATTACAAACCCTTCAAAAAGAAATTCTATTATATGAATAATATTATATATTTGATTTACTGTTAAAGAAAAGCTAATCACAATGAAATAGGTGTGTCAATCCTGGCTGTATGGTAGCAGCATTTTTCTTACACTGTAAATCTCTTGTGGGTGTTATATACCTATTCGGGACTTGAGCCATTTTGCTTCCTAGCAAAGTGCTTCCTCTTTATAGCTGGCCCAGTGGCTGGGTGACATCAGATAAGGGGACCCTTGTCAAAGTTGACAAGTACAGTCTCAACACTACAAAAATAGGTACAACCATAGCACATACTTTTTTTAATAATGAAAATCGCCTAGGCTTTGAATTGAATAGGAGTCCCAAATTGTAGAGGACTCCTCATTTTATCTATTCCTTTTCTGTCAGAAAACCTCATCTTCCTTTCTAGTAAATGGGTAAATACTGTATAAGTTTATTCAAATATGTGTGTCTATTGAAATAAATTAATATAAGTCCTGCGATTTCCTCGCAAGAAGTTACTGAAAATGAACACATAATACAAGTCACTCGATGTTCAAACAATTTTTTTGCTGACAAGTGGTATAATATATGCTTTCGGGCATATAATTTTATTTGCGAAAATGCTGCCCTTTGAGTTAAATAAAATTAAGTTTTTAAAGTCATGTTCATTTTATGCCAGATACAATGAAACAACAACCTTACGCAATAAAACTGCCTTTAAACACAAAAGAAAACATATTATCAAATAATAATTCCTCGTTAAAATATTTTACGTAACATTTTCAGGTGAAACCATTTGCTTTTAAATACAAGTGATGTTAAGTGCAACTATTTTGAGTGACACATTATCTTGATCAAATTATGTTCGCCAGGCGCACTTATGCTCTGCTGCTGGCAGGTGGCATGTGGAAATCAAACCAAGCCAAGTGGCAGAGAGAGAGAGAGAGGATGTGCTTTATCTTTTGTGTGACAACTTCCACTCTCGGCGGCGTGCAGGCATGTGAGGAGAGAATGGAATGTGCATGGCTGAGAGAGACAGAAATAAAGGTTGAGAGAGGGGAAGTAGAAAGCCAGTCTCTCGCCACGCTGAACAGTCGCCCGCAGTGACGACAGATGTGTTGAGAAGACGATACATTAGACAGCGTACTGCAGAGCAGTTATAAACGGTGGCACACGTGACGTATTTCACATCCCTGCTTGCATAAACAATCAGCTTATAAACTATAGTTGCGGAAAATCTTAGGTGACAGGACCCAAAATATACAAGGTGCATAAACGATAAAATGTTATGTTAACATTATCTAAAAAGGAACTGGGCCAGGACCACAAAAAAATTTTGGTGGGTGAGATTTATTTGTTCTTATTTTTCTTTTCATTTTAATGTGCGGTGTATACACACTAAAATACTGTATTTTTTGTGTCTAAAGAAAGTAATAACCTGACTTCATTGTCTGCATTCGTTAATAAAGTATTAGTCCAATACCATACCCGATACAGATACATTGGGAAAAGGCGAAGTATCGGAACAACTCTAGTCCAAACACGTTTTTGTGATATATTACTGTGAAGTGTCACCCTCTATTCTTTGGTGCACACTATTGGATGTTTCAAAATGGGTTAAGCACAGAGGTGTGACAAAACTAAATGCTTGACTAGGTCTATAGTTCACCACATTGGAGATACTTACACTTTAGATTTATTTGTTTAAGTGGCAACCAAAGATGAGGGTGATTTAAATCCTATAGTAAACCCGACCTGGTAGGAGACCGTAGTTCTGCCCGATTTTAGCAACATCAAGTTACATGAAGCCAGTTTAATGGGGAGCATCTAAGGAAACTAGGCAGAGTCATTAGGAGCTCGAGGTACCGTGCCGTTATATACCATGGGTCTAATAGGTTGACGAGAGGGGACAAAGTCTGGGACAACTGTCCTTGCTTTACATCGTTTAGATACCTGGTTTTGGATGTGGAGTTGCATAATCTTTCCTGCCGCAATGCTCACTCTGCAGATGAGTGGTGATGTTGTGGTGGTCTCTGCAATGAATTGACGCGTGCCGCTTCTTTCTACACCCATTCTAATACGAAACCGACTCATGGCCTAGGAGTACTGCTTCCACATCCCTACAGATGTGAGCAATACCTTGCCTACCCTTACAGGCAATGGGAACTTCTGTGTTTCTCCGTCTCACCAGGAAGGCACGCATCCCGACAGCATGCTCCCCTCTTCCGCTCGACTCCTACGAGCTACTTAGACCTCGGGCACTGGTGAGCAGATCCTACGAGGCACGAAGCCAGAACCGCTGACGAGATAATTCTCACGCCTGCCCCGTTCCCCATGCAGGCAGCCTACAAACTACCACTATATAAGTCCGGCCATAGCCGAGCTCTGGAGTCAATCTTTCGCATCTCTTGCTCCGCCTACCGAACTCATAGTGCTCGGAAACTCTAAAGATGTTCAAAGCCTACAAGGACACCTTCGTGGCAACCAACTACATACGCTGACGACCAGTCAAGCGGGCAAAATACCAACACGGACGGTCTTCTTTTAACTTCATTTGTCTCCTCTAGACACCTTTAATTAGTAGTTTAACTGTAACTATTATTTTCATCTAGAATCAGCTTTTCCCGTTTATTTATAACCAGGTCACCTACACCTAAAACCACGCAGTTACCTTCAGCTATCCTCGACTTGGTAGGAGATAGCACAGGTCATGTGTCTATTGAAATTTCAATAAACACACGTTGCTTTCTTATTCGCTACTTTTATTTCCATGGCATATGTCTATATTCACAGTTGGAGATAGATTACGCTGTGCACTGCCAATGGAATTCGGGGAAGTTATTAAACCGAACTATGACATACCCATTAGACGGCTACCTGTTTCTCCCCATCAAACACACAGCGATATTAGTGCTCGTGGGGAAGAAACAGTAATGCCCCAACCACTAGTAACACCTTCACACCAGGAGACACGACACACTCGGGTTGCTTTGCACCACTCACACTATTAGTGCGCTGTGATTGTGACCTGCAGTGCTGCCTGGTATTCTGGGTGGACGCACAACCAGTAGAGGCTTGGTGCAACTCTGGCTCAGTGTCCCTGATCAGCCTGCCTACAGTGGGGAATCTTATCGAGCCGGCCAACAAGTCACTATTGGGGTACACTGTTAGTATTTTTATTTCAGTGCACTGTGTGATTTATAGAACTGTTACCCTACGCCTCATGAGAGGAGTGGTAGGAGACGTAGAGAAAGCAACACCTAGCTCACCCTGCTGCCTGGGCGAGGATAGTATCACCCTATCCTACGGAGGATAGACAGGCGGAACGGGTTCATGCCGTCGAAACTCAGACGTCAAGCAGTCGCGCCTGCACCGGTAACATAAATTGAGTTTCCACAGTGAGTGGAAGTTCGCCTAGGTTGGGACAACTTGGTCTTCTGGACGAAAGAAGCACGACTTTGGAACGTTTGTGCAGGCATTCACCCCGCTTAAGACTGTACTTATCTTAACTACCTAACTAGAGGTGAGAGTGTATCAGAACTAGCCAACACTCCTTGCCTCATCCCCGCTACCTAAGTCGCTTTTGGTCTAGCGAGTAAAATCTGTAACTACTTGGCTAGGATTGGCGGTGCTCGTGTCAACTGAACTACTGGGTTGTGGAGACACTGGTAATTCTACTCTGCCAGAGCCAGCCCAGCCCTACAATAGCCTCTCCTTTTTGGAGTATGGCCTCGATGGCTGGGTGATCATTAGGGGCTATCTTTATTGGCTGTTCAAACAAAGGTATTGCTGGCTGAACAGGATGAGATGTGTTATTACCTTCAATAGTTTCAGATTATATAAAGGATATAATCTCTCTCACTGAGTCCTGCAGTGCTCTTTTACGAGTCTTACTGATACTGCCCTGCTGGTTGTAAGGCATTTGAGCTCTGTGGTACACTGTCGGGCACAGCCAAAGGTCGACCTTTTGGTAGATCTCAGTTTGCTTCGTAACATATGTGTGCACTACTTTGGTGGTTCCACGTAGCTACTAGTTTTTCCTCTAAGTTTACGCGTTACAGACATGGCGGATTGTCTGCCCGCGTCTTTAGGTGTCTAGTTGTCTCTTGGCACTGGTGTCCAACCGTAATATAATATTGGCCTAGTAGGCCTTTGGCTAGGTATGAAGTCTGGCTCTGGCAATACCACTCTGCGTGGTGTTGACTTAGGGTGCGGGACTGAGTTCAAGCGAGTTGAACGGTGCGTCTGTCCCTGGTGTGGTTTAGCTAGGGTAGGTCCCTCGGCCCTGGTTGTGCTTGACTGGTGTGTGTGGTGTGCATCAGAGATGCTGGGGTTCTCAACTGTCATGTTGCTAGGTGCTACCGGTGTTGAGTTGAACCCCACACCGAATAAAATCTCCTATATTATGGGATGATATCCTTGCACTATACAGGTGGGTGGCTCAAATAGTGCTGTAGGAATGACTGGTGATGCTGTTATGGTGAGTTGTCGCAACAAAGCAGCTTGTTCTCAAGGACTCAGTAGTTCGAACACACTGGGAATGATGCTAAGCCTTCCTGGATCTTTAGAGATAACCCTCGCCTTCTTAGCCATCTTCTGATCACCACCTCTGCAGGTGTAAGGCATCAGGCTCCAAACTAGAATCAGCGTGCAAGAGTTACACAGTCGAATTGTTGGAGTGCAAGTGTCTGTGTGAACCGCTGCCGCCAACACTGCACCCCAATCTTGATTCCCACACCATAGGTGAGGGAGTCTCGAGCTGCAAAGCGTTTGCTGCAGGAACTGCACTGTGTTGTCCCAATAGGGTTGGGCCCCCCAGTCGGCAAGCCGATCCCACCAGGAGCGTATCTAGTGTTGTGTATCTACCAGTCCCTCCACCTGGGTGCAAGGAATGGGTGGCCTTCCAATAGTAATGAGGTGAATGTTCCGAGGTCACTGGTCTCCCCAGGCCTGAAGAAGTTCCCCTCCTTGGCACCGCTGAGTGTGCACTGAGGCCGGCATGCCACTTTCCAGGGGACGATATCCTAGTGTCTTGACACTACCATTCACTGTATGGGTCAGATAATGGGTGGCCTTCCAAGGATGTTTGGTCTGTTGTTAGTGTTAATTCGGAAAGAGCAAAATCCAGTCTCCTGCCATCCCTGTCAGATCCGATGAGAGTGAAGAGTAGGAGATCAGAATGATACTCTAGAAGTTAGGCAAGATCATTGTTTATTTTGCTGTTAAGGAAAATAAACAGAGATGATGGAAGTAGTACCGCCTATCCACTCAGGCTTGGCGGAAGGTACACACCCTATTGTAAAACAGGGAAAGATGCCCTGTGCAAAGCTAAATGGAGTAGGCAGTAACTGGTGTGTGTGAATGTAGCTTTCTTCTCTGGTCTAGCTCTACTCTCTGTGTCCATGAGGGACTGAACGTGTATCAGTGTGAGGTTCTGGTGACGCCGCTGATGCTTCGTTTTGTAAATGGTTGGAGGGGTTCTTCTGCCCCGTGAGACAATGGTGAAACGTTTGGGATTGGTGCAGGCCTCTTCACCACTTGGGTGTGCGATGAGAGCCCAGGAGAGGACAGGTCAAGAACTGAAGCAGAACTGGTTATCCGGAGGCGAGGAGCTCTTCGCCTTATATACTCCTCAGCCATCCCTTCCTTTACTGGCATAGGGCGTCTGGAGAGGGGGTTAACATGTGCAAGCCCAGCGCCTAGATCCTCTTTGCAAGCGGCATAGTGGAGAATTGTGGGATCTAGGCATCATACTTGTGGCGGCATCCCGTGGCACACAGCTGTACTAGTCCCAGACCTTTTGCATCGTCCCGGTGGCTCATCCGGCGAAAATAATTTCCATTATTGGGAAGTCTTTCCCAGCCTGGTATATACAACAAACGTGTAGGCGGTTGCAGCGACTCAATTCCATTGATAACTGCTAGTGGTGTATTTGCACTGTTGAGTAGTAGTTGTTTATTAATGAGTATAAATGACATCATGCATCAAAGTTAAATTTTTTTCTGAAGTGAGAGCAGTTCAGAAGTAAATTAAAACACAAGGTAAAAGGATGATACAAATTACGTTAAATTACACAAATATACGGTGACGCCAGCCAAGGGCCAGCCACAGTTAGTCCATGACAGCACTCGCCACTAAAGGTACACGATACATGTGATGGTGAGCATGTGGTTAAGTACAGTTACAGGCCACGGACTTTCCAGAAATGGGTTATAACTTGTTTCAGTGTAAAATGTATTTGTTTCAAGGGTATAATTGTTTGTCAAAATATTATATGTATGTTTGATAGCTTTGTGTGCAATTACAATTTGAAATTCTAAGTGTGCATGGCGCTGAAATAAGACACAATGATATTCAGGCAAGAACGCCTTCTAAAGACAATTAATGCGAACAGAAAATTCCAATCTAAAATTCTGTACATAAAACTGTTTAGAAATTCTTTTGGTGCCATTTCAATTTGCCATATTAATATTTTACTCAGCGTGCATAGCACTTATGCTTGTGTGAACCCCGTAGGTAGCCATGATCGGTCCATGCGACCCCTGCCTAGAGTAACGAGGTAAGGTACTGTCACGTATGTACTTCACCTTTTTGCACTGATGTAGATTTCCATAGTTCCTTGTTAGTATACCGGTTAACCTTTGACTTGCGTACGTTTTACCAGATACACCAGTATAATGCTATCCGCTTAACCTAATAATTTACAGCCTTTCAGGCTTTTTGAGATATAAACGAGATGAGAGAGTGTTGTATCGGAGAGGCCACGAGGCCCGCGCTACTTGAATATCAGTTGCCATCCGCCTGTGTCTAGGATTTTCCAATGTAATTTATGCTTTATTTGTGACGTGCAATATTAAGGACAATATTCTTGTAGAATTTTTTGAGGATTTTTGTAAAGTTATCTATCTTTTCACCTTGTGTGCCACAATTTATATCAGGGTTTATGTAATATCTGAATAAGGGTTCATGTATTTTGTGTGTTGTAATCCTTTTTGTTCCTGACCACGTTATAACACTCTCCTTCCTCCTGAATACTAATTACTCTTAATCTCTCTGGACGGACTCCAAGTTCTCTATACTCGATCCAACGGTAACTCTGGTATACTGCAATAGGTGGCAACGGATAGGGGGTGGTTGAGACGGTAGCTAAATAAGTAATATCATTTAAGAAAATATATATCTTTACTATAACAATTATTCTGAATAACAAGAGACAATATATTTACGTTACAGGACAACAATAGAATTACGTATTAATGCATCTTGTTCAATCTTACATGTAGGCGAAGCATTTTAAAGGCAAAAGTGTAGTCCTGGGGTGAACCAATGCAAGATCACCCATAATGCCAGATGGCATACTAACTGATATTCTCAGAACCATAAATAATTAGATAACTCCTGGTACAAGAAGACAATATCAATCCTCAAGTGAGAAATAATTAAGTTACGCCCCTGAAGGGAGGAAAACATAAAATCATAGGGGGAACCCCAATTCTTATCAAAACATTTTAAATAACTGGCATGCTTATAAAAAGGTAAGGGCATTGTGAACTGCAATAACACAAAATTAGATACTTATATAAGCGCATCTGATGCGAACTATAGATAAGTTGACGTGTTGCAATAGGTAAGACTATAGGCCTAAGCATCATCATAATATTAGTTCAAATGCCCAGCGGTGTAATGCTCTAACTTGAAAATGCCCTTTTCCTGTATAGCAAAGTCTGCAGGGCAAAATAAAGCTTATATAAAGACACTTATAATCAGCTATGACTGAGATACATACGACGACGTATACAGTTGATTGAAAGTTCTGAACCAGGTCTTACTAAAGGAGGTATAACTAGGGAACTGAGCTTGTTTATCATGGTCAAACTTAGGCAGAGTAGAAGCTCGATAATTTTATATTATCGTATAATTCTTCGTCAATGTCATGGAGGTTCGTTTGGCACAGAATTCCACCTCAAAATCTGTGAATGAAAATAGAATATAGTACACACACAAGTAGAATGTAATTAACATATAGGGAACAGAATATATTGGGCATTTAATTGCTGTTAGAAATAAACACAGGAGGGCGTTAAGTGAGCTCTGATTAAGGCTTGGCAATAATATCAAAATTCATTTTTAAACATTGACCTTGAGATCTAGGGTGGGGTACTCTAAGGCATAAACAAAATAAAAATGCCTTAATGTAGCCTAGGCATTATGAAAAAAGCTAATCATGTGCATTCAAATTGACATATAAATATAGGGAACACAATGAATAAATCAAATACTACCAAAACACAGTATGATACTTGAGGGCAATTATATACATAACAAAATTGTAGACTGTATTTCCATAATAAACAGGCATAATATACAGGGAAAACAAGTAGTTAAAGAAAATACTCTTCTCGGTGCTTGTGCACTAAAAAGAATATTACCAATAGCATGAGTAAAACAATCTCTGATCAAAAATATTAACTTTACTGGTAAGCTGAGGCTGGCCCTATAATGTAACTGAACACATGACTAATAGTCTGTGTCCCATGCTGAAATTGCCAGGCAGAATTAAATGTATTTATAACTACATGGACCACATTGCTGGGATTGCAACCCGTTAAACACAATATAAAAATACTCCTGCCGGGGAAGGGGCGGAGAAAATGAAACAACATGGATATATACTTAAATAAGGCAGAAAGTAGTTAATTAGTCGTATAACAAATGTGAAACTTCATGCTCATGGCTTTAATGGTAGACTGGTTAGGGAGATATTAATGGTTCTCGTTCAGCTCAGTGGTAACAGCAAATGCTTGTGTAGCAGTCATCAGATGGCAGCATGACGCAACACGCCAGCTGCTGAAACAAGGAGAAGGCAACAACACAAGGTCGCTGCGACCATGTGGGCAGAGATAGCACTCCTCCCACTGCAAGCGGCGTGCCCCACGCCTAGCGTTACCATGGCAACACACGAGGCGTGGTGAGCGTGGCTCCACCCACAGGAAGTGCTGCCAATTTTGGCCGGCTGCGAGAAGAGCATTCTGGCTATGGCATGGTGCGGCGAGAAGAAAGCAGTGAAGTTGGCGCGCGTGGGATTCCCTTTTCTGAGTACTAGCAGCAGAACAGTAAGCTGCAATCTGGCAGGAAGGGCGCGTAGAATTCACTTTGAGACTGCTGCTCACTGCGGCTGGCGGTCGGAGTCCGCGTGTAGTCAGCACTTCCCAGGTAGCGTGCACTGCGCGATGCTTGGCGCGATGACAGGACACAGATAGCTGTGCACTCACTGGTTATCACAGGGCGTACGGCGAACTTAGAGAAACTGTAACACATTTTATAGAAGACTGAGACACTGACACAGAAAAATAGAAATACAGAGGGACATTAGAACAGAACACTAGCGGGCGTGCGCTAACTTACAATGATGCGTACAGACTGTATCAAATTTAGGGGCAACAAACTTATTTGTCTGTATGCAAATAGTGGATTCTCATAACATATCCACAATACGATACGGCCTGCGAAAGCGATGTGTTAGGGCCTTATGTCTACCTCGGTTATGCACCTAAATATAATCGTTAACTTGTAATGGGTTTTTGCTGTACATTTTATCGAAGTTAGATTTCTGAAAGCTTTGTAAGTTGTTGCGGGTAGTGTTACGACTGGCTAAAAGTTTCTCGTACCAATCATGCTCCCGCTTGGGAAACTTAGTAGCGACGACCTGGGCGGGGAGGGTGGCTTCAACCCCATGAAGCAAGTAAAAAGGTGTAATTTTGGGGGAGCTGTTAACACTGGTATTATGATTGAATTGAATTAAGGGGACTTCAATTTCCAGGTTTCATTGGTCGGCATTCGCACAGGCCGTGAGTTGCTCATCAATGGCGCAATTATTATTCTCGACCAAACCTTTGCAGTAGGGGTTATAGGCGGTAGTAGTGAGTTTCTTGACGCCAAGTGACTTAAGGAGGTTGGAAATCAGCTTGTTCTGAAAACTAGTCCCGCTGTCTGCGAGTATCTGCTCAGGGCAGCTGAACTGTAAGACTACTTCCTTTATAAACTCTGTGCATGTGGCCGCATCAATAGACTGAACTGACTTAGCACAGACGTAACGGGTGGCGGGTAAAGGCCCTTTGGCATCCAGAGCCCAAGTTTTAAGAAGCGGCTGGGGCGGTATCGAGGTGATCTCGCCCATGGGTTGAGAGGTGATGGTTTAAATTTTTTGGCATTCGGGGCAGGATTGAACATACTTTTTGACGGCAGTGGCCACAGTATCCCAAAAGTAAGACTGTTTGATTTTACGCAGAGTTTTAAGCACGCCAAAATGCCCTCCCCCAAAAATAGCATCATGGTGGGTCTGGATTACTTTGGGGACATGCAGTCGGGGAACAAGCGTCAATTTAGATGACCCACGGAGTGAATGGACCTTTAAAAATATTTGGCCATTATTGGCAATAGTATAGCGGCGACTTAATCGGCGATATTTCGTGTCAGCTTGTTCAGGGTGCAATAAGGCCTGTTTCAGTTTACAAATGTGGGGGTCATTATCGTATTCGCCGCTGAAGGGAGAAATAGGAACAGTAATTGGACACAAATGAAACATAGACTTGTCATCTATCTGAATATACTCTTGGGCATGCGTATAAACAGGGAGAAAATGAACATCGTTAAAAAGGATGAGATGTTGTGAACAGTAACTGTCTGAGTAGGAACGTGTGGGGCTGTGGGGATGCGGTTGAGAGCATCGGGAAGTGGGTTTAATTTTCCCTTAACAATATTAATTTGGAAATCAAACTCACTTAAGACGATTGTCATCTTTTGTATGCGGGTATTTTGGTCCGCCATGGAACGGAGGTGTCTGAGACTGGCATGGTCAGTCTCAATAGTAAACTTATGTCCATTTAAATATTGGCGAAAGTGGGTACGCAAATACTTAATGGCAGCTGGTTCTCTCTCTGTCGTGGACCAACGTCCTTGAACAGATAATTTCTTAGACGCGAATGCTACAATGTTCCGCTGTATGGAGTGTGTGTCAACTTGGATAAGCACCCCCCTACTGCAGTGTTGCTAGCGTCGCATGTGAGAATGATGTCGTGGCCCTTGTTAAACTTCTGTAGTAAAGGCGCCTGAAGAATGGCTCGTTTTAACTCTGAAAGCGAATGTTGATCTTTGTCCCATTTAAAAGTGGTGTTGTGTTTGGTCAACTCAATCAGTAGTTGTGCAAGTGATGCATAGTGTAAAATATATTGCCAAAGATAAGAAGTCATACCAAGGAAGGTGCGGAGTTGTTTAAGATTTGTAGGGGGTGCCATGTTCTCAATTGCAGCGACTTTGTTGGGGTCGGTTGCCATATCTTGGGGCGTCATAACATGGCAGAGGACCCTAATAGTTTGTTGGGTGAATGAACACTTTTGGGAATCAACTTTAACATTCTACTAGCACAGTCTTTGGAAGACTTTATTAATGTTGGCGATATGGTCATCGAAGGTAGTACCCAGAATAAAAATATCGTCAATGTAGGCGATCGCTGCAGTCCATCGCAGGGGGCGTAAAAGTTTGTTAATGAACATTTGGAATTACTGGGGAATGGTACTTAGGCCAATTGGCGTTCTACAATATTCAAATAGGCCAACCCCATTGATTGTAAAAGCCAATTTATGCCCGTCCTGCTGCTGAACAGGAATGATATGGAAGCCAGAAAATAAATCAAGGCTTGTAATGAAAGGGGAGTGCAGCAGCGCATTTAGAATATCCTCAGTGCAGGGAAGTGGATATTGCACCCTAGTGAGATGTTGAGTTTTCTATAATCCATCAAATCTAAGGCCACCACGTTTTTTCGAAACGACAAGACTAGGGGCAGAGATGGGAGAGTCAGCTTCTTGTATAATGCAAGCATTAATCATGTGTCTTATCTGAATCAAAAGGTCATTCCGCAACTTGGGGCTGGTTCTGTAGGGGTGAGTAGCTACGGTCTTTTCCATATCTAGATTCAGTTTTTTGATTTTAAAGTCCCGCCCCTCTGTAAATTCCAATTTGGAATTTGCAAAACTGTCTTTATATTGAGTGATAATATCCTGGATAGCTTTTTGTTGAGTGAGAGAGAGCTTATCATTCCCGGACGGGCCCTAAGGGGGTTGACTTTGAAAAGCCTCGATCGCATTACAACACTGGGTAATGGAAGAATAGTTGGGGGCCTGTGTGCTATCTAACGCAAGCAGAATTTCAGTGAATTTATTTTGATCGTGGGCATGAATAAAGTGTGTGTTATACTTTAAAATTGGGATGACATTGTATTTCTTAAGAAAATCAACACCCAAAATAATATCTTGCTGGAGGTTATCAAGGACTAAAAACTTTTGTGGATAAGTGTGACCACGCACATATAAGTTCAAAGTGGTTTCAAATTTAGGGGAGGGTAAGGCGGATGTGGCCGCAACGAGTGTGATATTAGACTTGAAATGTTAAAGGGGTTGATCAAATAAAATAGTACTGGCTACACAGCTACAAGAACATCCTGTCTGTACTAATGCATAGTATTGTGTTCCCTTGGTGGTAACAAGTATGCGAGGTGTAGCAGTGCGAATTACATTGGGCTGACAGGATGAAATGGAAGTAGCGCACCCTGGCCTTTCGTGTCTGCATTCTAGGCGCGCTGTACCACTCAGAATGTTGCCCAATGGACGCTCATCATCGCGGCCACCGGCATCCCCGTTTCGGAAACAGTCAGCATGCGCCACAACGGCAGGGGGGTGGAGTGAGGGAGAAAGACAGTACGCTGCGTCAGCTGAAATGTTTGCTTTAACTGGCAAAAGAAGTCACTGACGTCTGTCGCAAAGGCAAAATTCTGGTTGGAAAATAGAGGGCAGTGAATATTCTTGTGTCCGATATAAAGGCATGACGTGCAGGTATCGCTAACAAGACTACACGGGCCCTGGACTGTGTGCTGCATAGTGGGGAATTGCTGCGACACGTTGCAATCTAGTGCACGGCGCTCCGATGGTGTGGCAACCAGGACCTGATTCACACGGGGGATCGCTGTGCCAGCAAATGTCCCTGCGAGCGGGCTTGGGACGCACTGGATGATGTGTCTGCGCTTTGTGTGACCACTTTACCGGTGGCGACGTGGATAAGTGATTGCTGTGTAGTTGCGGAACGTGCACTGTAGTCTATTTTGCAAAAAAATATGGATGACGCGGTTGCGCAAAATGGATCTGAGACTGACGGTGTGGAGTTGGGCAACTATCACCAATATGCCTGGTTGGTGTGTTAGGCTGCAACAAGGGACTTGGTGGAAAATACATTGACCGGGAATTGAACCGCGCAATTTCCGCGTACGAACGACCTGGCACCACTTAACTGAAAATAGCGTTACATGCAGCCTGAAAACGAGCGCATTCGTCAGAGGGGGTGGCATGTCTTACCCCCTCGTGGGGAAGTTTTTTGACTGATAACGGGGGTTTTGAGGTCTGTGGAATGGGCGTGACTGTGACGTGGGAGCAGGTGCCCTGTTAAAATGTGGTGTATTGGTGGCATTGTGGGGAAATCTGGCAGTGTTGACGTTGTACTGAGAAAAACGAGGTCTGTAAGTAGCATCGTCGCAATAATTACTAAAAGTGTGTGGATTTTGATTAAACTGATGGTATCCTGGGTTGTGAGGGGGTTGGGTGGGTGATTTGGGGTAGGTTGATAGTGGTAGTACTGTTGGCGAACAGGGTTGGCAGGATTGTAACCCGTGTGGGGTTGTGGAACACTATGGCGTGTGCGGTTTTGGCTCGAGCATGTCATTTGGGAGGCCAACAAATTAATCTGCAATAGAAGGGAGAATACTCTTCCAGATGATGTTGATAAAGTTAGTGTCTGTCATGTGGGGGGTTATACTGCTTGCTGTAGTATTCAAGTATTTGACTGAAGCGTGTTCTTGCTGGCTTGTTTCTTAGTGTAGATTAAGTTATTTACATGCTCGGTTTCAGTGGCACTGGTAAAATCGTCAGTTAACCCTGCTTTAAGTTCTGGCCACATGATAGGCTGTGCGCAGTGATGTGTGAGGTTTTCTGAGGTGTGCTTAGCTGTGTCATGTAGGGAAAAACAAATTCGGTTGCACTTGTCGGCGTCTGCCCATCCCTTAATGTTTGGCACCGCCTCAAAAGTGTGTAAAAATTCTTGAATACTTTCGCCCTATGATGGGTGGTGGTTGATCGGGAATGGTATTTACGTTACAAGAAAACAATAGAATTACGTATTACGTTACTGACAATATGGATACAATTACGTTATGCCACAGGGGCTTACAGTTACAATACAGCTCAACTATGAGTTTACAGTTACGTTATAAATTATACTCAATCAATGATTAACTGGATTCTCAATATCCGCAGCTATGCTCTAACCTTGGCTCAATTACTTTACAAAGGGAATGGGGATGATGGGTCATAACAGGAATAGCTCCCTACCGCAAACGCGTTTATGCTCACCCGATATATCTGAAGTTCTGGTAGGCCTCGGAGGTCACTGGGCCTAAGTTGTCTGCTTCCTCTTCAGCCTGCAATCTCACTCACAAGTATAAAGCTTCACATTGCGGTGCCGTCTGGGGGGGGGGGGGGGCAGCATAATGCGGGGTCGCTTTTATAGCTTGGCCAAGTAGGGCAAGATTGTGACATCACAGCGCCTGGCCACATCTATATCCTGCATGACCTAAAGTGGGGTAGCGCCGCTATATGATGCTACAGCGTGGTCAGCCATGTACTTGTATTTTCCTGCCAACTGGCATTCCAAGGGTTTGGTACGCTAATTTCTGACAAAGCTAATTTTGCAATGCAGATGCGAGTATTTAATAAAACGGTTGACCGGATTTCCTGGTAAATGATGTGTTTTGACACCTGCGCCATCTAAAAGTGAATTCACATGTTTTGTGTGTTTATTGTCCATCACATGTCGTGCTCCATCTTCTTCAATTGTTCTTTTGTATTTTTGTATGATGCTAGTATTTTGTACTAGCCCTCTATGTGTTTGGCCATCGCCACACAGCACATGTTCTGGGGACGAGTCATGGCGAGTAGGCGTTACCTGCTGAAGAATACGTTAGTGTTCATCTCAAACTCCGTGTCATGTCTCTGGGCAAACCTGTAGTCCACCCTAGTGGCTGTAGGCCTCTTGCTCTGTGGAGGCTGTGCTTTCAGGCACCGCAGAGCATCATCCCGTCAGAGGTTGAGTTGCATACTTGGGGGAATCACCTGCTGGAACTGGCTAGACACGCTCGAGATGTATCGTAATTTTCATGCTGGCACAGATTGTAGCTTGGATAATAAACACCTTCCGCCTCAGTGTAAAATGTGATTGTTCTTTAGTACCATCAGATACCCAGCCCAGTAAAAGTGTTATAATTGCAGTGTAAAGTGCAAAAGTTGTTGGCGGGTACGCACGGATGAGACAAACACACAGAATGCACAGCATCCCTGAGATGGAGCAGTGGAAAATTTTGTTGGTTTGGAAATAACATTTAAAATATTTAACTTATAAAATTTTAACTTTAATGAAAAATCAAAACGTGATACATACATAACTGTTCGTATTTGTACATATGCAGCAATATATACCTACACGCACACACTTTGACCGAAGTTAACCCTAACACTCATTGTATTTACGATATAGACAAATAAACAAATATTATTCGCTCAGTACAAAAGTGTGGAAAGTGCGGCTTTTTCAGGCGATGTGCTTTTCAGTAATTGTGTTAACAATTTACAAATACATTTTGAAAACATGCAAACTTACTGTTTGTAAAATTTGCAATCTCTTGAACACGTGTTTTTTATGGCAATCCTTGCCAAGTTTACTTCATTAAAATCATGTTTGTTCGTCGCTAGCATTAATTAATTTATTTGCAGACTCATTCAGAAAATCAAGACTGCACACTATAAACAAACTTAAATTTGGATGTGTAAATTATATTTGTTGTGGAAGGCGGAAAGGAAAATGGGGGAAGGGACGTGGTAAATATGTGCTGATAACGTTACATTTCACTCGAAGATGCACAACAGTACCTTCAACCAATTATGCTTGAAAATAGCCAATAAAAATAATCAACTACTGATTAAATATTTTTTGACAACACCAACAAGATATTCGTATAAAAAACACTATGAGAAAAAAGAACATACACAAGGGCCGTTCACCGGGCTGGAAACTGGAAACATAAACATGGCTAACCATGAACTGGAAACGTTTGCTGTTCGTACGTATCGACATACTCTTGTCATAAATGCTAAACATGATTTTAAAGTCCAGTCACTAATAGCCAAGAAAATGTAATATTTCTTTATAAACATGATTTAAACTATAAATGTTGTAAGTATAATTACAATTTCAAATTACAACATTTAGTTCTGAGTACTATTTCCTTCCAAAGCCATCATAAAAATGGCCAACTTAACAACACTGATCCTGCAACAGTTCATCAGCTGATGCAATACGGTACGTACGAGAGCATTTACTGTTTACGTAGTGTGTAGGTTGGTCATATTGTCTGTCAGATTCTACCTCACTTATATGAATTTGACAATATCTACAATCGTGCCTATACCTACAGAACACCGTTTGAATCCACTAAAATATTAATTCTTTACTCTTTATTTGTTGCATCCCCTAAAGTAATGTGACATCTCTGACTGTGCATAGCTCTGTACCCACAACCAATCCAATGCTCAATCACTAGGCAGGCCAGTAAAGGGGTAATTTAATACATTGCCCAAACTACGTGCTCTGGTGAACTAGGGCTAGATGCCCCCAGTGTTCAAATGCATTGGCCCATATGACCCTTACAGATCTCATTAAGGAGATTCGTTTCACTAGTCTGTAGAGGGATACTGATCCAGGCACCTCCAGCTCATCGCCTCTGGTGTCAAAGTGTTGCATACTTTTTCAGGTTACAAACTCTCCTGTGATGTTAGGCAAATCATTGCTGCCATCGAGTGCAGCATCTGCAGTCCAGGGTACATCCATCATCAAGACAGCTGTATCCAGTACATTGACGCCACAGCCACCCCAGACTGTCACTGCTGCATCCCGAGGTTCTCGTGTGGTGTGTATATAATTTACATTTATTATATACTTTGTTTCAGTATAGTGGGCACTTTTTCATAGTTCACGTGACGTCATTAGCCGGCAGATTCACTTCAAAATGATTGCACTTCTAAGTAAAGTAAACCTTTCGTTATAATATACATCAATAAAGCATAAATCTGGGTCAGTATGGATGACAAGCCTCCCGCTCCCTCATACCACGCTTCTCAGGGACTGGAAGCACTTGCTCTGTTTTCTGCTCAGGCCCAACCCGGGTAACTATAACTAGTCTCTTAGCCCTTGGAGATACAGTAAATGGGGCCTCTATTACGGCCCCATTTATTACTACCACCTCTTTATTACGACCCAATCCCGAGGAACCGTGAAAAGTTTGGGTTGAAAAAGTCAAAAATTTGAGGCACGTGTAAAAATAGATACAGTAATCCCTCGCCAACCGCGGTATCTTGAACCACTGCTTCAGTTATGCGCAGATTTGTTTTTGTATACCTTTTCTCCAACTGCTGTAATAGTTTCTATTATCCATGGTTTTCAGTCTATGAAAAACTAGCTCTTACTGATGTTAGTGGTCATGCATTTCTCAAGCTACCATCATAGACTTTGATATTTGTTGTCCCAAGCAGCTGAAGCAAAAAATAACTTAATGCCAGAAGGACACACTGGTGTATTGTCCGAGCGATTGGGGGGGGGGGGGGGTTGCAGGCTGGGTCAGTAAGGATTCTTTGTCCTAATCACATGCCTCTGCCTTATCCTCCCTGTCTCTTTTCGCTTCCATTATCCCTCCTCATTTGCTGTAAAAACAGCAGCGCATTACACAGACTAGTTTTTTAATTGGATTTAATTTAATGCCATTTTTTAATGATTATTTTTAAATTTATGAGCCCCCACGCCTATGTAGTATGCTAATTTTTTATGGTGGGCAATTGATTTTTTTCTTGTGAAGTAAATTTTTTGTGTAAACTGAATAAAGATAAGTGTGTGCAAATAAAATGTGTTCTTATGTTACCCATACTATATTATGGTGAGTGAGGCCGTGTCCATTTTTAGGCAATGTCAAAAGTTTTTTTTATGAAAAATTTGGGATAATTAATATTTAAAGTAGACAGCACTATATATTTATATTCCCATAAACATTGCCAGGCCTCATCGTGCCAGTGCAGAGGCCAACATGCCGCCTACATTTCATATAAATTCAACACATTGATGTGAAGCTCATCTGTCATCATGTTTTCCCAACGCCGGGCAGCTGTTACGAAATGAACCGCCCATGGCAGTGGCGGCAGGCGGGCTGCTTCTACATAGCTGGGCGAGCGCCTAGATCCTCTGCAGCACGGCCGGGCGCGGGCGTGGCGGTTTGCTGCTGAAGCTCGACCCTAGATCGTCAGGGTGGGCGGGCTTCCCAGCCTGAGGATCTAGGGCCAAGCTTCAGCAGCAAACCACCATGCCTGCGCCTGGCCATGCTGCAGAGGATCTAGGCACCCGTCCAACTATGCTACACGCAGCAGCTGGCAATTCATTTGCAGTCAGCCCCAGCATGCGAGTCATTAATTTTTTAATATGTATCTTCATATCTATTATCAATAAATAAAGTGCTGCATTTTGCTTCAAACATGTGGCATCTCCAACAATGTTTAGTTACAGTTTTGTGCGGTATACATCCGATTTTCTAGTAATGAAACGCTAAATAGTCTGCCAACAAGGGATGGTCCAATATGCCTTTCTTGGGTATCAAATTAATCAGGAGACGTCCAGCTATTAAAATATACATACATATTTATATTTAATTTAAAAAGTGTTTTTTTTTATGCACCAGAGATTATTGAACACAAAAAATGCAAGTTCGGTGGCATAGGTGTTAGGTGGGGTCAAAATTTTCCAAATATTTTTATCCCCCCCCCCCCCCCCCTTTATTGCGACCCTATTCCCTGGAACCGTGAGGGGTTGTAATAGAGAGGTTCTACTGTGCCGAGAGGGCAGTGGAGTAAGTAGTAGCATGGGTAGGAGTGAATGTGTTTAAAGTATTGGTAGACTTAGCTAATGGCAGATGCCCTGGTAAAATTAGTTGACACTTAACTGCTGTAACTGGAAATGGGCTTTGGGTTGCTCTTTGATGGGGTCAGTGGCAAGGGTGATACTGGCCTCTATGTTAAAGTATCCTGGCCGGTATGTTAACAGTACTGATCTGGAGCTGTTTGTCCTAGATAGTCTGTCAGGTGGAAGAAGCTGTGGTATTTACAGACCATTTATGAGCAGCTTCTTCGTCCAAGTGAGCATAGACCCTTTGACAGTCTGTCACTAGTCCCACAAACTGTTGATCCTTAGCAGCTGCTATCATCTCAGCCTTTGTCCTCCCTGCTCTATGGTGGGACATATACTTAGGCAAGCTCTGGTAGATAGACAAGGTGGCTTCAATTGTGTGTAAGGGGAAGGTGGGCCTTTTAAGAGCTTAAGCCTCTGTGTTGCACTGGTGCCTGGTTTTAGTTTCACTCCCCAAATGAGGGCATCTCTCCACCTGGCAGTGGTGAGCCCCACTCCCTGACTCAGTAATGCACAGAGAAGCGACATTATTGCTGTGAGCCAGGCGTTTAGCTGAGTCTGGTAACATTTCCAACTTGGGGGGTCATGTAGCCGTAGGTATGGTGGGAGGCCTAGCTACACCTACTGCCTGAAAAGCCCAGAGAAGCTGTGTTATCGCTGGTAATCAAGTATCTTTTGAGTAGGCTTCGTAGCAAAAGTTTACTCTCTGCCCCAGCAGTGCCCAGGGAAGCGGAATTATTGTTGATAACCGGACATCCAGATAGAGGTAGTGAACATTTTCCTATTTGGTTGCTGTCAGCCTGAAAGTATTCTGGTCTCTAGTCTTGCCGGAGCATGAGTGGATGGAAAATAGTGGGATGGGAACAAGGTGAACAGAATGGTAAAAGATTTAAGGTGTTGATTATGTATATTATTCACAATAAACCACTCCCAGCTTGGATTTTTACAGCAAAGCCTACCAAGCTTTCGTTCAGCAGTATGGCGTTTTAAAAATTCCCATTTTTTTATTATGTTTAATAGTTCAATATAATTCACATGTAACCAACAGCCTTCTTTATACAGTATTCAACATGTAGTTTAATAAGGTTAAAAGTTGTATTTCATTGATTTACATGTTGATTCCTTATCTATTAAAATCCTAGATATTTGGAAATTTCTTGACAATCCTCTGAAAAATGGAGGTAGAGAATTTAGTGCATAGGCCATTCACTGTAAAATGAGCACTTGTTGAAGCAGTTTCATCAAACATAATAACCGATAAATACATTTCATCGTGGCCTTGGACTTTAGGTTTTGTGTATGGTGAATGTATACACTGTGTTTATTACTCACATGGCAGGGTTTACATTAACAAGTGGTGGAAGTATATAAATTGGTAGAAAGAAAAAAGTAACTAGTGCTTCAAAAGTGCTCACTTTACCGTGAACGGCCTATAACAGTATTTAGTGATGAGATGGTTCCACTTTTTAACAGTTCTGATTCTAGGTTTTGGTCCCTGGATTTCTATTGACTGTTATAGTTACTGTATTTACTTGTGTACTACCTGCACAAAAGAAGAAATTTGTAAAATTATGTGTTTGGGTCTCGTGGAAAATAAGGTTCTAGAGAAAAATACAGGTCTGAAAATAGTTGGGGTTATTCATAACATAGGCTGATTTTCACTCCCGCTATTGAGTTACATGACTAGGGCAAAGATGGTGTCGGGAGTCGCAGCATTTCTACAAACCAAGCAGACAACTTTCAGCAGGGTGGAGTGGGTGGGTGTCTTTCAGGCCAGTTCACAACCGTGCAGCCGGCCCATCAGGCAAGCAGTCCACATTTGAAATTGTTATTAAGTCGTTAACATTTTCCATGGACAATAAACTATAGTTGATTCACGATAACTTCGGCCTTTTCTGAAGCCCTGCTAACTATCTTCTTTTGGTTACTGATTACGTATCCTTCCACTACACGTAAACATAAACACTGCCATGTAATGTCTTCTTTTATAACTGTCAAATGCATTGGTTGCAGTTCAAAGAATGCTGTCATATTTCCTACGAATGTTCACAATTTAGGTCAGCTTTATAACTATTTGTTACGCACGATATAGTACATTACACATAGTACACATTAATATTTTGCCACTACGCTGTTTGTTACAACTGTGGCGGAAACTACAGTAGTATTTAACCTGTTGTTGTTAATATGTGTTGGGTTATTTTGTTAAAAGGACTACCTTATTTGGAATAAAAATTAAGGGACACAGTAAATTCAAGCAGGCAACTTGTGTCGCCTATTTATTGTTTGTAGCATCGACAAACGTTAAAGATAGTAATGAACATGCAAACATATATGCCTACTGTAACATTTATTCCGCTAATGTTTACATGCATTAGTACTTACTGGTTTGTGGGTTTATTGTTTTATTTATTTTAATTTATCTGGTTGGGCTTCGTATTTTGAGGGGATCGTGGCAGACATTCAAATCACAGAAACTTAAGCTCGTTACACAACTGTGTTTCAAACACTTAGCGCAAAGGTACAACGTTGTGATAGACGTGAATTTCAATAAGTAACTTCATCATAACATCAGTTCATGGTTAAAACGTATTCATTTTGCACATATTTGAAATCCACACACACACCTGGCAAACGCAGCCACCACACCCTTTCAAACACAGCGATCACAACACAACACTTTAACCCTGCCTTGGAAACAGATTTTTATCACAACATTGTAACTTGCTAGGATGTTTAAAAGAAAACACGAGTATGAACTTGACGCTTCATTCAGAAACACGCCATGTCATTGACATGTCGCCATATTACTGTCAGTCGTAAGGCAATGGGTATAATCGTTCGCCATATTGGGTTGGGTTGGGACAAGCCAACGTGCTGGATTTGTAAGCGTCATACCATCACATCGCATCTAAATAACATATATTAGGTATTTAAACAATAAAATCTTGTTTCAGTTTTAAATTACAATTTCAAATATCATTATTGTTGCTGTAATTAGTATAAAATGTGCTGAAATTAGAAATAACAAGATATGTACTTTTCCTGCCACACAGGTGGTATGAACTTCCCGAGAGAGAGCTACACAATCCGCTTTGCTTAAACTTTTCTTTCAGACGGAAAAAAAAACACCGTGCCACTAGAGCGGTAATTTCCTCTGATATTTTTTACTGCAGCAATAAAATGTGTTTCCTTTCAGTGCTACATAACAATCCAAATATATAATTTGGCAACATTTAATTTACAAATAGTATACATAAAAAGAGGTTAAAAAATATTATAACTGTGGACGATTTCTTATCGGCCGTTGCCAACACGTCGCTGCTCTTGCTGTTCTTAATTGGTATTTAATACGAAATTAATATTTCAAGTTATAGAAGATACTAAGTAGATTATTAATCTATTCAAGAACACAGTACTTTAATGTTAATCACAGGGTTATATCATTTTGGAATACAAGTGATTGAACACAAGTTGACATGTTACGCCTAGGGTGATTTTTCAAAGGTTTGATTCCAAAAGGCTGAAGTAAGTGTGAATGGACTATGTTAAGGTATTTATGTTAAAAGAAATGATGGCTTGTAGAGATGGGTCCAAACCCCATTTTGCAGATATATTACCAATACCGATACTTTGTGGCCAATCCCACAGATAGTGTTGATACAAATAATTTCATTTGTAATTTTTATGTGATGTCTGAGAGCATAAAATACTTTTACCACCTTGGGAAATATGCACTTTTCACAGCTTTGTGGGGAGTATCTTGTTTAACATTAAAATGCTCCCAAATGTCACTTCTGTTTCTTTCATGTCATATTAAGATACCCTACAAATAAGTAGGCAGGCTTACAGGCTCATTTTTTATATTTGACCACCTGGTCCAACTCAAGTTAATACATCCACTATTTGCACTAGACACACTGGTGATTTTTTTTCTCAGTCATAAGAGCGCCTAAATTTGCAGTTGACAGAGATCTCAAATTCAGTTCGATTGGGGTGGACACTGCTGATAATTCTCTCTGTTGAAGAATTGCTAGGTTGGCATTTCAACTTGTTTAATTTTTGTAATTGCCAACTTAACTTTGTTGGGATTCTGTTTATTTTTAAATTATTGTAACTTTGAAAACTTTTAACTTCAATGAAAAAACAAAACACTATACATACGTTGCTGTTCGATTTCATACAGATGCAGTAATACGCACGTGCACGCATGCGCGCACACACACACAGAGAGAGAGAGAGAGAGAGAGTCTGTCTCTCTCTCGACCGACCAAAGTTAACCTTTCACTCGTTGAATTTGTGTTATAGACAAAAATAAATATTATTCCCGCACTACAAGTGTGTTGAAAAGTATAGCCTTTTTCAGGCCACACACATTTCAATAATTATATTAACGGTTTACAAATCACGCAACCTTGATGTTAGTAAAATTCGCAACCTCTCGAACATGTATTTTTCATTGGGGTAATCCTTGAAAGTTTACGTCACTTAAATCATGTCTGTTGGTCACTAGAATAAAATAATTTTTTTGCAGATTCGTTCATTAAAATCAACCTTGCGCACGTTTACTGAAACCAACAAACTTAAAACTGTATAACACACGTCAACCACAGAGTAAACACACAATTGTGATACCGCATCACTACTGACATCAGTGCTGTTTTCTCTTTCTAGTGTTGCTATGATTTTTACTGCTCGTGATACTGAATTTATAGTGCTGTTTGCAAAGAATACAGAATTGTCGACTGGCGTGCAAGCTTCTGGTAAAAGTATTATATTTACTGTATGGCAGACAATGCATCGTACCATATATATGTATCTCACTGTGTGCAGAGAGTATCAAAATTGTTGTCTTGCATGAAAGCTTCTGGTAAGAGTACAATATTTACCGTACTTCAGACAATACATCGTACCGTTAATATATACAAAAAAAAAAAATCATACGCATTGTCAAGGTTATCAATTTCCGTAATAAACAAGCAAGCTTCCGTAATTCCATAACTGGGTGTTAAAATCAGTAATATTTACGGAAAATCCATAATACTTGGTAGCTCTATTTCACAGCGACATATTTTCCAGCAGTTAAAACAAAATGCCTTTTGTAGGAGCATAGGCTGTATGATGCAGTGTAGATAGAAGGAATTGATAATCGATGCCCAAAACATTGATTAATAAATTCAGAGTATTACGTAAGAATCGATGGTATCGATGGATCAAAGAATCAACTCGACCCATCCCTAGTATTATTGCTTTAACTAGAAATGTAATAAAAGTTCTTCACAAACTGTCTAAAATCTTCTTCGGAACATCCCGCAGTAGTCCCAGCCCACTATAAAAAGAGTTGAAATCTATGGAATTTTATAGCACTGACGTGATCAAAATAGCATCGTGATTTCAATTTCAAGCCTGTATTTTGTGCTATGTGCGCTCAGCTACTTTGATGACCAACATTCACTGGTAATGTTTGAATCACAATGAAATTAAAAGAATGTGTGTTTGACTTTGATTTAAAACATTTATGTGTTCACAATAGAAATATGTGGTTCACAGTGAATTATACGTGTCTTACATCCAGCCAATCGCAAACTATTTGGAAATAAACTAAATTTTTGTATTAATTTAAAGGGAAATAAAACACAACCACAGGATCACATTTAGAAATAAAATTTTGCTAATTTGTACCAGTCAATAGGCAGAGGTGCTTCATTATTTGACACATTTTCTTGATTGTACACAGTGTCATGCTACGAGAGATAGATTGATATATGGTTGTTTTTTCACAATTGTTTGTTGACTTTTACATTACAGAAAATGTGTGATAATGAATATTATAGCAGTGAACATTTTTTTCCCAAATTGAATTTTTAAGTACCCCCAAAAGCAGATACCGGTATTGTAAGTTGAATTAAATTTTATTTTACGAATTTCACCAGGTACGGCTTATATCAAGTTAAATGTGTAGCAGCACCAAAGCCAACCGTATCTGTATCTGTTAAGTAATTTTAAATCACGTGTTATTAAAAGATAAAAATAAAATCAAGAAAATAGAAAATAGGTTTTTCGTTGAAAAAAATCAAAATATTTATTTGTAAAAACATGTGTTGCAAGATAACCAAGTTGCGGTATTTTCCATGATAATTAAATCATTTGGGTTGATAAAATGATTTGGATAGATCCTGGCCGATTGTAACAGATACCGATTTTGGGTTTATCGTCTGATGCATCTGTATCATTATCAGTATCTGCCCATTTTAATGGCTTGTTTACCTATTTATGCATATTTTTGTCTAATGTGTGATTTACCATTAGGTAAGTAGCTTTTGTACTTAAATATCTTGTCTATTTCCATCATGTTCAGACTGCATTTGCTGATGTATAGCTGCCACTCATGTTAATAATCACCGGGCAGGCAATGACAGCAGGCAGCAGATCACATTGCTTTTTGGCAAAATGGCTTAATTACGAAAATAATTATCACCCTATCCCTGAGATGTCTTTCCCTCCAGAAATTAGGGTGTTAATATTTTGAGTAAAGAGGTTTAACGTATGCCACATGCAATTGTGAAACACAGCTGTGCATTGAAACACGAGTTTTTGCTACTAAATTCACCCTCACTTTCCCTGGGATGGTAGGGGTTGCCATAAAATGTAGGTTGCTGGTGGTACAGAATAGTTTTTTCGCATGTGCTAGTGATTCAGAAATTTGTGAAGAGGAGCACAATTTAACTTAGTTCCCAAAGGAAAAAAAGTCTTATGAGATCACGTTCCTCGCTGTGTCTGTCTCTCTCCATAGTGCTCTATCTCTGTATGTGTGTGTGTATGTGTGTGTGTATATATATATATATATATATATATATATTATATATATATATATATATATATATATATATATATATATATATATATATATATCTGTGTGTGGTGTTGTGCGGGTGGTTGTCCGTGGGTGGTTTTTTTTGTATGTGTGGCGTTGTGCGTTTGCTAACAAATTGATGTACAGTGGATATTTTGAATTACGATAAGGCACAGAAAGTAACAGCCAAAGACTTTTAAAATGTGTCTTATAATAAAACATGTATTGTGCCAGATACGTTTCTTAGTATATGACTCACAGAATATATTTGCTGTAAGTACAAACTGCAGTAACGTTGCGTTTAAGGAAATTCAATAAGTGACATACAATCCTGCGTAAATAACAAGTTTTCATTACTGGTGGCAAAAAACAACTAAATAGACGTGGATAAAGATTATCTCTCTTCATCTTGGGCTTTTATGTTGGCAAACACAATATCACTTATTCAAGGTTGATAGGGTAATGTAAAGGATTTTAAATATCATTCTTTTGTATGTTTTTATTAGAGTAGTTCCAATACCGATACCAAGTATTGGTATCGGCCAATTCCTAACCTTTTGTTAATGTATCTTTATTGGGTATGGTATCCAACCGCTTTATTAGTATTGGTTATAGACAATTAAATTGTGTTATTACTTTCTTTAGACACAAAAATTATATGATGTACATTTTACAATATTAATCAGCCCTGCCGTTTTTTTCGCATACATCTGTTTACAAATAAATGGCTGGAGTTTATAGATAAACACATGTATTTCCGCTTGTATATGCTGCACATTTTTACAAATAAAATGAAAATAATTGCTTTTGTTTGCTGACATTCATAAACAAAATAACTAGAGGTGGGTCCAAGTCCCATTTTGCCGATATTACTGATACGGCCGATCCCGCAGAGTGCCGATACAAATAATTTAATTTGTAATTTTTTCTACTGTTTCTTGAGTAACTTTAAAATGGGCACAAAGTCTCCAGGATTACTGTAGTATTTAAGCACGTGTCTTTTCCTGTCCACTAAATGTTTACATTGCAGTTTAGCATTTGGTTGAGTTTATAGAAAAACTTCATTAACTCAGGGGCATGATCTAAAACAGTGCCTATTTTTCGCATTCTTAACTGATTTTACAACGTAATCAGCCGGCCACAATCATCAACCTCACCCAATAGTTGCAAATGTCGTAATTGTAAAGAACCTAGCCATAAATAACAGAAAGTGAGTAAAGGAGTCATTTTTAAATACTCCGCACATGTTCAGTGCGTAAATTGTATTCATCTGCTTTGTGTATGCATACTATTTACTTTCTTCATATCGCCAACATTTATGGTTAGAGATGTTAATTTATAAATAAAGTGAATGTTATGATCTGCCCATTAATGAGCACCATGGCGATTCAGCTCATTCGAATCTGATTTGTACATAAAACAATAAATATTGCTAATAATTGATTTATTAATTGTGTCATGTTGCTGAGGAAATATCAATATACAATGTGGTAGAAAATGTACAACCATGACTATTATAGCGTTAAAACTTTTTTAAATATTGGGATTTATGTGTTTTGTTTAAAAGACTAGTATTTTAGTTTCGGGCTATTTTCAGGTAAAATTTAGAGTGCAAAATAATGAATTTTTTGCTTGTTCTTTTTTACAAATGAATTTTAACCACCTCAAAAGCAGATACCAGTATTGTAAGTTATATTACGTTTTATTTTACGAATTTCACAAGGTATGGCTTATTTAGAGATATATATGTAGCAACACCAAAGTCAGCTATATCTGTTTAATTTCAAATTTAAAAAAAAAATTTCCCTGGCAATTTAATCTGTAAATTAAGATGCGAGTACTACTTGGGAATGGGTCGTATTTGGGTAAACATGGTATATTTGCGATATTCTGCGGCAATTTTGGAGCTTTTTTGGAAGCATACTATTATTTACGTAACTGTAGAGAACAGTTAAGAGTCTATAACTAGGTACATATTTCATTCGTTTTTAACAAATAACGCTATGAAATTGCTTTATATTACGCCAATGCTTTTAATATGTTAGCACAGTTTATTGATGTTTTGTTGAAACTCAGTGTTTCTCTGAGCATTCCGAGTTGCCACAAATAACCTCAATTTCAATAATGAACATTGTATCTTCATTAAACATGTGAATGCAGTTTTATGAAATACATTGCCATCTGTTCGCTATTATTTTCTTAGTATTGTGATGAAATTACGTTCATATCACTAGAGTCATTCTGATATAAGCAAAAGGTGATTTTCACATAAGAAATGTTACGCCAAACTTCCATGTCATTAAACCCTGCAAAATTAAAATTAATCTATACAAATTTTCATGAACCTTGCTTTTACAGTAGTAATAAAAATCACCATAGGAGTGTAAGGTAAAAATTTGGATCAATTTGGTTTAGTCACCTAGGTTTTATGACAACTACCATATTTCGGTGCGTATAGGTTGCACATCTTTACAAAAAAAATATTACAAAAAAGGGGTTACTTATTTACAAGAAATTGGTTTTTAAAAAAATGTTACCCTCAAAAATCCGTATTAAGTGTGATTATTTATACAGTAATCATATACAGTGACAACTCAAACCATCTAATTCAGTTTGACCAAACCTCCGTGTCCAAAGAGCATTTTCTGTGGTCCCAACAAAATTCTTATGTAAATAATTCTTTTAAAAAAAAGTGAGTTTTTGCCTAATTCAAAATTTAATTTTTACTGCATTGATCAAACAAAAATTTTGGGAGCATCGCCAAAAATTATATGCTCAGAATCATTAAATAACAGAGTATTAACAAAAAGGATAAGTATGAACAGTACTCACCAAGGCACACGAAGTCTGTATTGACACGCGTTTCTCTCTTGAGTTAAGTGGTTAGAGCGCTGACTGCCCTCCTAAGCTCTGTAGCTGATCCTTCCTTGGCATGTTCTCAATTGGTTTGGCCCAGTGAGTCGTAGGTTCATGAGGGGCCACGTAGGGGAGGGATTGCTCCTGAGTGGAGGGGAATCAAACCCCAGGGTGTGTTGAACCTTGATTGCCTTCCGTCCGGGGAGTACAATCTTTCTCACTGAAAGGGTTGCCAAAATACGGGAGGGATACCAGCAGTCCCGAGGAACGTGTCTTGTTTACTGATTAAGCAATGGCAGCGGTGGGAGTGGAAGATCCTCTCGGGGGGGGGGGGGTGGACTATCCGTTGTGGCTGTGTAGGACAACTCCTGGGGATGTAATTTAAGGGGGTGGAAGTACGCGGGATTTAGGGGTAAATTTAGGCGGTAGTTTGACACGGATCACCTTCCCGGAAGTGAGATGGATCATACACGTACTCGGTGGGTTCTTACTCTTATCTTCCTTAGGAGGTGTTACAATTGCGGCAGACAAGGGTGTCCCCGGCTGGAGGTAGCATAGGTGATCTATGTCTTCCCACAACCAACAAATACCTAAGTATGCGTCTAGTTCAGTCGTGGGTTAGCCTCCGGAATTGCCGGGGGAGGTGCATCCTCATGCTTAGTTTCTTCTTCCTCTTGTGTACTAGCTAGCCTCTGTAGAGCCTGCTGCTCTTTATGCCGATTACGACTCTGGATTCTACCTTTTCTACTATGCATTTAAACCAACCTTATGTCCTTCCTGCAGACTTACAGTCCTAGGGTGTGTCTTCAGACACACTGACTGTGAGATGTGCATTTGGGGATTAGGGTACCTCTGTGGGTAGGCGAGGGAGCAGCGTAATGTATTTTCGGACTCAAAGCCTTATTCAAGCCCCTTCTCCTTATGACTTCCTCAGTGGGGGGTTTCAGTACATACAACAATCCTTCAATTTATATATATATATATATATATATATATATATATATATATATATATATATATATATATATATATATATATATATATTAGATAGACACACACACACGTGCGCGTACATATGGCAGTGATCGGGGCAATATTACTAAAAGTAAAATTAGTAGTCAACAATTTATAAGTTTGATGTAATATTTATTATTACGTTGAAATACGGTGGGGATTCCCGGTTGGATTTTACACACTAAAATAAATCTCTAAATTAGTTATGAGATTACTCAGGTGATGGTGGTAAGCATGGAAAAGAACAAAACAAAATACTCTGGTCTGAGAATTATTATTATCTACGCAATTTACAGCGTAACCTCCCGAGAGGTGGTGTCCAGAAGGGAACGTCGCGACAACCTGCTACCATGGGTTCAAAGGAGTGACTGGAGTAAAGGGGTGTAGTGATTTGGCCGTCGAGGTTACCTCTGGAGTGACGTGCCGGCTCTTGCAGTCGGCTGGTGTAGGATGAGCCTTCACAAGCTGTTGGGAGATGATGAGCCTTCGCAAGCTGCTGGAGAAGTTGAGCCTACTGCAAGCTGCTGGAGAGGTTGAGCCTTTGCAAGCTGCTGGAGAAGTGGAGCCTTTTGCAAGCTGCAGTAGAGGAAGAGGTCTTGGTCAGACCAGGAGAGGGCTTACGGACCTATGCGGCCGGCAAGCCCGGCGACCTCTGGCCAGAGGCATATCCGGGCCTACTTATATAGTCAAAAATTCCACCGTTAGGGCTCTTCCGTTGGTGAGGGGGATTATAGCCTTCCTCCGCAGGGGTTAGTTGTCATAGGGCTGCAGCAACGTAGCACATTCCTGATCACTCTGAGTTGAGGCTGCCCACATATTTACAACCTCCTCTCGAGGCTCTGCGGGTATGACGTCACGGGGCAGCAGGAGTGCTGCAATCCTGTGGTGTTGATTGAAAATTCCTTGTCCGTTATCTTTGGGCAGTGGCTCGTCGGAATCTGGGCGGGCAGTACAATTTATAATTAAACACGTTAATTATTTTCGTGTCCGAAGTTGTCGAACACGTGAAGTCAATTCTGTCTTCACATGAATAGTAGTGTGCCACTGTTGTGATTTGCCCCAATCTCTTGCTAGGTCAATTGTGGGGCGAAGTCGCCCGTAATGTACGCAGATGCGCTGCACAGCAGTGTGGCATACATCTACAGTACATTATGTACACATGCACAAATAATGCTAATAAATAACATAAATAAAATTAATTTTCAAAGCACACTGTTTTTGCTTGTTAAAAACTTCCCCATGGACACAACATCTGTAGACTTAGGTGCCAACAATGATGTTACTAGATTGTAAAGTTCAGTACCACAAACTGTAAAGAACGCCACATGTTTTGACACATCATCTTCAATTTAGTTTGCCACAAAGTAAAAACTTCACCTTTCACTATATGCTTGCCATGAATCCCATTCTGGAACAAATTCACTTATCGACCCAATTAACAGCATTTTCCTGAATTTATTTTTTTATCCTCGTCGCCACTGTTGAATGCAAGCTAACCGCTACATGGTGAATCCAATATGTCACACACAACAGAAGACTACTGGCGCTACCTGCGAAGTCACTAGCATTACCAACCTAACCACCACAACTGTCTTTAAGTACTCTGAAAGACGCACAACACATATAAGAGTAATAACACTGGAAAGATACACAATAACAATAGATGTTTCGAACTACACATAGTGTATATGTAAGTATGACATATGTACTTTAGAATTTTATTAGTCTTTTAGCAAACAATTGCAATGATTTTGATAGCAGCCATGTTGATAACGACGAGCAAGAAGCAGTGGTGCCATATTTTCAAAATATTAATTTATGATGTGACGTTGCCAACATTCACAAATTTTTTACTTGAATATTTTTTTCTTGAAGATTGTGACTACATTATGTATAAACGTAATTATAATAAATATACTCGGAAAGTTGGAAAAAGGCAATGCAAAATTAAGGAAACCCTATTCACTGCACGTTATCAATCACAGTATTGAAGACTTACATGAAATAAATTTTTCACTGCTGTGCAAGAGAAAGATATGTTACGTAGTTTGAATGCCGCCGCACCACAAGGGCACATTACGTGTTACCGTGGTTTTGCTATCTCAAGCCATGTTACCATCTGTGGAATAGTAATTGTGTGACATATATTTGTAAACATTGCAACATAATACAAATTTTCTTTCACTGATGTTTTGTAGGGGAGAAATTAAGTCTGAATTTATTATATTTGTACGGAATAGCAATTTAACAATACTATTTACAGGAATACAAAAATTTGGTGATGCCTATACTTGAAATATTAATTGTCCTTAATTTTTCTTCAAAAACTTCTGTTGTGGCCCATACAGGCACATGCCCTATACACGCCAAAATACTGTATTTTCAGCATTTGTAACATTCACACCAAAACTGGCCTTTTGCTTACACATATGTATGATAATCACATGTAACATTCTTATGTAAATAAATACAGTAGATATCTGATCAGCTGATTACACATATGCCACAAGGCAGGGTTTGGTTTACATTGAGATACAGTGGAAATGATATGCAACAGGCTGAAAGTATAAATTAACAGAGACTTCAAATGAGCTCACTATACTGTAAACAGCATTTAGTAAGTAGTCCGATACCTATAGATTATGTTATATATGTATAGATAGGTTATGAGTATACATGCATCTGGCTGGTGTTGGTGTTGCAGTCACCCGGGAGATCTGTGCTTGTGGATAGTGCACAGAACAGTAGCGGCAGCTCACCTCACACACCCGCACACCAAAAGGGAGCGATTGCTACCAGCAGCGCTACCCTGCCCAGCTCACGGGCTGCAGCTCAGCTGCTTAGCATGTCCCAGGTCAGCATAATTTTTATGTACCACCCTCTTCTCACCTAAGTTATATTCTATTGTTTTCTGCCTGTACACAATTCAGTCTCTGCATGAAATAATCAGATGAGAGAAATAGTGTCTGCAGGGAATGCATGGTGTGCAGGTGCAGCTGGTGAGCCCCAGAAGCCCTCAGCAGAGCGTCCCTGTGCTGGCAGCAGGCAAAGCGCTTGTCACTGCTGGCCTGTCTGGCATGAAACTGGTAAAGAGCGGGGACTCAGCGCAGACAATCTTCATTAAGCAAGCGCAGGCGCAAGCGCAAGCTGGGGACCAGCTGCAGCATGTGAAGGTATTTTTGCTTTCTTGCTTTGCAGTACGTAAGTTGATTTCCTGTTCTTTAAGGTGGTGATTTGCTTGTGTTCTAAAAAAAAAAAGTAAAATATTTCTACATCAGTAAGCTGATAAGTTACCATAATTCAGAGCATAACAGTCGCCATCGAATAACAGTTGTGCCACTATTTTGAAAACCAAAACTTTAAGGGGTGGAGGGGGATTCATTCATTTCTTGGCGTGCTGAGGTTAATATTTTCACATGGACTGCATAACTGTAGGTGCCATTACCATCCCGAGCATTAGTCAAGAGTATTTCATTGTCGTGTGTATGGATTACAGTTACTTCCGGGTCTGTTGTTCTATGCTGCTTCTGTGAGCATCTGGATTACATTTTATTTGTTGCGCTGTCATCTTCTTGAAAGTACTGTATGGAAATATATTATTTTATTATTTACCGGTAATTGTGAGAAATTAATAAAGCAAGCTGTTACGCAACATTTTCAGACTGAAATTGATCACGTTCATGGAACAACTGGGAACTGATTCGCTGGTCGAGAATTTGCAGTGAATGAAAATCTTGTAACGTACTGGCGAAAATTAAAGTCATGTTGAGGGAAACAAATCCAAGAGGGAAAGTGTTCCACGAGCTAAAACTCTGCAAATTTTCCGAAGTGGGGAAAGCTGTTTTAATTTACTTGTCGGAAATGTGAAATAATGGTTGTTGTTTTTCATTACAAAATCATTGAAATGAAAGTTTGGCAAGTAGGCCTGTGCGAATATTCAAATTATTGAATATTGTTTTGAATAATTAAATATTCGTATTTGATTTGATGCTGAATATAAATACTTTGAATTTTCGAATATTCAATTTTTTTGGAAGTGTGAATGTTGATATTTAGAAACAGTCGTTTCGGACGCAAAAGAACATAATGTACGGTATTTACCCAAAAGGAAGACTAGGTTTTTTGACAGAAAAGGAATAGAAAATATGAGGGGTCGTCTACAATTCTGGAATTGTCAATAATTCAAAACCTAGGCGATTTTGACAAAGGCTTTTCATACTTAAATACCACATGTCCTATGGTTGTACGTATTTTTGTAGTTCTGAAACGGTATTGTTTTGTGGTTCTTATGAGTGTAATTTTGAATTGCGTTTTGTTTTGATGTAGCAATGGAAAATTTTGCTCATACGTTGATAAAATTCATTTTATTACAACTTCAAAGGTTTAAATTTCAATGTAAGGAATGTGATATATAAGTTTGTGCAGGTGCAGCAATAAACACACTTTTACCAAAGTTAACCTTACAATCGTTGGATATACATCACATGCGTAGTAAACAAATATTATTTTTATGAGACAAAAAAGTTGAAAGTGCTGCCTAAAAAGGCATGTGCATTTAAAACATTATACAGTGAAATACAGTTACAGCGAACTTCACATTAACGAATATTTCAGTTTAATGAATTATCTTTAATTCCTCTATATGGTGTATATATTTAAAAGGCTCCCGAAACAAAAAAAAAAAAAAAACACCCATTGTAATGTGACCTGCAGACCGACAAAAAGTTGACGAAACGCTGCCTGGCACTCTTTGGATGCTCAGCTAGTTATTTTTTATCCCTTTCTTTTTCTCAAAGCAAAGAGAGAGAGAGAGATATGAAGGAGCTCATGTGTTAGAGAGAAATAGAGTATGTCTACTGCTGAGAGCAGCAAGTTAACAGTAGGGATAAAATAGCATTCGGACGCCACCTGTAAGGAGCGACCATCGTCTAGTCCAGTTGTGTTTACAGCAAGGTCAAGTTCAGTCATGAGGGGAGCGGCATGGGGTGCCATACGCTTAAAGCGCAACCGGGAGAATAAGAAACTGTTGTTGTGAGAACAGTGTAACAATTTCTCAAAGGTATTTCCTTTTTGAACCACTCTTCATGATTTTTGAGTCAACTATTGAGAAGAAGTTTGATTGTCTGAGAGAATTGGCATCCTTTTCATTTTTCCTGTTCAGCAAGGTAGTCATGCAGGAAGGTGTTTACCATGTGAGGATTTGTGCTGAGAGGAGTGGGAGAGCTCAATCTACTGCAGGAAGGATCTGACCTAGTGGAGTATGGAGGAGGGTACTGTCCCACAGAGGATGACCCAAATTACAGGAGACCAACGACCTGCAAGGACAATTAAGCATCTTTCATAGGACAGTATAGGCAACCTCCCCTCGGTATAACGCGTCCCTCACTCCATGCATTATGGATTTCTGTCTACTTGAGAAGGGCTAGATTCATCTGTAGGAGAATCAACTGTCTCACTTGCCTCAGGGATGATATGTGTTCACATCCTGTTTGGGGCATCAGTCGAGAGGGAGAACTATTGTCCTCTGGAGAATGTCTTTCTCATCTCCCTTGAGGATGAGTTTTAGGTGCAACGGAGAGGAGGCGAATTGATGCTGTGTGTGTGTGGGGTCCCCCCCCCCCCCCCCCAATTATAATTTGATAACTTCGGCTCAATCCTACGCATAGCTTTGCTTGTGAGTTTAAAGTAACATTACCATTTGTCCCGACTTGAGATTGTTTCATCTACCGTATAGATTGTTTTATTCACCCCAGCCCAACGTAATTATGCATTTAGGCAACAAGTTCTTTAACCTGCCGCTAGATAGCACTGCTAGTAGGATTTTGTTTTGTCTTTGCTTCCCATCCTCCAGCCGGCCGGTGAAGTCATGTATTCGCTACCGGTCGCTCAACGACCACCCCTCTCTCTCATGATGCCAGCCAATAAGCATCAGACAGTGGCCCAAAGGAATATAAAATGAGGTACAGTTTTTTGTCTCTTGGCCAGTCTTCAGTCGTCCAGCATCCGTTGCTTGTACACTGACCAGCCTGCGACACCAGTCTTCAGTCATCCAGCACTTGTAGCTTGGACACTGACCAGTCTGTGCCCTTAACTCTTTTACGCTGCAGTCTTCCAGCACTAGCTACTAGGAATTGTTTGCTAGTTAAACCCCTTCACTATGAGTAGTCTGATCACTCGACCTTTACGATAGTCAGATGTCTCTTCGCGACAAACACTGCTAACCTACCCTCTTATTCTGCACAGGCATGCCAGAGCAAGGGAAACCCATCCTTACAGTCCTTCTTGGGGCGAATCCCATACCATCCTAGCTTACTCATCTTAGTGACGTGTCAGTATCTGCACATTACGTCAGGCCACATAGGCAACAATAGGAGAGGGAATCAGCATGGTATTCAATGCTATGCACCCCACATACCTCAATCACTTTTTCAACCAATAGCCCCTATCAGCCCAGCAATAGCTCGGACCGACGCAGGAGTTAGAGTGCATCATAGCGTGTATTTCCCGTTGAACTGAAATAAATGTGTGCTAGCTCAATCCTTGGGTACGGAATTTCCTGTAGACTTCGCACCTTGCTCCCAGTTGACTCTCCGCAGGAAGGGAACACAGGTGATCCCGGAAAGTTATTCATATGAGCCAAAACATTCCATTTTACCCACAAGCACCTAGAATGGCTATCCTTCCTATCTACACGTAGATAGAACCAGGGTGCCAACACATGTAAACTGACCCTGCACCAGCTTGTTGACTCTGTGTTCGCCAATCTTTCCACTGCCCATCCATGCCAGGAAAGGCAGATGTCCCCCGAGTGGGAAAGATTCGGTCAGGGCAACACTCACATGTGTGACCTGAGACAGTGCGGCTTGACTTCCAGTGTGTACTGTGCATCCATGCCAGGTACTGGAATACGGTGTGCACTCAGTCGACGGCCCTCACATGGTCCTACATGTTAATTGCTATGCAAGGAGTCTGCCTTCCTTCTCTCAGATGGAGACGGTGTTTGTGCAGCCCAATGACCTATTCCAGAAGGCGGAGATTGAAGGAAAAAGTGAAGCTGACCTAACTTGCTTCTGAAGCCTGCACGAGCTATCCCCTACACTTTTAGCCTCCATAGCTAAGCTCAACCCGAGGGAGCAGGCCCAGGCAATAAGGCACCTATAGGATCCTGTGACACCAAAGGACCTGTTCTCAGACCCTTTACGCACCGGCCCAGCAGAGTACCCGTGGTGGCTAAAAGACCACTTCAGCCAGCCCGATCGACAACTCACGCCGGCCATCGCCCACTTGGTCCCAGCTATCCTTCGCCCAGCTCTTCAGGCAGTACCTCTACCCAAGATTTCAGTAACCCACCAGCTCCACCGCCGACCATTGTTGCACACAAACCTACCACACTCCGTCACCCAGGTATCCCCTTTAAGGCAGTGCCCCCGAAACGCAAAATAGTACTAGCCGAACCCAACTTTGTGCCCTGCCAGTAAACAACCAGGCCAGTCCTGTACAATGAACGAGCACCAGTGCCCCATTAGGGCTAGATCCCCCCTCCCCTGTTTCCGCCAAGAGATAGGAGCACCCGTGTCTCTCTCTCTTTTTCTCTCAGATCGTACCACCTGTGAGTAGCAGTAATGATGTCTTAAGATTGTAATTTACAACTGAAACGCGATTTTATTGTTTAAATACCTATTATATGTTATTTTAATGCAAAGTAGAAGTCGCATGGCAGTGTTTATGTTTACGTGTAGCGGAAGGATACGTAATCAATAACCAAAAGTAGAAATTTGGCAGGGCTTCAGAAAAGGCCGAAGTTATCGTGAATCAACTATAGCTACATTTTGCCATGATACAATGTTATTACTTTTTCTGTGAAATATATTTCCTTCTACACTTAAAGTACACACAAATCCCAAGAAATTAAAAATATTACAACAATCATGCAATTTTCATAGTCACCAAATAGATTTAACAATATTGAAGTCCAACAATAATAAAGTTTCCGGATTTTATCATTCCTAAACACACATTTGATACATATAGGTAGTGAAAAACAAGTCTGTCACCATGATAAAAATGTCTTGTCTGATCTGTGTGTTCATAGCAATTGGCACATAATGGTGTGCATTTTCAGTTTTTCGCACATTCGCAATAATAGTATGGTAAAAGGTAAGTTACTTGGACAATCTTCCATGCTGAAACACACGATCTTTTACATGTTTAGGAAGCAGGTTTTTTTGTCTAATTGAAACTGTTGTCAGCACTGCTGACATTTATATCAATAAAATATAAGTTCTGACTATTAGACTTCATTTTGAGTATAATGAGAGCTTTACATTATCTGTGAATAAAATTTAGCTAATAAACACAAAAATGGGAATTTTAGAAAAAGTATTACTGTATAGTATTACTGAAAATGATCCATTAAAAACATTTAACCTAAACTCATTTAAATAAAGAATATAACATGTCAGAATACCTTTTATAATTGATTGTAATCCAATACCAAATGCAAGCTGACCTAAAACTTTCAAACCCTTTGAAATCGAAAATAATATGACTCCGAATGCAAGTCAAATTTGAATGTCCAAAGCGCACTCGACCTGCTAAGAGCGAGCCGAGACATTACCAATTCTGCAGTATGTGCACTGCAGCGTGTGGTGAAGGGGAAGCGGTGGTGGGAGGACTATCCTCCCGTCCTACATGTTGCAGACACCTTGCGCGCGTGGCATACGTCTGTCTTTCAAACTAGTGAAACGCTGTTAAGACTTTTTTTTTAAACTGACAAATTTGGGTTTATTAAGCAGGAAAATTTATTAAAAGGGTACCTGTTTAACAGCACAATGGTGTTCCATTGACACATTCAATAAGTGTAGAAAAAAAACTATTTTAGGGACATACATAAATAAGATTTGAGGCGTGCTACTCCTACTACACCCACTGCTACGGACGTAAGAAACACATACAGAGCATTTTCCACGTGAATTCTCGGCTGCCAGCGTTATATTATTTATGTTAGTAATAGGCCTACTACTAGTGCAGGCCTAGTTTAAATAATTGAATTTCACTCCCTTCTATATTTTAATTGGTTCGGTAAAGTAAGTGCGTGTAACTAAAGGAATCGTGAGTTTTGGAATAGAGAATCGAGAGTGGTATCGGCATTGAGATTGAGAATCGAAGTAAAGTGGAATCATTACATCCCTACCTGAGAGAGAGAGAGAGATATGTGCGTCAACTGGTATAAGTAAATTTCATTTAATAATGTTTTAGTTTTTATGTAAGAATTAAAAATACCAGAAGCAAGCCTCTTGTACTAGCGCTGCACAGCGACAAGTGTAATAGTATTTTCATTAATGTGTTACAGGTTGGCAATTGGTCATTAATTTACAAATGCCGCCTGTAAAACTATTTTCATGTTTACAGTTGATAATATTTAGCGGTAAAGGTTGGAATGTTGCAAAAGTTTAACCATATTTCATAAGATAATTATTTTCACTGTTTTTCTGCCAAGATCATCATTGTAATGATAGTTCTTTTCATGTACATTTTGAAGCGTGCTTGTCGAAGTTATTCTGTCACAAGTCAAATTATAAGGTTTGATACCGGTGGGGTGAACATGCCCTACATCAGTCTCACTAGTTAACAACTCACCAAGGCTCAACTGGCTCGGTGGTATGCGGGGTGGATGAGGAATGAAATCTCACAACCCTAGATCGTTCTGAGTGAGTAGTAAAGAGCAGAAACCCTAACCCCGTCGAAGGTCGAACACAAGACTTTACTTTAACACTTTTGCTGCTATGGACGAGATATATCGCCCTTCAATGCAGGAGCCACGTGTGCTATGGACAAGATATGACGTCCTCAACTCAGTGTGCCTTTAGTGTGAAGGACGAGATATTTCATCCCACTGTTAATACCCACGTGCGGCCTGATAAAGTCCAACATTCTTTAGCCTCAAATAAGCGTGTGTCTTAAAGGGTCCTATTTACATTGAAATACTGTAGTTCTTCTTTCAAGCAATGTCAAGAGGAAGTGTGTCAGCAGATACTGTAGTTCCGATTCTGAAATAGAGAGCACATGGGTGGCTGATAAATGCCAGGCAGTGAGAAAGTCCAGCTGTCTGCCGCCTCCTGCCCGTTGGACCACACTCCACACAACAAAGAAAACTCTCCTCAGCCAACTACATCTACTGGGATTACACATAGTACTTCAATAACAATAACTGAAGAATCGTCTTCTGAATTGGAGGAAGATAACAGCGATGAAGAAAGAAATTAAAATCATGGTACAAAAAGGAAGTGTGATACATTTCAATGGTCTTCGAATAATTTGATTCCCATTATTCATCCCTATGATGATACAAATGCAGGATGTAAAGCAAATGTAAATATTAACAGTCCTATCATAGACTTCTTTCTAGTTCTCTTTGATGTATCATTGATGACATTAGTAAAAAATGAATGTAACAGATACTACAAGTATACCATTGAAAATGCACCACAGATTTTGCAGTCCCATTCCCATGTGAAGCAGTGGACAGACACAAATTGTGAGGAATTGTTTTATTTTTTGGCAGTGTGTTTACTAATGGCATGTGTGAAGAAACTGAAGCTAAGTGAATACTGGTCAAAGGATGCTCTTGCGAACACCAGTGTATGGAGAGATAATGTCACGAGACAGATTTTGACTTTTACTGCAAATGCTGCATTTCTGTGACAACAGTGTGGATCAAGGTGGCGATCGTCTATTCAAAATTTGGGCTGTTGTTGATAGAATTTGAAATGCTTATCTTATTTCATTTGTGCCTTACAAAAAACTGTGCATTGATGAGAGCATGCTCCACTTCAAAGGCCGTTTGATTTTCAAACAATATGTCCCTTCAAAACAAAGTTGGTTTGGAAGAAAAACTTTTGTTTTGTGTGACTGTCTGACTGGATATGTTCTTTATTTTGTTGTGTACATTGGTGCCAATAGTGACATTGATGAGGCAGGTCTGGGAAAGTCTGGTGATACTGTGGCTACTTTATTGAAACCATACTTGGACAAATTTCACATGGTATTTGTAGACAACTGGTATTCCAGTCAAACCTGTTTCATTGGCTTCGTAATTGCATAACAAATGCATGTGGCACAGTATGAAAAAAATAGAAAAAATATGCCAAAAATAGACAATAAACTGAAGAAAGGAGAGATTTCTTTCAAGTCATCAGCCGAGTTACTTGCAATGAAGTGGTTCGATAAACGGGAAGTATGGATGCTCAGCACCTGCCACAATGCAGATATGAAAGAAAGTGAAAAGATTGACAGGAAGAGTGGATGCAAAATAATGAAACCCACGTGTGTTCTGGACTACAACATTAGCATGGGCTCTGTCAACAAAACTGACATGGTTATAAGTTCTATAGAATCAGTGAGGAAAACTGTGAAATGGTATAAAAAAACTGTTCTTTTATGTATTGGATCTGTGCAATTCTGAATGCCCATGCTCTTCACAAAAATGTTGCTGGTAAAACATTGCCTCTTGCAACATTCCATCTAATGCTCATCAGAGACATTCTGGAGAAATACTCAAAACAGAGAAACAAGATACTCGTGCTGAGACTGCAAAGTCGCACTGTGTGTCACACCGTGTTTTGAAAATTACCGCACAAAAAAAAAATTACTAAATGTTGGAGAAATAACATATAATTTCAATATGTCTAAATAATATAATTAGACTAAAATAAGTGTAATAAAAACCAAGGTAATTTATTGGAACTTTCATATGTTAGTGTAACAACTCTGTTATTGAGCATGTATCAGAATTTTTTTTTTGAAACTACTATATATATTTTAAAAAGTTAGTGTAAATTCACTATAGTAAATATAGTGTATTGACTCCAATGGATGTGATGTCTGTATTTTTAAGTCAGGAAAATAAATTATTACTGAAAAGTGCCACATATCTACTTGTATTCCAGATTTCATTGGAATTGGTTACATAGTTCCTGAGATTTGATGCAAAATCTTTATTTTTCAAGTACTGCTGTCTTCCAAAATGGAGCATTGGCCATGATGAGTGTTTCTGAATTTAATCTGATATTTTGAATGGTCAACATACAAAATTTGGTTTTAATTAGTTGAATAGTTCCCAAGATATGTGGTACCATCCAAAATAAATAAAATAAAAAAGTCGGCCATTTTGAAAATAAGCATTTGACACGGTTGAAAACTATGGAAATCAGGTTTCATTACTGTGTTTATGAGTTGGCTCAAATTCTGTGTATTTGTGCACAAGTTTTTAGAAGGAAACACACACACACATACAAATAGGAAGATGATGTCCTAAGCCTATTCTTCTTTCAGAAACTAGGTTTGAAAAAATATATATATTTAATATGTTAGCAAAAGAAAAGCAAACAGTGCAATGTCACTATGCTAAAATCCATGTAGACATCATAAATTGCAATTAATTGTAACATTATGGTAATGCATCTGCCAAAATAGGATTACTATTATAATTTCTCCAAAAAGAGTGCAAAAAGTGGCTACACAGGCCTTGTCCACATTTGCCTAAAAAAAGGTATTCCGTACAGGGGGTGAATTGGTGCTATGTGATGGCTAGCACTACAGAGATGACACCATTAATAAGCATGTAGCAGCGAAAGGGTTAATAACCGCCGGATAAAGTGGAGTTCTTCTCCATGTTGGGATCAGTTTACAGGTTAGGGAACTTTTGTGTGTCCCGGGCCTGGGACCTGGGGATTTCAACCCCTACTTCAACTTAAATATTTACAGTTCTGCGGTAGGATGATCTAGTTTTAGTTAGTGAGACGGACTTCAACATTCGCAAGGCCAGTGTCGCGAGGAGCAAAACCAAGAATTTTAAGAACGCTTATGCAAAACCCAGATGTAAAGGATAGGTATATTGGGTTGGCATGTGGGCACAGAATCAGATGTCACTCGTACCACATGCCTTCGAGACTTTACCTGTTGGCACACCCCTCCTTGCCGGTTGACTCGTTGAGGTGGTCGGCAGCGGTACAGCTGCCAACCCAGGTTGCGGTGAAGTGGTGCTGGTGCAACTAGGGAGTTCCTGGGGTGTATCAGGAAGGTTTGCTATGTGGGAGTTAATTAGTAACTGCTGATACACTCTTAGAAGAAGGAGAGTGTTTCCGAAGTGCACTATTAAAAGATGTTCTAACTGTGAGTGGTTGGGCGCTCTGGTGGGTGATACAAATTAAGGATTTTTGTCTTCTACCTCAGAGGTAGCTAAATTAGCTAAATCATGTTCAAGTTCCTTTAGAATTAACTTCAATTTTTGTTTTCGCACCTTTTCTAGTCTGTCGTGGTGACAATAAAACTGAATAGCTTAAGACAAAGCCGGTTATTGACAGCAATCCTATCGTGTACTTCTAGCCACACTGGTTTGCCATGTTATATCACGCTCTGTTGTTCCATGTCCGGCTGTTGCCCAGCGCTAAAACAGAGGATATGATATTCACATTGTTTTATGCAGTGGCACACAGGTGTGGTTCCACTGTGGGTGAAGTGGCAAAAATAACTCTCCAACCTGGGTATTCACCAGGGATGGCAGAGTTGGAGACTATGAGAGATGCTCGATTCCACATGTGGATGAGTTCCTATGGTATTTTGGGCACTCCTGAGATCTACTGCTGGCAGATCTTGATTTGTCTCTTAAGTTGTTTGTATTTGGTTTGTATATGCATTTGTGGCATTATTACACGGCAACCAGCTTTACCTTAAAGAAAGAGTAATACAAACTCTTATACAAATATCTTAGGGTCTAAAAGGGGTTACAAAAGCTATGATTGAGAACACACTGAGAATAAGTATACAAATAATTATATGTTTATTAGTACATATTTTGAGACAAGTGGTTCCACTCTCTCCTGAAATAGTAATGAAATTATTGTAAGAAAAATGTAATGGAAGTTGATTCTATGTTAAATGCCACATAAAGGCAACCTGGATAAAAGATTTGGCATTACCCTGGTGTGAGAATGTAACTGGCAAAAGAACAGATTAATTAATTAAATCCTAATTGAACTATCAAAGGGTTGTCCTGAAAGGACCTAATTGACAATAAGGGTGTCTTCACCAGAATGGTGAAGTCAGAGTCGTGGCTAGAGGTTTAGGGGTTGTCCAGAAGGGACTTTGTCACTGTGACCTGTCGTTACCTGTGTTAGGTTACCAGAAAGGAAGAGGTTGTGGTATGGAGGGGGAACGTCAGCAGGACCCTCTGGTTGGCGTCGACGGCCCTCAGGAGCTGCTGGAGGTAGCTGAAGAGGTGAAAGACCCTCTGGATGGCAGTGGTCCTCCAGAGCTGCTGAAGACATTGACGGCCACTGGTAAACAGCGGTCACAGGCATGGGATGGGGGTCTAGTGCAGGCACACCCTTGCAGACATTCTCCTGGCCTTCTCAGCGGTGGAGAAAGGGTAGCACAGCACTTGGCCTAGGCTGTCATCTTATGCCTTCTCAACGGAGAGGTGCAGCCAACTGCCCCGAGGTCTGCTCTGGAAGTCCTATTTATACTAAAAATGCTAGCTCGAAGCTCTCAAAAGGTTGCGGGGGAAGTTATCTCCTCTTCTATGGGGTTGGAAACTCTGACATCACACATGGGTGCCTGGATCCCTTATCTGCTTGGTACGGAGGTGATGACATATTGCAAACCTCTGCGTGCTCATTGAGGCTGTGGGGCTCACTGAAATGTCCTGCCCTCCAGCGGCGCATCGTTGAACTGGTGCGACCTTCCCGAAGGGTGTCAATGGTTTTGTAGATAAAACAATCTTCTGAGGGGGGAGATGATGTGACAATTTCTGGGCGAGTTTTAGTGAAGAGTAGAAGCTAGGAGCACGTGTCCTGCCTCCATTACTGTTTAATTTATGGATTTCAAAGTCAATTCCTCGATACCTCTGTACCCTTGATTATTACAGGTATCAAAGAATCGAGAATCAAATGGCTAATTGTTATATATCCTCGTCCACCTTCACTGTATTTTTTGAGGTTATGTTGCACAGGAACAGGGCTTTAGTTTTCCAAAAAGGCTGAACCTGTACCGAACTCGCATGCATTGACCGGAATTAACCATTCAATGATGGTACGACTATGAAAGAATTAAGATAATACAGTAGAACCTCGATTAGCCACGATAATGCAGGGGAAGAGATGGTCGGATAATCAAAACTCGAGGTTGAACTAGTTATTTTTATCTTGATGGCTGCCATGTGCAGATGGTTATTATCAGTATTTGGCTGCCTCACTTCGCTCCGAACATCACACTATGAGCTGTGTGGTGCAGCTTTAATGGGAAAACTGCACTCGTTTTCTTTTTTGTGCACTTTCTGACATGATTCAGTACTACGTTATAGTGTTGCAAGAATGGAAATGGAAATCTACAGCACAATATCTAAACCTGTAAATGTCCGCGTTGACGAAACACTAAACTAAACTGGCAGTCACGGTTGAAAAACCACCGCAGCACACGCGGATGGTGTTGGAGATAGCACTTTGTTGCACGTAAGTGTTGCGATCAGTGTTAATTGATAAGCGTCTGGGAAGTCTGCATCTGTCTGCAACCAGATGTGGTTTATAGATAAGAACCCTTGCTAGTGGCAAGCTCCTAGAGTTCCGGGTGTCGCTGATGCAGAACATGCATTAGCTTTTAATATGTTGCGCGTTAGTTATTAGTAGTGGGAGTATAAAGATCCTGGGGGGTTATTCTAAGTCTCTCATTCGGACAAAAAATTACAGATTCTTTACAACTATCTGCTCAGACCACCGTTCTGTATTCTAAGCTTGAAACGAAGGTCCAGTGATGTCACGAGTGGAATTGGAACTTCTCAACTAGTAAATAGTAAATTGAGAAAAACACTTAAGTAAATACGAGTACAAGAAAATTGTGAATAATGATGTTTCAGAAAATCTTTTGGGCAAAGATGCGTGTAGCAGCAAGTCATTCAGGGTCCCTGCAACTTAAAATGTCTGGTAGGAGCATTTTCATTTAGCAATGCTAAATGAAAGGTTATTTAAATTTCAGTTTCATTGCTGAATAGTATCAATATTTGTGTACATATTGATTAACTTCATAAGTTGACCTAAAATATTGCATTGAGAAGTTCAGAACTTTTGTTTAAATTTTTTGTATAATACTGTCTATGTTCATTTCAAATAAATCATAGATTTATCAAAAATACTGATATGAACTTGTTTGGCCTAATTAGTTAAGTCTGAATGTTACATAAATATAGGAACTTAACTTCACTTAGCAGACCAGAAAGTCTTTCTTGTAATTGTTGTTATATTTGTGTCTGTCTAATTTGACTAATAAAATAACATTTCAAAAGGATACATTGACTGTAGGCACATGTTGATAATCACTATATCCTAATTTATGGTGTCGGAATCGGGGTGGAATCGAGTGAAAGGTTTTGCAGTTGGAATCAAGAATCAGAATCGAGAAAAATTGATATTTTGACATCCCTAGTTTAATTCGAGTGACTTGCTCCGTAGAGAGTTTTGCATTCCAAGATGGGGCAAAGTCGTTTCGTAGAGTGAGTTTGCTAGAAGTGCGGAATGTGTCATGCGTCAATGTTTTAGTGCTAGTTGATTGTGTGAATCACCACTACTTAACTATACAAACATACAATTGCACCAAAAAGCTATATTTGGTTGCATTTCACATGAAAGCCCCTGATAAAACAAAACCTGTATGCCTTCATTGCTCTAAAGAAGTGGGTCACTGTAGGAAAATGTTTCGCGAATTCAACACTACTAATCTTAGATCATGCATGGTCCAAAATCAGTTATATGAAATGTGTTGTCCTTTGTGTGTGTGTGCCTGTCGACAAGTACTACTGTTAGTACTTGAATTCCTGTCCTTTTACATATTTTCGGTAGCCTAGCAGCATACTTGCAACCTTAACTTAGTTTTATATTGTGTTATAGGGAGCTATAATTTTGCATAACGTTAAACTTTTTTTTCTGCTGATGTAACAGGCGTAAAGTAAATCCCACGTAACAGTAAGTCTTTACATCTTAATGTTAACCAAACTTTTCCAGTCAGCCGTTTTCTCACATCCATTTTAGTGACAAATGTCTGCCTACAGTATGATAAGTGAAAATATTGGTCTACAGGTATCGGATTGGTAAAATCCTAAATATTGGAACCTGCACCGGTATCAGGTTTTTTCAGTAGCAGGCTATCACTAGTATAGAGGTTCAACTATAACAGGGTTCCACTCTATTACAAAAGATAGGGAAGGAAATGTGATCTACGATTTGTGCTCCAAATAATGGTTAAAATTGTATTGCTTGGGCGCATATTTTAAAAAGTTTGTACGTTGGTTAGTAAAAATTTCATAGAACATTCTTGTTGGAATAAAAGTTTGAGGACAACTTGATGCATATCCTGACTATACTACACTTCGCCTCATCTGAACATGCCTTCAGGTCACCCCAGGCGGTATTGGAACAGAACTATTAGCTACTAGAGTGCCTAAAGGATACGTCCCTTGTCACTGGGGCTATTACAGACGTGCCAACTTGTACTCTTCACCCAAAGTCAAGACATCACTGCAACCTCCTTGAAGTTTTAATGAACCACCGGCCGAGCAGCCAAGACCACATCCCCAAGGTCACTTAGTTCCACAGCAGTTCAAGAGATGACGCTAGTCTACAGCTTCACTCAGGAGGCAGAGCTCGTCACCTTCTGCATCCCCGCATCTAAGAGGGCCCAAGGGCAGGGAGAATATACGTATGTGCACAGCCCATAAACGCCAGTTGATTTCCGCAGTTTTTCTCCGACAGCTCACTCCACCACTTCTTGTGCTGGAGCTCGCTGCCACCCTCGAAGTCCTAGCGACCTACCAGAAGCTCTTCAGCGACCCTTCAGAAGCTCAACACTACTCCAGCAGCCCTCAAAGACATCTTCAGCACTTCTTGCCTTGCGTACCCTTCTGGTAATGGCAACAGCACTGCCCCTTCTAGCAGTTTTAACACCACCACTACCTCCTCTTGTAGGGGCCTTCGCAGTTCCCTTCTGGACAACGGTTAAGAGTAAGTTAGGGTCGGTTATTTTATTTTCATAGCTACCTAGCTGCCACGCCTTGTTCAGTTTAGGACCGGGTCCCATTCACGTGACATACGTATTCTAACTTCCGTTCAGTTCCTGTTAGGAGGAAGTACGGGCCACCGTGTTAATTCTTCATGGAATAAATCAGCGTTTCTATCAAAACCTCAGAGTACTAATTTCTATGGTGACTGTTCAATCCTCAGTAGACAACGACCCACTAGAGCAAAGCAGGAGACTGCACACGTGACTCTCATTTTACCGAGCCTAGTGTAGGACTGTAGGCTCCCTTCACTGGATGCATGTATGTCGGAAAAATGCACACAGTTGACAGCCGCCCGTACTCGTACTCTACACCTGGTGTGCAGTAAGGTAAAGTCCCAAACACTAGAAACGCAATCTAACAGTCATCAGGCTGCTAGTCCAGTTGATCCACTCCGTCCACCATGCTGTACTGTTGCAGAAGGGAGTGAAAAACCTGGTCTGGAGATTTGCCTTCAGTTGACCCACATCCACTGTCATCGTCTGGCATCCAGAGAACACCCAACAAACCATAACCACCACACCTCGTGTCGCCGGTTAGAGGAGCATTGGGTACGACTGGTCTGTTCAGCTGCGGCTTTGGTATTACACTGAAACGGGGAACTTCATCGCCTTCTCTCTTCTCGTGAGGCTATCCGTTGTACTTGCCTTAATGCCATACACTGAAGGAAGTGGTACTGGGTGGCACGACAGAAAGGAAACTGCTACAAGCAATGCTAACGGGAGCTGCAACCCAGTTCCAACTGCACTTTGCAGTGTAACCCAATGGGAACAAGCTCAAGCCGCCCACCAGCTGGAGACGCCTCACCTCCCAGCTCCTGCCCCAAACTTTATTTCAGCTACCTATCAAGGCCGCCGGCCAACCTCACCTAGTGGTCACTGACATCTGTCAGGGACATAACATACCACTGGGACTCGCCAACCTCTGGTTTCAGTGCTGCCAGGGAAGCAACCCTGCATGGGCTCAGCTCCAGTCGACAGCTGCCACACCAGCAGCAGACCACGGAGCTACATTGGGCCCCATCAAGCACAGGTAAACCATTGGCAGTTTGCCAGCCTATCCGCCAAACCCCCAACTGACTTTATACCTCGCCGTCATGCCACACGCCCAACATTGTACACAGGCCAGGGTCCAATCAGTCGATAGTAAGGTCAGTTTTTATAACTGGTCCGTGCATCTTACTTGCACGATAAAACATTGCCAGGCCGTGGCGACCCCTCTCAGCCAACCGCCATCACGTGTCAAACTTGAGAATATTTAATAAATTGGTATTACTATCAGCTGTGGTATCAGGGTATATGTATCAGAACAACTCTAGTAAAAAAAATGCACAACAATCCTTCTGTTAAAGTAGTGCGTTCTCCATTAATTTATGAAGGGGCTCCACAGAGCTTGGCCCACTTCGGCAGTGAGTGGAATGTGACTGCAGTGTGTGGTGTGGCCTCCCCTCTCAGCAGGTTGCAGCAATCACGCAGCTCCAGCAGCAGTTGCATCAGCAGCAGGGCGTCAACCTGGGCTCTGCATCACAGCAAAGGCTCGTCACCTCCATGTCTGTGCTGAACCAGGGCCAGCCCACACAGCGGGTCGTCGCCCGAGGTCAGTAATAAGCTTTGCGTGAACATCTGACACACTAGGTATATGGATGTTATTTGTTTGAATAACTTAACTTATGATTTAGGTTAGTTACTAACCATGTGTTCCTATTGCAGTATTTTTATTTGTAAAGATGTATGCACATTTTGTTTTATCATTGTCGTCAATTTTCTCAGTAAATAAATTGTGAGCGTTTTATTATGAGCTCGTAAGGATGGCTCAGAAAATCATCCTATATTGGTTTTTGTTAAAACGACGAAGCGACACAGCTTCAGAAACAATTAAAATATGTTTGTATAGGCTGTTCACATTATAGTGAGCATTTTTTAGGCTGTGCTTGAAAGTTCTCCTCATTTCCTTTGTATCTTTTCACCAGTTGTTTGTACAAAAATTGCCATATGACTTATATACACAGTATATACATTTTTAGCTCTCAAATCTTAATGTCAGATGGTTATAATAAAATTGATAAATTTTTTTTTTTTTTTTTTTAATGCTTGCTGGCAGGGCCTTAAAAAGTGCTGTCTTTACCGTGAATATCCTATACTAGGAATGAGTCAGTTCCGTAATTTTTTTTCCTTTGTTCGGTACAAGTTCTTAATAATTAGTTCTTGATTCTTTATTATTGTTCCAGTTTTTAACTTATATGTCAGATAACATATTGTAACAACTGCAGGTTTACCTTTCATGTTAGGTTACTCTGGTCTCAAAGACAATGCAGTGCTAAAATGCAAAACAAATGAAAATAATTAATTATGCCTAAGAAAAATGGAAATTATTATTTGTACAAATTTACTAACATGTAAAAGATTTTATAAGCGTAGTCTACATTTGTAATAACATGCACACAACACACATACATGGATGCATAGCACATGCACAGAAAAAAAGCACATTTTGGCACACATGAAGTTCTACGCATGATGTATTGGATTGCTTAACACATCACCCAACCTACGGGGTTCTATTGTGTTTGGTCAGAAAACACTTGATATTGGCCTTACCGACAGGGTGTCTAACCAAGTTCTCCTTTGCCTTGACCCGTGCCACTTCTACACCTGTTATAATACGACTCCGACTCATCACCTAGGAGTACTGCTTCCATCTGTACAGATGTGAGCAACACGTTACCTACCCCTACAGGCAACGGGAACCTCTGTGTTTTTCCTTCTACCCCTCCCTCCCCCCTTACCCCTTCTTTACAAGAGCTCTATGCCAACAAGCTGCTTAGGCCTCGGCCGAGCAGACCCAACGAGGCACGAAGCCAGAACCGCTGATGAGATAATTCCCACCCAGGGCCGGAGGATGCCACGCCTCCCCCGCACTGGCAGCCAACAAGCTACCACTATATAAGTTCAGCCGTAGCCGAGATCTGGAGTAATTCTTTCGCATCTCTTGCACCGCCTTCAGCACTGTTAGTGCTTGGGAGCTCTAGAGAAGTTCGAAGCCTACAAGTATGCCTTCGCGGCAACCAACTACGTACGCCGATGACCAGTCAACCCGGCAACATACCAACACTGACTTTTTAATTTATTTGTCTCCTCTAGACACCTTTAAGCTTTAATTAGTAGTTTAACTGTAACTATCATTTTAGTCTAGAATCAGCTTTTCCAATTTATTTAGAGCCAGGTCACCTACACCTGGAACCATGCAGTTACCTTCAGCTATCCTCGACTTGGTAGGAGGTAGCACAGGTCAAATGTCTAGTGAACTTTTAATAAACACACGTTGCTTTCTACTTTGCTACTTTTATTTCTTGGGTATATATCTGTATTCACGGTTGGACGGTTGGAGGTAGATTATGCTGTGCACTGCCAGCGGAATCCGGGGAAGTTATTAAACCAATCTAAGACATACCCATTAGACAGCTACCTGTCTCTTCCCATCAAACACACAGCACTATTAGTGCTCGTGGGGAAGAAACAGTAATGTCCCAACCACTACTAACACCTTCACACCAGGAGACACGACACACTCGGATTGCTTCGCACCACTCGCACTATTAGTGCACGGTGACTGTGACCTGCAGTGCTGCCGGGTATTCTGGGTGGACACACAACCAGTAGAAGCTTGGCGCAACTCTGTCTCAATATCCCTGATCAGCTCGCCTACAGTGAGGGATCAGTGGAGACTCTTATCAAGCCGGCTGACAAGTCACTATTGGGGTACACTGTTAGTATTTCGGTGTCAGTGCACTGCATGATTTATAGAACTGTTACCCTATACCTCATGAGAGGAGTGGGAGGAGACGTAGAGAGCAACACCTGGCTCACTCTGCTACCTGATCGATGATAGTAGCACCCTATCCTACGCAGGATAGGCAGGCGGAACGGGTTTGTGCCGCCAAACTCAGACATCAAGCAGTCACACCTGCACCGGCAATATTAAGTGAGTTTCCACCTTGTGTTCGTACTAGCTATAAGTATCACCCTGTTGTCTACGACTTCATAACCGGAATGGAAGTTTGCCTAGGTTGGGGCAACTTGGTCTTCTGGGCGAAAGAAGTACGACTTTGGAACATTCGTGTGCAGGCATTCACCCCGCTTAAGACTGTACTTACCTCAACTACCGAACTAGAGGTGAGAGCGTATCAGAACTAGCAGACACTCCTTACCTCATCCCCGCTACCTAAGTCGCTTTTGGTCTAGCGAGTAAAATCTGAAACTACCATGTCCAGTCAGTCTAATTGGAAACGCATCAGCCTTTAAGTAGCACAGTATACAAAGTTGGCCTGGTAGGTCATTGGCACGCTAGGAAACTGTCTGCGCTGGCTGAGTCTTCTGTGCGGGTAAGACATGGTTCGGCACTAGCTCATCTGCTGCAGTCCGGTGTCGGGATTGGCTGAAAGCTGGTAGCTGTTGGTGGCATTATATGCCTCGTCCGGTGGTAGCTGGTGTTCGTCTGGTTTTTTCTGCCTGGCTCCGGGTGACGGTAGCAAGTGTCAGCGGTCGGTGGACAGTGTTTGCAATGACCAAGCCAATGGGCAGTCCAAAGCGTAGGCAGACTATGATGGGGTGCGGTGTCCTGCTGGTCTTCTGGGGTGGCTTGAATAAATACTTGGGACTGACCGAGCGTGAAGTCCCCTGCAGTCTACTGGCGGGCGGCTTGTTCCTGATCCTGATGAGAGGAGTAGCTGAAGGCTGTCTGGGATGGATTACCTGACAACTGTTTGGCTGTAGGAGCTGTATCTACTTTCCTGTCTACCCACTTCATACCTCCTCGTTGGGCAAAGGACATTGCGGTTGGTCCTAAGGTCCAATGCATCAAGATAGGGGCAGGTGAGAGATTCTCCTAACTAGTAGTTCCTTCTTCAATGATGTCGCGCCACCCACGTAAGTCCTTTACGCTCCAACAGGCAAATTTCACCTGGTGGATGAAGCAGGTTAGCTGACTTGGGGTGGCGCTACTGCTTTGTTATGAGCCGCTTAGATGGGACTGGATCACGCCTTGTCAGTCCTGGCTCTCCAACCAGCAAATTTCACGTGGTCGATGGAGTAGGTTAGCTGACTCAGGTGGTCCAATCTCTTCCTTGCAGATTTTACCTTGTATGGGGCTCTACCATATGTGTGCACCAAGTGCATTTGCGCACTGGACCCACAGTATGGGTGGCCGGTGAATGTGTGATGTTTTGATGACGTGTGTGCTACCCGGTCAAGGGAGTCCACATTCCTATGCTAAGGTCGGAAATCAGGTTAGCAATATGCAGTCACCTGCCGCTCACTTGAGGGAGGAGGTTTACCAGGTAGCAGGGCGTTAACATGTCACCCTTGGAATTAGAACTCATTGGATAGTCTCGAACATATTTATTCTATAGAGAATAAACACTGTGACCTGTACTTACTCCTAGGCTCTAGTGATTCTCAAGCAATTGGTGGAAGTTACATAATGAACAGATGAAGTGGACCTGTTTCCAAGATAAAAGCTAGAGCAACGAAATAAGGAAGCCGTGAGAACAGCTCTAACTCTACTGTTGACTAGTGATGTCCTGAAAGGATTGGGGCAATGCTCCCAAGCGGAGTGTGTGTAAAGGGGGGCTGAAGCTGTCTTCTACGGTAGCTGGTTCTCGTGAAGACGATGAGAGCAGAGAGCCCCAGCACGGCTATGGTAGGGCGAACTGCTGAGTGATCAAGGCAAAACGAAAACAACTTTAGTTACAACTGGCATTCTGGGGGCTCATCCGGCCTTAAATACACTTTATGGCTTCTTCCTTTGGCTTTTTTCATGTACAGGCAGTCCTTGCTGCACTCTCTTGGCGAATAAATTAATTGGGGTAATTTCCCTGCTCACAGGTGGTATCTGACGGTTGCTTAGAGGCAGACTGGCTAGGCAGGGGCGTTTGACTGACATGCATATTAGTAACTGGCAACCTAAGTTTGTCGTTTTCTTGGGGTATCCCAAATTTGGAACATGCCTGTTGGCTCTGGAGGCAAGCACTCTCTGAGTTCAATGCTCCGATAAGTTAATGTGGCGTTGCACAGGCTTTAGTTGAAATTGAAAAAAGATTGCCAGTTACGAATCATGAGTCAAGTTTACAAACTTTTAACTTCTTAGTTAAAATTGCAAACAGGCTGCTGGGCTACTAGAACTAAATAAAAGGACAGGAATCCAAGTACTCGCATTCTAGTACTTTTGGATAGGCACACACAAAGAAGTGGGACGACACAGTTTTCCAGGCGGTTGCGCGATCACGTCGTTTCGCTGACTACGCCTGATGAAGCTGGCCTAGCCCGCGAAATGTCACAATTGCACAACCACGTGGAAAAAATGTGTTGTCCCACTTTGTGTGTGTGCCTATTGACAAGTACTAGACTGTGAGTACTTGTATTCCTGTCCTTTTATATATTTTTAACTTTTAACTTCTCTGTGCACAGTACACCATGCTATGTGTACACATTCAATCTAGAAATGGTATAGTACTACTATGATAAACTTGGAACAGATAAGGAAGGTATATGTATTTTACTATAGAAGTTTGTTCTTATTAATTTACTTTTGATTGGGCTTCTGGAAAATTTTGTATTTGCAAACTATTTTATATTCTTATAACCTATTATTGAGATGTAATCTAAGTTAAATTTAATGTGGAAACCGGAGTCTCACATTAGGTAAACATAAATGAAAAAATTGCTACTTCGAACATGGCACAAAAAAAATGTGTAAATGTAGTTAGTATTGTTGTGTGTCTGTGTGCTATTTTTGTGTTGTGCATGTGCTGTTGACAATGTAACAGAGGCTTTATCCATTAATACAACACATGAGTATATATGTATCAATAACATAGTTTTTTGGTTTTCTCCTTAATAATTAAATGCTCTATATAGTTGATTCACGATATCTTCTTTTGGTTACTGATTACGTTTCCTTCCGCTACATGTAAACATAAACACTGCCATGTGACATCTACTTTTATAACTGTTTAATGCTTGGTTGCTGTTCAATGAATGCTCTCATATTTCCTCCGTATGTTCACAATTTAGGCCTATATCAATATTTAGGTCAACTTTATAACTATTTGTTACACACAACATAGTACATTACACATAGTACACATTAATATTTTGCCATGACAGTGTTTGTTACAACTGTGGCAGAAACAACAGTAGTATTTAACCTGTTGTTATTAATGTGTTGGGTTATTTAGTAAAAAAAATGACCTTATTTAGAATTAAAATTAAAATGAAGGGACACAGTAAATTCAAGCATGCAACTCATGTTGTGTGTGTATTGTTTGTAGCATCGACAAACATAAAAGATAGTGGTGAACATGCAAACATATAGGCCTACCATAACGTTTATTCCGATAATGTTTACATGCATTGGTACTTACTAGTTTTTATGCTTATTGTATTATTTATTTAAATTTATCTGGTTGGGCTTAGTATTTTGAGGGGATCATGGCAGACATTGAAATCACAGAAGCATAGGCTCGTTATGCAACTATGTTTCAAACACCTAGCACAAAGGTACATAGTTGTGATAAACAGATGTGAATTTCAATAAGTAACTTCATCATAACATCAGTTCATGGTTAAAATGTATACATTTTGCACATATTTGAAATCCATACGCACGCACACCTGGCCTGCGTAACGATTACAACGCAGCCACCACGCCCTTTCAAACACAGCGATCACAACACAACACAACACTTTAACCCTGCCATGGAAACACATTTTTATCACAACATTGTAACTTGCTAGGATGTTTAAAAAAAACACGAGTATGAACTTGACGCTTCATTCAGAAACACGCCATGTCATTGACACGTCGCTACATCACCACCAGTCATAAGGCAATGGGTATAATCGCTCACCATGTTGGGTTGGGACAAGCACGTGGTTTTAGATTCTCCTTTCCACATCACGTCTGCCAACCTGCTGGATTTGTGTCGCACCATCGCATCACATCTAAATAACATATATTAGGTATTTAAACAATAAAATCTCGTTTCAGTTGTAAATTACAATTTCAAACATCATTATTGTTGCTGTAATTAGATCAAATGTGCTGAAATTAGAAATAACAAGATTTATACTTTTCATGCCACACTGGTGGTACGAACTTCCTGAGAGAGAGAAAAGTGAGAGAACGAGAGAGAGCAACACGATCCGCTTCGCTTAAACTTTTCTTCCGGGCAGAAAAAAAAAAACAGTGTCACTTTAGCGAGCCTGCACACTGTGATTTCCGCTGGTATTTTTTACTGCAGCAATAAAATATTTTTCCGTCAGTGGTATCTTACAATACAAGTGTATTATTTGGCAACTTTTAATTTACAAATAGTATGCTTAACAGGCGAGGTTAAAATATATTGTAACTCTGAACTATTTCTTATCGGCCGTTGCCAACACGTCGCTGCTCTCGCTGTTAATGAGTATTTAATAGGAAATTAATATTACAAGATCACAGTACGTTAATGTTAATTGCAGTGTTATATAATTTTGGAATACAATTGATTGAACACAACAGTTTGACATGTTACGCCTAGGGTAACTTTTCAAGGGTTTGATTCCAAAAGGCAGAAGAAAGCGTGAATGTACTATATAATTTTAAAAACATTACAAAATCCTGAGTTATTTTATATTGCACGTAACATTGGTATATAACATCTATGGGCACTTTTTATTTCTGTTGTTTACATCATAGAAATACAATGATATAGTAGTATGATTTTGTTTTACTTGCATAATTGCCAGACGTTAACCAACTTGCAAATTTGAAAATGTAGTGGAACCCAATTATAACTTTTCTCAAGCGACCGAAGAGATTTCAGCGTTATGTAAGGGAAAACTTCATAAGAAGGTAATTTTGTATTGGAAAACATGGTTGTGGGCCAAGAAAAGGCAGTTTATTCAGCAGGATAATGTTATAACAGTGTTCTACTGTGTTACTTATTTATAATTAAACAACCTACCAAAACTTACCCTTTATTTTCCGCTTTATGTACTACTTTGTATAACTTTAGTAATAATAAAATTGAGATTTTGACAGCGGTTGTAGATCCTGGTTCTCGTCTTAAAACTGGTAGAACAGAGAAATGATGATAAGAACCGACCCAGCCATAGTCTGTACATACATGAGCACAGTAAAAATACAGTATTTTGGCATGTATAGGCCGCACATTTTTACAAAAAAATTACTACAAATAGTGGTGTGCTGCCTAATTTCGAGATATTGTATAAAAAAAATTTTACTCCCTAAAATCTTTAAGTGATATTTATAACCATATACAGTGTAAACTCGAACCACATAACTCAGTTTGACTGAAAGTCTGTGCCCACAGAGCATTTTCTATGGTCCAGAGACAAAATCCGTATGTAAACAATGCTAAGAAAAGGTCAGGTTTTTGCCAAACTCAAAATTCAATTTTTGCCGCATCAATCAAACAAAAGTTTCAGTAACATCACCGAAACTTACATGCTCCAATCGTTAAACAACAAATTATTAACAAAAAAGTATAAGTGTGAACTTTACTCGCCAATGCGTACAAAGTTGCAATACAGTACATTATGTACACATGCACCAGTAATACTAATAGATAACACAAATTAAATATATTTTTAATACATATTTTTGCTTACGGCTCACTGCCCTGCATTTAGTTCTCTTTATGTAATTTACCACTTCCGAAGTAACCTTGTTGATAGTCGGGAACTCGTTCTTTGTAACAAAAGCAAATAAATAATAATAGACGTCCCAGACTACATATTGTGTATTTACAGAGCACAAAATATTAAAAAAAACACTGATAAAATGTGGAAATGCAGTACGTTATAATTTTATTAATGTTTAGTAGGCCTGTGTGAATACCAGTTTTTCAATTTGAATCAAATTCAAATACGAGTACTGAATATAGAATAATGTCAGCAACAGTAATACAACTAGAATAATACAATAAACTTTAATACTACAGTTGTTTCTTGAATACTGTACATTATTTAAACAATGTATGTCAAATATACACGCAACAAAGCCATACACACAAATACATAAATAAACTTACATTACATATTTTTTTGATAATATGTAACACCAAGAAAGCAAACTTGAATAGAAATATGTAGTAATTTAAATAATCCATAAGGATAAAACTTGTAAATAAACAGGCCTACACAATATTTTTACACTAGGGGACCCTGCCCGTGACCTTTTTTTGTATTGTCGCTGGGCTAGAACAGTTACCATGTTAAAAAATTTGGTTATCATACAAAGACTGAAAAAAGTATTGCATAGATATATGTAGGTAGTAATGAAATTATGTGAAATTAACTCAACATTGAAGCAACTGCGGTCCCATTTAATATTTCCCTGTCCACTGAGCCACTAAGGCCCCACTTGGAATTACTCTATCCAGTGAGCTATTAAGGCCCCACTTGGAATCACTCTATCCAGTGAGCTATTAAGGCCCCACTTGGAATTGCTCTATCCAGTGAGCTATTAAGGCCCCACTTGATATAGTTCTATCCACTAAGCCACTGCAGTTCCACTTGATATAGTTCTATCCACTAAGCCACTGCAGTTCCACTTGATATAGTTCTATCCACTAAGCCACTGCAGTTCCACTTGATATAGTTCTATCCACTAAGTCACTGCGGCCCCACTTGATATAGTTCTATCCACTGAGCCACTAAGGCCCCACTTAATTAACTCAACATTGAAGCGAGACATTTGAAGTAAAAAGAAATGATATTACATTTCCTTCTTATCTCTATGCATTAATACAAAACTTTTCATAAGGAAAAAGTAATTAAAAAATTAGTTTTTAGGGTAAAAGGTTATGATTGCATAGTCTGATCTTGTTGAAATTCAACTTGACCTGTATTTTACCCTGAGGATTCGCTCTGCAAAATTTGAAGAACTTCTGTTGAGTTTCAAGGGACTGTGAGGTATTAATGATGAACAGACAGAGAGAGATTGTCCACTTTTTTTATAGGATTATATAGTAGTAGTGGTAACAAGAGTGGTACATCCAGAATAGGTAAGAATTAAACTTGAACAGAATACAAAAATGATGGTACTGTAGTTTGAATACCTCATTTAAAAAGTCAGAGCTTTGTACGCCATGACTCAAACAAGTTGCTGAAAACTAGTACAAATACTCTGTAACTAGGAACACTTGCACAAATAGGAAAATGTTTCAAAGTTTTAGTTAAGTACCCTATGTAAATGTTTATGTTCATAACAAAACTAGTATACTATACTGTGAATTACTGTGAAAAGTTCTTGTGGAGGAACACAAGCTGCTCTACATTTTCTGGCATTAGAGACACTCTCCAACAGGTAACAATATTATGAGCTGCAGAGAAAAGTCGTTCACTGCATACCTGTGTCACAGGTATTGGTAAGTACTTTCTTTCCATTACTGCTATATTTTTAAAAGCACTCCATTTCCCTCTCCAGTAAACGAAACAATTTTAGTCGTTTGGAGTCAAAGGTAATGCTAGATATTCATATACTTCTTGTCTTATGTTGTTGCTATTGTCATAGGTTGGCCAAACAGGTGTGGCAGTAAGTAAGCCCACAGAGGACTTTTTTTTTGTGTGTTGGAAAAGTTGCTTTATTTTCTGCCTGTGTTTCAGTTTGAGTTTCTGTGTCAAGCTGCTTAGATGCTTCCCTACATAATCTTTTGACCCAAATTTTATTTTTATTTTCATCTTCGATCAGTAAATCTTTTAACCGAGGGTCCACCATCATTGAGAACACATTTGTTTCGCAATCCTGGTATATTTTAAATTGTGACCTTAAGCTCGTCAGCAAATTCTTGGCATGACTTACAGCATGTTCTTGTTCTGAAGAAAAATTAGTCAACATCTCCATGCAGAAAACAATAGGGAAAATCAATCCACTTGTAAGAAAATTTTCTGTGGTTTCCACTTTGGTTGCATCTGCAAGGGTTCCAAAATATCAATGAAGACCTTGCACAGATGTCATTCATTCTGTGAGAACATATCTATGTTGGTGTCTTGTACTGCAGCTCCAAGAGATTCTCGCACCAAGTAAGCCTAGCTAACATGCCCTGTTCGGAATTCCATAGAGTTTCTACATCTTGAATTTATTCAAGAACAAGCTCCCGTAGGTTTTTCTGCCTGTCTCTTGCAGAACTGCTGCATGCAAAGTATCTAACAATAGATTGTGCTTTCTGGCACATGAACTGAAGACCTTCAGTTTCCTTTTTCACATCTCCAATGGCCAGCTACAAAGTATGTGCGAAACAAGATCTTGATGTACAGTTTATTGCCTCATGTGCGGCTCTAAAATTACGAGCATTGTCCGACACTATATACAAATAGAGTGTCTTCCCATCTGTTGGAATATTCCCGTCAAGCAGTGTTTCCACAATAGGTTTTTTAAGGGACTGCACTGTATGAGCACCACCAAGCTTGCTAACTTTAAGGTAACATGACTTATTTTTAAAATCTGCATCTGCATAGTGACATTTCAGCTATAGATATGAGTCTGATGCTCTTGAAGTGTATGAGTCCGTTGTGATTGAAATGGACTGAATATCTTGCATGTCATTATCGACCATTTCTTTCAGCCTACTTTTGCAGTTTTCGTACAACTTTGGTACAACACTGCGTGAAAATGTAGTGCGATTTGGGAGATTTGGGATGGCATATCTGGGTTGCGCTTCCTCCGTCATGTCCCTGAAACCTTGCTCATCTACTATAGAATATGGATGCAAACCTTTCACAATAAAATTTGCTATCTCGTCTGTAAATTTCTTAGCACTTATATGTGATTGCTCCCACTTCAAGAACAAAATTGGATATTGTGGGCTGTGTGTGCGATTCATTTATAGTCTTAGGTGAAACCGTGGCAACCTTTGGTTTCTTGGCCTGTTGCGACTGGTAATTTTTGTATTCCACTGGATGCAGCTTTAAGTGATTTATCATTGTAGTAGTTGTCCCTGAAAGCATCAAACTAAATTTATGTAATATTGTTTATGCCTATTTTACACACCAGAAGAAATTAAACGTCTGTTTTTAAGAATCATTAAATTCATTAGTTAAAAAATAGATGACATTTGCAAAATATAAGCTGTACAATAATTGTGCCATGTTCATTAATATACCTATCCAGTATGTAGTACTGAGAAGATATCTGGGTATGCTTATAATATTAAGATTTAATTAAGCCAGCAAATTCTAACAATATTTCAAAATACTGCACTGCATTAGTGACAGAATCAAAGTGTTAATGCAGAACACTCAATTTAAAATATGACCTGAATCTGGCATGTTGCGAGACATTACATAGTTCTGTGGAGAGAATATTCATACAAGAAATTTTGCAAAAAAAAAAAAAAAAAAAAAACTTGACGATGTAGTTTTAAAAAAACCACATTGCATTGAATGTTCAACTTTGGTTTGCAGTAACTTATTTGGGCGCTAAAAATTATGATAAGGCCATTCCGAGAAACTTGCAGAGCAGATCTATAGCTCGGGACTGGTAAACACCTTATGGACTGACGCATGCCCGGATAGGCTACTAGGCACGATAGTGGAGGATTTTGTCCGCTAGACCAAAAGCGGGGTGGTCTAGGTTAAATAGAAGGCAGGAGATGAGGGGTGTTGGTTAGTACGTATTAACTATTGCTTCTTGGGTGCCGTGGTCGTAGTGGGTTTTACCCAGACGTAGCGAGCTTGGCCTATGCCAAACTGGCGATTCCACAGGTGAGCTTCGTTTGTCCAGAAGTGGATGTTATCCCAGCCGAATCCTGTAGCAGTGCCAGTTAACAGTCCTTTTACCATGGGATGGTACGAGGGATGAATTTGTATGCACGGAGATACAAATAAGATAGTTACTGGAGCAGTAGATACTGACTCGTGCCGGAGTTGGGCGGCGCTGTCCCGTTCCGCCTGTCGCTCCGGAGTGGGTTGAGGAAGTGCACTCAACTGTCTGGCGGCAAGGAACGCTGCATTTTGTACCCTACGTTTACAACCGTGCCTATGGTCATAAGGCATTGAGTCTCTGCTTACAGTATGCTAGGTACACCTTGACGTGAACAAACTAAACACAGTTTATAGTGTCAGTCTGCTTTTGGCTTGCTGACTAGGCTCTGTTAAGTCTGCACTGAACCCCCCTGCATGCGGGCTGATCAGAGACGGGGAGCTGTTTGGGTCACCAATGCCGCCACCGGATGTGCGTTCACACAGAGATGGGTGGCAGGTCTGAAGCTACAGATTTCCCAGCACTCACAATGCTGTGAGATAAAGTATTAACTTGAGACTGTCGCTTCTCCCTGGGTGAAGGTGTCGCTACTGGTTGTGGCTCCTCTGTTCTTCTCCGCTGGCACTGGTTCAGTGCTGTAGCAATTGGAAAGCAACAGGTGGCCGTCTAATGGGTGTGTAGAATATATGACGGACCCCTGAGGGGCGCCCGCTGTTGAAGTTAAATTGGTTATATCAATTACCCAGTTCTTGTCAATGGTGTACGTAGTAACCTGTGTATAGCAGGCAAACAGATAGATACTCTCAGAAAAAAAAGCGGTAAGGTAGGAAACAAAAGTATGATTGATGGTTCAATAAACGTGCGACACATCCTAGCTTCTACCAGGCAATTGAGTGCTGAAGGTTACTACACTGGCCAGGTGTAGGTGACCTGGTTCTAATGTAAAAACAGGAAAGAAATATCTAAACAAGAAAAGATATAATACTTCTAAACTGTTCTAATAAAGATGTCTTGGGGAGACAAAGTGAATTTAAAATGTGTTATTGAGGGTGTTTGCTGGTTGTCGGGTAAGTGATCGTCAACGGTGAAGTAGCCGCAGGGGGCGTACTCGAAGCTTCGAAGTTCTCTGGAGGTCCCAGCACTGTGCAATGCTATGGGATGTTGCGAGAGATGAACAAGAAAGACTGCCCATGTCCGGCAGCATCCTGACTTACATAGGGGAAGCTTGTAGGGTGCGGGCTGCGGGGAGTGCATGGCGTCCTTCTACCCTGGTTGGCGTAGGAAAACTCTGTTCAGAGTTTCTGCTTCGTGCCTCGCCAGTGGCACTCGGCCTTGTCCAAGGTCTGGGCATCTTGTTGGCTCACAGCATGTCTGTCAGGTTGCGTATACTCCAGGTGAAGAGAATTCGCTCATAAGTTCTTGCTGTCTGTAGGGTACACAGTGTGTCACTCATTTCTGTAGTGGTGGAAGAGGTACTCTTGGCGATGAGTCGTAATCGTATTAGATTAGTTATATAAGTGGCACGTGTCAGGACTTAAGCTCATTATGTTCAAAAATTGAGGTAAAAGTTATGTACAAAGTTGTGACGTGACACACTTTCAACAAAAAAGACAAGTCAAGCTAAAACTTTACTTACTTGAAACAATATCGCTACCAGAGACCAAAGAATGTAAATGCATTGACGGGGGGTGTGTTTACATTGCCCGATCAGGCATTCAAAAGTTCACAGTCTACAGTTCATTAACATTCACAGCATGCTGTTTGATGCTTACTCTTCATAAGTATTAAAATATCCTAGCGTGTATGTAAACATGAATCAAGAGGTTATGAATATCAATAATGGTTGTAGGTCATTTGCAAACAATAATTCAAATACCTATGAAAATATATTAATTTGTGAAACTATTGTAAAGATATAGTTGTAAAGATAACTTATAACTTTATTTAGGCAGTATGATAGTGACAAGTTTTAAAAAAGTTTTAAAAATCAATATTGTTTTGCCTCTTTACATTATGTCCATTAACACCAAACAAATTTATAGTACAGTAAAACCCCTCTATTACGACTCAGTCCCGAGGAACCGTGAAAAGATTGGGTCGAAAAAGTCTCGGTTGTCAGCGCCAGCCATTGCTCACCCCCTTCCCCTCAAGCATTGGACGGTTTCCCGTGCCTGCGCGGCAGCCTTCTGTTTGTCATTGTTATCTCTCTCTTGTTCGTGGATACGGTACTCTCTCTTTCTTTGTTTGTCTTATTGCGAATTGTAATTGTGCACGGTTTTTGGATTTCTCTTGGTTTTTATTACTGTTTGTTGACGACCCACGCATTTATTTTGGATTTAGATTTGATTACGTTTTTGGCTTGATTTTATGAGCGATTGTTGACGACCCAGGCAATTATTTTGGATTTAGATTTGGTTACGTTTTTGACTTTATTTTATGGACATTTGTTGATAACCGACGCAGTTTTTTTCATCTTGTACGGATTTACGACTTCAGGGAAAATGAGTGGAAAGCGAGCCAGCTTGTTGCTCATGAAGAAGTACAAAATTATCAAGGAAGTGGACGAACAAAAGACTCCGAAGCTGAGATTGCACGGCAGCATGGTATCCCAATGTCTACACTCTTCACTATCCTGACGATGAGAGAAGAGATAATAAATGCAGTACAGAAGGAAGGCCTTAATGTGCAGCTGAAAAATTTGCAACACACGACTCGTAGAGATTTAGAAGCAGCGTTGCTAGAATTGTTCGGCTAGGTGAGATCGCAAAACCTGCCTGTAAGCGGCCCAATGGCTAGATCATTTCAAAGTGCGCCACGGAATATAACACAAAATCGTCAGTGAAAGTGCGTCAGTCGATCCAAAATCTGTATTTGAGTGTTTGCCCTTGCTCCAGAACGTCCTCAGCCGCTACCAATCTCGCTACGTGTACAGTGCCGACGAGCTGGGGATGTTCTATAATCTCATGGCGGATCGCAGTGAAAGGAGACGTGTGCAAGGGTATGAAGAGGAGCAAGGAGTGCCTCACTGTCCTTCTGCGCTGCAACATGGATGGCAGCGATAAAATGAAGCCCCTTGTAATCTGCAAATTTAAAAAACTCAAGGCTTCAGGGGAACATTCTTCCATGTGACTACGACTTTAACAAGAATTCATGGATGACCTCAGCAGTGTTTACGAGGTGACTACGTGGGTGTGGTGCGAAAATGGGTGATGCCAAAAGAAAAGTTGTCCTCTTTGTCGACAATTGTCCCCCACATCCCGAGCTCGAAAACCTCAGGAATATCGAGCTGGTGTTCCTGCCAAAGAATACCACCAGCATGCTTCAGCCTCTGGACCAGGGATAATTCAGCAAATGAAACTGAAATTCCGGGAAATGCTTGTGTGGAGTATGGTGCTGAAAATGGAAATAGGGAAGGATATGAAGAAGTGGGATGTATTTAGAGCGATCGAAGCGATAGTCGCCAGTTGGAGGGCAGTGCAGCAAAAAACCATCGCCAATTGCTTCCATCATGCCCATTTCATCACACCAGACAACGAAGAGGCTACCGTCCATGTGTTTCTCGCTGCCGCAAGCTCCGAAGACGATCCACCACATGTGGACGCAGAGCCTCAATCTTGCCCCTCGACAGTGCCTCTGTCTGCTCGTCTGATTGTCACTTGGCCGTGTGACGAGGTAACGTGGCAGCAATTGGCCCCAGACTGCACGTTTGAGGAGTTTGTCATACCAGACGATGACATCGCAGTTTGGGGTACCTCAACTACACAGATGATGTCCAGGGGCAGCAGGAGTCAAGTGGTGAAGAAGATGGGGATGGTAGAGCAGAAGAACCTGCTCAAGTTCCCACCACGCAAGACATACTCAAAACCGGGGATGTGTCTGCTGCAGCGTTAAGGCGGCATGGTGCAAACAAAGAAATGTGGTTGCATTTCACGCATTTGAGAGAGTTTGTGGAGCAAGGTTCTAGTCAAAAAGAAGCAGACCACAATAAAAGACTTCTTCAAGAAGTAGGGTGATTGTATTTTTTATTGTAATGTAATGTAAAAAATACTCTCAGTTTTGTCACGGGATTCTAATGAATTTTGCGACGTATAATTCTTTTCATATTTATTCAAAAATTCTGTGCTCATAAACTGTTTCATCCAATTAATTGTTAAGTACTGTGTAGAAAAATGTACGCGAGTAAATAACTCCGGCTTTGTGTGTTTACAAGTGGTACGCCCCTGCCTAGTACAACGCGAGATAATAACTGCGCTTCTGTGTGTTTACAGCTGTCATATCTATCATGTTGTTGGATATTTACTATCTGGTGAGTTGTCATAGTGCCTAAAACTGTTGTTTATGCTGGTTGTTTTTCTATGTACCGATATGCTATCTCTATTTGTGTAACGAACTCTTGAAATATTTGGAACTTATTTACGTAATGTATAATTTACGTTAATCAGCACTTCATAGTTCGTACAGTATTATTTGTGATGAAACATTTCACAATATTTGGGAATTTTAAAAAAATTTTGCATCATACTGTACTGTAAAGTAATTTTGTATTTGTAACCTTGTATTTTATTGTTGTTACCGTTTGCGTATCTTTTCACACGCCTCAAGCCAATACAAACATTGCCGCGCAAGTTCATTTAATGTCGCAAGTGTTTTCTGTTTTTACCCAGTAATAAAAACGCAACACGTAATCACCGTACAGAAAAGTTTTTAATCTTTGCCATATACTTCCACGTAGGCCTAAATGGACGTGTAGCGAAATATTATATCATCCGCAAGAAAATAAAATGCATTAATGCAGCAGTTGACGTGTGTGTTCTGTTGCCAGACAGAAGCAAAGTCGAGACACAACCATGAGTGTCGACCGAACGGTATTGATCGCTCACATAGACTGGAAGGGATAGTCAGCTAACTGCCCTCCTTTGCTCCCCTCTTCTCTATCCAGCCAGACCAAAGCGAGAGCACAGCGCGCACACACATATTGTGCAACGCCACCTAAACTTTTTATTCGCTACGTGCCTCATAGATATGTATGACCCACAAGACCTGCGTAATAGATCTTTATTAATAACTTTATATTATAATAATACATAGTCTAATCTTTTCACGCACTTTCAATGGCCATGTCATACTGTGTTTAGGCCTTCCTTTTTACAAGGGGTGGTCCAATATGCCTTTCTGGGTATCAAATTAATCAGGAGACGTCCAGCTATTAAAATATACATATTTAATTTAGAAAGTAGTTTTTTTATGTGCTAGAGACAATTGAACATGAGCTTAATGCAAAAATGGCACGTTTGGGGCCATAAGGGTTGAGATGGATCAAAATCTGCCCGAAATTTTCCAAATTTTTTTATTGCAAACCGCCCCCCCCCCCCCCCCCCCCCCCTATTTGCGACCCTATTCTCTGGAACCATGAAGGGTCATAATAGAAAAGTTCTACTGTAACATTCTCAAATTTGCATCAATGTAAGATTGCAATGTTCACGAGCAAAAATTAATTTAAAAAGTTGCGGAGTATATTTTCAGTCAGGGCCAATATAAAACGCAAATTATCATCTGCTTATCTTATAGGAAGCCCTACTGGCACCTTTTTTATTTCCCCCGGTCTCAAGGGTGATTACATGACGTGATTAATCATATCAGTGGAGATTTATGCAGTCTGCAGTCTGAGATTGTTTTCCGACTGCTCAAGCTCAACTGCTACTGCTCAACTTCAGACTGCACATTGTGAATATTATAGCACATGAAGTTATTTCGAACACCCGACTACATGGCACGAAGTACAAGATGTGATAAAGCCATAAGACGTTACGGTGGTCGCTATAACCAGTTCAAATTTCATGCAAAATACACTAAACGCATAGGAACAAAATTACTAGGCCCACGAGAATTATGTTGTAAAAAATGCAACCACAACTCTGTTAAGTATCGCCGGTTAAATATACAGAACCGGAATGAAATAAAGTTATCCAGGATCAACATAACCACAGATGGTTTTTGTATTCTGTTGTGACGTCCCACTTACGCCAACCTTCCCGCCATTATAAATGTTAATCCTTTCAACAAGAAACGCTGTTATTAAGCACAAATGGTTTATCTTTCAGAATCTTTGTACCTCTGCACTAAAATAAATATTACAAAACTAACGTAAATTGCAGCAAGATGTGAAACAATATCGCGGGATTTACAAGAAAAAATACTATTGGCTGGTGTTTAAATGTTTAGTGAATCCTGGCCAATCATGTACACTTTCATATTGTGCTACTGTGCTTTTCGTAACTGTAAAAAAAATTTGTTTACAGGTTGTAAGAGGTGGGTTCTTCCTTTTTTTTGCGTGCTGTAAGAATGGTCTCCTGGGCTACGATTTGCCAAAATAATTTTACTGCCAAGGAGTTTAGTGGATATTTTAGGGCGTGTCTTGATGTTCATGATTAAGTGTAATGAGGGTTTTTGCTCCTTCCCAATGGTATTTTTGAAATTAGTATTCCATGTTCTACTTTTTAGTGAATCATCAGGCGTGCTGTACTTTTAAAGTTCCAATGGTGCTTGCTTTACTCAGGGAGTCATTTTACCTTGTTTTAATGGGATTTCACAAGTGTTTATTAATGTTGGTTGCTTTCTCGGAATATATTAATATTGTTGTTTTTCTGTTTGTTCCAGTGCATGTGTGTTCTCTCCTTCCCCTAGTTCACCGATTGGTAGCAAGCAACAGAAATTTACAGGTGCAATTTATGTTTGCAAAGTTGTTGTTCTTGGTGATAATGTATAGATGGGCTTCAATATATTTGTATTGATTTTGGATTTTTTGTGTCCATGCTTTCTTGATTTTTTTTAATGGTGTGTGTCCTCCTTGCCTTCCTTTAGCCCTGCTACACCCTAAAGGGACATAACAAGGTCTAAGTTTGTAACGAACTGTAAAATTGAATTTCATTTTATTAAATTCAGATTAGTAAATGGTACAAATACAAACACTGGCACACAAATGTATGTACCTGTAGGGTTTTCCAGTGTTTTCTGCATAGCTTGCAAATGGATTCTTGTCAACTTTTTTGAAATTTCTCAAAATATTTCCAAAGTGCAGCTCATCCTATTGACTGGACTTTAGCCATTTTGATGTTGATGAATATGCATGTATTTAACTATGTAGTGTCAGGTCACGATAATATACTGACACAAATATTTTTAGGAGAGTAATTAAGTCGAAATTTATTATGTTCATATGCAATCGTAATTTACCATTATTTACAGGTATGAACTTTACTTGAAATATTAATTGTCCCTAATTTTTCATCAAAAATTTCTGGTGCGACCTATACACGCACGTAGCCTATACATGCCAAAATACGGTACATGGATGGTGTGTAAAATTTTTTGAGAACTACGTGCATAACCGAGGTGTCAAAATGTGTCTTCATTCATAAGAATTAAGTACAGTATTTATAATGACTGGCGTACAGTACACCTGACAGATATAGCTCAAAAATGTCACACACAATTCTTTCTGTAACCAAATGTCACATCATTCCTGCAGCTCGTGAATCAGGCCATATTAACAGTGATCTAGCAAGGCCTCAGGAAGCACCTAGGTCTTAAAAGAATTTAAGAAATAAAGATTTAAAACATAACATGAATACCAATATTGTATGGTGATGTGTATGAAAATTCTTATGACTTTGTTGTAATGAGAACTTTGTCTAAAGAGGTTTTTATTAGGGATGTACTGATTATCCCAAAATCTGTATCGGTTACTATCGGCCATGGTCCAACCAATTCATTTAATCAACCCAAATGATTTAATCATCATGGAAATTACCACACTTGGGTATCTTGTGGGACATGTTTTCACAAACAAAGAATTTAATTTTTGCAACTGAAAAACAGTTTTCTTAATTTAATTTTTATCTTTTAGTAATAGGTGATTCGAAATTAAATGGAAACTGATATGGCTGACTTTGGTGTGCTGCATATTTAACTCTGTATAAGCCATTCCTTGTGAAATTCATAAAACATAATTGGTATTTGCTTTTCAGGTAGTTAAAATTCATTTTAAAAATAGTTTTACTGCTATAATATTCATTGTCGTATATTTTAATTCATGTAAACGTCAAATGTATATTGATCTATTGCTCCCACTTCATAAATTAATATTTCATTTCCAGCATGATGCGATTCTATAATTGATTAATAGGATGGTCGAATGTCAATATATGAGTTGAATCGATATGGCTGTGGTGCTCATTCAATGTCAGAATTATAACTATGTGTATTTTATTTATAAACAAACATCTCTAACCAAAAGTGTTGGGTGATATGACGATAGTAAATAGTACGTATATATAAAGCAGATGAATGTAATTTACTCACTGAACATGGGCATGGTATTTATAAATACTGTAGTCTTTACTCATTTTCTGTGTTTTATGGTTATGTTTTTGACAAATACGGCATTTGCAACTATTGGACAAGGTTGGTGATTGTAGCCGGCTACTTACCATTGCAAAACCGGTTAAGAATGTCAAAAATAGTTCCTGTTTTAGATTGTGCCACAGAGTTTGATAAAGGTATTTTTTTTTTTAATATTAACTGTCCAAAGGGCTAAACTGCAATGTAAACCACAAAAAGTTAAGTTTGGGGGTAATTTAAAGTTACTCAGACACAATATAAAAAATTACAAATGAAATTATTTGTATCGGCACTGTTGGTGGGATCAGCCACAAAGTATCCATATCTGTAATATCGGCAGAATGGGGTTTGGACTCATCTCTAGTTTTTACAAGCAAGATTTCACTATAAAAAATTTTTCATAGTAGGTGTGTTTGATAAACCGTAGACCCATTGTATGGTATCAAAACTTTGGGGTTGGCAGAAAGTAGTGGTGGTTGTACTGGTTGCAGTGGGCGGGCAGCCAGTGTCCATGTCCCAGATGACAGTGCCGTCACAGCAGGTGGCTACCAGTTCCGCCTCTGCACTGGTCAAGCAGCAACAGCAGGCCATAGTGGCCAAGGTGCTGACCAATGCCCAAGGCCAGGTGCTGTCCATGGAGAGTCTGCTCACGCACCAGAAGCAAGGTACAGTAACCCCTCCTTGCTATCAAGTTTGTGTGTAGTACATTCCCTACCATGAACAGCACATACTTTATAAACAGATATTAGATCATGAAAACTCCACTATCGCTTATTTTTCAAATTGTTACAAGTGAGTGCTATGATTTTTGCAAACTTTCATAAAAGAGATCCCATAGTTTTTTCATAATTGTGTATAACCAGATTTTAAATTTCAGTTTATGAATGTCCAAGGGAGTAAAATGTTATTTATTTGGGCTAGTCGCGGCAAAACTATGACTCTTGATGCCTCAAGTTGAGTGTTACACAAATTCTGGTTACGTAACTTTTGAGAAAAGAGGTTGACGTAGTCACTTTTACAGTTTTGATCCATGATGCCAATATTATGAGAAACAAGGATGTGATCTAGTGTTTTTATATCGCTCGACCTGTGTAAGGACATGTCGGGTGGCCTGACCAGCACAAAATCACAAGTCACTGTCACGACCTGGCAAACGGGCTGGCCCTTAGACTCATTGAGGCTCCTGCGCCAGTTGATTGACGGGCTGCTGGATGCCATCGGCTTCACCAGGGTCTGAATTGCTGCTGATGTGGTTGATGTCCAAGCTGGACTGGTGACTTTTGATCAGCTGGGTCGCAAACCACGGGTTGGCTAATTCGAGTGAAGGTTCTTCTCCTCTTCTGATTGCCTCCAGTAGGGGGTGCGGTGTACCAGCGGTTTTAACAAGTGGCGGAAAAAGTGGCTGGGGTAGAGTTGAGGAGTGAAGCTCCTCATGTGGATTGCAAAGTGGTGGTGTAGGGATAAGCAGGGTTCCTACAGTCAGTAAAAGTCAGGAATTTGAGAAATTGTCAGTGAAAGTCAGGAATTTTATATATACTCTGCCTTTACTCAGGAATATTACCTTAAAAATAGTTTTAGTCAGGAAAAAAGTTTACTTTTCTTGTATAATTATAATATGTTTACCGGTCTCTGAATTTTCGGAGTAAATGCGACCGAGCCCAAGTCCAGGAAGAGGGAATGAGTGCTATCCTGCATCAGAATGAGCATTTCTGGGTCTCGCATCAAGCACTATCCAACCCCGTAAAGAATGCAGTGTTTTTCTATATTCAGCGCAAATTTCACGGATTTTTGTAAACATTTGACTGAGGATATTTTTCTACCCAAATCAACTATTACTGACATTTTTTGGTAAATTTTTTTATTGCATTACAATTTTTGTTGTTGTCAGGAATTTTCCTTCTTATGGTAGGAAAAGTCAGGATTTTTTATGGTCCCTTTTCTGTGGGAACCCTGGATAGGTTTGCAGTCCAGGCTAGCTTTGGAGGCGTAAATTACCTTTCTTAACCTTGTCCGGGCACCGCCCTTCCAGGTGTACGGCTTAGGGAAAAAGTGCAAATCACAGCCTCGCAAAAGTGAAGTTGGTGACTGTTCCCTACCATGTATTACTAAGGATCACAGCCGTACAGGGAAGAGCTATACCCTGTGATCCTTTCATGTGACCCTGTAGAGAGCGGTGGATTGGCTCAAGCTGCAAGACAGGACACTTACGTGTGGTATCCATTGGGTGGTCAGTTCGTCAACTTAATTCTGTCCCCTGTCTGACCCCCATAAAGAGTGGTGATGGAGTATGGATTAGTCTGGTTGATTCTCCTAGTGATGGAGTTACTAGTGGTTTAGGCTCTGCCATGCTGTTTCCTATGTCACAGCAAGGGTGGCCGTCGAATATGTGGGTATTTAGCTTTGTATAACTTGGATGCTGGCTTCACTCTGGCAGGCTGAATACTACATAGGATAACGCTCAGTTACACTCAGGAATTAGTACCTTGGAAAATAATTAAGATCATGCATTTTATTTAGGGAGAATAAAAGACGGTGGCCCTGTACTACCTCCTAGTCTAACCTGAATTCACAGGGAAGTTTTAAACTACACTCAACCAGATGAAAGCGACCTGGTTCTATACCTGAACGGAAGGCAATAATGCTGCTAGGTAAGTACTTTACAACTCGGCCATAACTATCTGCCTTTGGCTGTCCTGAAAGGACAGGGGTGACTACCGCTAAGGTAATTAGAGATTTGCCAATACCGTCCGCTAGGCAGAATGGTCCTTGAAGAGGACAGTCTCAACTGTTACCAATGGAGTGGTTACCAAGGAGTGGTAAGGAAGGAGCTGTTGGTCCATTCTTCCAGAAGCAGGAGGGTCTGCCAATGGTGCAGATGAGGCTTCTGGAGGGGTTGTCTTTTCTGGTAGCTTCTTCCAGCCCTTAAGAGAAAGAGTGGTGGACTCTGTAGGTGTACCAGTGAGTACAAACTGCTGTTGGCTTCCTCTGGCCTTGAAGAGAGTGGTGGAGGAAACATAGACTCACATCAGCACACCAGAGAATTATGTGGCCTTGGGTGGCAGGCTCGGCGTCTCGGTCTGGCAGTACAATCTCACTTCTGGGGGTTTTGACGTGATATCTGGCTTGGAGAGTAGTGTGAACAGTAAAAGCTGGATTGACATGTCTGTAATATCATCCAACCTTACGAAGGAGTGTCCTGTAGTCATTTGTCCACTCTCTTCCAGTACCGTTGGTTTCACTTGCCCAGGCAAAATGAATGTGATTCAGATGGTGCGATGTAGAGTGTATGTCATGAGGTGCAATACGTCACACATCACGGGCTATTAGTTTTGGGAATACATACAATAAAATTGAAACCATGCAGTTTTAGTCAAATCATTAACAGAAACTGAAATGCATCATCTGAATTTGTCTTTGAAAAGCTGTTTAACAAGATCCGAACATAACTAGAGACTCCTGTATTTTGTGGCTTGCGAAATTGCGAAATAAACGCAAAATACAGTTTCTCACGTAAAATGATATGCCTCGTGGGAAACAACAAAAAATACAAAACATATGCGAAAATACATTTACATTGTGTATCCTCATGTTTACTATGCTAATTTGATTAATTGTTTCAATATGTAGTCGGTATCGGAAAGTCGACACATTCACTGTATCGAATTTACTCCACTGAAGCGGTATCGCTAACAAGCATCTATTCTTACGGGATATCATTATGTTTTGGAAATATACTGATGTTGACTATCTAAAATAACTTTTTTTTATCACATAATTAATATAACCTCGTAGGCAGTATATAAATGTGGTAAATAGAAGAATTACAAAACGCTTATCTCTAAAATGGTAACAGAATTTTCCGTTGTCGCTAGATGCTGGCCGCATGTTTATGCGGCAAAGGAACATGTTCCATAGATTCATATATTTATGGTATTGCTGGGTGTGTGTGTGTTTTTTTTTGGCGGGGGGGGGGGGGGTTATGTGAGAACAACTTGTATCTGGTGCCGTCACATACAGTAGACTCCCAATCTATTGTTTTCAGGGGACTGTAAAAAAATTTCCATACATGCTGGATTTCAGTAGATGAGGGTTCTGACATGATCAATAAAATACAACTCCTTACTTATTTAGACTTAATTTTGAGTCTAATGAGAGCTGTACATTATCTGTGAATAAAGTTTATCTAATAAACACAAAAAATGGGAATTCTAAAAACAAAGTACAGTATTACTGTATTATTTTTACAGTAATTAATACATTAATAGACATCATGCCTAAACTCTTTTAATTAAAGAATATAACTTATGCCTCAATATCCTCGGCTACTGGAGCACAACCTCATACCCATCCCTGCTTTCTAGCTTTCCTAAAAGTACTCAGGTTATTAAAGGGTACATAAAATATCATCACCAAAACAATAATAGTAGAGCTGGTGTATTCAGATACTTGGGAAACGGAACACTACCATTACTTCAACAGAAAGCTGAAAATTTCAATTTAATTTCTTTTACTATGGTCTAAAAAGATTAGTATAACAAACATTCTAGAAAATTCTTGAGTCATAGGATTTGTATCACATCTCCAAACTAACATTTTCTTTTAACATTTAAATTTCAATTTTCTGCCCAGTTAGAATTTTCACCACAAATACTCATTTATTCCTTGGGCACCTTCCTTTAAAAATATTTTGCTTTCATCACACACTTAAAATATTTCTTTTACAAAACTCTTCTATACTCATTTATTCCTTGGGCACCTTCCTTTAAAAATATTTTGCTTTCATCACACACTTAAAATATTTCTTTTACAAAACTCTTCTTGATAAACTACCTCTATTATTCCCTATATTGTAGAATGGCAGCAACAATATTTACTACAATACGTGCTTGCTTCAAACATTCTTTTAAATAGACACATTTAATCTCTGCACTCATATACACCACGTTTCTTTTTACATAGGTTAAAAACTCCCTTAAAACAAGGATTTATTTATCCTAAAGTAATACACATTAAAATACAATCAATCTTCCTTCCTTTTCACCTCGAAGGGTGTTTCAATCTGTATTCAATATTTTCCACCATTTTAATACACTCCTGCACATACAAATTAGTGCGAACACTCGCTGGAGTGATGGTCTCTTAGTTTCATTCTTTCTTCAAAATTATGACATTTTCCCCTTTAAATATCACCAGAGAGAACACCGGAGAAAACACATTATTTTTCTTGCTCAGCCCAATCACTCTTCCACAACCAACGCTACATCATACAAGTCTTTTGGGCTGAGAATACTCTCCCCACCAATCTCGACCTTCGTGGCAGCTTGCCCTAAGACTTCTACTCTCTCCACACTTCACCAAGGAAGCATGGGGATATGCTTCCCATCGATACCAAGGTACAGACTTGCCCCCTTGACTCCACTCGACATCAAACACACACAACGTGGTGAAAGAGTAGGAAACAGGGATATTCTTCCTACCACTAAAGCTTGTCCTCTCATTCACCCATGTATATCATTTCCACACAGTACACACACACACACACACACACACACACATACATGTGCGTCCCTCTTTTTACTAGCCAAACTTCACACAATCACAAAATCCACGTTGTCTTCTTCCACGCCACCGCTAAGTTCCGTGTCCTATTTCCAAACAAAACATACTATTTCCCACTCAGCTGAGTTTCAGGATCACTGCACTCCTACTACCACTCCAACCTTTCGCTGCCATGAGCATTCAAAGTAAGGCAAAAGCAAAGGGTAACTTTAATTTTTCCTGCTTCACTCTCAGGTAAAACAGCACTTAATAGCCCACATTAATTTCTCGTACAGTTTCCTAAGTCAAAAGAGATCACAGGCAGAATGGGAATCCAACCTCTCATTCCATCACAGAATATCGGAGCATAAGCCCGCACTGCTAGGAACATGACTATGTTCAAAGTCTTCCATAGAACACGCAGACAAAGTTCACAACTTAAGTTAGCACAGCCTATCACCAATCATCCGTAACCACAAGCACGAGAGACAAAGTCCACTTACACCTCGTATTTTGTCTAAGTTCCAGATGCTAATTTTGGCTAAGTTCTCATACACGTTTTTCCATTCTGACACGGGCACAAGATAGAGGAAGTTCTTCAGAGTTCCCCACAAGGTAGAAATTTTTCTAAGTGTTTTTCTGCTCCAAAAACTAAGTCCACAGTTTTGCTAGCCTGTAAGTCTCCGGTTGCAAACATTAGGTGATAGCATTATTTTTATTTTTCAAAGCCTAACTAGCAGTTATACTTAACTTCACGCAGCATTACCCTCTCGATGTTCATTCTCAGGGCGGAACCACATCACTCATGAATTACTAGCAGCACATCGGCTGGGGACGATCTCCCTGAGGCTGCTCGCACACGCAAATATATACGTCCTGAGATCCCTACTCTCTGCCATCTCCTCCCCAAGAGACTTACACTCCAGCACCGTCTATACGATCTGTGTGCACTCTTTATGATGCCAGCACCTCCTTTACCCAATAATACCATATTTTGGCGTGTATAGACCGCATATTTTTAAAACAAAAAGACACCTAAAAGTGGGATGCAGCCTAAGAGATATTGCATTTTAAAAAAATTTGCCTCCAAAAGTTAGTATTAAGTGAATATTTATAACCATGTATAGTGTAAACTCAAATCATCTAACTCTGTTCGACCGAAAGACCGTGCGCACAGAGCATTTTCTATGGTCCAAAGACAAAATCCAGATGTAAACAATGCTAAAAAAAAGTTAGTTTTTGCCAAATTCAAAATTCAATTTTTACCGCCTGGATCAAACAAAAATTTCTGTAGCATTGCCATAAGTTACATGCTCTGATCATTAAACAACAAATTAATAACAAAAAAGTAAAAGTATTATCTGTACTCGCCATTGTGCATACAAAGTCTGAATACATTACATTATGTACATATGCACCAGTAATATTAGAAGATAACACAAATAAAATACATTTTAAACTCATACACTTCTGCTTACAGCTCACTGCTTTACATTTAGTTCTCTTTATGAAATTTACCACTTCCGAAATAACCTTGTGTTGATTTAGCCGTGAACTTGTTCTTTGTAGCAAAAACAAATTAATAATACTAAGACGTCTCGGACTACACATGGTGTATTTACAGAACATGAAATAAAAAACACTGAAAAAATGTGGAAATACTGTACATAATTATGTATATTAAATATGTACTGTAGAATTTTATAAATGTTTAGAAAACAATTGTGCAATGTTTTCGGCGGCAGCTATGTTAATAATGAGCTAGAAGCAGCGGTGCCATATTTTCGCAATATTGATTCACGATGCAGCGTTGCCAACATCACTCGCAAATTTTCACTTGAATATTTTTTTCCATGGAAATTACGAATGGACTGTCTATAAAAGAGTAACTCTAATAAATATTCCTGGAAAATTATAACATGGAAACACAAAATTAAGGGTGACTATTCACTGCACTTTATCAACCACAATATTCAAGAATTACATGATAAAATAATTTCGCTGCTGTACAAGAGAAAGATATTTTATGTAGTGCGCACACTCGCCGTCATGCTGCAAGTGCAGATTTATAGACACCATTTTGTGCAACATGTTTCCGTGGTTTTTTATTTCTCAAGTCACGTTACCTACTGTGGAATAGTATTGTGCGCTGTACATAATAAACATGTAACAAAATACTAATTTTCTGTCGCAAATGTTTTGTAGGGGAGAAATTAAGTTGGAATTTACTGTTTGTATGCAATCGTTATATAACAATATTTACAGGAATACAAAAATTTGGTGAGGCCTACACGTGAAATATTAATTATCCCTAATTTTTCATCAAAAAATTTGTGTTGCAACCTGTACATGCACATGGCCTATACTCGCCAAAATACAGTATTTGCACTGGTGCGAAAACCATGATCTAATCATGAGCCAGCAGCAATAGTTGCCCTTTATCGCAGTCTGCTGCAACCCAGGAAATCTCGCTGCAAGCCAGACAGGCGTTTTCTCACTGCAAAATAACATCCTTACAATATCTCATCTGAAAATGTGACGGTCACTCCATCACAACATCTCAAAATACTGTATATAATTTATTGTAATCCAACACCAAATTCAAGCTGACCTAAAACTTCCAAACCCTCTGAAAATGAAAATAATTACACCATATGCAAGGCAGATTTTAAGGTCCCATGCGCACTTGATCAACTGAAGCATGCAAAGTTATCAATCTGGCAGTGTGTTCGCTGCAACGGGAGGATTACCGCTCCGCAGGTACAAGTTGCCATCAACTTGCGCGCGTGGCAAATGTATCTTTTAAAGTTGACACATGCCACACTGCTGCGTATCATGACTGCACACATTACTGGTCGACTCTGCCCCATCAGCGAGCCCCAAGAATCTTGGGGCAAGTCTAAAGCGGCGTACATTTATTCTAGTGTCTACAGGGTTGATTCCATGCATTGGACAACTTCAGAGACAGGAAATAATTAATGTGTTTAATTATGGAAGTTGTAGTGCCCACTGAGAATTCGACATGCGATTGCCACCCCCTCAACCAGAAATTGTTTTACCTGACTAGCCACGGACCAGAAGACACCGATATGGAAGTTGAAAGAGTCACTACAGGATCGCAGCGCCCCTGCGCCCAGTGATGTCACAGCCGCCGAGCCTCGAGAAGAGGCTGTAAACTTGTAATCTTCCTCCACTCAGGGTAATAAGAAAAGTGTGGCGCTGCCCACTACCCTGAGATAATCTACCCCTGCGGTGAAAGGCGAGCTACCCCCGCACCTCTGTGAGAGCAACCAAACTAAGATTTAAACTATATAAGGAATCCTGAAAATGCTCTTGCCAACGTTCGTTGGCCTGCCGACTGCAGAGTTTGGAGAATGCTCGTGGGTCTGGACAAGACCTCCACCTCTCCCAGCCTGAAGATTTCATCATATATAGCTTGCGAACACGAATATGAACTATCATATTTTGGCATGTAAAGACTGCGTGCATGTATAGGCCGCATCAGACATTTTTTCCATGTAATATTAGGGATAATTAATATTTTAAGTATAGGCCACTCCAAATTTTTGTATTCCTGTAAATATTGCTAAATCACGATTGCATACAAACATAATGAATTGCCGACTTAATTTCTCCTCTACAAAACATTTGTGACAAAATTTGTACTGTGTGCATTGTGTATGATTGTTCATCGCACTATTACTATTCCACAAATGGTAATGTGACTTGAGAACGCAAAACCAGGCAAACATGTTACACAAAATGGCGTCTTATCAATATGCACTCGAGGCAATGCGGTGGGCATGCGAATTACATACAATATCTTTCCCTTGTACAGCAGCAAAATTGTTTTCTCATGTACGTCTTGAATATAGTAATTTATAAAGTGCAGTGAATAGTGTTACCCTAATTTTGTGTTGCCTTTTTCTAACTTTCCAGGAGTATTTATTAGAGTTACACTTTTATACATAAGCCATTTGTAATTTTTATGAAAAAATATTTAAGCGAAAATTTGCGGGTGTTGTTGGCAAAGTCGCATTGTGAATTGATGTATCGAAAATATGGCAACACTGCTGCTAGCTCGTCATGCTTGTCATCAGCATGGCTGCCGCCGAAAACTTTGCAATATTCAATATTGTTTGCTAGACATCTAATTAAATTCTACAATACATATGTACTGTATCCCCCCCCCCCCCCCACCTCATGCTGTGTAAATGCAGAATGTGTAGTCTGAGAGGTCTATTGTTATTATTTATTTTCGTTTTTGCTACAAAGAACGACTTCACGGCTAAATCAACAAGAGGTTATTTCAGGAGTGTAATTACATAAATATAACTAAATGCAGGGCAGTGAGACGTAAGCAAAAAAAAAATGTGTGTTAAAAATTTATTATATTTTTGTTATCTATTTTTATTACTGGTGCATGTGTACATAATAGACTGTATACCGACCTGTATGCATTGTGAGTACGTATCGTACTTATACTTGTAGCATTGCGTTTATACAGGATGTTATTGTTTTTCATGTTCACTTTACGTTAAATTTCGCTGTTTATTGTGTCACTGGGTGAAATTTGTCCAAATTTTTTCCTTTAATTTCACGGTTTAGAAGTAAGGACTTTTATCAGTTTAAATACGAATGTTATCTGTACTGTATGGCACTTTTGGTTCCCAAGTTTCCGAGCGAGGTGACAAAACTTTTGAGATTAAACTTTTTTCTAAAATCCCATGCCATCAGCATTTTAATCCTACAACGCAGCAGCGTGAGAGAAGGGAACAGCCAATAGGAGGCCACAAGCCCCGGCCAAGTGTGTATTTTTAGCTTTTGTCGGAGAGTGGGTGGTAGCTGCGGTCACCAAGCTACGTGTGGCTAACCCTTTACTCGGTTACAACTACTACCACCAAGGAGTGATGAGCAGAACGAACTTCGCCTGCACCTACGAGCGCCTCCAACCAAAAGTTATATTTCTTTTTTAACTTAATTTTTTCTTTGTGAATAACAACTTTTGGACTACAACTACTCTCTTACTAATTATTTTCTGTGGGTGCAGGAGGTCGTTAGGTGCTGAGGGGGATGGTCTATTTTTCCTCCCCTTCATCTGCGTAATTTTTTCTCGCTAGGCGAGATGTGACTTTTTCAACTTAAATGTGACTGCTGCTGTTACTTTGTACCTGCGTGAATGCAGAAGAGAGGTGAAATGTGAGGAGTTCCATTGCACTGATGTCATGTGTTTCCTGTACTTTTGATTGTCTATAATAAAAACTGGATAATATTCAAAATTAATCACTCATCTTTTAATTTTACTACAACTAGTTCAAGTGCACCTTTTTCCCTGATGAATACTAGCCAAAGCAAAACTGTTTCTTTTGAATGAAGTGTTTGCAGTGAAGTGTAGCGAGTTGATGCTACGCGACATATTTTTTTATTAATAATTCGTTGTTTAATGATCGGAGCATGTAATTTTCTGCGGTGGCACAGAAATCTTTGATTGATGCTGTAAAAATTTAATTTTGAGTTATGCAAAAAGTGATTATTTTAGCATTGTTTTTACATAGGGATTTTGTCTCGGGACCACAGAAATTGCTCTGTGGAGACTGACTTTCGGTCACACCGAGTTAGGTAGTTTGAGTTTACACTCTATATGGTTATAAATAATCATTTAATAGAGATTTTTGGGTGTTTTAAATTTTTTAAATTCAATATCTCAACATTATGCCGCACCTCACATTTTGTAGTCTTTTTTTGGCATCTGTTGGCTGTGACCAAACTATGAGTACATTAGCAATTTCAGCCTGTCTAACCCCGCACTGATTGCAAATCCACCTGCCCCATCCCAAGTTAGTGACACTGCACCACCAAAGACGTATACGATCGGAACGGTAGCCGGGAAGGTAATTAAACTCGCCATACCTCCCAAAACTTCACGTAAATTCCGGATAGCTTCCCCTCCGCATTACTTTGTTCCTTCTACTAAACTTACAATGTCCTGGAAGTGAACGAGACCCCGAGTAGAAACTATCCGAGGAAATGCAGACTCATTCCCATGACACTATCATCTTCAACCCCACTCGCAGTATTTCATTCTTTAGGACAGCTGGCGTCCCATATTTTGGCAGCCTTCATGGTGAGCAAGGTTGCTCTACCTGGGAGGGAGTCATTTTTAACTATGTTCATCCTGGGTTTTGATTCCCCTCCCTCAAATGCAACCCTTCCACTAGGCAGTATCCCCAAATGACCCCAACGTGGGATCAACCCCGATCCGCCAGGCAAAGGAACACTCGTTATAAACCTGTATGCCACAGAAAGGCCCACTTATAACCACCCGGAGGGAAATCAGCACTTGCAACGATCCACCCCAACGATAGGTGCATCTCCAGTGAGGTGCCCCCATAACAAGGTGAGAGACTCAGTGCTCATAGGGAGTATCAACGTTTGTATTGCGTAACATTTTCAGGTGAATCCATTTGCTTTTAATTACAAGTGTGATAGGTGCGACTATTTTGAGCAACTGATAATCTTAAAAAAAACTCTGCACCAGACTAAGAAGCTTCACCATGGGCTAGGTTGTAATTCTCCACAGCCACTCAATCAGTAAAGCAACCAGGTCAGTTTAGCGCAGGTTTTCCAATAAGTGGGAAAGACTACACCCTAGTGGGACACCAACACGTGTACTGGGCGGAGGACTCCAGAGGGTGTATCCAAAAGGTAGCCAGAGGGCTGATGGGCCTCTCCCCAGCAGAGCTCCAGACCACGAGGCTGAGGCCTTTGTACCAGAAGCAGAGGAAGAAGAAGAAAGGGAGGACCTCTGCCAGCCGCCAAAGCCCCCAGATGTTGAGCCCCCTACCTTCCTAGAGCCGGAATATCAACTAGACGAGGGTCAAACCCCAATCTGCACTTTGAATGGCAATGTCCTCCATACCTTGCCCTTGACTCCCACGGACTTCATCTTGAAGATAGGCGTGAGATGCAGCATAATAACCCCCACTGGGTGCGAGCTGTCACAGTGGAGCCACACTTGGACAGGGAGCCACACAGAGCCAACAAGGCAGAGGAGCCCCAAAAAACTCTGCCTCAGATGGTAACCAGAATAAACCAGCCCCGGAGAGCATAGTCACACCCCAGGTTGCTACGTCGAATGATGTCTGTGCAAACACCCAGGCTCAGATCCAGCCCCCCCCCCCCCCCCCTTTACATGAAAGGATGTGCCCACCACTGCCAACGAGGTCAGGAACCTCAAGTGCCCCTGCCTCAGGCTGCAACAACGATTGCATCCAACCAGGACGACGCGGTCACCCACTAGATTGCGCCGCTTGGAGGAGCCGAAACCAACACCCAGACCCAGCCACCTGTATGGGAGAATGAGCCCAACGGCCAGCTGACAAGAGAGAGACCCTCCCGTGCCTGCCATGGCATCTCTGAATCAGGTTGTTACCGTCAGTCGCCATGGTGGTCTACTTCCTGATTCACCTGGCCGTAGCCTCAGTATGCGGCCTTGTGGAAGCGGGATCGTCCACGGAAAACCTGGACTCCAGCCAAGGACAGTGTCGGACAGAAGTGAGTTATCAAATTTTCACCTATAACCAGTGTGTGAACATGTAATTAAAACAGCAGTTTATTGCTGTTACCAAGTTACCAGCCACAAGTATAGAAAACAGTTTTGAAACAGCTTTAAATAGCTGTTATCTGTGATGTTCTTCAAAACTTGTAAGTGAAGGTATGAAGGCAGTCCGTGTCAAATGGCAATAAATACCATATTTCGGCATGTATAGACCTCACATTTTTACAAAAAGAAAACTATAAAAAGTGGGGTACAAGATACTGGCATGAAAAAATTTTTTCCAAATTTTCTTCCCTAAAACATACTGTCAACATGCAGTACATTTTAATGTTTTAACTCTTAAAGATAGAATGAAACAAGGATTGGAAAGGAAAGAGTAATAAAAAAATTAAAATAAAACTTTGCTCTCGTGCAGCTATTTATTTGTTCACTTGCATTCATAAACAAACTAACCTTCATCCTGCATGTGTAAAATGTTAACATGTTGGAGAACTCTGCCATGTATGTCGTACATGAGAAAATAATTTATCTGCTTTACAAAAGAAATATAGCTTGCGTAGGTTGCATGCCCGCCGCAGCTCTATAAGTGCACAATGATAAAACACCATTTTTTGTAAGATGTTGCCATGGTTTTGCTTTCTCAAATCACGTTACCATCTGTAGAATAGTAATTGCGTGTAGTATATTCGTAAACATTGCAACATAACACAAATTTTCTGTTACAAATGTTTTGTAGGGGAGAAATTGTTGAATTTATTATGTTTGTACGGAATAGTGACTTAACAATATTTACAGTAATACAAAAATTCAATGCGGCCTATACTTGAAATATTAATTATCCCCAATTTTTAATCAAAAACTTCTGGTGCAGTCTATACGCTCACGTGGCCTATACACCCATCAGTAGCTCAGTGACAAAGTGCTATGTTACTTAATTAGTCAAAACAGTTCCAGTGCCTAATGAGGGTGTATATATAACCAATGAATCAAGACCAGCTTCTAGTAAAGCAAAGACTTCCCTGTAGGAGAAGGGTAGTCCAGGCAAGCGCCTGTTTAATCCAGAACTTTTCATAAAAGGAGGTGGAATTCTTTTAAATTTGAAAATTGCTGTAAATATTTTGCAGTGATTTTGCATGTCTTGAGGGTTATATATTTATATGTTTTTATTTTTGTGTAGGTGATACGTACATTTGTTAGTATTTAGTCTTTGCTTGGTACTCGTGTAAATAGTATGTACGTAGATACAGGATGGCCTAAGTAATGGAAGGCCTGGCTCCACCCTCACTTAAAACCATGTCACATGTAAAAATACCTGCCATGCAACCCATAGGAAGGCTACAAAGCAAAGCCAATTTGCCATGCCTTCAGCATCACAGCGGGTAAAGCTAGCAGAAGTGACACACCCCTTATGAGAGGGATTTTACTGACGCGCTCCTCCTTTCTTTATGGAGGTAGAGGTTAGGGCGCTGATGATCCTCTTTGGTTCGTTGCAAGAGAAGGGAGTCAAACCCCACAGTGAGGCAGATGGTGATTGTTTCCCACCCAGGGAGATTGACCTTTCTCACAACTAGAGTTGCCAACAAGCAGGGCGCCATGTCCCTGGGTGTATGAGTGGTAAAATAAGGAGAATGAAATTAAATGTGGGTGACGGTGGCAATGAGTTATCTGGCGGGCATGTAGGGGCAATCTGCAGAGGCTTTGTTGGTTGGCGTGCAGGAATGTAGTTGGCCGGGGAGGGGTGTGCACGAGGTTTGGGGATGACCTTAGGCGAGAGTCGAACCCGTATGAATTTCCCCGAAGCCAACTTTATTATGCAAGAATTATTAGGGCCTGCTCTGAAACTACCTCAGTGGGGGTAATACTTGATACCGGTGGAAAAGTCTCAGACTCTGAATAGTGTGTTCCCTCCGGGTCGTATTCTGGCCAACACGCACCTAAAAGATGATCTAACGGAGATTCCTGTGTGGGAGGTAGGAGGGGCGAGTTTGGCCGGGGTATGAACTCAGGTTCCGTCGATGGGGGTTCTACCTGACTCATGATTTCGGTAGTTGTTTGGCTCTCTTTCTAAAGCACAATGTTCTCTATGTCTTCTACGGCACTGTACTCCATCCTTCTTAGCACCCCACTCCGGCAGCCCACAAGCTTCCACTATGTGTCTGGACACTGCCGGGCACGGGCAGTCATTCTTGTTCCATCTCTTGCGTTATCCCACAGCACTGCTGCCAGCGCTGGGACCACCCAAGATCTTCGGCACATTGAGTACGCGCCCTGCGGGTACTTCACCGTCGATGACCAGTCAACCCGACAACCAGGGAACACGCTTACCAACACGTTAGTAACTTAGTCTCCTCAAGACATCTTTATTAAACAGTTTAGAAGTATTATATATTTTCTCATTGAGCTAATTCTTTCCCATTCTCCATTAGAACCAGGTCGCCTACACCTGGCTTGTGTAGTAACCTTCAGCACTCAATTGCCTGGTAGGAGGTAGCACGCGTTGCATGTTTGAGACTTCAATAAACATACTGTTGTTTCCTGCCTCTCAGCTTTTATTTCTTAGAGTATATGTCTGTGTGCCTGTTAGATAAAGGTTGCTACGTACACCTTTGACAAGGATGGAAGAATTTATAACTACCTAATTAACTTCAGCCACAGGTGCCCGTCATGGGTCCGTCATATTTTCACACACCCATTAGACGGCCATCTGTTGCTTTCCAAACAACCACTAGTAACACCTTCACCCAGAGAGGGGTGACAGTCTGAAGTTATTGCCTTATTCCACAGCACTGCTTCCAGTGACGGGATAAGCCGTGGCTTGAGACCTGTCATCCATTCCTTTGTAGATGCACATCCAGTGGTGGCATTGGTGACCCAAATGGCTCCCCGTCTCTGATCAGCCTGCCTAGCGTGGGGGATGAGTGGAGACTTTAAAGAGCCTGCTCAGCAAGCCAAAACCGGACTTACACTATAACTTGTTCGTGTCAAGGTGTACCCAGTAACCTGTGAGCAGAGACTTTATGCCTTTCACCCAGAGGCACGGCCTAAAGTATAGAGATTGACACGCAGCGCTCATTGCCACCAGACAGTAGTGCACTTCCTCAATCCACTCTGGAGCAACAGGCGGAACGTGGCTGTGCCGCCCATCTCAGACACGAGACAGTATCAACTGCTCCGGTTGTGGTATTATTTGTATTTCCGTGCATACGCATTCATCCCGCTTTTGGTCTAGTGGACAGAATCCTCGACTGTTGTAACTATTCATCTAACTGGTCACGTGTCACCGCATACGTACTGTCGCGGGGGGCATGACTTGTGCAGTCACATCCAAGGCCCTGATTTGCAGGCGTGCAGTCAGGTATTGGGGCATCATTGGAGGTAGACACGGGAACACCAAAAACCCAGGAGCTTTGGCTTGTCGTATGCAGACTAAGTCTTTCTACAAGCTCTGTCTCCTGTAGAGTTCGGTGCACCTCACGGCTAGTCTCCAGCGGAATGTAGTTACAGAAACTGGCACAAGCTGTACTAACACACTGAAAACTAAAATGATAATGACACAGGGACGAATACAAGAATTAATTTACTAGTTAAAATTATATTAAAAACTTTACACACTAAAACAGGTGAAGGTGAACCTGGTAAAATTGTTAATAAAAAATATGCAGAATTAATCTATGGTAAATGACACACTTTTACAGCATCTTCCAATTTACAGGAATTTTTATAGGGGGAGTAAATTAAGACGCGACAGCCTGCTACCATGGAGTCACGGAACTTGACTGGAGTAAAGGGTGCAGGAGTGGGATTACCTCTGGAGATGTTGCTGCCCTCACTCGGCTGCTGCAGTGGTGGACGAACCTTTTACAAACTGCAGGGATGGTGCAGCCTTTACAGTCTGCAGACGTGGATTGAAGTCTTCTTGCTGGATTCTGCAGGTTGAGATGTGTCACAAGCTCTGGAGGCTGAGGAGAGGAGAGAGGTATTCCGCAGACCAGGGAGTGCTCACTTACCTAAGTGGCTGATGAGCCCGGCAGCTCTGATGGAGGTGACAACAAATTAAAACATCTCTTCCTGAGGCTGGCGGGTTATGACGTCACAAGGTTGCAGGGGTGCTGCCATCTCGTGGGTTTGCTGGAACTTCTTCCACAGCTAACTGTAGGGTAGTGGTTCATCAAAAATATTTTATTTTATTGTGGGGTGATGCTTGCATGCAGGATTTGGCCCGGGCTGTACATTTTATAGCTAAACGCGTCAATTACTTTGACATATGCGGCTGTCTAACGTGTGGAGTCTCCTTGCTCGATACGTGAAATTACTTTGCCACTGTTGTTGACTGCCCCCGAGCTCTGGTCGCTCGTATATGGGGTGAAGTCGCCCGTAGAGCGGTATCTGCACTGCGCAGCATGTTTAAATGCATCAGTACATACTAAACTGTTCAAAGTATTTTTTTCATGTGCTGCTTGTATTTAGTTTCTTCCAGGTTAATATCTGTAAAATGATGTGTTTACCTACCCCCAACCTTCAGCGGACTTGTGAACAGCATGCTATTATGTAAGAAATGAAGGGACGCGTGCATGACACCAGGGCATTACCGCATGACAGTTATCCTCCCCAGGGGTAAAACCCATTAGCAGTCCCCTCGCCTTGCAGGCTGGCACACAAGAGAGAGACAGCGCTATGCCAAGCAGATAACAAAAGTGACATGCCACATGCGGCGCTGCAGCACGGGGCCCAGCACATAGAAGAGGTGCACTACAGAACCCAACCCAGCATTCTTGCGAGTGACAGTTATACATTACTTTCATGGAAAAAATTTTTCACATAAATGAGAGAGTGTCACAAGGAAAAAAGGGGGGCTGTTGAAGCATGGCGTTTATTCTGACTATAACAAATACGACTTCGCCTCATCTGTACATCATCATGTTGCCCCAGGCTGGGTTTGAATTGCAACACGACTTTCTACAGGGCATAAAGGTGCGTCCCTTGTTGCGGCGGCACCCATAGACTTGTCAGCCAAGAAGATTGTTCAGTGTCGGATGTCACACCAACCCTCCCCATGGTGTGAACGATGCTGGCATAGCGGCCGAGACGACATTATAAAGCGACCTACATTAGTCGCGAGCCGAAGGATGGCGCTAGATACCGCAGCTCCACCCAGGAGACATAGATTATTACCGCCCGCACCCCTGCATGCCAGACGAGCCTGCGGGCAGTTAGAATACAAGGTCTTGCACCGCCGAGGAATGTCAGTTTTTCTCCAGCTCCAGCAGCTCGCTCCACTACCTCATGTGCTGGGGCTCTCTGCTGATACCAAAGTTTTCGCAACCTACCAGAAGCTCTACCAGAATTTCACCAGCAACCCCTGAAGAAGTCTTCGACTTCCTTGAACTATCAACACCCTTCTGATGGTGTTAACACCCTACTACCCTTCCGGTAGTGGCCCCCAATGTCCCTTCTGAACAGTGGCATTGATATAGTTAGAGACAGTTGTAATAGTCCATTCCCGACTGGAAGCGACTTATGAAAATCAACCTTTGAAATAACATTCTAGGCATAACATGTCAACCTGTTTTTTCAATAACCTGTATTCCACAAATATATATAACACTGTGGTTAACTTTAGAGTACTATATTATTGAATAAATGAACCTTTACATTAATATTTTCTATAACTTGTACTATTTATTTCTTATTTAAATATGAATTAACAACAGCGAGTGCAGCGACGTGTTGGCAATGACCAGTAAGAAATAGTTCACATTAAAAATATTATTTTAACCTCGTTTTTAGTATGCTATTTGTAAATTAAACGGTGCCTATTAAAATATTTAAATATTTAGGTATCCCCGATGGCAACATATCTCATTTTTACAGTTAAAATAACAGCGGAAAATATTGTGAGTAGGCTGTAATGGTACTGTGTGTTTTATCGAGCAAGAAAGCAACTGAAAAAATGTCTGCTGGGCGAGGCTTGTCGCTCTCTCTTTCTTAGTCTCTTTCACACTTGGGAAATTTAATTTCGCTAGTGAGCGAAAATTATACAGGATTTCAATTGTAGCATATTTCTTACTTATTACAACAAAATCATGATTTTTGAATTTGTAATTTACAACTGAAACAAGATTTTAATGTTTGAATACTTATTTTAATATATTTACTTATGATAGTGGGGCAGTTACCTAGTGAAGTTGGCAGACGTGGCGAACCATGACATGGCGTGTTGCTTTTTGCCAAACAAAACATAATTATTCTTACACCGAAAAATACTTCAAATTACCACATCGCGTTTATAGACGTTGTGTTTTCTTTAACCTACCTAGGCAAGTTATTGTGATGTGATAAATCTGCGTTTCCGCAGCAGTAATAAATATACTGTGACGTGTGTTTCGTTAATCATTGTGTCTGTGAAATGGCGTGCCTTTGTGCATTGATGTCGATACGCTGGCCCTGTGTGTGTGTGATTTCAAATATTTGATTAGCACTTTTTATGACGAAGTTAATTATTTACATCCACATCTGTTTATTTATCACAACGTTGTACCTTTGCCCTAAGGGGTTTGATACACAGTCGTGTAACATAATTTGCCACAATCCCAGAAGAAAAATACTAAGCCTAGCCCAATAAATTTCAATAACCCTAATAAACACTAAGTAGTAATACATATAAATATGAGCGGAATAAAAGTTATTGTATGCTTATTAGGGTGTATGTTCACCGCTCTTATAAAGTTTGTATGACAAAACTGAGCAACACGAGTTGCGTGCTTGAATTTAATGTGCCCTTTTTGTTTGACTGGTTGTTCCTTCATTTTAATATTTACTCCATCTGAGGCCGTCCTTTTAAAGAAATGACCCAACACACATCAATAACAAAATGATAATTAGTACAGCCCTTTACCTCACTGTTGTAACAGTGTTAAACACAGTCTCTGCAAAATACTAACGTGTATTACATGTATTGAGCTATGTCGTAGAAAACAAATATGATGATGTAAAATAACCATAAGAACCGTCGTCAATTCAGGCATTTTTTGAAACGTCTATAAAGCTGACCTAAATAATGTTAAAGGACTAAACTGTGAATATTCATATGGAATGGTTTTTTGAATATGGCAGAATTCTTTGAAAAGCTGTAAACAGTAGACAACACATTTGACAGGTATAAAAGTAGATATCACATTTCACTGTTTATTTTTAAGTGTAGCGAAAGTATACAAACATATGTACACGCACAATGGAATGTAAATATTGATTTTGACAGATGCTACATGGCAATCACATGGCAGTGTTTGTTAACATTTGGCGGAAGGATACGAAACGGGCCTGCAAGTAGATATTTAGCAGGGCTCCAAGAAAGTTGCTTCCAATGGGGAACAAAGCATCTGCTTTGTTCGGGTCAGATCCAGGTCCCCTTCAATGGGTTTATGTAATTTACTTCCTGTCAACTCTTTGAAATGAGCAAGTTATTATGCAAAATTTAAATTTATAGTTGTGGAATATGCACGTGAACATGGGAAAAATGCAGCTGGTCAATAATTTGGTGTTGACTATAAAAATGTACAATGTTAGTGCGGGGGATAAATACACTGTAAAATTTGCTTAAAAATAGTGCTTTGCGAAACAAAATGTGTAAATACCCAGAACTGGAATAATAGCAGTTTCATCACATGCGCACCACTAGGAATAATGGATTTCCTTTCGCCACAGAAATGCTTGTGTTTTAAGTCAGAAAAATTGCAGCTAACAAAAACATTCCCGTAACAGAATTTAAGGTTGACTTTTGCCGGCGATCGGATTACCCAATTCTTAGCAGCTGCTCAGTAGCATGTATAAATAATTTACTTTTACTCTCGGGTATATTTCCTGACAATGCGGGACCTTAGATGTAATTTTTTCATGGTCTGAAACTTTTGACACTTTAACCCCACCCTACCCCCATCTCCAAAAAAAAGTTTCATGTACAGGCAGTACCCCATATTTTCACATGAAATAATACAATTTTGAATGATTGATTCAAAGAACTTTAAGTAGACACTGATCCGTAGGTAAATCTATGTTCACGTTTACTTTAGGAACAGATATTCACGTTGCATTTCACTATTAGCTTTGGCCAATATTGAAACTTTTGGCTTTGCGTCTACACAAATACAAAGTGGCGAGCGCACAACAGCAAATGCGCGACATAGTACAGTCGAGTGGCAGTGCAGGACTGGACAGGGCAGGGCAGGCAGCACGGCGCCACGCAGTCACGACAGGCAAGCTGTGCCACATTGCTAAGTCTGCGCAAGGTCAACTGACAGCAGCGATGTTGTCATGTTTCCGGGACTAGGCGTAACGACGAAGTTTATGCACGGAAATCAAAACCTTTTCTTACATTTTTTTACGCAATCATTTCTTCTTGCATTGTTTTTGAAAGTAACTGCTGAGTACTGCTATTTAAGCTATCATTGTAACTAAAATAAACCCACACTGCATTCGTTATTACCGACTTCTTTTCACACTGGGTATAGGGCAATTGACCATGGGGATAAAAGTTATCATTATAGCAGACTTTTTGTTATAAAGCATATTCGTTACATCAGACTTTCACTGTAGAATTGTTTTGACTGTGCTTGGCAATGCGATTTTGTGTGTTCAAAAGTCCTATCAGTTGTAAATTATAGGAATCGAGAATCGGAAAAGAATTGAGAATTGGCACAGAATCAATAATCATTTATCAGCATTGAAAAATTTGAATCGTCCTATCTCTACTCAAGATATTTTTATTAATTTGACATCTTGGAAATACGATGGGCTTAATATGTGTGACTTGCCTTGTTTCACTTCCCAGTGAATCACAATGCTTCTTTCTGGGGTCAGGTGATCAATAAAATGGATGTAAGCTGTTGAGGATCAATGGGTGTAGTCTCAGCATGCCACCAATACATAAACATTATTTTGAGTAAATATGTGTAAATATTATATATTATTTTATCTATGGACTGATCACATGCCCCTGGCCACATGCTAACAGACCAGTCTGTAAATTAACCTACGACTACATTCTCACATAATCCCTGACATAATGATGTGCTCATCTCATAAGGGGAAAGGGGAATCTGTATGTTATGATGTTATGGCAACCTGACTATTTTCCAGTTCTTATATTTCTCACAACTGTAAACTCTATTTAAGAACATTTCAAATTTGTCTGTGAGAAAAATGTAGGGATGCTACATAGGTTGAAAACAGTTTTATTTTGTCATTTTAATCTTGTATCAAAATTTTTTAATGTGGTTTAAATCTTCAGTTTTTTCTAATCATTACTAGTTTTAAGAAAATTTTGTAGTTTCATATCAAAATGTGGAAATGTTCATAATTGATCAATCTTTCTGTTCAAAGCAGTTTTGTTTACAGTAACATTCACTCTCTTTCTCTATTATATTATTTCTCTAGTGCAGTGCCAGGTATGTATGTGCCAGGTAGTACATTAGTATCTTAATGGGTTAATATTTCTTCCACCTTTAGTGTAAATGGTTGTGCAATATATGTTCCAGTTAATGGAAGTATGCTACCCAATATGTAGTCTGTCAGAAATTCTAACACAGCTCCGTCAGGAGTACCATAAAGTACGTCCGACTTGGTGTTTAAGCTAAATTGGATCAATAATCTATACATTGTGTGCAAAATAATTTTGTAATTACTTTTGAACAGGAGCTGCGTTGAGGGTGGCGGCAACTGGGAAGGCAGGCCAGACCAGTCTAATCCAGATCCCCAGCAGCTCTCCAGGAGGTGTTACTCAGTTTGCAGTTGTGTCGCAAGGGAATCTCTTGTCTGTGGGGCAGCAGAGAGTCCTCCAGACGCAGATTGCAACGCAGGTATTGCTAATTGTAATTTTGGCGGCTGAACATCATTTCTAAAAATTAAAAAAAAACTTATCTTTTACGCTAGCAAATACAGGATGGATCTAAATTTCCATTACACATTGTAAGGGCTTGTAGTGGGGACCGAGATGGTTGCATTTTGCATAGGAACTTATGTGCAGAAACGAACCGTTTCTCCGCGACAAATAAAACATCACCACATCACATGTTGACCTCTCCCATGTCTGCAACATACTGTATGTTGTTTTGCTTCTGGATCCACCTACAAGAAGGGCTCAATGTGATTACCAGCAACGTCTTACACAAACACGGTACCTATGTACCATGTTCTGGTACACACAATCACCAATACCTGGACGTGCACAATCCACTGCAGCCATAACCTGTGCCAGCATTTCTTCATCTGATTCCACAGAGGCCTGGTAAATCAAGCCCTTCATGTGGCTCCATAGGAAGTAGTCTAGCTGAGTCATATTGGGCGAATGTGAAGGCAAATTAATTGGGCACTTGTGAGAGTACGTGGAAGATAATATGGGTGCCAATGACTAGGGTAGTACGTGCGTCCTTCAACAGTCACGTAATGTCTCGTGTCTGCAACAGGTTTCTTTACATGCTATTCGCTTGATGGTGTGAGCTGCTGGGAGACACATCAATCAGTTGACGTTCGTATCGGTTGTAGTGCTTGTGTTCAATTTGTGATTGTGTGTACTAGTACATGATATGTAGCTACCATGTTTGTGTAGACGTTGCTGGTTGTCACATTGAGCCTTTCTTGTAAGTGGACCCAGAAGATAAACAGTGTATAGTATGTTGCGGACGTGGGAGAGGTCAACATGTCATGTGGTAGTCTTTTGTTTGTCGTGGGGAAACAATACATTTCTGCATATAAGTTAGTATGCAAAATGTAACTGGCTTGGTCCCCACTACATGCCTTTACAATTTGTAATGGGAATTCAGGCACAGCCTTTATATGTGCCTACTCATGCCATATTGTTGGGTTGTTCTTTTCTTTTACTTTACTAACACCTTACCACAGGCGGAAACATTTTTTGTCATGGTAAACTAAAAAAACAAACATTTTTGTATTTTTGGGCATTAACACTGACGCGTGACGTCTTTTTCAACATAATAAAATTAGCTTCTACTCGTCAGTGCACATCACTCAGCCTCACATTTCCACTGAGTTTGATTGGTTGTACACTCTACAAGATGACGACCTTGTACTGTTTACCCACGGGAAAAGATGCATTCTCCACACCTGAACACTTGAACTGTTCACTGGCAAAGCCACAGAGACTATGCTTCAAGTTTATCCAAGTACTATAGTGCACTGTCGGATGTCACTACTAGTCTGATCGCCAAGACATGCAGACCTCGATCCAGCACTGGCCAGTGATGTTACACACCCAGAGGATCAAGAGTCATCACCCCCCTCCACACCTGATCGATGGTGAGCCAGGAAGAGCATAAATACTAGGGCCCGGCCCTTGGAACACCAGTCTGTCGTGTTTCTTCACTGCACTGCCTGGTGCCGAAGATTCCTTCATCTACCGTCATCAAACATGGAGACACTTCTGGCCCCTTCAGGGTAACACTGTAGCCTAGAAACAGGTGGCCTTAACCTGTCAATACGTAATCAGCTTCCGTTAAGCTCCCGTTGATAGGAGGTAGTGCAAAAACCACTTGGTTTATTTCCTTCAATGGAGTAAACAAGCTTTTAATCCACTTATGGGCATCTTTCCCGTAGCCATAGTACCTCTCCCTGTAGACATCAGACCTGCATACTCGACAGCCACCTTTTTTACCATGGTGTACGGAACGGTAGAGCCCCAATACTATGTATTTCTCCACTTGGAGTTAGCTTGTCAGTCTAAGGTTTTCTCTTTCCACCATGCTTCGGGTTCTGGAAGGAGTACTTCCTTGGCTCTGGGGAGACATCCGCAAGAGGAACTCACCCACGTATTAGGACCATCAGCCAGTGAGACCTGACTCTCAGTATTCACCGCGCTTCTGATGCCAGGTACTGAAATGAGATACCGCATTGGGTTGGCGGAGACGGTAGGTGGAAATACACCCGAGTAGGACCATTGCGTTACCTGCTTCACCTTCGCAGTCTGATCGTAGAAACTCATGCCCTTCTCCTGTCGCAGTGGTATCCATAAGAGGGTAAAAAGTGCTGAGACTATCTCTAAATACCAGCAGGAGCTTAGTCCTATTCCCACCAGACTCTAGCACCTCTGTCCCCAAGCGCAAGCCGTCCGCCGCTTAGAGAGATCCGTCTCACCAGTGTACGAACCAGTACTCTCCATGTCACCCACCAGAGTCGATGGTATACCACACCCAGTATTCTTGGCCTACCTGAGGAGATGAGACCGGTCTCTTGGCCTAGCTGACTTGTGATTTTGGAGTGCCCCAATCTGTCGGCCACCCCGAAAGCAACCAGTACCTGCAAACCCTCACCACCGCTCTGCGGTCTAAACCACAGGCGGTCCAGCAGTTTCTACAGTTCAAGCATCGCCCAGGCAACCCCGTGAGAGCAGTCCTACCAAAGCGGAAAATTGAACTATCCGTCCCAAATTTTGTGCAATGCCGTAAGGCCGCATGGTCAGTCTTGTATTCGGGATGCGCTCCAGTCCCGACTGCATCACCCCGGGTGCATCTGCACTCGCACCCACAAAAGCATTTGGTGTTTTGACGTACCCTAGTTCCCCACAGGACGTCATACGTCAATATATTTTTTTTTGTTTTTCCACCAATTCCCCCATATTCGTAAACAAGCAATATTTCGTTAACAGATCTATATAATCTATGTTTCTTTGGTTACCGGACAGTTATATATTGACTTATTTGAATGTATGTCACGGTTGTTATTGTATACTCTAATTAAATGTCGCACAATTTTTAAAATAAATTTTGTTAGTAAAAATAGAGGTAGGGTGTTTGCACAGAGAGAGAGAGAGAGTGAGATATTTTTCTCTCTCTCTCTCTCTCTCTCTCTCTCTATATATATATATATATATATATATATATATATATATATGCAGTCTTTTCTTTAGCACAAAAAAGTAGAAAGTAGAAGTGAAATCCCCCAACATTATAAATTTGACGTGTGCCGCTCATATGAGCTTTACCAAACAACTGCGACTCATCCTAATGTGTTAATATTAAACCAGGAACCACAACCATAGATGGTTATAGGATTGTTTTCCGTGGAGGGAAAGTTACAGACACGTGGTATTTCCTGATGTTCCAGACCCAACTTTCTCACACTACTAACTTAGTATCTATGTATTCCAAGGAAGGGTCAAACCCAACACGTTATTCACGAGTGCAATGGAATCGCTCCCAGCCTAGTGGGTGGTTCTAGCACAAGAAATAAGCATTATTAGAGGCTTCTAACACCTACAACCAGAAGCTCCAGAGGCTTCAACCACCAATGGCTTCCAGAAGCTCTTCAACACTAGAAGCCTGCAAGACTTTACTCCACACTTCCGCTGTTTATCCTTTTAATTACATAAGTGAGAAGTGGGATTTGAATTGCAGTGGGTTCAGTTTCACACTTTTCACAGCTGTTAAGTCTGTAAAACTTGCAGTTAAATCTCCTATTTATTACACCATAATGCAAGACACTGTTGGACATGAGGAAAATAAACAAATAATACCATTTAAAATCTGAGGTACCAAATTAAATTTTGAAATATAATGAAGTGTTTAGTAATGTAAAAAGGTTTTTCCCACAATAATTCTGTTTTGCTATATTGTGAGTAAAATTAGATATGTACTGACAATTATTTTTACAGAATGCAATTTGGACTAATTTGTGGGGATTCTGTTGAGTTGAGGTTATGTTTTTTTGTTTCACTAGCCATGTGTGTGGCAAATGTGGGACAAAAACTTCGATATTATTAAGTGCACGTCATTTTGGGTGAGTAATAATAAATATCTTATATTGCACATAAGGATTTTTTTGTTTCGAAATTCAAAGCAAAAGATTTGATTTCGAATACGAAGCTGTATATTAAAAATATTCTATTCAAATTCGAATTTTTGAAGCTTCGCCCACCCGTAGGTATCGTATTTACCGCATTGTAAGCGGAGGGTGGTGTGTGTGTGTGTGGTTTTTTTTTTTTTTTTTTTTTTTTTTCCGGCTTAGAATCGTGACAGGCAAAATTATATACAGTTCCGACCAAGTATGTTTAAAACAAGGTGATAAAATTGAGAGTGTATATTTACCGGTACCGTTGCATGCTTAATTCTAATTCAATAAAGTGGTCCAAATACATAAAAACGTGCGGTTTTTGTATCATGCGCACCCCCTATTACTTGGTTGGGTGTGACCTCTAGCGGCAGTCGTGAAGCATACCTGACTAGTCCTCTATGGCACAGTACCGTATCTACAATCTACCAGTCCCGTTACCCGTCTGCAACTGTATTCGACATCACAGAATTCTTATTTAAACTACCGTTGTTTAAAATTGTTTTTATAATCCACGAATTTTAAATAAGATTTTCTCAGCAAATAATTTTTTATTTAAAAATCTGAAACAAAAAGTTAGCCACAGAGAAGACAATTGCGGAGTTTCAAAATGAAGATAAGTCATTATGCGGCCGAGTTCAAAAGAAAAGTAATTAAGTATGTTGAAGAAACTTCTAATCTTGCTGCTCAAAGATGTTTAGGTATCGATGAAACAAATGTTCGATGGTGGAGAAAGCAAAAGGAAGAACTCCACTTATGTGCAAACAAAAGAAAAACATTTGGGGGGCCAAAGCATGTACACCATCATGAACTGGAGATGGTTTTAAAAGATTTTGTTAACACCCAGCGGGAAAAATGTTTGCCAGCGAATGCAGAAATCATTTATATATATATATATATTTAAAAAAAACACAGAAAATCATCAATTTTAAAGGCTAAGTACAATTGTTCATGAAACACTGGGGATATTCTCTTCGCTGACATATATCAGTTGCACAGAAATTTACATTGGACTGCAAAGAAAAGCTGATGAAATTCCTGCGTTACATCATGAAGCTGCGACAAGAAAAGAATTACCTTCTTGGTCAGATTGGAAATGCTGATCAGACTCCTGTATATTTTGACATGCCTGCGAACTACATCATAGCGAAGACAGGAAGCAAAGAAGTAAATATTTTGTCTCCCGGCTGTGAAAAATAGTGCATGGCGGTGATGCTGACATGCATAGCAGATGGGCATAAATTGCCACGATATGTTATTTTTAAACGTATAACATTACGAAAGAATAGGGATGGGACGAACCCAGATTTTGAAAACAAACCAAACTAGAACTTAACTCAGAATATATTTATTGAACCGAACCTGAACCAAACCTTTAAATTTGTACACGAACCGAACTCTAACTGAACTATGCTATAATTCGTCAAACTCCAACTGAACTCAAACCGAACTTTAAAAAATGTCATTCTCGCACATATGCCTTTATAGTTTAGCCTGACTGTAAAAAATGTCTTATCCTCGCACATATGCCTCCATAGTGTGTGTGTAATTATTTATTTATTTATATATGTATATATAATACAAATATGTAGAACCGCCTTAAAAATACAGTGAATTATGGATGCTAAACAGTAATCTGTGTGTGCACATACTCATATCTGCAAATTAAGTACTTAACATTGATTACAGTGTTCCCATGGATAATTTTAGCAGTGTTGCTCACTCAAGTAATGAAAGTTTCGTTACTAGACCTCTGGCCTTGGCTACGAGCTACAAAGTGAAAACAACATATAGACATACAGCCTTCATAGTCAGCCCCTATTTGTTCAAGTATAAAACACAAACAAATACAACCACATTCACAATTTCATGTCTGATTCTTTAAACATGTGGGCCTAAAATAAAGAGTAAACACACACAGAACCTGCACAGTTTCATCACTTATAGTTCCAAAATATAATGGCCAAGTTTTTTCTAGAGTGGAAAAAAGGTACAAAATTAACATAATATTAACTTTTGGTAGATTTGGTTGATATGATAATTTATCATAACACTGGGAAATATCTTTCTGGTCGTTTTAGATGTGGTATGTGAAAACCACACATTAGCCGCACAAAAAAAATGTTAATGTTAATTTCCCAAAAACTCAAGCAAATCACTTATTTTGTATACAATCATTTAAATAAATAATAGCACCTGGTTTTATATACTATAGAGTTCAAGATATAATGCTTTCATCACTGCTACAAAAACAATAATCAAGTATGATTTGTTCAGTAATTTTTGTTGTGTTGCATTGTTATTTTCAACTTCTTTGAAGTGAAGTACCATATTTACTAGTGTATAGTGCACACCATGATTTTTTGCAACAAGTTCCAGATAAACATTTTTTTTTTCTTCCATTTGTGGCAATTGCGATATATTTGGAAAATATTTTAATTAAATAACTCGTGGGGTTAAGAGCCAAAATACTGTGGCATTCTATAAGGTCACCATAACCTTATGGTTGTTGAAAAAGAGAATGTCACCAACTGAGGTGGGTTGTTTTTTGGTGCCAATCGTTAAAAGAGAAACATCAGTCAACAAACAGCTGTGGGTGGGGTTTTTTTTTTTTTTTTTTTTTCCAGTTGAATTAGCTGTTTTGGGTTTTTTCTTCTTCTCTCTTTCTCTCTCTCCCTCTCTCCTGTGCTGGTCCTTTTTTTTTTTTTGCAGTGGTGGAATGTAAGAGACTGCCCTTCTCTAAAAAAAAAAAACTTGTTGCCTCTTCCCTTTTCACCCAGGTAGCAATCCTCTAGACTCTTCCACTACACCTCCCTTTAAACATCACCAAACAGTTTAGGAATTGATAATTTACAACTACCACTCTACAGAAATGTTTTCCTTTATTTTGGGGAAAAAGTACATTTCATAGTTAATGTTACTTTCTAACAAATTTTCGAACGGAACACGAACTACTGTACATTTTTCAAACTGAACTAGAGCCAATCTTTGACATGGCAATAAATTTCTAACCGAACCCGAACATAACCTTAAAGTTTGGGTTTGGTTCAAAATTCGAACGTTCGACCCATCTCTACCAAAGAATGAACTATTTCCAAAGAACATGGTCATTCGAGCAAATGAAAATGGATGGATGATATCCGAGAATGTGCAGGAATGGATTTATTTAGCTTGTGTGGAAATGACGTCCTGGAGCATTGTTAAAGCTACCTAGTCTGCTCGAACTGGATGCCTATGCTGGCCACAACAGAAGAAGCAAAGCGGGCGTTAGAAGAAGGGAAGATAGACCTGACAGTTATTCCCGGGGGAATGACGCCTGTTTTGCAGCCACTGGATGTCTGCATAAATAAACCATTCAAGGACACTCTTAAAAAGCTTTACACATCAGACTGGCTTTGCAAAGATAAGATGTTGACCCCTACTGGATGTGTGAAACGTGCGAGCTTGTCGTAGGCGTGTGCGTGGATAGACATCGCGTGGTGATGTATTAGCAGTGACATGATTTTTCGAACCTTTAAGAAGTGCTCTATTTCAAATGCGCTGGGCGGTACAGATGATGATACTTTGTGGGATGAAAGTGATAGCGTAATTGTCCAGTGATGACGCAGATTCGGACAACGATGATCAGCCAGGACCGAGCAATGTGCAATAAATACTGTATTTTGGCGTGTATAGACTGCACCTTAAGTTTTTAATGAAAAATTAGGGATAATTAATATTTCATATATAGGCCGCACTGAATTTTTGTATTCCTGTAAATATTGTTAAGTTAGGATTCCATACAAACGTAATAAATTCTGACAATTTCTCCCCTACAAAACATTTGTGATAAGAAATTTATATTAATAATTGCCCTTTTTTCTTTCTTTCCCCCTCCATTCCCTTCTCTTTCTTCGAAACTTAAGTTAAAACATAAAAATGTAGTATGTTGACAAATTTCTAATCATGTTTTTTGGGTTAGAAATTTTTTTGCCAATATCTCGCATATAAGCTGCGCCCCACTTTTTGTAGTCTTTTTTTTTGTAAAAATGTGCAGCCTATACATGCCGAAATAGTAATGAAATACTCTTGTGTTATGTGTTAATAATTGTAGAATTTTTTTTCCAGTAGTAGTGCTATTCTTGAAAATTAGTATTATTAAAATTAGTAATTACTCATTACAATTTTTTTACAATTCTTGCAAATTGATATTAAAATTAAAAAACCAAAAACCACAGCAGTGTACAGCATTTGGTGTAAGGTAGCAATGTAAATACCTAACTAAATTTTTAAGATATAATGGTTAAGTACTTTGGGACGTGATTTCATGGTGTAAACAACTGCATTCCTTTATTCCGTTCCATTACGCATCAGCTTCCCTCAGTGCTCTCCCTTGACCCACAAACTTCATTATTTCCTTGCTGCTGGCCTCTACTGTTTACTTCTTTCTCACTCTCTTCCCCTAGTCCACCAATTCTTTCTCCTCCTAGCCCCGCCCAAATCGCTCTGCGCCCCCACTCTGCACACGACACTGCTCGCCACTCTCACACCTCCAAAGCTCTCCCTTTTTCATATCTCTTCCACGCTGTCTCATCTTCTCCCCTCCCCCCTCATAAAAAAGGTGAACACTGAACAAAGTATTTTCATCCTCTTGCTCCTAACCTCTTCCCCCCCCCCCCCCCACATCATTCAACCAATCAGACATATTGATCCGTAACACAGAGGCATTTTTATCATCTCCCTATATTCATGTGCTGTGGCACTTAGCTGTCACATCTTTTCACCACTTCGCCCCTTTTCTCCTTCTCCTACCATCTCCCTCCCTGCCACGAACCATTCGTTATATTCATGTGCTGTGGCACTTAGCTGTCACATCTTTTCACCACTTCCGCCCCTTTTCTCCTCCTCCTACCATCTCCCTCCCTGCCACGAACCATTCGTGGATGTGAAAAATTTGATACAATGACCTCACCATGTGCTCTCAGGTGATAGTGCGTGCGGGAGACGTTCAAAAGTCGGCTTGCAATTGGCATCATGTTGTTGTTGTTGGGGTTTTTTTCTCCCGGGGGTCTAAAAGTTAGGGGTCGCCTTGCATTCAGTGTCGGCTTACAATGCGGTAAATACGGTAGTGGTGCATAGCTGGCTGTGGATGATCTGGTTTCGGGTTTTCTAGCAGTTCGAGGTTTGTCTTCTAGGGTTAGTATTATGTCAGCTGGTTCATCCTTGCCATCCAGTGGTTTGAAAACTTTGTCAGTTGCTACTTCGTTTTTTGGGTTCTGGCAATACTCCGTGGAAGGGGCGTATCTGACCCCCTGTGGCTTTTCAGATTCGTCCCCGTATGTCTTCCACCCAATAGACGTGATCTTGTCGTCCGACTACTCTATATGAACCATCCCACTTGTCGGCTAGGCCGGTACTGAACTGACTACTGGCTTTTGTGAGAGGGTGACTTTTTACCAGTAGCGCTTCACGAAGGTTATATCCTCTCATGCTGGTCTTGGGTTGTGGGTACTTCCTTCGTATGTAGTCATTCTGGGCATTTTGATCTTCTTTTGTACGAGCTAACGTGGCGAGTCGTATGTCTCCGGATGGCAACATGTTCGTAATTCGCTTTCCTATTGCCAATTTCCTGGCCTGGGAAGTGGTTGGCACAAAAGGACTTTTCTGGGGCTCATGTTTACTGCCTCGCTAGTCCATCGGTGGAGGGCGAACAGGATAGTTGTGATGTGTTTGTCCCAGTGCTTGCCCACACTGATACGGGGACATTTTTTTATTTCTAGGTCCTTCCACTCAGTGGGGTTCGCCTGAGAAGGTAAGAGGGGGTTGTCCATGTCTCTATTCCCCAGTGGTTACTAGCCAATTGCCATTGTGCACTGGTAAATTGTGTCCTATTATCAGTAAGGATGGCTTGTGGATAACCCCAGTCAGTAAACACTTTGTTCTCCAGTTTTCTGAATATAGATGTGGTTTCTTGGCTGGGTAGAAAAAAGGCCTCTACCCAACTTATGAAAAGATTGGTGACAACCGGAAGGTAATCGTTGCCTTTGGTGCTCCTGGGATATGGCCCCGTTAAATCAACTGCCACTTGTGTCCCCGCTGTCTTGGGTCTCTGAGATTTGGATGCTAGAGAAGCCCTAGGGTCTGCTTTCCCTTTGCAGCAAATTTTGCATTGACTGACATAGTGGCGAATATCCCTTTCTCATTCCATCCCAGCCATATTGTGTTCCGATATCCAAGAGGATCTCACAGGTCCTGGGGTGCTCTGCTTGTGGGTGGTCGTGATGGTGCCGGCATAGGTCTTTCCTTAGTGCCCGGGGTACCCATATTTTCCAGGAGGCGGCAGGTTGTCCACTTTGGGTCGAGATGACATGTCTCTTAGTTCGAAGCGGTGCGGTGTGTTTTTTGTAGTTGATGAACCTCAGGATCCTCCTGTTGGTAGATAGTTACTTGGCGTCGGCTTATTCGGAGGTGGAGCAGTCGGAGCTGTTCCTCGGGGCCTGTCGGAGCTGTTCCTCGTGGCCTGTCGTAGCTGCCGGTGGGGGGGGGTGGGGGGGGGCATAATTTTCTCTCAGTCTTCTTCTTCCGTCTTGCTTTTTTCCATGGTGGTGGGAGAGCGTATCGGTTAAGTCATTTGTATTCCCAGGGCAATGCTGCAGGTGTTTCACGACTCTTTGAAGTCTGGTTTCTTCGGTCCTGGCTACTGTCTTAGTTATCTCGGGTCTTTCTGACCTTGTCACGCTTCTCTGGTTAACCGAATTTGCGCTGATGCCCCATGTTGGGCGCCAGAATAGCTCTTGACGCATGTTGCTTGAACTGACTGTGTGCAAGTGTCTTTTGGGTTTGTGCTAGGTCAGTCGCGCATTTATCTGGCTGCCAAAGTTGAAGTTGCGATTTCACCGGTTGCTTTCCTGGCTGCCGAAGTTAGAGTTGGCGATCCCAAGTCGTGTGTCATGTCTGGTGACTAGAGCTCGAACCACATGATGGTATCCACTGCCTGTCCTAGTTGGATTGGAAAAATATACAAAGTTCCCAACGGGAGAAGTTGGTCTCCCCCACGTGTTGAATGGCTTGAGGTTGACCCCGTGTGGTCTCGTACTTGGAGTGACAAGTTTGGCTGCACACACCTGCTTGGCACTACTGAACTCCTCTTTCTTTACCGTTCTCTGAGCCCCGTGCCTGGCGTTGAATGGCATAGAAGTTTAACACACTCAATACCCCTCGGTAGTGGCAAGCAATTGACGATAGTCCTGGCTAGCATGTAAGCAGACAGTCGCTAGCGGTGCGCTCCCTGGCTCCAAACAGTGTGGGTAACTAGTACTCGCACCTGGAGCTGTGGGTCATAGACCGCCTCCCTACCACTGCTGGGTGCAGTCCACAAAGGTAAGGTCTTCAGTCTCGAACAGATATCTCTGCCAGCACCTTAGCTAGGCGCTTTGGTCAGCGATACAACTTGATGTGACTGGCCCTTGGTCAGCGATACAACTTGAGGTGACTGGCCCACCATGGTGGAGTGTGTACCTAGTGTTTGAGGCTCTACCATTCTATATACAGGGGTATGTAGAATGGATGGCCATTGAAAGATGAGGTTGTGTGTGTCGGCGGGCAGACTCCGAAGGACATCTGTTATCCTACTCTGGGTGCATAAATAATAATAAGCCTAGTCCCCATGCTTTCCCCTTCTGAAGTCTATACTGATTGACATATAGGTTTTACTCCTAGGACAAAGTACTCTCGGATACGGTAATGAACTAGTATTTATTGAGACAATAAATACTGGGTGACTTGTATGTAAACCAAGCTAAGTGTATATGGAAGTAAATCTACACAAGATTAACAGGTGGATGTGACCTGCCCGTATGTCTACTTAAGATGCAAGGGGATACAAGAAACTTTTAACTTATGCAACTATACCTAATGGGTTGTCGAGAAGAGACACTAGCTTACAGGGGCCACTACCAGCAAGTAGTGGTGGTTGTCGACCTAGGATGCTTCTGGTGGTAAGCAAATATCAGAAAGTACTGAAGCCTCTGAAGGTGGTAGTTGTCAAAGAACTAGAAGCTCTTGGAGAGGACAGTGAGGGCCTAAGTCAGTAGAGAGCCCCAGCACACAGAAGTGGTGAGGCAAGCTACTGGATAACGGCCGACCTCGGCCACGCGTGGCCTTATTTCTGGCTCATGGACAGGTGCGTGCCGAGTCAGGATGAGAGGCATGATGTGCCCCTGTGACATCTGCCTGGAGCAAGTGGTGTGGGAGAATTACCCTCGTGTGCTCGATATATGGCCTCGGGCACTCTGCCATCTTCGGTGGTGTGGTGACAATTTGTCTGTCTGGTGCTTCTGGGAGGCTGACGTGTCACACAGCCACTTTGAGTAATCTTATTTTTACGTGCAGGAATCGTCCACTTGGGTTGAAACAATTTGCTGTGCACTTGTAAAACGACGTGTTGGGTTTGGCCCTTCCTCTGGTTTTAATACTCCTTAGTAGAGAAAGAAAGGCAGTTCAGGAACAGTCCTGAAACCAAGTAGCATCAATGTCCCTTCCCGGATCACATCCTGTTAGACATCTTGGAGTTGTTTCCTTAGGTTGTTGAAGCATGTTAGGATAAGTCGTAATCATGTTTGGTATATTGGTATAAGCGGCACACGTCAATACGGAGGTGAAATCTAGGATGCTGCCAAAAAAATAATGTTAATTTTGCTTGTCTCTATTACTGCATCTAGTGAATAGAGCCAAAAACATTGACAAGACATTTATAAATACTTGCGTGAACCGTGTATGGTACGTATTTTTGTCTGCAAGTACATGTATTTTAAAAGTCCATGCTGATGTCATTAAAACTAGAAAGAAGCTCAATTTTATATAAGTCATCTGGAATCCTTTTGTGTTTCATCTCTTTATTTTATGTTCATGATGGGTTTTCTGATTGGAAATACTTTTTTTTTTAGTTTGGGATTAGAAACAAAACCTGTGTAATCCATTTATTAGAATTCAAAAAGTGTACTTTAAAAAGAATACAAGTTTCTTTAAATGATGGTATGGTTACTATAAAATTTTGCAATTGGATCAATTTTTGTTATAGGTATTGTGCAATAACCCGTAAAAAAAAAAAAAACTGAACATTTAGTGTACAGTTTGAGACAAGAATAGTTTGTGGGGAAAAAATTACAGAATCATAATTTCTCCAGGTAAAACGGTACATCCGGTAACCCTATCATGAAGATGCCTTTGACCAGCGTGAGGTGGTCAAATGAGTTAAATAAAAGTGCCTATGTTCTGTGTTGCAGTTGGGTAGAACATAGTCCTTCTCCAGTGGTATTACATAGAGTTGTTCCGATACCTCACCTTTTCCCGATGTAACTGGATCTGGTATGGTTTCGGGCCGATATTTTAGTATCGGTTGTAGACAATGAAGTCAGGTTATTACTTTCTGTAGGCACAAAAATTACCATATTTCTGTTTGTATACGTCACACATTAAAACAAAAAGAGAAATAAGAACAAATACTTATTTACTAGTGTATAGCCTGCCCTTTCTTTTTTTTTGTAACAAATAAATGAATTTCTGGGGTGCCCACTATATAGGAAATAAAAAGAGGAAGGGGAAGTGGTAACCATATTGTCCTGGGATGTTGAGGGAAGTGGCCAGACTGTCTGTTGTCTCATCTCTCCCTCTTACATCATTCCTCTCCCTTCTCTCTCTTTCTCTCTCAGTGACCCTTCAGTTGTGTGTAGGTCAAAAACCCTGCTCCCTCCCCTCTGCAACTGCCTAATGACATCCTGTCCCCCCCCTCCATCTTCTCTACTTAAAATAACACCCAGATGTTGCTGGGGGAATAATTCCTCCAAGCCCTCTTTGTTTCCATGGCAGAGGCTAGGGAGTCATGTCCCAGGGTTAGGGGGGGGGGGGGGACAAGGAGATCCTTTATTTTTAGATAAGGGTAGTATGACATTCTAACATGTCAAAAAAGAAAAACGAAGCTGGAAATGTTGAGTAGTAGGAGCTGGAGGTTTCCGGAATCTCTCTTATTGTGGCTTTTTGTACCCAAGTTATTAAATTAAAATATTTTCCAAACATATCACAATCACCACACATTAATGTGAAAAAGATAATTTGTTCTATACTTACTAACACGCCACCACAAATTTTTGGTCCAATGTTATTTTTAAAAAAATTTCTTTGGAACTTGTTGCAAAAATTATGCTGTACACTATGCACGAGTAAATGCGGTATGTGTCTCTCAAAATAGTTGCACCTAACATCACTTGTATTTCAAAACAAATAGTTTCACCTGAGAATGTTATGCAAAACATTTTAAAGAGGAATTATTATTTATAAAGATGTTTTCTGTTGTGTTTAAAGGTTCTTTTATCTGGTTAGGTTGGTTTTTCATTGTATCTGGCATAAAATTAACATTACTTTAAAGCTTAATCTTTATTTAACTCAAAGGGCAACATCTTCGCAAATAAAATTACATACCCAAAAGCATATACTCGACCACTTGTCAGCAAAAAATTGTTTGAACGTCAAGCAACTTGTATTATAAGTGTTCATTTTCAGTAACTTCTTGCGGGGAAATCAGAGGATTTATATTTATTTATTTCAATAGACACACGTGCTTATTCGAAACCTTTTGCCGTCTAATAATGCGTAGGTAAGCACCGAGCCAAGTGCAGTGTAACTCATGACGGAAAATAAGAGGACGTGGTTTTGAATGATTAATTATTTTAAAGGCATTGAAGAAATCAATTATAATCGCCTCATTTGTGTCTCAAAATTACAATATATCTGTGCAGTATAATATGATTAATTACTTTAAAAGACAGACATTTACCATGCGTGCAAGGTGTCGCCAACAGGTAGCGGCGTGGAGAGGTCATCCTTCCGCCATCCCCTTCATATACCAACAGAAATGACACTGTCCGATCGATAACGTCTCCGTGCTCTCTTAGCTGATAGTGCACGTTGGGACATTAAAAATTTGACTTCCATTTTGTGTTATACAGTAATACTTTTTTTGAAATTCAGTGCGAAGGGCATCAGTGTGGGTGTATCGGCAGTGGCATTGGGGTATCGGTATCGGAACAACTCTAGTATTACAATTAGTCATTTTGTCAGTACCATCACACCAGTAAAATTTTGTTTACAGACTAGTATTTGTTTTTATGTATGCTCATTTTTATGGCAATGAATGTAATCAGAAAAATCTGAAATACCAAGAACTTATTTTGAGAAATTTGTAAAACCAAGATGTATGAGATTGTTTCGCTATGTAATTAGTATCATAAATTAACTAGCATGCTGTAGTATAAAGGTGTTCAATTATGATGGTTAAATGTTGAGGGGAGGAAGTGAGTGATGAATGGATATGATGTAAAAGTGGGGGTGGGGCTGTGTTTACCCAGGCGGCAATGCAGCACCAGCAGCAGGTGACTAAGCTGGTGAGCGCAGTGTCTGGCAAGCCACTGGTGGCCAGCATGGGCACTGCCACTGCAACCAACCTGCGCATGCTGAACCCGTCTGGGACTGGCGGCAGCATAAATCTGGCCCACATCGGTGGCAAGCCAGTCCTGCTGGCCAGCAAGTCCCAGCCCTCTTCCATCCAAGGAGCTTCAGGGCAGGTACTGTTCCTCCTCAAATGTGTCTCCATATCACTTACTTGTGAGCTGTTCCAGTGGAGCACTTTTGAAAGCCCTGCTTAAGAAACCTGCCTACCCAACACCGTAGATTTTGTATGAAATTGTTAAACTTGCTTCCAGTGTACTGAACTATGAAAAGAACACACACTTCAGACTATGCCTGTTGATTATTTTCGAGACACCGTACACATTGGAAACTCCATTTCAAAGCATTCAAACATAGTTAAAAATTGCTTTTTCAAAGTGCTGTATTCTAAAATATATGTACGTACACAAGTACTCGAGGGCCATGCACTGAACCTTGCTACAGACTTTCCAGCAAAAAATGATATGTGCACAGCTTAAGGCTTATTACAACCGCCATTTGCTTGGAGGATTTCCAACACTAACACATCTGTGGGCAATTTACAGAACCATGTGGCAAGCAATACAAAATAAATCAGCTGCTATCCACAGAAGAGAGCTACAGTCGCATGGCTGAGAGCACCCCTCACACCATCCCACCCCCTTCTCTACAACAGCATGTGTCTGCTGGCATTTGTTCCCGGTAGAATTTCAGAAATGACCTTACGGTCTGCCTTGTCCCATTACAAGTTTCCACTGTTTCCAAACTGTTGTGCCCTCTCAAAGGGGGAAGGGGGGTTGTGTTCCACATACTGCACCGTTTACAAGCTTGTTTGTGTTGTCTTTAAAAAACACCTAAGTGGTGCAAAGGTATTACAGAAGTACAAAAACACACAAAACACTTTACAATTATAGTAGAGCACCACTTTAACGAACTTCAAGTTCAGCAGTTTTTCATGTTCTATTTCGTACACTTAGTTTTCTTCTTCCATGTTTACTGCACTCGTAGGTTGGTGACGGTTAGAAAGCATTTCAGAATCATCTTCTTATGTGCTTACAGCACTCTTGGGTTGGCAACAACTAGAACGAATTGCACAATCTCCTACTGTTTTGAACATTCCATGATGTTGTTATTCTTGTAAACAGAATGTGGAATCTCAGGAATTAGGTCCAATGTCATGCCCTGCCTCCTGAGGGATATAGCACACTACATGGCCAGATAAAGATCTGAAGTAGGTTAGAAATAAACGTGCCTTGAATGGATTTGCAACACTGAATTAATAAAGCAATGGTAATAAAAGTGGTACAGGGTCTAAAGTTAAAATGATGGTAAGCGACACGCAAAAAATTAAGTTTGGTATGTAATATTTTATTACATTTAAAACAATGAGTTAGCAGAGACCCAGTTAAATAATTACATACTCTTAGCTGAGTAAGGAATGATATTATATACTGAATTAAATCAACAGGCGAAGGCAAGCCTGGGAATAATTAATAAAATGAAATAATTTTGTACGAAGATTCTTAATTAATTAATCAAATTAAAGTATACGCTATTTACAATATGATCATTACAAAGGGGCTCTATCCAGGGGAGCATAAATCGTGCAATGACCTGTTACTGTGGAGTCAAGGGAAGTTGACTCAGGTATGGGTAAGTAGGTACAGGTGTAGGATTTACCAGATGTGGAGAGCTGTCTCTGAGCGGCCAGCTGAAGAGGGCTGGAAGTTTGTTCCCATTGACGCATGCCAAAATGCTGCACAGCGCAGATACACGCTCTACGGGTGACTTCGTCCCATCTACGAGTGACCTGAGCTCGGGGCAAGTCATTAACAGTGGCAAATGTAATTTGACATATTGAGCAAGGAGACTCCACATGCTGGACAGCCGACTACATAAAAATAATTAACACACTTAATTATGAAATCTACAGCCCGCACAAAATCCTGCAAGCAAGCGCTGCCGCCATGAATAAATTAAATATTTTTGACGATCCACTACCCTACAGATAGCTGCGGTAGAAGTTCCAGCAAACCCAAGAGATGGCAGCACCCCTGTGACCTTGTGACATCACATCCCGCCAGCCTCAGGAAGGGGTGTGTAAATTTGTCATCGCCTCCAAGTGGGGAGATAAGAAATGATGACGCTCCCACAACCCCTGATACCTACCCCTGTGTTTGAAGGCTATGCTACCCCCTGCACTCTGAAGGATAACTAATGAAGGGATTTTTCCGTATATAAGGAAGTACAGAACCATGCTCCAGCAGAGACGCCGGGCTTATCGGCCGCATAGGTCAGTGAGCTCTCCCTAGTCTGCAAGAAGACCTCTCTTCTCTGCTCAGCCTGCAACATGGCTTTGAACTCCTGCCTGCTGCTTATGAAGGCAGCACCTACTCCAGCCCACCAGTTTGCGAAGGTTCGTCCACCACCAGCTGACCACAAGGCATCAGTTCTCTGCATAGGTAATTCAACATCCTGTACCCACAACCCTTTGCCATACTCAACTTCCTTTGACTCCCACTGTAGCAGATCATCGCACTACTAACGATCCCTGGACAACCCTATCACAAAGGTTATGCTTGTGAATTGCGTATATCAGTATTTTTTATTTTTGTTGTTATAATTTTATCTAGGCTCACCTTCGCCTAGTTTAGTGCACAAAGATATTATAATTAATATAATTTTAGCTAGCTTAATTGTGTATCAGTCAGCTGGGACTTCCCAGTTTTCTTTTGGTCTTAATAAAAATTATGTGCATATTAAGTTGTGTGTCGCCTACCGTACTTTCAGTAATAGGTCCCTTTTCATTTTGTATTATTAATTGAGGTGTAATTATTATTGTGAAATAAAATAAACCCTTTGGGAACTAGCTGTGAGGCATATCGAAAACCACAGGAGATGAAGCTTGCAAATGTTTTGAGTCCGAGGTGGGCATACTGCGGCTCCTGGGTTTCTGGTGTTCTCTCAGCTGTTACTCAACACAGTTCTATACACCAGACTGCACCTCATACGACAGGGCCTTGGGTAAGACTGCCAAAGTCTCGCCCCCATTACTGTACGTCAACGGAGCAGAAAGGTAGAAGGCTGTATTCAAATGCACAGTAAACACGGTGACATTAAGAGCAGCATAATACGTCGAGCTTGACGTGCTTCACACCGGCAGGCTACTGCAGAGGTAAACGTGGTAACCCCTAGTAAAGTAGAACCTCCACGTAGGGAACCAGAGAATGTACCAACTGTCCTACGGGTCAATCTTACAGCACACACTAGAATCCCACAGGACCACATATTAGGTGTTTGTTAGCTGGAGTACAATCCGGAAGGAACACGTTCTAATCAGTCAGAGATTCCACAACTAACCTGGAGGTAACCTCAACTAATGTGAACCCACCCAGCTTGTGCAATATTAAAGTTGACCTCATGTGAATTCATACGGGTTTGAAACCTGCCGAAGGTGGATCTTCCAAATTCCTGTATAATAAAGTTGGCATTGGGGAAAATCATCTGGGTTTGACTCACACCGAAGGTCGTTCCTAAACCACATGGAAACCAATCCCAAGTCAACTATATTCCCGCACGCCGACCGACGAGACCTGCGGATAGCCCCTATAGCCCTGGCCAGATCATCCACCATCACCCTCGATTAATCACCACCTTTTACCATTCATATCCCTGGGGACCGCTGGCGTCCCCGGCTTTTGGCAGTCCTAGTTGCGAGGAAGGTTGAACTCCCTGGGCGGAAATCAATCTCAATCTGCCTCACTCTTAGTTTTGATTCCCCTCTCCTTTGTCGAACCCATGAGGGGGTCAGCATAGTAACCTATTTCCCCCACAGAAAGTGAGGAGGAGTGCACATGCATCACCGTTTATTAGAGATGGGGCGAATAACAAAAAATATCTTTTCCGGTTCCAGTATCGATTCTACAATTTAAATATTGATTCCAGTATTCGGTTCTATTTCGAATACTTGCCTTTTGCTTGCAACTTCATTAAACCAATGCAGTTAAAATTCATTAAACGTGACATGTTCCTGATGTCCACGTATCCCTTGTGTCTGTTTGTTCCATTGCAGACGCATTAACCACACAGCAACACTCAACCGATCGACATTAGGTACCGGTCTCTATCAGTGCAGGTCGATAAGAACGGTGGTTATACTTTTCTTGCCACCCTATAACTTGTGGCTGCGGGTCATAATATCTAACATTCATCATAACAGGTAACTCTCGTAATGAGTGGATATGTAGCCTAAATGAGTGTGTCCCGTGAAGTCACGACCATTAGACACAATAGCCATTGGAGGGAACACTGGAATAAGCTGCGCCGCTTATTCCCACAGCTTTCTGTAATGTGCGCAATGTCGACAGGCCCGGTGGCCAAATCCGGAGTGGGGTGTAGCTCCAAATAGTGTTGGTGGCCGAATTCGGAGTGGGGTGTAGCTCCAAGTAGCGTTGAAAGATAGCGAATCACATTCCCGCAAGAAGTGGAAAGAGGCGAGCAGCTCCCTAGCGGCATTAATTAATAGGAGCATTTTTAGGCATTTTTGGCTGTGATTGCACCATAATTAACTAGGGAAACTACACGCTCCAGCGTAGAGAGTAGATAACATACTATAGAAGCTCTATAGTAGTAGCTATAGAGGACTATAGCTCTACCCCTAGTGAAGAAATCCGTGTCTCATCATATCCAAATGCATTCCTGTAATTATCACCATTACGACACACGCCAATATTAATATGTTAATTATATGAGTGAGCATGTAATCATCTATCAAGAATCAGCCACCTGAGTCTTCAGTCATCCTGAGTTCTCCACCTGCTCCCCAGCAGGACACGAACACATCCCAGCACCTCTGGAGGCGCAACACGTCAAATGTTTTATTTAGCCTACAGAAGAATTGAACAATTAACAAAGTGTGAAGATGGGATTTAATGTATACAGATAAACATGTTGTATTACATTTATTTAAGGTTTTTATTCAAAAAAATTAACCTCTTCACTCTATGTGGATCTAAACAGTTTCTCTTGGAGTCGCAAATGAATTGTACAGTCTTGAAAAGTCTCTCACTGCAAACTGTTGCAGTTGGAACATATAAGTACTTTTTTGAAAGTGTCTGAAGAGGTTTGCAGTGATCTCCTCTTCTCCAGTATTCAGTAACAGAACTATCAGGTGTCATCATTTCCTCACTAAAATACTGCTTCAATTCTTCTGCTATAGACCAATGATCATCATTTGTCACTATTAATTTTAGAATGTGCAAACAGGTTGGAATATTGAGACCAAATTGGGTTTCCTGTACCTGCTTGCACCTGAGTTTGATCAAGTTGACATGAAGATGACTGGAAAGAAAAAATTAGCGTTAACATAAAAATTAATTAATTTTTAAGATAGAGTGTTTTTTTTAATTTTTGAACAGTGAGCTAACCAAATGCTCAGGACTTGGTAGAGTTTATGCTTCCTCCAACAATCTGTGTTTAGCAGCATCTGCCTTTGCCTTATCTTTAAGATGTGCTTGTTTAAAGCGTGGATCCAACAGTGTAGCAGATGTCAGAATGTCACTGTTTTTATAATTCTTAAATCTTATTTTCAAGAAAGAGTAAAAGTCATTTTTCAGTCCCTGCAAACCAGAACCAGCTGGAGCAGGTTTTTGTAGCTCAGTTTCAATGACATTTATAAGAGGAATAACCTCAAATACAAACAAAACCAGTATCACTCACTGAATGACATTACAAGCACATAACAAAACAGTGCATAAAATTTATTTAACACCAACCTCTGTAGCAGTCACATGATCCGAGCTGATGTGGTTTGTTACTGAATCGAATACATCAAGAATAGGGATTATGTTTTCGATCAAAGTCCACTGACAGTTGGACAGTATTGGTATATTTAGCTCTGCACTAGCTAACAGAATAGACCTCTTCTGCTCGTACAGCCTCTTGAGCATGTGCAACGTGGTGTTCCATCTTGTGGGTTCCTCTTGGATAAATCTATGCTGTGCTACTCCTGCAGTAAATTGACAAGTCTTCAGCACTTTAGTGGCACATGCAGAGTGCTTGAAGTGACCCACAAATTTCCTGCATGAAGAAACTAAGTTCTTGATTATTTTGTGGCTCAAGAAACCTTCCTTGAGCACCAGCTGCAAGGTATGTGCTAGGCATGCAGTGTGATTAAATGGTGACAATTCTAAGCCAGCAACAATGTTTCGGGCATTATCTCATACAAAAGCCACCACTTTTTGTCCTAGTTCCCACTTATGCAAAACAGAAATGAGAAATTTGGAAATGTTTTCAGCTGTATGGCTCACTTCGGGAAAGGCACATCATGACACAGGTGCTGCAAGACAAATTCCTTATTTACATAATGTGCAGTCACACTTAAAAAATCAGTATTCACCACAGAAGTCAATAGATCTGTGCTTATTATAACAAATTCTGCCTCAAGTAGCTGACTTTCAACATTTTTGATAGTAGAATCATACATAGTTGGAATAATTACATTGCTCAATGTTTTTCGAGAAGGCATTGTGAAGCGAGGCTCAAGGTGATTGGTTAGTTATGTAAAACCTCTATTTTCGACTATGTTGAGTGACTGGCCATCCACATAATCCCATTTTTGCAATAAGATATGTGATTGTCGATTGTCTTTTGTCATCATGTTTAAATCTACTGGTTTTATCGACGACTTGTGTTGATGTCTGCTGCACTGGAGACTTCTGATACTTAGACCCCTTATTGTGGCTGCAATTTCTGAAATGGCAAATGTAGACGTACTTGCCACTTTTGTCAAATGGGACTCACCCCGGCCCAAAATAATCTCAATTACAGATGTGGACGCCGTGGGCGAACAAAGAGCTTTTGACATATCTTGCACAGATTCAACTTTAAGTCTTTTTGGATGTTGCGTTTTCAAATGCTTTTGCAGATTTGGCGTTTACTTACAAGATCCTCGGGATGTACGACTTTCGCAGTAATTGCAAAATGCATACTTACTGTCCATGCTGTCAACAATAAAATGTTCCCAAACGGATGACATTTTAATAATTTTAGAATTCAATACCTTAAAAACCTGTTTGTCACACGCTAAACATTATTCACGTATCAAATTAAAAAGTACTCAAAAAATAAATGTGCATACTCTACTCCCGGTTTGTTTACATTTTTTTCTCTCGTATAATCCAAGAATGGAGACAGAAATACACTAGAATGCCATATTTAGAAGACGTATTACACACAGAACAATTAGAACTATTCAAAGCTAAAAATCCATGCATGAACGTCAGCCACTTTGTTTCGCTTGATGCTGAGTGTACTATATTTTTGTATATATCCATCTATGACATTTCCACCACGAGATTGTTTACATTTTGTCTCATTTAACTGATAGAATATACTTAAAATGCTTTTTACAGGTGAATTATCCACAACTTTATATATATATATATATATATATATATATATATATATATATATATATATATATATATATATATATATATATATATATATATATTATATATATATATATATATATATATATATATATATATATATATATATATATATATATATATATATATATATATATATATATATATATATATATATATATATATATATATATATATATATATATATATATATATAGTTTCTTGTTATGGTTATTTTTGTAATGTCGAAAGAGTTTTGCCTTGACTAGATTAATTTATGTTTCGTACTAAGTGTATCATTATCTCAAAATATTACCAAATTTATTGATGTGTAGAAACGAGAACTGAGTATTTGTTGTTAACCTGAAACCGGTTCCGAGTCAAACCTCGAGAACCAGTATAAATTGGAACTGAGTATTTGTTGTTAACCTGAAACCGGTTCCGAGTCAAACCTCGAGAACCAGTATAAATTGGAACTGAGTATTTGTTGTTAACCTAAAACCGGTTCTGAGTCAAACTTCAAGAACCGGTATAAATTGGAACCGAAGAGCCGAGCCGGCCCATCCCTACTGTTTACCCATAAACAGATTGGCTTAAGAGGGGGCCATGCGAGTGCCCTTAGCTGTGCCTTTAATTTTGAGATATTGTTTGTCTTGAACCTGAAACTGTTATTGTTCAGTATTAGTCTTGCTAGTTCGATCAGAAATGCTGTAGGATGTTTTCTGTTGCGGATCTTTGGTTCAGGTATAATTCTATTGTAGACAGTCCTGATTAGTGGGGAAGATTGGTGTACAGTGAAGAGAGAGACAGAGCAACCAGGAAAACCAGCACGTATCAGCGCTGCATGGAGAGCACACAGAAGAGCAGCGGAAACAGAAGCAAACGCCGCTTACGTTAATGTGACAGTCTGACATAATCTACCCACCAACATTGACGAGATGATTCTGTATCGCAAGAGGGAGGGAAGGCAATTCACGCGTGATGCATATATAGACTAATTATTTTTTTTGCAACTGTGTATCATCACGTGCACGCCATGTGCCCTACAAGTGATACAACCCCGAGTGGCAGCTATCAAAGCCAGAATTCCATCTCCTGTATTAAGGGAGATGCCTGGAGACTGTAACGCACCTGAAGGAAGAATATATTAAATCACCCCTGCCTTAAACAAAACCCCATGAGATGGGAAAATGCCAGTAAGCCACAACAGTGAAGCTGCACCTGAGCTCGCGCAGCCGATACTATGCGCACAGCAGGAAATCGTGCTTCCAGCTGCCCAGAGATATGGCAGCAAGTATGGCTCTGCATACTAGAAAGGAGTTACCCAAAGGCTGAAGACATTCAAGACACCCGTAAGCGCAGGAGAATATGTCCCCGCATTGCCGCAGAATGGCAGTTGATAACTAAACAGCTCACTCCACCACCTCGTGTGCTGGAGCTCTCTGCTCTGTATGCTTCCTTCCACACTCCTAACGAGAGACCACACGTTGATCACCAGTCAACAACACCGAACTTCTTCAAGCAACCGCTGCAGCCCCAGAAGAGTCGTTGGTCTCCCCTTACACTTGACACTTGCTGCAATACCCACACCCCATACTCCCCCTTAAGTCTCTTCAGGACGCCACCAGCTTCAGTTAAGGTTTAGTTGTTGCCACAGCTGCCTAATTTGTTCATCTATGTTCTTTTAACTCACCCTTCAGGTGAGGCTCTTCAAGCAGACAGGCCAATTCACCAGTCTTTGCTTTAGGTACATTCCGAGATTTAATCAGTTCCTTGGTTACGGTAGGAGAATACAGGTCACCATGTTTCTATTCCGGATAGAATAAAACACGTATCCAGATAACCGCCATCTGCTCTTTCTTGTGTGAACAACGGAGAGGCAGGGAACCACGGATTTGATACTGGTTTTGCCAAACTTAGTTTAGGACTGCAGCCTGTCCCCTAAAAAGGACTCTACATACGTCAGCAAACACACCCCATGAGATGGCCACCCGTACTGTGGACCAGGCATGCAAAGGTACCTAATGCACATATACGGTAGAGCCACGGCCACTAACAAACATATGACAAAGCATCTAGATTCCCCTTGTCCTCCACCGCGTATAAACTCACCGGAGGGAGTGCCAGGTCTGGCAAGGAAGGATCTACCCATTCTAGGATACACTCTAGCTAGGGTTATCATATCCTGCCACCCCGTTACGGAAGTGAACTGTAGCACCTCATCCCTGGCAAATGCTGTTCACCTACACAAGGGGTAGTAAAACTTGATAAGCGTGACATACTGAGTAAACAAACAACTGTTCCGCATTTTGTCTCCCTCATCAGCAGTCTCACGTGATTGACTATAATGTGCGGTTCCACTTGTGGATTGATCCCACTTTCTACAAGTGACCAATGGCAATGAGAGACTGTGCTCTTCCATAGTTTAGTTACCAAACAGAAAATACCCAAATCTGCTTAAAAATGTGCTGCACTAAAACCTCTAAAATTTAGTGGTTTTTAATAGGGATGGGCCGATACCGCCGATTACAGTGATGCCAATACCAGTTTTGAGAGCCCAATCGTAATTCCCAATTTCCAATACTTGAAAATACTTTTATTACTTAAATTTAAATGTTCAGCTTTGTGAACACTTTAAGCATTTTGTATTGGGTGTGTACAGAATAGAAATGAAATACTACACTAATTTTAATAACAAATCACAGACAATTTAATTGGGCAAATAAGTGACTTAACAGTCGACAAAAAACTGTTACCAGACAATACATCATTCATTACAAACTGAGTTTATTGAAGACAACCTTCAAAACCTCACGCAATCTGATGCAAACTTGGATTTTAGATGAGAAATATTGTATGTAACCTCAAAATGCATGTTTATTTTATACCAATACCCTAACAATGTCATTAAAAAGAACTTATTGAAATCAATTAAAAATATTAAATATTCACTTGAAATTGAGCGGAATTTTATTTTTATTTATATTAATATTTTTGCCTAGTATTCCTTCGTCAGTCGAAACCATACTCAATCCCTTGGTTAAAATGACAACTGAATTAATTGAAACAATTTTTTGCCAATTATTACTTGCCAAGTCTTATTCAAACCTTTAGAATTCTAACCAAAACCACAGCTGACAGTTTCCAATAATAACTACACCTGTCAAAATACTGCCATGGTTATAACCTTTAAATTTCTATTTACGATAACAAAGAACACCACAGATAGTTTAATAGTTTCATACAGTATGTGATACATTTTCATTGTCGCCAACCTACGAGTGCAGTAAACGCATAAGAAATAAGAATGCAGATTGCTTTCTCATTGTCAACCAGCGATTGTATTAAAAACGCATGAAGAAAATAGAACACAAAAAACTCTTACGGGATGTAATCAATTCTATTGATAGCACCAGTCGTCGATTATCCGTGTTGCTTTGCATTCACGTAGTGTTCAAAAACGATTGATGCACACAATCTTTGGCAACTGTACCGATAGGATATACGGTAAATAGTAAACAATGGGAACAAATCATCTAAAAACAATTTTTGCAAATATATTTTGGGTTTTGGACAGAATATCTGATTGATGATCAGTAAATTAATGCTTTACGAGATGTAGCATGCTAGTTTATTTAGCATTGTGTAAATAAATCAGTATTACTAATCTGTGGATAATAAATGGCAAATAATGTTCAGATGCCGCCAATGTCTATGATCGTGGTATCGGCCGGTTAATCGTATTTGTATTGGCATCGGCCCATCCCTAGTTTTTATTACACTGGAAACACTCAAACGTATGAGAATACATTAGTAATGCATGCATAACTATTGAGTGTGGCAGTGGTGTTTGGATAAATTTAATAATAAAATTTGATAACAGAATAACTCTATAACGTTTTCACACATAGTTCATTCTGCTTTTCCATTCTACCACCCTTATGCATTTTTGCATGGAAATCTCAACTTGATTGCTGTGGTGTTGTGTGGCTAGACTTCAGAGAAGGCTGTGATGTGTCCCCAGAATATGATCCTGACGTCACAGGCAGCGGGGAGCCACCAGACAGTCGTGTTGGCAGCCTCGCAGGCGATTCGCGCACAGGGTGGCAGTCTGGTGCTACAACAGGGCAGTACACAACAGATACTGCTGCCTCCCGGTTTCCAGGGAGGGACACTCAACATCAAAACCCTGCCAGGGCTACAAGGCCTCAAGGTCATCCCTCTGTCACAGACTGCTGCTGCTGTAACCAAAGGTATGTGGTTTTTATCTATGATTGATGATCAAGTAGAACATAATTTATGCAGTCAAATTCCATTACAACGTACTTCAGAACTACGTATCTTTCACATAAGATCTTAAATTATCTCACAAAAACTAAATGTAACAATGTAAATATATTTCACTTTAAAATTCAAAATATATTTTACCTTACAATATAACATATTTTCACAAGTATAACAATTTTTTTTTTACTAGTGGTCATCAAATTTGATTTTATTTATTTATTTTTTGCCTTTTTTTTTTTTTAAGAAACATATTATTTACAGTAGAATCTCGTAGCGAGCACGGTAACTGCGAGAACACTGTTGTAACAAAGTTTTTTTTTTGAGAAACGGTAAAAAAAATCACAAAATTATTCCATGAAAAATTGTAATTTTACAAGTTTAAACTTGTAAGGTGAGATTGTGTGAAGCAGGCGTGCGACAGGACTCGTGGCCGTATGAAGCGCACTTTTGTTATCTATCTGCTGTAACTTCATTCCCTCGCCCTGCCTCGTTTCCCACAGTACCTTGTGCCACGCTCATGTGTCACATTCTTTCGCCTTGCCACCTCCCCTCCCCCTCCTAGCACCGCAACCCTCTCTAGCAAACCAAGTGCAGTGTTCTATCAATTGAATCCTGTCCTTTCTACCTTGACCCTGTTTTCATGAACCAGTTCTTCTTTTCCGTAGTCGTTCACGGTTATTGTGCTGTCAACTGTGTTTGGTTTCAAACAATTTGGATTTCTTCTTAGATTTATTGATTACAATTTTGGACTTCAACTTAATGCTATTTTATTTGGATTTCAATTACGATTTTGTGCTAAGATTATTGACGACCTACGCAGTTTGCTGGACATTGATTTGTTTCCGACATAATTTTACTACATTGGCAGCAAGATAAAAGACATTTGATCTCACTACCAAGTACGATATCATAATGAAGATACAGGAAGGTAAGTCTAAGGCAGACATTGCGCGGGAATACGGTCGTGCATCATCGAGCTTATTGACAATTTTGAGAAAGAAAAAAAAGAGCTAATGGATGCAGGAGGTCGGAACATGAAAATGAAAATACTGTGAAGTGCTGACCACGAAGACATGGAGAAAGCTCTTCTCGCCTGGTTTAACCAGTTGCGAGCGCAAAACGTGCAGATCACGGGAGCAGTGATTCAGGAGAAGGCCAACTTATTTGCAGTCATGCTGAAAGTTGACGCCTTTAAGTGCTCCACTGGGTGACTGGATTGCCTCAAGAAGTGGAATGGCATCACGTGGCACAAGATTATAGAGGAGAGCGTGGTGGGATAGTGGCTGCTGATGGTGCACAACATTTTAGAGCGGTATTCCCCACTGGATGTATACAATGCGAACGAGACAGGGCTATTCTACAATTTGATGCAGAATCGCACACTTGAGATCAAAGGAGTTACCTGCAAGGGGAGGGGGGAGTGCAGCAAAGAGCACCTCATTGTGCTGCTGTGTGCCAACATTGATGGCAGCAATAAAGTGAATCTATTTGTGGTCGGGAAATGGGCTAAACCCCGCGGTTTTAAGGGGAATATCGTGCAATGCCGCTACAATCACAATAAAAAGGCTTAGATGACCGGTGACCTTTTCACAAAGTGGCTGACGGCATTCAACGCATGTGTTGGCACCTGCAACATCAAGGTCGTTCTGTTTATTGATAACTGCCCGTGCATCCCACAGTCGAGCTACGCAATACAGAGCTTGTGTTCTTGCCTCCGAACACCACCAGTTTACTGTAGTCAATGGACCAGGGTATCACACAGCTGATGAAAAAGAAGTTCCGCGACATGCTGGTTCATGATATGGTTGTCTGTGTTGAAGTAAACCAGCCACAAAGGAAGTGGGATGTGCTGAGGGCTATCCGAGCAATTTGCACCAGTTGAGATGCAGTCAAGCTAGAAAACATCGCCAACTGTTTCCGACATGCTTAGTTTGTCGTCGGCCGACCAGAACTGATCACAGAATAGGTCGAAGACAACCCTGGCGACCCTGACTGACTGCAGAAGACGACAAAGTCGTAGCCAAGCTTGGCGATGCAGCAGCCTCTCCTCAACCTTGAACGTTTCTAGAGCCCCAACTTGGTACCTCGCATGACGTTCTCCCTTCTTCTGCCCTTCCTATATCTAAGTAAGTGTGGGGCAGAATAGTACCATATGTAGCATATGAAGACTACCTCGCCGTTGATGATGACACGCCAGCATGGGGAGCTTTGCACAACGAAGACTTAATCAGTGGGCATAAAGAGTCTACTGACAAAGAGTGGAAGAGGAAGAGGATGTGGTGCCAAAACCAATGAGGGAGGGTATGTCCGAGGCCATTGAGATGCTAACAAATAGCATGCTGCATAGTGATGCAGATTCTGAGGTGTGGAGAAGCTTAGTGCATCTTACGAAATGGATCGTCACCAACTATGGTAAGAAGAAGAAGCGTGTATCAATTACACAGTACGGTAGAACCTCTCTATTACGACCCTTCACAGTTCCCCCCAAGAATAGGGTCATAATAGAGGGAGGGGGGGTTGTAATAAAAAATTTGGAAAATTTTGGGCCGATTTTGACCCACCCCTTACCCCTATGCCCCCAGACTTGCCATTTTTTGCATGAAGTTCATGTTCAATTGTCTCTAGCACACAAAAGCCCACTTTTTAAATTAGATGTAAATATGTGTGTACATTTTAATATCTGGATGTCTCCTGATTAATTTGGTACCCAAGAAAGGCATGTTGGACCACCGCATGTTGTAAAAATGCCCTAAACACAGTATGACATGTCCATTGAAAGTGTGTGAAAAGATTAGACAATGTATTATTAAAATATAACTAAACACTGTTGGAGATGCCTTATGTTTGAAGCAAAACACAGAACTTAATTTATTGATAATATATATGAAGATACATTGGATCATTCATGTGCTGGGGCTAGCAGCGAATACATTGCCGTGCACACGTAGCTGGGTGAGCGTCTACATTCTCTGCAGTACAGCCGGGCGCGGCGACTCGCATATGTCGATCGGTCCTAGATCCTCTGGGCTGGGCAGCTGTTGGTCGCTCGCTACAAGATTATTCTGGTGGGCCGGGGCCAGCCGACCGCCGCCAGTGCTGTCATTTCAGGGCTGGTTTGCTTCGTAACAGTGGCCCGGTGTTGATAAAACATGCTAATAGATGCAATTCACGTCAATGTGTTGAATTTATACTAAATGTAGGCAGCGTGTAGGCCTCTGCACTGGCCCGATGAGGCCGGGCAATGTATACGGGAATATAAAAATTTAGTGCAGTGTACTTTATCAAAAACTTCTGACACGACCTATACACGCACATGGCCTTGTTCGCCAAAATATGGTAACACACTTAACTACCTTTATTCACTTTACACATAAAATTGACTTCACGAAGAAAAAAACGAATGCTTGTAGGCATTGGCACACACAAACTTAAAAATAAATTGTTAAAAAGGAATATTGAATCAAATTCAAAGTTATACATACACTGATTAAGAAACTAGTCTGTAATGTGCCGCTGTTTTTACAGCAAAAGAGGAGGGATAATTGAAGCAAAAAAAAAGACAAGGAGAGTAAGGCAGAGGCAGTGGCATGTGACTAGAACAAAGAATCTTCACTGACTCGGGCCTCCCCCCGCCCCCCACTTCCAGGACACTTCAATGGACAATACACTAGTGTCCCCTTCTAAGTAATTTATTGCTTCATGCAGCTTGGGACAATAAATGTCAAAGTCTATGATGGCAGCTTGAGAAATGTGTGACCACTAACATCAGTAAAGGCTAGTTTCCCATAGACTTACAACAATGGATGATAGAAACTTGTGGCAGTTTAAGATACCATGGTTGGCGAGGGATTACTGTATCTATTTTTAGACTTGCGAATTTTGAACTTTTTCGACCTAAACCTTTCACTGTTCCTCAGGATTGGGTCGTAATTAATGGGGTTGTAATAGAGTGGGTTTTAATGTAGTTCAATAAGTAAGATGCCTTGGCAGCTCTCCCTTATTGAGCTGTTCTGTTATATATTTTACTGTACACCTCGAACTCGCATAGCACAAATTCAAGCAGCGCGAATAAATTTTTAAGTAAGGGATTCAGATAATGCGACTTAAAACTAGCATAACGCGAAGGGGGAGTTACATGTGTTGTTTTAACCAGCTGCCGTGGTGTAGCGCCGCACTGTCAAAACCATGTGAATTCCACTCTAACAGTATCTAGCCAAGGTCGGCATGTAGACTATCGCACGGAAGTACCAACTCAGCTGCTGTATTATCTTACTCAACAAGCATATGGCTGGCACTATGCAGGAAACAAAATGAGTAGAAGTCCGTATATTATGCCATGCGCGTTCCTGCAAGTCTGTTCTGTTTTTACTCAGCTAGTTATTTTTTATTGTTCCCCATATAGTTCGCACTAATTATAAAATGTGCAAAGGAGGTCCCGGCAGATAAATTCGTAGCAAAGAGAAAAAGAATTCCTTTAGAAACTAAACTAGAAGTTTTACAGCTGACTAAAATTCACAAATTCAACAATGCATTAGGTTGTATGCTCTATGACATTGAACATGTTCTTTATTTTATTAATTACAAAATTTCAGTTGCAAATCACAGCTTTTCAATACAAGTTATCTGATAATAGAGTTGTATGCACACATTTAAAGTTGTTAAAAAATAATACTTATTTAAAAAGAAAATGTACAATAAAATGAAGAAAATTTGTTGTTGGTTAACCAATTATTTATCGTGTCATGCATGAGTAGCAATAAATTCAATATACTATGTATGTATATAAATTTTTAAAACTTGTTTCATTAAATGTTAGTGATAAATTTTCATGTGCAAACTTGAAAGTATTTTGAATGTATAATTCACTGAAAGGCAAATCAAGTGATATTTTAGTTTAATAAATTGAATTCAATAATTTTTTGATTGTGTGAAAGCACTTTTACAGTCAAGAAGTATTGTATAAAAAACTTTAGGTTATGACAAACTACAAAATTCACCCATTTTAGAACAAATGGGATATGTGGGTCGAACGTTATTGTTAAATGAAAACAAATTTCATTTAAACATAACAGTCCACGCGATAGCTGGAATCGAATACACATTACAGCTACATATTTGTTGCAATGCACTGATATGCAATGCAATGAACATCACTCAATTAGAAACACTAAGAAATTTAAATGGGTCAAGTGATGGTTAGTTTATATTTATCCCTAATTAAAATGGTTTATGCCTCTGAGAGTAGAATACCGGCATTTTACCCTAAACTTGTAAATACATTCCCACATTTTTACCCGTAAGTACGTAAAATACTCTAAATTTGGGTAATTACCTGCACATTGGCAACACTTGGCTATTGTGACCCTGTCGCTCGTGAAGGCGGTATGTGAAGGCCGGTCTAGGGTGACAAATGCGCTTACATGTCGGGCAGCCCACTCACTCCAGCCACCTAGGCTTCTGTTTTAACAGGTTTTTTTATCTCTCTCGCTCTCCTCATCCTCCCCCCCCCCCCTCACATACTGTGGCATACCAATTGAAGATACGGACAGAACTATGGTCTATTCACGCTTTCTTCTGCCTTTTAGAATCAAACCTTTGAAAAATCACCCTAGGCGTAACATGTCAACTTTTTGTGTTCAATCACTTGTATTCCACAATTATATAACCATCTAATTAACAAAGTAGTGTGTTCTTGAGTATATTAATAACCTACTTAGTATCTTCTATAACTTGTAATAGTCATTTAGTATTAAATACGAATTAACAACAGCAATAGCAGTGATGTGTTGTCAACGGCCAGTAAGAAATAGTTCACAGTTACAATATTTTTTAACCCCAGTTTTTACATATACTATTTTTAAATTAAACGTTGTCAATTGATATATTTGTATTGTTGGGTAGCACTGATGGAAACACATTTCATTGCTGCAGTTAAAAATATCAGTGCAAATTACAGTGTGTAGGCTCCGTTCTAGTGACACTGTTGTTAGGTCCCCCCCCGTCCGGAACAAAGGTTCAAGGTGGCTTGCGAAGTGGAGCATCTCTCTCTCCCTCTCTCTCTCTCTCTCTCTCTCTCTCTCTCTCCCCCCTCTCCCTCCCTCCCCCCCCTCTATCCTCCCTTTCCCCCCCCCCCCCCCCCCCCCCGGTCTTCACCTGTGTAGCAGGAATGGTATACATTTTGTTATTATTAATTTCAGCATATTTCATACTAATTACAGCAACAATAATGATGTTTGAAATTGTAATTTACAACTGGAATGAGATTTTATTCTTTAAATACTGTACTTATTATATATTATTTGGATGTAGTGGTGCGACGCAACAAGCTATCGCTTGTTGGCACAATGCTTACAAATCCAGCAGGTTGGCAGAAGTGGTTTGGAAAAGAGAATCTAGAACTTGATGAGCTTTCCGTGTGGAAAGGAGACTAGAATTTTATCAGCTTCCACGTGCTTGTCCCAGTATGGCGGGTGATTATACGCATTTTCAGGGTTAGGTTACTCTGATAGACAATCCTTGGAACTGTTGTTGTGTCAGGGCACCCGCTTGCTAGGCAGCAGCACTAGACCGCAGTTATTCGCGCCAATTTGAGATTGTAGTGTAAACAGACAGTAGCCATGACAGTTTGCTTCCACATGGAGAAATGGGCGGAATTAATTATTTAACTAAACTTGCTGTGTACCTGGATGTGGGGTGTGGTTAGAGGCAAAGCATAGGATTCCCTTCTCAGATAATCGTTTGACAAAATAATGGTTGGCAAGGATTAATTGCAGTGATTTGTTACGATGCGACGCTCCATTTTTGAATAATAAACAGGTGTCCGATGCCACTTCAGTGAAGATTGTAAAATGCACATTGGTTCAAAGAAGCTTATTCCGTATGCAGTACCAGAGCAGAATTGACGAGGTAGGTTTCAACTTTACGTAATGTCTACATACACACTATGTAAGGTTAGACAAATTGCATTAGTGTAGATCCTGTCAAAGGCGATACCTCAATACCCTCAATTATTACAGGTATCAAAGGATAGAAAATCAAATGGTTAATTGTTATAAATCCTCTTCAGATTTCACATGATTTTTTGAGATTATGTTGCACAGCAACAGGTCATTGGTTTTCCGAATAGGCTGAACCTCTCCACACCACTATCTGTTGGCAACACCTTGCATGCATGGCAAATGTCTATCTTTTAAAGTAATTAATCATATTTTATTGCAAAGAAAACTTGTAATTTTGAGACACAAATGAAGTGATTATAAAAGATTTCTTCACTGTCTTTAATAATTAATCATTCAAAACTACGTGCTCTGATTTTACCTGTCATAAGTTACACTGCACTTGGTTCAGTGCTTACCTACCCATTATTAGATGGAAAAAGGTGTCGAATAGGCACTTACATATTATCTGTTTATTGAAAGATGCGTGTCTATTGAAATAAATTTATATAAATCCTCCGATTTCCCCACAAGAAGTTACTGAAAATGAACACTTATAACACCAGCCTCTCAATGTTCAAACAATTTCTTGCTGGCAAGTGGTAGAGTATATGCTTTTGGGCACATAATTTTATTCGCGAAGATGCAGCTCTTTGAGTAGAATAAATATTAAGTTTGAAAGTCATGTTAACTTTACGCCAGATACAATGAAACACCAACCTTACTGGATAAAACAACATTTAAACACAAAAGAAAACATTTTTGCAAATAATAATTCCTCGTTGAAGTGTTTTGCATCTCATTTTCAGGTGAAACCGTTTGCTTTGAAGTACAAGTGATGTTAGGTGTATCATATTTACTCGTGTATAGTGCGCACCATGATTTTTGAAAGAAGTTCCAGGGAAGAATTTTTTAAATAAAATTGCACCAAAAATTTGTGATGCACTGTTAGTAGGTATGGAACAAATTTTTCTTTTCTACATTAATGTCTGGTGATGTGATATGTTTGGAAAATACTTTAATTAATTAAAACTTGGGTGCAAAAAGCCAAAATAAAAAATAATCCGGTAACCTCCTGCTCCTACTACTCTGAATTTCCATCTTTGTTCTTCTTTTTATCCTCTCTCCTGTTAGCAGTGACCGGCTCTCATTTTTTATTTGCAGTGCTAGAATGTCACACTTCCCTTATCTAAAAAGGAAGGGGTCTCCTCGCCCCCCCCCCCCCCCCCTCATGGACCTCACTCACCCCAAACATGGCTTGCTAGCCTCTGCAGTGGAAACAAAGAGGGCTTGGTGGAATTAACGACCAGCAACATCTAGGTGTTATTTGGGGGGGGGGGGGCATAAACACGTTGCAGCTCTGGTTTGCTGCGTTCATGACAGGATGTCTTAAGGGTGTAGGAGGCGGGGTTTCGACCTACACATAACTGAAGGGTCATTGAAAGAGAGTGAATTAAGAACGAGAGATGAGACAACAGACAGTCCCCCCCACTTCCCTCAACACCCCTGAACAATTTATGGCTACAACTCTCCCCCCCCCCCTTTTTTCCCCCCTCCTGTATAGCTCGCACCCCAGAAATTTTCTCCTTAATTTTTGTAAAAAAAAAAGGGTGTACTATACACAAGTAAATATGGTATATGTTCTTATTTTTATTTTTGTTTTAATGTGTGGCATATGCAAACCGAAATACCATAATTTTTGTGCCCAAAGAAAGTAATAACCTGACTTCATTTTCTACAACCAATACTAAAGTATCGGCCCAATACCATACTCGATACAGATACATCGGGAAAAGGCCAACTATCTGCCGCTACCGATACTTAATATCGGTATTGGAACAACTCTACTTGTGACGTCACATCCTACAGCCTCAGAAAGAGGTGTTTTAATTTGTCGTCACCTCCAGGCGAGGAGATAAGAAATGAGTAGAGCTGTACAACCCTGATAAACCTACCCTGCGCTTTGGAAGTTTACTCTACCCTCGAACCCCCAGAAGATAGCTGATCGAGGGATTTTTCCGTATATGATTAAGTCCAGAATCACGCTCCCGCAGAGACGTCGGACTCACCGGCCGCGTAGGTCAGTGAGCTCTCCCTGGTCTACAAGAAGATATCTCTCCTCTCCTCAGCCTGCGAACGGCTTCAAACTCCTACCCAGCAGCTTGAAAAGGCAGCACCAGTTCAGCTGCTTGAAAAGGTAGCATTCCAGCCGCTTGTGAAAGCAGTGCAACCCCTGCAGATTGTGAAGGCTAATCCACACCAGCTGACTGCAAGGACAGCTCTCTCTCTCTCTCTCCAAAGTTAATCCAAGATCCTTTACCCCACTACCCTTTACCACAGTCAGCTTCCCTTTGACTCCCGCAGTAGCAGGTCATACTGGAGGCACGTCACAATGCCTAATGCTTTTGGTGAGTGCTAGGTCTGACTTACCTGGGGAAGATTTGGACTCTAGTCCTTTTGTGATACTGGAGTGCATCCAGAATATGAAACTGGCAGTGTGGCCTATCTGCAGGGCACGAAATCTGGTGTGGCCAGAACTATTTTGCATTTTGGCGTGATCCACTTGACTAGTGTACCTAGGCGATACTAGACCGGTTGAGCTTGCGGGGTTTCGGCCCGTGCTACACTGGGGTGAGCTTTGGTGTCTTTTGTGTTAGTGTGCAAGTGCTTGTTGGTGCTGTTTGCTGCAGATGTCGACTGAGGGTACAATGTTCCCTAATACCATAAATTATTGAGGCAGAGTTATCTGTCGTGTCCACTTAAGTAGGCTGCGAGTACTGGGTGTGTGTCACCATCGAGTTGGGTGGGTGGATCAAAGAGGCATAGCTCGTAGTTGGGCTTGGTTGGTCCTTAGCGAAGGACTGCAGCTTGCTCCCAGGGACTGAGGTGCTCTCTAGTCCGGTGGGTATTGGACTAGTCTCCGGCTGGTGTTTAGGGATTCTCAGCCCGCTTTACCCTCCTATGGATACCACTGCAGTAGGAGTATGGCATGAGGCCTGAGTTAGAGAACACTACTATCGAACCTCGCAGAAGTAGATATGTGGGTGAGCCTCTCCTGAGGACCAGTCATCCCAAGTCAGGGAATGCCCCCTCCAGCATTAGAAGCTTAGTGGAGAGAGCAAATGCCAAGTCGACAAGCTAACCCCGAGAGAGAGAGAGAGTGCACCTATCATCGGGGCTCTACCATTCTGTACACTGTGGTGCACAGAAAGGGTGGCTGTCCAAGATGCTTGTGTGTACCCTACTAAGATGTGTGTCAGATACAGCAAATCTCCTGGTCACCTGCTGTCCCTTTGATGGGGCTGATGTTTACTGGGAAAGGTGCTATTGCTACTGGATGAATACCCTTAAGTGGATAAAACTTGTTTATTCCAGTTACGGAAATAGACAGTAGTGGTGTTGTACTACCTCCTACCAGCTAGGCTAACAAGGGTAGGTAGGCAAACATTATGAAAATAACAAGGGATAGGCTGATGCCAATACCGATTAACCGGCCGATACCTCGACCATCAGCACCGGCGGCATCTGAACATTATTTGCATATTATTATTCGCAGATTAGTAGCACTTATTAATTTAACACAATGTTAAATAAACAGGCATGCTACTTGTTGTAAAGCATTACTTTACCGCAGCCATCAGATATTCTGTCCAAAACCCAAAATATATTCTAAACAATTGTTTTTCAATGATTTGTTCCATTTGTTTATATTTTACCTTATTTCCTATTGGTGCTTTCACCAAAGATTGTGTTCATCATTCGTTTTTTCACACTATGCAGATTCAAAACAACACAGATAATCAATAACTGGTGGTGTTGATAGTATTGATTACATTCAGCAAGAGTTTGTTTTCTATTTTCTTCTTGCATTTTTACTGCATTCGTAGGTCGGCAAAAATGAGTACGCAACCTGTATTCTTTTTCTTCTTATGGGTTATTGCATTCGTAAGTTGGTGACAATGAAAACGAATCACACACTCTGGCACTATTCATCTATCTGTGGTGGTGTTGTTATTGTAAATGAAAAGTTGAAGGTTATAACCATGGAGGAGGTAATTTGGCAGGCGAAGTTCTTATTGGAAACTGCCTGCTGCGGTTTTGATTAGAATATTAAAGGTCTGAATAAGACTGCAAGTAATAATTGGCAAAAATTGCTGCAAATAAATAAGTTGTCATTTTATCCAAGGGATTGGGTATGGCTTGCCCGATGAAGGAATAATTAACGAAAATATTACTATAAGTAAAAAAAATTTGCTCAATTTCAAGTGAATATTTAATATTAAATTGACTTCAATAAGTTCTTTTTAATGACATATTTAGGCTGTTGGTTTAAACACACATGCATTTTGAGGTTATGCATGGTAATTCTCATATCTAAAATTCAAATCCGCATCAGATTGCCTGAAGATTTGAAGGTTGTCTGTAATGAACTTGGTTTGTAATAAATGCTGTATTGTCTGGTAACCGTTTTTGCTTGACTGTTACATCACTTATTGGCCCAGTTAATAAATAATGTCTATCTTATCATTTATTATTAAAATTATTGTTGTATTTTATTTCTATTCTATAGACACCTAGTATAAAGTGCTATAAAAGTATTCACAAAACTGAAGACTTAAATTTAAGTATTAAAAAGTATTTCCAAATGTTGAGAATTGGGAATTATGATTGTGCTCATCAAAACTGTTATATGCATCGCTGTAATCAGTGACATTGGCAGCTGAGAATCTGTATAGTTGTTGTCGTCAAAATGTGGAATCAGCCGGTCCCTAAAAATAACTTGAAATGGACTACTGCACTATGTTGCCCTGAAGGGGCTGGAAATGTCAACGTGTTTAACTTCGTAGACGACAACTGGCATGGATTGGTTGAACCATGGATGTCTTCCGCACCAGGAGTGTGGTGAAGACGAAGTTAGAAGAATAGTCTTCAGCACCAAGAGCGCGGTAGGAGAGGAGTCAATGGTTCCGGGGGTCCTTCTGCGCTAATAGCCTAGTCAAAATAGGTTTCTCAAGTGAAATAAATACGACAGTTTTGAAACTTGGCACACTTATTGATAGTTGATTGTATCAAAAGTCCCGATGAATCAGAGGTGAGCTCTATCCGCCATCTTGAAAGATATGTATTATGTTTTTGGGTTTTCGTAAATATTTCGAAAACAGTTGGTTCAGCTCAAAATTGTCTGTAAATAATTGAAGCTCACAAAATTCTACACAAGAAAAACTGTATTCATTTATTTCATATCTCTAATAGTTTCCAAGATAATTGGATGTGAATGTTGTACAGTTTCGCTGCTTACTACAATAAGGCTACGTATATCATTACAAATAAGCTCATCATTTTTTTATGCTCGGGGGGGGGGGGGGGTTCCAAAAAGAGTTCAAAAGGGTGGGAGAATGTGGTGGTAAATATGATGAAATAACCAATTTTAAAAAAATTTTATCAATATATTACGACATTGATTTATTGTATACATGACTTTTAAAATTAAAATCAATGACAAATTTGGATTTACAATGCGTTTGTTTTACACTATTTTTTGTTTTTTCCTCTGGTGAGAGGGTCTTGAGACTGGTTTATCAACAGCAGACTTAGATGGTTCTGGATTCACATCCTCTTCGGTGGTCTCAAGAAGTGGTTCTAAGTCGTTGACTTCATCCAGAGTTACACTGATGCCATTTAGGCACTCGCCAGACAGTTGTGGCAAATGGTGGTGCAATTCATTGCACATTTTCTACACCCACACTTACTCCCACCACAGCCAGTGGTACACTTGCAGAATATGGCATTTAGAATAGAATCAGGTGCGATGTTGTCATTGCCATGAGCCGATTCTGTTTGTGCCCCCATCCTCAGACTTCGGGAGGTAGTTCATTTCCTAGCCACAGCTGCACCTGGTGGTATACTCAGAAGGAGTAGCTAAACAGCACGTTTAGCTGCTGCTTCTATTGGTGGCAGCGCATAAATATCTGATTTGCATTTTTTATTCACTGTGGATGAATGATAGCGGTGCAAGTTTAGAGAGGTTTCTTTAGCTGGTGCTCTGTACAATTTCAGAAAACATTTGTTCCCTGCTTCTGCTACAGCATTGTGGGAAGATGTGGAACTGTTGAATACGTCAGCATCATCATGCAGATCAGTATGCTCTTAAAGAGTTTAAAACAGCTAAGTTTTCCTTTATGGAATGCAGCTGATGTTGTATCACACCCAGTAAATGCATTTATGAAAAGTATGCTGTTCTTCAGTCCTAGTCCTTTTAAAGTACTTGTTTTAGTCTTGCCATGGCTCTGCTTCACAAATAATATTTCCCGTTCGGCTGGGGTTAATGCTGTGAGCAGAACCACCAGGTCAACATCTTTGCCAATAACTGCTACATTGTCACTAACCATAGATTTGTCAATGGCATTTAACAATTAATGTCAGCATCGTTGGATGCAGTTCGACATTCAATCCCACTGTCACGAAGTCTGACTGATAGCATGGAAATCAGTCTTGATTTATTATTTCCATTACAAAGGAAGTGGTCTTGCTTGAGAGTGATCTTTGTGTCTTCACCAAAGTGTATGTCCACAGACTTCTTAAGTCAATATCTTCGGGTCTGCTCAACATCTTTGGTACTTTTTGCTGTGGATGTAATCAATGAAGTTTTGGCAAATAGTCGAACATATGGAACCTTTTGGCCATGCAACTTTGTGTAAGATGAATCCACCATCCATAATTATGTCAAAGTTGTGGAGATCGACATTATTTTCTCTTTCTTTGAATATGTCATATAGGGCAGATTTCTTTGTTTTCCGCATTCCAGCTTCATTGAAAAGGGCTAACGGAAATGGAGCCAACTCATGCTGCAAGTATGGATATCCTCTGGAAAATCAAGGGTCAGCTACTACTTTATCATCATAAATTTTAACAGAACCAGTCATGCTGGCCAGAGGGAGAGCTCTTATTTTTTTGTGACAGTTTCACATCTGTAAAATGTTTACCAACCATGTTGGCCATTGCTTGCCAACTGCTAGAGCATCATAGCATGTGATTGTGTTGTCTCCCACGACTCCAGTAGCTATTGACATGATTTTGTCTGTAACAGGGAATGAGAAATGACTTTCAAACCAAAGTGAGACCTTAGCAACGTCTGTGGCATCTCTATCTGTACGCAATTCATGCTGCTCAGTGGAGGAAAAATTAACTCCACCAAATTCTTCTAAGGACATTCAAATGTCATGAGTTGCAGTCAGGCCCAGGACCTACTTACATACAACACTGTCTATGACACCCCATCCTTGTGTTAGGCCACCCACACTTTTCATACTCCATATCAAAGTCTGTTCAATGGTCAAGTCTAACCAAACTCCCATCCAAAATTGATCCATCCTTCACATCGTGAAGTACCCTCGATTCACAAATTTCTCATATTCTTCTGGTGCCATTATGAATGGTAGCTTTCACATATCCTCCACGTAAAGATGGCAAGATTTAGCGTATGCAAAATGGTCACAGGCATGGAAGAATGGCATCATTTGCTGTACACATCTGAGGTGGCCACCCTAGTCACCTGATCGTTCAGCATGAATATATTCCTTTACCAAGTTGACTAGTTTGAAATATAGAACCCAGAGCATTGCAGTCAGTACATTTTTCTTAAGCTGAGTCAGTTTGTTTACCATTTTCTTTGCTAAAGATACTAGGTGGGGATTTTTATTTAGTAAGCTCAGTGAAAATCTCATCTTGAAAATCTGAAATGACCTCTTCGAGAGCCTTCCGTTCTTCAGCACCGATGCCAAGTTGCTCAAGTATTATGTTTGACAAAGCTGTTTGAATTAGTAAATAAGCTCGCACTGCTGTAGCAAAAGCATGACCTTGCAACATCTTATCGACTGATACTGGGGTATAGATGGTACAAATCAGTTCCTTGGACCACTTCCATCCATGAGATATCCAATGCACCCTAAAAAAAGTCATCAAAAGGTGAAATCCTCCTAGTCGTACTACACATGTAGACAGTGGTGAGTCAGGTGGAGCTGCTGTGACTATTTCTTTACTTTTAATATAAAGTGGTTGGGCAAACGTAACTATCGGGGACTTCTGGTTGCTTTTGACACATAATTCAACAGCAAATCTCAATGCTGTGTAGATTGTGTCATAATCAGATGGTGGTGAGTTAATGAAAGGAAGGGGAACATCCGTTGTCTTTTCACTGTACATGTCTTTTATTATATAATGTGGTTTAGGCTGTGCCATTTCCTGCTCCAGAACTCCTAGGTCCTCCACAATCACAGTTTTTAAACCACCTTCCATTTATCCTAATACTTCCAGTGGAAGAACTCCAAGCTCTCCAGAAGATTTTGAGCTGGGTATCTTGGTTAATCTTGGTATTTGTGTTCTTCTTATGACTGAACTTTCTGGTGTAGTGCATCTTATCTAATGCCTCCCATAGCATGAAAAGTGTTTAATCCAGCGATTGTGCAGACATTGAAGTCAGTATTGTCGAACGTGAACTGACTGAATTCATGTTAGGGTGAGTGTGAAAAATGGTTGCCATTTCCAGCAATTGAACTTCATAGTATGAAGAACAGAACCCTAAACTAGATAAAATGTTTACTAAGTTTTTGGAGCCATATTTCCTGTATAGCAATAGACGTCGGCTGATTAATATGGGGGACATGGACAATGGTCGCACAGAAATGATGGTGGAGTGCGCAGTGGAAGTGCATTTCCTTTTCCTCTTTTCAAGGTCTTTTGTTTTATTCACTGTCACCTTCTCCAGAAAAGTACGTAGGGTTGTGGGAACACAGGTACTCACATCTTTCAAGAAGTTATCACCAGGAGGGTAGGTGGTTTTATCATACACGTGAGATTGGATATCCTGCCTTATTATTGCAGCTGCAGTTTCAACGATTTTGAGTTGCTCCTCAGTTGCATTTTTCTTTTTGTTATCGTACTATGCATTCAGTATATTAATCCCTGTATCAATAAAACAGATTGTTGTAACCTTTCTTCTATCTTTTGCTATAATGACACAGTCTCCATATTTTTTGATGAGTTTAGACTTCATTGTGTGGTCATCAGGGACACGCCCTGTCACAGCTGAGCGCAATTATGAGAAGGTATGTTGGCACTCATCATTATTTTCTAAGAATAAATAAATTTTTGCCATAGCTGCTGAAACATAATCTGTTACAGGATGCCCGAGTTTATCTCCTTTTGGAGTAGCATGCAGATAAAATTTAGTGAAACAGTCTTTGTGGTCTACTCCTTCTACAGCTACTAATTCATTTACAACGGACAGGCAGATTTCCACTTGCTTGTTCTGCCCACTTATCCTTTTAGAGGCTCCTGCATCCAAAACCTTATCTTTCAACGACAAGCTACGGACATTGTATACTACTCAACGCCTCTCTTTGGGTTTCTTCGTCTCTCTTTCCTTGAATTGTTCGTCAATCACTTCTGTACAAAAAAAAAACACTTGTTTTGAAGTCAAATGTCGGCAGTGAATACCTCAAAGTCACAGGCTGGTCGTCACTATCAGGTTGTGACATAGAGGCGACATGTTGCCTCTTCACATCAGACTCTATGCTACCCGGTCTTGTGTAATTTTTCCGGCACAAAGTATGCACTTTCAAAGATGTTAGACCACTCACCTGAAACACCTTGTTGTAATTTCTTGCAGTGCTATCTAATAACGATGCTATTTCTTTTTCACCCACTCATGAAACACCAGTGTCTAATTTGTTTAGGTCTTGGTCACAAATAAAACACTTTTCTGCCATACTGCAAGCATAACACTCATCTGCGAGAACACCACCCCCGCACATTATCGAAGTTGCTCACACACTGAAGCTATCTGGCAGCTGATGCTAACTCATCACCCCTAATGGTGAGTCGTCTAGTCTGAACAGAGGGTGGCGGGAAAGCCTAGCTGCCTGACTGTTGACATTATCCTGTTTGTTATCTGCAACGTTCCCAAGTCGAGATGCAGATGACAGTGCAGGTTGGCTGTACAATAATACGTATATATGCTTACTCAAAGAAAAGTTTGCACGATATGAGCTTATGTGTATGAAAATACATTCACCATGTAGCAGCAATACTGTTATCAGCAAAAATGTTCAACATTCACACCCAACTGACTGCTTTGAGCATTCATTAACTGGACTATAAAGAGCGTGGTGAAGGCCTGGGATAGACAGCTTCGGTGAGGTCGTGAAGACGCGTTAGCTTCCTTGGTCACCAGGTAGTGCTGTGAAGGAGCATAGATTGACATTTCAGGGCTCTCGCCTTGGTATTTATACTCTGGCACAACCTTGCTTGAGGTGGAGAGGGGGTAGACATGGTATAGATCCTCTTGGTGTGGCGTCAGCGGCCGGCGCTGGATCCAGGTTCATGTCTCTGCGATTGTGCTAGTAGGGCTATCTGGTGATGCACTAAAGTACTTTGATGATCTTCGAAGCTTAGTATCAATGACTCGGTCAGTGTACAGTACAATCTGGTGTAGAGCATCCATCCTTTGCCTTGGGTAGACAGTACAATTCATGACGTCTCGTGATGCGTGGCAACAACAAACTCCATAGAATCTAGTGGCGAAGGCATGCGCACTGATTAGTTGAAGTAGATTATTCTTTTTTTTAAAAGGTGTCTTGCGTCAGCTGCAAAAGAAACGAGATATACAGGAAATGAGGTACAGTGAAACCTCTATTTTACCCTTTTCAAGGGACTGGGAAAAAGTGCTGCAAAGCAGGAAAGTGTAAAATGAGGGAAACTTGTGATGTAAAAACAGACATTGGGACCAAAAAAAGTGTGTGTAAAATCAGGGGGTGTAATACAGGGATTCCACTGTATTTACTAAGCTAAAATTTTGGAGCCTTCCCTCAATATACACTTTCCTGTAATTTACATTTTTTTTTTCTTTGTCCCCTTGAAAAGTGTAAATAAGGGGTTTCGCTGTATATCTACCTCTTTTTGGTCCGATCGTTCTCTTTTGCTTTTGCCTTCCTTACTCACTGTGCCTTCTGTGTGCACATCCACTTATCTACTTCTCGGTGCACACACAATTATCGTGATAAAGTTTCAAACCAAAGACTCCACTGAAGGGCGCTTCTCACCTATTGTCAGTTTTTGGTTGTCTTGCTGCTAGCTGGTAATGCCGCTCTTCAAGCATAAATCCGGCAAGGAGAAAGAGTACCTTTCTCTGAGGCTTGAGGAGGAAAAACACATTAAGACGTTATGACTCTCAGGCTATAAGCTGGTTACATCGCTTACTGAGAGCTGTAGTGTCTTTACGTGGGGAATACTGTAAACCCAGGGGGGCAGTTCAGTTGAGGTCTGTAGCTGGTGACACCACTTACTCAACTTCTCACCAAGGGGAATCAGGGTGGTGCTCTCCACAAGTCGCTATAGGCCCGAGCACAGTCCCTCGTGAATCGTACACTCCTGCACCGGCCCCAGGAAGAGTAGATTCCTTCCTGGACAGACCATGCCAGAACCTGTCCTCCTCCGTGCCGCTACACAATATTAAACCACCTTTACGGTCATGCTTGCGCCTCCAGGACACACACTGTATCCACTAAATCATAATTCATTTCTTTTTTTTTCATTTTGATCCTCTGAACATAACGTAACATCACTGACGGAGCATAACTGTATTCCCACAGCTATTTTTCCTAAATACCCCATCACCGAGCAGGCCGAAAAAAATCAGACAGTATCGTAAGGGTCCAGACTTCACAATCTGGAGACCAGAGCCCAACACCCCCAGGGTGTACACTCAGGACTGAGAAAAGACAGTCATCTTGCGATGGGCCATGTGTGTCCCTGCAAACTCCTGGAACTCTGTGCCCACCGCCCCAGCATCTACACACACCTGGTATAATGTACCCCGACCACTGTTGCCTCTTTCACCTACACCCCCGAAATGGGCCTTACCAGCTGTCATGCGGCCTATTGAGGTACCCATAGCAAGGCAGCTCTCACTAAACACTACTCGTCAGGCTTCCACAGAGAACATCCCCGTCAGGACCCATTTGAGGACAGCCCTCCACCCGGCTCCACCTGCCATGGTTATTGAGCTGCCAACCCATACTGCAGGACCCCGCAAATAAGAAGGCAGAATTCTCGTTAAAGAGACTCAGTTTACCTGACCTCTATAGGGGGATACTGGCCTATTACACCTTCCTTCATATTTCCACATTGAGTGTATTAGGCATCAGTATGAATAAAAACAGAGAGAGAGTAGATGTTTCTAATGCCTGAGAATAAATAGTTATCATGCAAAATATTTGAACTGAGTGTGCATAAATGTATTGCATTGTTCCTGTGATGTAGTGTTCTAGACTTAGTTAAGCTTATTTGCATGAAGCAGAACAGCAGCAGCCTAAAATGAGTACTTTAGCATGACTTCACAAAAGTTGACTCTAGGAATATGTACATTTCTTCCTTGCAAGTAGTGTTGGGTAACAATAAACATTTTCATCTCGATAGAAAAAAAATCATATCATATACTGCAAAGTATTATTGTGAAGGTGCTGGCATGTTGCAGGGAGACAGCAAGTGTATGCAAGGATAATCAGCCCTGGACTGAGGCCTTCTGGCCCAGGAGCGACCGTCACGCTCCAAGGAGCGTCGCCAGACACGCAGATAGCAACAGCTCCCTCCGTACCCACGTCTGCCCCTTCTACGTCTATGGAACAGTGATCGCGTTAATAGAAACTGTGTTCAACCCTAACGTTTTGATGTATGTACTAAAGTGCGAAATTTTGATGCCTGGTAAGATTTTTATAATAAAATTAGATATCTTTTAAAATTATTATTTTTTTTTATTTTTTTTTGTTCCTTAGTCCTATCCTGTCACTTATTGTAGCCATTTCTTATTTTGTGGAGGACATGTAAACAAGTTAGATTAAAGATGGAACAAATAATGTTATTGAATATTTACTTAACAACTAAACTACAGCATGTCAAAGTTATCACCCATTTCGGAATATTGTGTTGTTGTTGTTGTTGTTGGTTTGGTTTGGTGTTTTTTTTTTTTTGCATGATATTTATCTTGACACTTTAATGTTGTTGGTGATGGCTGCCTGCCTATGCTTTGACAAAGGAAGGAATTACCACCTCTTGGTGTTGAACCCCTTGGTAACAGGTCATGTCGAGCACATCCCTGCCAACCAGATGGTGACTGCAATGTTGATGCTACTCTTCCAGTAGAAGTCGTCCCCAGTTTTTTCCCTCAGAACAACTTCACGTTAGTCAGGAAGTAGTTGTTAAATATTATTTTCTCTAACACCAAGTAACGCCTTCTCCGATACGATTCATTCCCAGGACTGCCAACATCTAGATTACTTAGAATTTCCTTCCGTTTCAAAGTCTAGTATAGGAGGTAGCACAGTCCCACTGTGATTTATTACTTACGTAATAAAATATGTGAAACCTAACTATTGTCTGTTTGCTGAGGTTCTTTGTGTGAAAATCATAGATTTCCTATGCAGTTCAAACCACAAAAGTGAAGCCAGCAACATAGCAAGGCAAAAAACCAGAAACCCACCTTCTAAGAGGCCACCCTAGCTCTGCCAAACTGGTAGAATTCAGCGGAGCCCAAAGCACTAGAAAGTCCTCCGTCAGGCGAATCAGTGATGCAGGGTGTTCCATACTCCACCACTGCTCTTTTGCTGGGCCAGAAAGGGGCTGGAATCACCACTGCCTGATCTCCTGCAGATACCACACCTGGTTATTCTGGTCAGGAAGTAACTTGAGCTATCCAATGTTCTATCCACCACTCTGCTGCAGGGCTGGATGAAAGGAACACAAAGTGGCATCTCTCGTTAATAGACTGGGTATCCAGAAGTGCACGCTAGGGATTCACAAGCACCGGCTCTACTTTAGGGCAGTCTCAGTTCTACCCTCAACTTCCCATGCCTTACACCCAGAAGGGAGGTAGACAGAGAAGGTTGGAGCGGGCAGCTGCTGCCCTCAAATCTAGACCACTTGTTGATCTGACCCTCGGTCTGAATTTGTATTTTGCACTTCCACCCAGGAGCTTCACTTCTCACTGCAGACACAGTTATTCCCAACATTAATTAACCTTGAAAGCCCTCCGCATCCCATCCGAGAATCTTTTCTAAGGGGTGAGGAGCCTCTCGTTGGGATAGCCAACCCCTGGTTGTGCGACCCCAATCCCCCTTCAACAGTTGGCTGCAGTACCAAGCAGATCCATAGTGTCAGAATCCAAGATCATCGAGGCAACCTCCCACCCTCGCCTCTAAAGGGTAAGAGTCTCCAGCTGGCAACAGCACCATTACCTAAGAAGAACCCTCATCTTCCAGGTAAATGTGTAACTAATGGTCAGCAGACTCGTAGGGCTGTGACGGTGGCTTTGGATTTTGTCCCATTGAGACAGGCCACACACACGACCTCTACTCTACATTGGTCATCTGCCAGTACACAATTAAGGCTCTCAACCTCGTGATTCTAGTGTAACGAAATAAAATTGAAAGTAACTAAGTCTTGAACAATCTCTCTTTTAAACGTTGTGTGGCAAAGGTCACAATAACTTTTAACACCAAAGGTCTTAGATCATTATTTGACTATGCTAGCCCCTCCAAGTAAATGTAGTTACAATTAATCATCCCGCTGGGCACACGTCATATCTTCCTATGTGTCTGGGCAGCATTTTCCAAGTGAAAATGGAGAAGACAAGTTTGGCTGCTATGTATGAAGACCCCAGCTAGGATGGAGAGGGGAGTGCAGACGTAGAGAATTACTAAGAAAATGAACTGTGGAAAAAATTCAGCCATTCAGACTTTCAATGTTGTCCTTTAGCGACTGTCAAAATAACAGATATTATGGATGTGGAGCATATCTCTAATGTTTAGGGCCCCACTTTTACGGTATATAAAATAAGCTGATTTTATCATTAAAATTTTGCCATTATGCCAAAAAAAAATATTTTCATTTTGTCAAATAAATTTTATAGCAAAAAAATGCTGGTGTTATTATAACATGTTTCTAACAATTTCATTCAAACAAATGGAATTTCGTTATTCATTTTATAATCACTATTAGTAATGGGACGGTTTTACCATTTTCTGGTTCCAGTTCTCGATTCTGGTTTCTGGTTTGTATTTCTGATGCCGGTTCTTATACTGGCTGACACTAAACTTGCACATTCACTGCTCAAACTTGTTTAAGGACTTTGAAAATAAGTGAGTAACCAACTTATTTATTTTGTCTCAAAGTTCTACCAAAACTAAGTCATTCACCTTTTTTAAAAAAAAAAAAAAAAAAAAACATTCTAACTGGGGTAAACAAAATTTTTCAACGACAATGTGTTAGTGGTGCGTGTCAACATGTTTTTTGAGGTTAGGAGTGCTGTTTGACACACCTTGCGAGATTCGTGCACCACAGTTATTGCAAATCACATTTTTGACATAATTAATGTCAAGATTGAAATCATTCCACGCCTCTGAGGAGTTTAAAATTTATCATGGTTCCCAACTAAATTTATTCTATGCTGAAAGGAAAATTAACACACGTGCTTGTGATGGCACTACACAGTTTGGCAGTAGCTCAAAGCCTAGTGGAGTGTTGCTAAGACGAAAATTTATGATGTACCCGTCTACAATTAATTCCCATTTAAGTTCCAGCCTCGGACCCACCAAATTTATTTTAGGTGTGCGTTATTGTAGACATAGCAAAACCTTTGCAATATTTAAACATTTTTCCATGTCACGTTAACATTATTCGCTTGCAAAAAAGGATGTGTTGCAGCAAGAAAACATTGAATTGTTGTGTTTAATACCGTCAGATTAGCCAACACACGTTCAGCTAGTCGTAAGGAAAAAAATATTCTTTTGTGTATTGAGTGAGAAATAATGGCTCTCTGTACAGTGCATGTTTTTGAAATTAAATTACGAAACAGATTACCACACCAGAAAATCTGTTTTAAAAATTTTAATATTGTCAAATACCAATTTACTTCTGCGTATATTGTATAATTTGCCAAATTCAGTCCTCTGACTGTACGGGTTACATTGAGGCTAATAGATTGCACTTTTACTTTGTTTACATTCCTATGTAGCACCAAACTACTCGTTACGAAGTATAATGACTATACCACAGACGTGGGTACATTTTAATTAAAATATTAATATACGAGGATGTATAAATTTTGGTTTTATTTTTGTGTTGGACATAAACAAAGCCTTAAAGGTACTCTGCACAGTAGTGCAAAAGAGCACGTACCGCCATAAGGCCATAACCTCACCATTCACATTTTTGGCAGCATACAATAAGAAAACCAGACTATTTACTAATGTTGTGTTAATATATCATTAAAGGGCCATTACAGTGTAGTTTGTTACTATGGTACTGTTAGCGAAGATTTAGACTTCATTTAGCACAGAATACAGGAGTAAACAGCGACGGTATAATCACTTCAGTTTTGTCAATGTGGAATGAAGGTGCACTGGCCCAGTATCCCTCTAAAGACTACAGGAAAGTCTCTCCTAAATGAGGATTTTACCTTTTATTTGCGAGTTCCTGCGGTCTGGGTTGGCAATACAAAAACTTTGTGGATTAAGAATGGTGGAGCCGGGCAGAGGGTTGTCCTCGAGTGGGTTCTGATGGGGACGTACTCCGTGGAAGCAGGTCGAGTGGTAGTTAGATTCAACTGCCTTACTACAGCACCCCAATAGGCCACATAATGACTGATAATGATAGTTCCATCACTAATCAGTACATATTTAACAATAAGGATGAAAGGACAACCTTACAATAGCACACTCATCACATCACACACATTGTCATAGTAATTTTTGTGCAATTAATCTTATACAAGAACACCAACTAGTGTTTAATTTTTACAAGATTTTTACATTATCCTTGTACAACTTTTGCTCATTTGTTGGTAACAATATTTTAATTAAGTCGTGTTCCATTTAATATTTTGCTAACACAAATCCACAACCTAACTATAAAATAATAGTAAATATTTCATTATTGATCAACTAAAAATGTTCCTTACATAGTAACAATGTTTCTACAAAGTTTCAAATAATACAGCTATTGAATTTTTCTAAAGAGAAGTGGCAGAAACTTATTTGTTTTTGTTTACTTGGCAATATTTAAACTAGAATTTGCTTCCAATGCAGTTGTCTTTATTTTTTATATGCCCCACTATTGCTAAATCACTGTGCATACGGCATGGCAGTGTATAAGCATGTGTCTTTTCATACTCATTCAATGTTTATATCACAGTATTTGCACTTTGTTCTGATGCATGATGGCCTTTGGCTGAGAAGGGTCATCACAGCCTGACAAGGTTTTATCATGCAGGTCATAGACACGGACAGGTTTAACTTACTGACCTTACTGTTAACTTAGGCCCCAGCCGGTCCACATTGTCGGTTGCATTGCCTAGTGGCAGTTGGGGGTTCAACGATCCAGCAGATGGGTTGGCCAACTGACACTGGTTTACCTGTGCTGGATGGGGCCCAGGGTAACTCCTTAGTCTGCTGCTGGTGTGACGGCTGTAGACTGGAGCTGGAGCTGAGTTGGGCCCGGGGAGGGCTGCTAGCCTGGTGGCACAGAACCAGGGGTTGGCTAGTCCCAGCGGTACATGTCGTCTGGGGTGGATATGAGTAACCACTGGGTCTTGATAGGTGGCTGAAATCAAGTTTGGTAGGGAGCTTGGAGGTGAGGCATCTCCAGCTGGCGGGCAGCTTGAGCTCTTTCTCGTGGGGTTACACTGCAAAGTGCAACTGGAACTGGGTTGCAGCTCCCCTTGGTGTCGGTTGTAGTAGTTGACCTTCTGTCATACCACCTGGTACCATTCGTAAGGTTTATGGCGTAAGGCAGGTACACATGGACAGCCTCAAGAAAGGAGAGGAGGCTACGAAGTTCCTTGGCTATGTGTAATGCCAAAGCCACAACCAAACAGACCAAAGTTGTACCCTGTGCTCCTCTAACCAGTGACACAAGGTGCGGTGGTTACAGAGAATTGGGTGCCAGACAACAACAGTGGGTCTGGGTCCAAGTGAGGGCAAATCTCCATACCCAGTTTATAACTCCCTCCGGCGACAGTACATGCACTGGATGAAATGGATAACTGGACTAACAGTCTAATGACTCTCGGATTGAGTTACTAGTGGTTGGGGCTCTACCTTACTGCACACCATGTGTACAGAATGTGTGGCCATAGACTATGTGGGTTTTCGATGTACGTGCACCTGAAGAAGGGAGCCTGCAGTCCTACGCTAGATTCTGTAAAATGAGATTCAAGTGCACGATCTCGTGCTTTGCTCTGGCAGGTCGTCTTCTACTGAAGAAGGAACAAACTCCCTAGAAAGCAGTACTTAGAGGTTTAATTAAGAGAAAATTGAATTTATTTCATGAGGAATAAACAAGGTGGCCCGTACTACCTCCTAACTGGTGCTGAACGGAAGTTAGACTACGTGAATCCTGGTTTAGGAGACCTGGTCCTAAACTGAAGGTTTTCCGGCTAGGTAGCTATTAAAATAACTGACCCTAACTAACTCTAACTGTTGTCCAAAATGGACTGGCAGAGGCCACTACCAGAGGGGGTATTGGTGGTGTTAACACTGCCAGAGGGGGCAGTGAAGTTGCTGTTACCAGAAGGTTACGCAATGCAAGAAGTGTTGAAGGTGTCTTCGAGAGCAGTGTTGAAGAGCTTCTGAGATGTCTTCTGGAAGGTTACTGGTGGAGTCGCTGAAGTGGGGGAGGAAGTTGTGGAGGTCAACTGGCTGTGAAGAGAGCCAGAGAATAACAGGTTTCTGGGCTAGACTGAACAGTGTAAGACTGTTGCGACTTGAAAATTTTCAAGTTCTTCAAGCACCGTGAAGTTCTGTGAATGCAAGACATGAAGTCAGGTGGCTCTCGGGCAGCATGACACCGGGCAAGTGAACTGGTGCGATACAGCCTCGAACTGAGGACTGCGGGTCCTATTCATAATCGGCTCACAAGACCAGCGCAGGGGTTGCAGGGTAAGGAGAGAGACACGTGTAGGAGAGAATTTAGTAGAGATGGGTCGAACGTTCAAATTTCGAACTGAACCCAAATTTTAAGGTTATGTTCTGGTTCGAAATTTATTGCCATGGCAAAGATCGGTTCTATAGTCCATTCCTGATTGGAAGCGACATGAAAATCAACCTTGAAAAAACACTGAAGGCAACATGTCAACCTGTTTTTCAATAACGTGTATTCCACAAATATGTAACACCGTGGTTAACTTTAGAGTAGTGTATTATTGAATAAATTAAACTTTACCGTGATATCTTCTATAACTGGTAATATTTATTTCTTTTTAAGTATGAATTAACTACAGCGAGAGCAGCGACATGTTGGCAACGGGTGGTAAGAAATAGTTCACAGTTAAAATATTATTTTAACCTGGTTTTTTAGTATACTGTTTGTAAATTAAACAGTGCCTGTTGAAATATTTAAATATTTAGGTAGTCCAGATGGCAACATATCTCATTGTTACAGTTTAAAATAATAATGGAAAATATCGTGAGTAGGCTGTAATGGTATGGTGTTGTTTTATCAAACGAGAGCAACTTTGAAGCAACTGTCTGCTGAGCAAGGCTTGGCGCTCTCTCTCTTTGTCTTTGTCTCTTTCACACACTGGAAGTATGTAGAAATATTGTACATGTTTTCAATTGTAGCATATTTCATACTTACTGCAGCAAGATAATGATTTTTGAATTTGTTGCAACTGAAGAGAGATTTTAATGTTTGAATAGTTATTTTAATATATTTAGATACGATGGCGGGGCAAAAACAAAGTGAAGTTGGCAGACGTGGCGAGCCGTGACATGGCTTGTTGCTGTTTTACCAAACGAAGCATAAATTATACTTACTCCGAAAAATACTTTAAATTACCACATCATGTTTTTTGACGTTGTGTTTATTAAACCTACCCAGGCAAGTTACAATGTTGTGATAAATCTGTGTTTCCACGGCAGTAATAAATATACTGTGACGTGTGTTTCGTTAATCATTGCATCTGTGAAATGGCATGCCTTTGTGCATAGTGGTCGATACGCTGGCCCTGTGTGTGCGTTAATTCAAATATTTGACTAGCACTATTTATACGTTGTAAATGTGAACTGTTTTTATGATGAAGTTATTTATTTACATCCACGTCTGTTTATTTATCACAACATTGTACCGTGCCCTGGTGGGTGTTTGAAACAGTCGTGTAACTTGATTTTTCACCAGTCCCAACAAAATAACCAGGCCCAGCCCCAATAAATTTCAATAAACCTAATACACAGTAAGTAGCAATACATATAAATATGAGCGGAATAAAAGTTAAGGTAGGCTTATTTGTGTGCATGTTCACCACTATATTTTAAGTTTCTGTAACAACAAATGAGCGACACGAGTTGCGTGCTTGATTTTAATGTCGCGTTTTCGTTGGACTGGCTCTTCCTTCATTATTCGAACTGAGGTCGTCCTTTTAAAAAATAACCCAAGACATATCAATAAGAAAAAGTTAAATACTACAGCTCATTACCCCGCAGTGTTAACAGTCGCTACAAAACATTAACGTGCATTACGTGTAATGTGCTATGTCATGGAAAACAAATATGTTACTGTAAGGTAACTGTAAAAACTATTGTTAATTCAGGCATTTTTAAAATGTCATAAAGCTGATCTAAATAATGTTATAGACCTAAAGTGTGAATATTCATACAAAATGGTTTTTGAAATAGACCTAAGACAGAATTCTTTGAAAAGCTGTAAACCGTAAACAACACATTTGACAGGTATAAAAGTAGAAGTCACATTTTAATGTTTAGTTTTAGGTGTAGCGAAAGTATACGAACATGTACACACACACACAATGGCATGTAAACATTGAGTTTGACAGATGCTACATGGCAGTCACGTGGCAATGTTTGTTTATATTGGGCGGAATGGTACGAAACGGGCCTGCAAGTAGATATTTAGCAGGACTCCGAGAAAGTTGCTTCCAATGGGGAATGGACTATAGTTGGATTCGAAAATTTACAGGAGTTCGTATTCCATTCAAAAATGTACTAGAAAGGAACATCATTAAGGAACTTTGAAACGAACTTAAGTTTTTACTCATGTACAGCCCCCCCCCCCCCTAAATAAAGGAAAACATTTCTGTAGAGTGGTAGTTGTAAATTATCCACTCCTAAACTGTCCAGTAATGTGTAAAGAGAAGTGTAGTGGTAGAGTCTAGAGGATTGCTACCTGGGTGAAAAGGGAATAGGTAACATGTTTTTTTTTAGAGAGAGGTAGTGTCTCACATTACATGACAAAAAAAAAATACCACCATGCCACTGCCCTAAAAGAATCAAGAAAAGATAGACTGCCCAGGCTGTTGACTGACTTGTTTCGCTCTTAACTGGCACTGCATAAAAGAAGCAAAAAAAAAAAAAAAGGAAAAGGGACCCAGTCCTACCTCAGTTGTTGACATTCTTCTTTTAATGACCATAAGGTGACCTTGTAGAATGCCACAGTATTTTGGCTTTTAGCCCCAGGAGTTATTTAATTATAATATTTTCCAAATATATCGCAATTGCCACAAATTAATTTAAAATAAAAGAACGATTTGTTACAGACTCCACAAATTGTTGATGCAATTTTAGAAAGAAAGAAAAAAAAATGTTTATCTGGAACTTGTTGCAAAAATCATGGTGTGCACTATACACTAGTAAATATGGTACTTCACTTCAAAGAAGTTAAAAAATAACAATGCAACCCAACAAAAATTACAGAGAAAGTCATATTTGATTGTTGTTTTTGTAGCAGTGATGAAAGCATTATATCTTATAACTCCTATAGTATGTAAAACCAGGTGCTATTCTTTATTTAAATGATTTTATACAAAATAAGTGATTTGTGGTTTTCACATACCATGTTTAAAAGACTAGAAAAATACATTTCCCAGTGTTATGATAAATTATATCAACCAAATCTATAAAAACCAAAAGTTAATATTATTTAATTTTGTTCCTTTTTTCCACTTCAAAAAATTTGGCCATTACATTGTAGTACTATAAGTGGTGAAACTGTGCAGGTTGTGTGTGTGGTGTGTGTGTGTTTACTCTTTATTGTATTCCCACATGTTTAAAGAATTAGACATGAAACTGTGAATGTGGTTGTATTTGTTTGTGTTTTATACTTGAACAAATAGGCTGTATGTATATATGTTGTTTTCACTTTGCACCTCTAAGCCAAGTCCAGAGGTCCAGTAACAAAACTCTCATTACTTGAGTGGGCAACACTGCTAAAATGATCCACGAGACCACTGTAATCGATGTTAAGTATTTAATTTGCAGATATGTGTGTGTGCACACACTGATTAATGTTTAGCATCTATAATCCACTGTATTTTTAAGGTGGTTCTACATTTTTTTTTTTTTTTTTTTTTTTTACCAATTTAGGGCTGAACTATGAAGGCATATGTGTGAGGATGACATTTTTTAAAGTTAGGCTGAACTATGAAGACATCTGTGCAAGGATAAGACATTTTTTTAAAGTTCGGTTCAAGTTTGACGAATTACAGCATACTTTGGTTCGAGTTCGGTTTGATAAAAATATTCTGGATCAAGTTCTATTTTGGTTCGTTTCCAAAATCAGGGTTCGCCCCATCCCTAGAATATAGTAATTTAGAGCAGCGTAGACTTTCCCTCACACACCAGGTGCTGGAGGAGTAAGCTGCGACGTGAAGCTGGCTTGGAAGACGTCCTGTAGCAAGGCTAGATGAGTGCTCCTCCCTTCGTTAGCCAGAGCCACAGGCATGGAGGACGAATATCCTCTTCAAGGCGTTGACTTTCGACAGCAAACTGGAACAGTGGTGTTTCCCCGCTCCCCCATCACCAACCACTCCCTTTCAGGTGTCCCCTACACACTTAACCTGTGTGAACAGTATCAGCAAAGGGTGTAGAAGTGAAAATGGTCAGCATGACCAAACAGTGTACATTTATGGGTGCGAATCGAAAGTACCTTAATCCCTGCCCTCAGGTACAGGACTGTGGTACAGACTAGGCGGAAGGCTTGGTGATGCACAATTATCCCAAGTGATTAGGTTGAAAGGTTTAAAATGGAATAAGTGATTGAAAAATTATTTCACAGCCCATTGCAAAGCTAGTGAAGAGTGGAACATATGTATAAGAATAGAATTGCCTTTAATCATAGCCTTAAGGGAGTAGCTAAGTTCACTGCGGAAGTGAACTAAGTAGATTCTCTGTGTGCACGTAGATAAAAGAACTTAACTGGTGTAAACCTCAAACTTAGTAATAAAAATGTACAGTGAGGAAACTCTCCTTTGGTTGGCAACTCATACTTACATTGGAAATAGTAGCTGTTACAGGGTACGAAATTCGGCTGGTTACACTTCCAAATACACAAAAGAACAGTTAGGATGGACCCATTCAATTGTTTCTCTTGAGGTAAATGTCCATGTAATATTTATTTTGCTTCATTGCATCAGGTTAAAAAGAGAAAAATAATTACATGCAAAAATTAAACAAGTTACAAGTCACTGGTGGTAAAAGATTACACAAAGCATGAATTGTGTGAGATTGACAACTAACAAATTGAGAATGGGGACACAGGTAAGTTACACAAGGATAAATAGTGAATAAAAACATGGTTTGGAATGGCCTAACCATTCAGGCGTTAGGTGCATTACTAAACAGTCATGAAAAAGAATTAAAAGATTGAGCGAAGTTGACTGGTTTACTACGTTACGTATGCTTTAACTTCATATACTGGTTAAATTTTGGCTAATGACCTTAACTCTCAAGTGGCAGTAAGGCTGCATAGCCAATTAGTGGCAACTTCAAAACAAAATACAAAAGCAAAACAAGTGAACAAAAAGAGGAAACAATATATAATACTTGCATCCTTCGTGAGCCAGTGCACGTGGAAGGATAGCTAGTACCTTGGTCTATGGCATCAATACAGAAATCAGCTGAACAGACAAGCCGTGCATTCTTGGTTGGTTGAGCACAATGCATGACCAGGTGTTTCCTTAGCTTACAGGTTTTCTTGGCAACACACACTTGGCTAGTGGGTACTCTGTTTTTAATACACTTGAAAGGGGTTTTGCTTCTGTACACCTCCCCTACTTTAGACTAGCAAATACATACACCCAACTAGGGCTAATTAAACGTACTCGCACATGGTTGGGGCACTTAACACAATGAGGTGGACGTGCTCAGCAAGTGTGGTACTGCCTGGACTGCGATCACTCCACTAACACAGTCTCTTTCTTCTTTGCAGACCAGTTGAAGGTGGTAGGGCGGCACCACGGCATAACCTTATCATTTAGGCCTCCCTTCGATGCTCGTGCAGCAAGCTCGCCAGGGCTGTACTCTGCACTGCGGCACTGGTCAGGTCGGGGGTCAGCGACCCAAGGTACGAAAGCTCCAGCCTCCGCTCTCAGCTGCCTCTGCTGCAGGGGACGCAGAGGGCAGTGCAGGCTGCTCTCTGCATGTTGATTGGCCCACCAGGGGTGGCGCTGCAGACTCTCTTCTGCCCCTTGTTGGCACTGGTGCCAAAGAAGACAAACATGGCAGCTCTGGAGACAGTGGCGGCATAGTAGAGTCAGAGGTATGTTTGTGGGATGTGGCATGGCGCCAACTGGTATAGTTACTTATGTCTCAGAAGAAGCAGCAGGCGAGGGAAATCCCAAGACTGGTACTCACGCTCGTGATAGCTGAGAGTAAGCTACAAGGTAGCAGGAAGTGCAGGGGCTTTGGTATGCTGATGGACAGCGTGGCATCACCATGCAGAGCAGAGTGATCGACTGAACAGCATAAGACTATTGCGACTTGAAAAAGTCTGTAGTACTTCGGGCAACGTGATGTTCTGTGAAGACGAGATATGAAGTCTGATGGCTCTCTGGCAGCGTGACACCGGGAAAGTGAATTGGCACCAGGCGGTTCACAGGGTCAGAATGGGGGTAGCGGAGTGTGGAGAGAGAGAGAAAGGAAAGAAGAGAGTTACTGAGAGCGGCGGAGAACTTCCTCTCACACGCCAGGTGCTGGAAAGGTAAGCAGTGATGCAATACAAAGTGTGTTGCAGCGCACAGCAGGTGGTAACTGCTGTCCAAACCACCCTGGCTTGGAAGGCATCCTGTGGCATGTACGGCGTAATGGCTTTTCTTAGGTGGGAGCTGTGGCTGTGGCGAGGCTAGATGACTGAAAGAAGTCACTCGTGACACGTTAACCATAGTTTTAAAAAAAGGACGATATAGCTGCAGAAATATGTGAAAAATAAAAATCCTTATAAATTCATGCCAGTTTTCTGCGCTACCTAGATGTGCACACTACGGCCGACTTCGCCCCATCTGAGGACGGCAAACGCAGAGCGAAATCAAATTCATTGGCCGCTGTGACTTGGAAATAATATATTGAAATTGCATCACGCTTTAATTGGTTAGCCATGTAATTGAACTTCGCATCTGAATTTATATTCTCCCACGTCCAATCAAAAAGGAACATGCCTAAGCAACACTGACTAAGAAATAATATAATTTATTTTAATTATACTACGCTACTCTGCCTGGCCAAGAAGTTCCACGCAACCCTGAAGATAACAGCACCACAGTGACCTGACGTCACGGCCCGCCTGCCTCGGTCTGGGGAGTATGAAAATGTCACTGCCTCCACCAAGGAAGATAAGAAATTGAGCAGATAAATCAGCCCCTGTGTTGGAAGGCTATGCTACCCCTCCACCCCAGGAGAATCGCTGACACAGGGCGATTTTCGTATAAATAGAAGTACAGCTTGGTGGTCCAGCAAAGATGCTGGAGCTCGCCGGTCGTAATGTTTGTGAGCTCTCCTACAGTCTACGGAAGACTCTCCTCTCCTCTGCAGTCCACCCAGGGTTCAGCCTCCTTCACTTCAGCAGCCCGAGGCAGAGCTTGAACCACCACCTCCAGCTGGCAGCTTGCAGAAGGCCACCAGCACTCCAGCCACAACTGGGAAAACAAGGCTTCCTTCAATTGACCGCTCAGAGACAGCTCTCTACGTCTGGTAAATCCCACACCTGTACCTACTTACCCTTACCTCAGTCAACTTCCCTTAACTCCACGGTAATAGGTTGTTGTGGGATTTACGTCCCCCTGGATAGAGCACCTTTATAATGATCACACTGCAAATAGCGTATACTTTAATTTGGTTAATTAGTAGGAATCTTCATAGGAAATTAATTATTTCATTTTATTAATTTTTCCCTGGCTCACCTTCGCCTGTTTATTTTAATTCAGTATTTTAATCTCATTCCTTACATAACTTGTAGTGTGTAATTATTTAGCAGGGTCTCTGCTAACTCATTGTTTTGAATGTAATAAAATATTACGTACCAAACTTAACCTTTTTGTGTGCCGCTTACCATCATTTTAATTTTAGATCCTGTGCCATTTTTTTATTATTGCTTTATTAATTCAGTGTTGTATATCCTTTCAGTGCGCATTTAATTCTAACCAACTTCACGTCTTTATCTGGCCGTATAGTGTGCTGAATCCCTCAGGAGGCAGGGCCTGACATAGGACCTAATTCCCAAGATTCCAGTGCACCCGCCGCTGATACCAGGCACGAGGTTCAGTTACTTGGGTGGCCCTTGTGAACAGTAGGTCCACGAGAGTGACTGTAGAATTCACCCTGCCCAGGACTCTGTATGCAACCCCTGTTGACAACCTTAATTAAATAAATTTATTTCTCAATGCGTAAACAACACTGTGGTACTGGAAGCCGTCAGAGGCATGCCTTATTGCAACAAGCTATATTAAACCAGATAATTACTGACTCACATCCTAGTACACTAATCACTTGTAAATCAGCAAATCACACTATTTATTTAATATCATATTACCCCCTGACCATGAGACTCCGTTAAATCATTTGTTAGGTTGGTGTGAACCGTACGAAAAATCCATATCTGAGGAAACTCCTGTTCAGCCAACCCTTTCACAGACATCCAACTCAAGTACCGACACACACAGCCCCTCTAGTTGATCAACCGACGTGAGATTAAATTCTGGCAGGATACTTAGGGTTCAACACCCAAAAACAGAAGTACTCGCAGACTTCTGCATTATAACGTTGGCTTCCGGAAGGACGATCAGGGTTCGAATCCCTCCCAAGGCAGTTACCAGCACGCATCCAGAACCATTCGTAGCCAGATCGCTCGGCCCCATAATCACTTATACCTTGTACCGATTGAGCTCATTCACCCCTTATCGGGACAGCTTGCGTCCCAATTATCGACGTCCCTTGTGGTACAAAGAGTAAGGCTGCCCGGAAGGAATAGCCTAACGCACCGAATTACTATGGAGTTTGACTCCCCTTCTCCACCTCAGAAGGTCAGAGAGTGCAGTCCGCGTCCTAACCACGTATCTACAAAGAGGATCATGCGTCAATTCATATTGGCTGCATTGCTAACTTATTGTTAAACACATTTCAGAGCTTATTGGCACATTGTTACTGTGTCTATCAAAGAATGTGTAGAATCTCTTTTGACAACACTGATGTGTATAATATTAAACAATATATCATCGCAAGTAAAGTTTAATATTTTTGCTTGTCAAGTGTGCAGTTTTGTTAACAAAATAATAATGGTAAAAGTAATAAGTTATAGCCCAACTTAGGAAACAAAGTGTAAATATAGGCGAGTGTAGAGTAAACTAGGATAGTGGATGGTGTGTAGCCATCACTCGATCTGGTCAGGCGATTGGTTGAAGTATAGAACAAAGAATGTGTGCAGCTCCACCCACAGGAGGAGGAGCTCCCCTCCGCCACCCCTGCACCTTGGATGAGCCCGGGGGCGGGGCGGGGGGGGCAGGTGGATGTGTCCATACACCGCCGCAGAACAGTAGTTTGCTCCACCACCTCGTGTGCTGGAGCTTCTCTCAAACCTCTGCATACAAATTTCTAGGGTAACTGATTATATCCCCTGTAGAAGTCAGCCCGCCAGGGTAAAGCAGGAGACTGCGTCTTTGAAAAAACCCATTACCGAACTTGGTTTAGGACTGTGGGCTCCCTCTACCAGGTGCACATACTTCATAATTACATGCAGTTGATGGCCACTCGTACCGTGCACCTGGTGCACAGTAAGGTAGAGCCACAACCACTAGCTACACAATCCACCAGGCGGCTGGTCAGCCAGTCGGAGGGAGTGCTAGACTGGTTCTGGAGGTCTGCCTGCCTTTGGACTCCCACCCTTTGTCATTGGGCGCTCAGAGTAAACCCATTGCTCTAACCACCATGCCTCATGTCACCATTTGGAGTAAATGGGTACAGCTGCGGGTTAGCTCTACCTCTGCTTTGGTTCTATACCAAGCTTGGGACCATCATAGCCTGCTTTCCCCTGACGAGGCCGATATTTGTACCTACCTTTACACCATACACCCAGTGGTACTAAGTGGCAATAACGGAAGGCAACTACGGCCTCCATAGCCAATGGGAGCTGCATCCCAGCCCCAACTGCACTTTTCAGCATAACCCCCTGGGAATGAGCTCACGCCACCCACCAGCTGGAGAGGCCTTATCTCACAGCTCCCTCCAAGTCTTTATTTATGCACCCAAGCAAGACAGCAGGACGACCGCAGCCAATCGTCACCACCTTCCAGGAACAGCACATTCCACAAGGGATTGCTAATCCCTGGTTCCTGTGCCACCAGACCAGCAGCCCCCCTCCTCCGGTTCACCTCAGCAACACCGCCACACCAGGTCGGGGCACCAGCTCCAGTCATCTGGGTCAGCAGCCACCCCGGGCTACCTCCAGCAAAGGTAAACCTGTGACTGTGCAGTGCCGTCAAGCCATGTGCCCTGTATTTTATAATGTCCGGGGCCCGATCAGCCAATTGAATAACCTGCATCTCTGATCGACACGTCAAAGCATTGCCCGACCGTGATGTCATCAGCCACCCGACGTCAATTGTCAAATATATGCCGGTCATTCACACTTTTCTATAGTAAAACAAGTTAAAATCATAAGTTTTTCTTTTGTTGAAAATGCCTGTTTTCATTGTTTAATATTATCAGGACCTTCAAATTATTATTACTGATTGCCCAAATATTTTTCTAACCTACCATAAAGCTACATTTGTTAACGTTTGAACATATATATGTGTTGTCCGCAGGTTGAAAAAGATTGGGAAAGTAACATCTGGTCATGCTGCCAGCCCTTCCAGTTACAAAAATTTACTGTGTCTACACATGGGACTGGAGAAAGTTTATTATTGATCTGCTGTTTGCTTTATGAGCATGAGAGATAGAGAGAGAGAGAGACAGTGAGGTGTGGCAAGCTAAGAGAGTGTGACGAAGGACAGGAGGAGAATTGAAGCAGTCAGAAGGGCGAGAGACTGGTGGAAAAGAGGTAGAGGGGCGAGAAGTAAGTGGCGAAGGGGTGACAGGTAGAGGGGTGAAAGACAAGAAGAGAAATAAAATTGGGCAGATGGGAGAGAGACAGGCATAGAAAGAGAAGGGGCCCGGGGAAGTTCAGTGATCTCCAGGCTTTGTGTGTATGTAACAGAGAGAGACAATGAGTGAAGTAGCACACTGATTGGTAGGCAACTAACTCCCTCACGCACCTCCCACAAACTTGGAGGAGGGGAAGAATGATGGAGGAAGCATGGTAGCGCCTGCTGGTTGTTATATAATGCCGCTGTAATATGTATAGATTTTTTGTATTGACTTGTCGCTGCATACGCATAGTTTACGGCATTCTTTAAACACAGGACGTACAAGGGCAAATACAATAACAAAACATTATCGGGCATGGAAAATTTTGTCATAATGGTAACTCGCCAAAGCAATAATTTATTTTGCCATTGTCAACTATCGCTATAATGCAATTCCACTGTAATCTGCCATAAATTTTGCACGCATCTGCTTGAGCTCAGGGTTCTGGCGAAATCTTTTCTCCAGCCAATGTAGTCGAGTTAGAGTTTGAGGTCTAGAACTCTGACGCATGACGTCCTTTTAGAAACGGCGGATTGTCACGGTCGGGGCGGTTTTATTTAGTGTGATTACAGAAACACCTGATAATTTGACCTGTCTTATTAGTGATGTACCGGTGCCCGGCCGATGCAGGGCATTGGTCATGTGGCTTTCCGACTTGGTACAAAGTCTGGGACTGTGATTATAGCCTTACATTTGACTGAACTTACTGTTACCTTGATACCTGGTGACGGTGACCTGTGGTGGCGGCTGACTCTGCTGTGGCACTGGTGATAGCTGGCTGGAGCTGGCACTGGGACCTGGTGCGCTACGGGTCGGCTGCAGCAGTCACTACTGGTAGCTCTAGGTGGGTTGGTTTCCACTGATCCAGGGGTCAGCTATGGCGACGAGAACTTTCTCACCCTGTAGGAAAGCTTCAGTGATAGGCGAGTTTCCCCTGCGGTTTTGACGGAAGCTTCAGATAAATACAGTAAGGGAGCAGGGAAGTGAAACTTCTCCAAGTGACAGGCAGCCAGAGCTTGTGCCCGGGGACTAGAACTGCTAGGTGCAGTTGAGTTTGGGTTAAGCCCTTATTTTGTACTTGGAGGTGGTAGTTGCCTTTTTCTCCCTCTTTTGAATACCACTTCTGACGGGAGTAGGGCATGAGGAAGATGACCAGCCTACCATCCTTGTAAAGGTTTAAGCAGGTGACGTTTGTACCTGGCTAGGTATACTTCCAAAAGTTGAGAGACCAAAGTTGTACCCTTTGCTCCATTCGCGCCTGGCACCAGGAGTGGGATGGACACAGAGCATTTGATTTACTATGGCTGACAGGTACAACCCCTGGGTGTGGATCCACAAGGGATCAGGCCCCCAGAACTAGGCAGATACTCCCTCCAGCACCATAAACACAGTGGACAAAGTATAACCTAGACTGGTTGACTAGCTGCCTTTGGGATATTATTCCTAATGGTTGGGCTCTATGTTTTTATACACCAGGGTGTACAGAATGGGTGGCCGTCTACTCGGTAGTTTCCTGCTTTATCCTTAAAAGGCCTGATGTCTAATTAGGAAACAGAACAACACACTTACAATAATACTCGGTAGTTGGATTTAACGTGTTTATTCCAGGAAAAAATTCATGCGGTGGTACCTCCTATCAAACAAGAGTTGAACGGAAGTTTAAGCTACGGTAAACAGGTGAAGGTGACCTGGTTCTAGACTGCGCAAGACAGAATGTTACATGGCTATTAAATCAATTTGACTTAACTATCCTAGATTTGGTGTCTGGAAGGGACTTAAGGGATTTACCACTATCCAGAAAGGCAGTGGTAAGTTTTGGCGTTCCTGAAGGAACAATGATGTTTATGTGTGATGGCGACTTCTTCGGGGGTTGGCTCGGGAGGATCTCAGGAGGGTGCTGAAGATGTCGGCGAAGGCATTGCTGAGCTTCTAGTAGATCTGGAAGACCTGAGTAACAGTAGAGGGCTCCAACACGAGGGGGGTGGAGTGAGTTGCCGAGGTGCAGGGTGGCCATGCTTCAGGAAAACCGGGAAAAGTCAGAAAATTTTTGAGGCAGTAATAGTTTAATTTTGTGTATGCATTATTATTATTATTTTACTTTTGCTTACAAGTAATATCTTTTCCAGAATTTGTAATGATAAAATTATTTTGTTTCTTATGATGATGGATCAGCTCTGCTGTTAAACATTCTTCAGAGCGTATATTGATATATTAATAGGACTTGAGTTCATATATTTCATACACCTGTTGGTGGCGATACGTGCTATAATTACATGGGCAAGCTACTGTGTGCAGGAGGCAGTAATGGCGTTGATCTCCCCAATAAAGGGGGAGGGGAGTCCGGGGGTTCTCCCCTGGGAAAATTTGGATTTCAAGGTGCAAAATGGTGCCATTTAAACATTTTTCATACCTAAATATAAAATACACCGCTTGTAAAAATATTAGTATTTCTTAACATTAAATTTGTCCGAGTGAAAATTATTACAAAGATACCTTCATTAAACCTGAAAACTTGTCCACTCAAAATCTATATTATTTTAATATCCGTCAGTGGAGCAATTTTGTTTGTACAGAAGTGTAGACAGGAAAAATTAATATTTGTTTGTGTAAAGATGGAAAGCAGTCAACGCAAACGAGCAGGAGCACAAATTACACTTAAAATTATATCTGCATACATTCATGTCACAATTAATATACAGCAAATTAATGTTTTAATGTAAAAGTATATTACACAAACAGTAAATGACAAATTTGAATTAATATTTTTACAAACTCACCTATGATACGCAACATCCCAGCTGTTTGAATCACTACCATGTCGTTCAAAGCAGTATGCACTCTTCACAAGTATTTGCATTTATGGTACACTGTAGAGGGCGTAGGGGCTTTGAAACAACGAACAAACCTAATTTTTGTACACAAAAATATTTTTTTTTTTTCCGCCTTAACACGTTCATAAAATTTGACAGCGAGTTTCATTTTTGGGGGAAAAAAAAAAAAAAAAAATCCAATGGAGAGAAGTGCAAGACCAGAGAGTCTGTTTTGCCCAATTGTGTTCCATATGTCTTTATTTGTTTTAGTGTTGAAAAAGAACGCTCCACAGATGACGTACATGGTATTGTTGCCACTAACGTACATAATTTATGGAACTGTGGGAGAGCATTTTGTAAATCATTTTTGTGAATGTATTTAAAGAAATTCTGAACACTTCTGGTTTTCATGGCATCTCAACTATACACAACTTTTAGTTCAGACCGAAGCCTATCAAGGTCAAAGTAACTGCCATAGTATTCGATTAGGGCCTTCAACTGGACCTCAGGAAAACTGAGAAAACTCCTGTAATTTTATAGCATTTACAAGTTCTAAAAATCTTAATTTGTCCATGTTTTTGAAATGTGTTTCAATTTTTGTTACGGTGTTGTCTAATATTTTGGCGTGTAGCCTGGAATACGCTCGCTTTGGGTCTACTTCATCTTTGCATTTCCAACGGTTTCTTTTTTTCTGGTTCCAGACCAAATTTTAGTGTGTCAAGAGAAAACATTTTCACAATCATGTCTGAGTTTACATAGAAATACTTTCGTTTCCTGTATCTCCTGAATAAAGAAAGTGATGTCGAGTTGTTTGGTCTGCAGTATGTTATATAGGTAATCAATGCTAATAAAAATGTTAGAAAACAAAACAAGGAAAACCTTGTGTTTCTTTCGCCCCGTCCTTGTGAGCGGTGGGCAGAATGTTGAGCAACTCAAGTCACTTCCTGACTGGAATATCCAGGTCCACAGTGGATCGATCAGGCTAAGATAACTCCAGTTATTGTCTGGCTCCAGCAGAAGCGGTGGCGGAGTATGGAACAACCTAGTCTGCTCGATTCCACTAATGGAGGAGTTGCTAGTGCTTTGGGTTCCATCGAACTCTACCAGTTTGGCAGAGCTCGAGTGGCCTCTTAATGTGTGTGGATTTAGCTTTGTGCTGATGGGCCTGCCAGTTTTTCCCCAGGGGGATGCGCCAATGTAGGGTTAACTTAGAACTTTCAAGAAAATTATAATACAGACCTGGCTGTATTATATTGTTATATTCAAAGAGTAATAGAACACTGTGACTCCACACTATCTCCTAAGCTAATACATCTTGCTTACAGAAGTGAAACCTAATGTGAACATCCAGGTGAAGGAGACCTGGAGAAAAAACTAAATGAAAGTGAAGGCGTTTACTTCTGGCTAGAAAAATTACTGTTACGTTAACGTATTCAACAATGTCTTAACAGGGAATGTTCTGAAGGAACACTAGGGGGGACAGCTACCAGAAGGGTACTTGTCGGCATTGCCACACTGTCCGGTGAGCGTAGGGAGGTCCTGTAGGGACGTCGACGTGACCTGCTACCAGGAATTCTGGGTTCAACGCCAGGAGGTGGTAGGGGAGAAACGTCTTCAGGAGCCTCTGGAGAGGTCCAGTCTCCCAGAAGCGCTGGAATCTGCAGTAACTGCAGCGGTGGTTCACTTCTGGTCGGAAATGTCTTCAGCTGAGTTGAGATCCTGGCCCTTGAGAGCTGTGGGATCTCCGGAAGCCCCAGTGGTCATGCATTCCGATGGCAATCTTCGCCCCTTGTGAGCGGTGGATGTGCAGAAACTCAAAATCATTGGCCATACCAGCCTTTTATACTTATCTGTCGTAGGTGAGGAGTGCGAGCAGGGGAAGATAACCTCGGCTGCAGGGGTTGAGAATTCCAGGATGCTAAGGTGGCGCTATCATCCCTTATCTTGATCACGGGCGTTGGTAAAATATGTGCTGTACTCCAGTGGTGTGAACTTCACTGGAGGGAGGGATGACTCCATCAGGCAGTACAATCTTCAACGGGAGGGTGTTGGCGTAACAGCTTCATTGCGAGTCTGGATGAACAGTATAAGCTAGGATCACGTGTCTGTAGTATCTTCTGACGTGCGCCGTGTGGTACCCTGTAGCCATGTGTCCCACCTCTTCAGTACTGTTGGGGTTACGTGACCTGTTCCAGTATGAACATTGCGCTCAAAGATGAGTTGAAGTCATAAAGTAGAGTGCACATCCTAGATGCAGGAATGTGTCGCGTGTCAAGCTGAATTATAGATTTCATTTGTCAAATTTTATACAACCCCATTTTTTCTCTCTCTCTGGAGAATGATGTGGTCTTTTGAATAAACTTTGTTATGATACATACAGCTGAAAAGAATAAATATTTACAACAGATATTTCGTAGAAAAAAAAACTAGTTACAAATAATTACTAATGAAAGCATAGGGCTAATCTATTGAATTATACGTATAACTGTCTGCACTGTATGTTTATTAAATAAAACTGTCATGTTTGAAGAACTTTCAGGTAATAACTATAACATGAAATCTCGTAATGTTTCTGTGACCTAAAGTACACTGTGCAGCAGAGAACGTTGAATAATATATTCCAGTTAAGTGTTCTGTCATTTTATTTCACAAACCCGTCTCAAAAACTGTGTACAGAAGCTAAATAAATAATAATAGAACAAAAATAAAATATAAAATGTGCAAGTTACATGAGCATTGTGTATGGAATTAGTAATTTATTGCACTGTAATGTTGTATGTAATTTCAAAGTATGCTCAGCAATGACAATTTTAAGTTACATAAGTTTACAATATCTTTTGAGTTCAATAACATATATATTTTATTTATCTCAATTATTTGCTGTACAGTATCAATAAATTAATTGGCAACTAGTAATTTGTGTTGACAAAATTTTAATAGTGAAATCAAAAAACAAAACTATTACCATCTATAGCTTAAGAACAAAGCGTTAAGTACATAACAATATGGAAATTAAAAATTGCTGCCTTTCCTCATGACGCATGCCGCTTATACCAATTACCATAAACGATTACGACTCATCTCACTGCAATCTTAGTATACACTTTTACACTCATGAGATTTCAACCCCGTGCCATTTTGTACATTGAAGTACCAGTCTGCCACAATCCTGGAGGGCGGCCAAACACGTGGATACGAGGGGTTGCGAAAGACAGTGATGCGTCACCCCCCTCCCCCACGCTGAGAGCCTACAAGCCATCAGCCGCCTCGGGCCATGCACGAGCGCCACCGAGGATACGCTAAGGTCGAAATATGACTAGAGGGCGCTACTCCCACTCTGGCCTCACTATATAAGGCCATGCGCGGCAGCCCTCACGATTTGTTCCTGCAGTCTTCTCCGAGCACCTGGGTGCTGGAGTCTTAGACTACTACGAGCCTTTCAACAGCCATTCCAGAAGCTGTTTTTCACGTAACTTCCCCACTTAGCTTAGGACCAGGTCGCCTACACTTGGATTCCGTAGGATTAATTCCAACAACCGATCTGCCTGGCAGGAGAGCACTTGTCACCATGTTAAATAAGTCTTTAATAAACACGGCTTTGTTTCTCTTACCCTCAAGTCTCATTCATAGGATAATCTGTCACCAATTGCTGGGAGAACCTCAAATTGAGCACCGCCGACAGGTGCCGGTTAACTATTCTTGTTTCCGCAATTAGCTACAACTGGAGACTCCCCCTCAGGTGGCTCTAAGTTGAAAACGCGCCCATTAAACGGCTAGCTATTCTTTTCCTACTAAGTATATAGGTACTGGGGGAATAGAATAGACGAGCCACGACCACTAGCAACACTTCTCAATCAGGGAGAGACAGTACATCCGAGTTGTATCCCTACCCGAGCACCTGGGTGCTGGCAGGGGTATTTGCTTAGGTGCTACGGGCCTGGCCTTGGTTGGGAAACACACACCCAGTGATAGTCTTGGCAACCCACACTGCTCCAAACGCTTCTGTTCAGCCCGCAACAGTGGGGGATCTTCTTAAGCACAGGAGCTCGCATTGGCAAGACTGTCGCCAGGCAAAACTAAGTTAGGGATACCCATGTCCGTGGTGCTTATTTCAAGTTCTCTGTAATTACACCACTCTATGCCATTCAAGGTGAGGCATGGCGCCAGGAGAGTGGATCAAAGAGTTGCGCGCTTTGCTGCCAGACAGCTGGCTGGTCTAACCCCGATTACAGCTAGCCGACGAGCCGAATGAGATCATGCCGCCATACTTTGTTCATCGATACCACCTACGACTGCTGTCAACCCAGCTATTTTCTCGTCAGCGCACCACTATGTACACCTCCGACAGCTACATCCAGCCATAATCAAGACTATATCAAACCCGCATGCACAACCGACCTAAGTGTAACCAAAGCCACATGACTGTGATCCAACCTTAACTATCGGACACGCGTCACTCATTTGATATTTCCTCCCTTCATAGCATGTTAATGAGCCTATCTTGAAAGTGGACCTAACAGGCCTTGGGCCACAAGCCATTAGCTGGTAGCACAGTTCACACTGTGTGTTAGCTTATTGGATCAAATCATGTAGATCAGCACCAGGACAGTATCATAAAGATATTTCAACATCTTTTCCACAGTGCAATACAGGAACCCAGCAGAGAGCAGTGCGACATCTGGCTAGTTCCAAATCAGCTGCATGAGAACTTAGATTCATAGTAAAGGCTGGTCATAATTAACTGAGCACTTTTGAAATCAACCTTAGAAAAATGTAACTGCCCTGCCTACGTATATTTGAACGGCCTCACCGGGTGGCATGCGCCCAGTAAGTTGGTAACATTGGGTGGAAAGTAGTTCCATATTTAACGTTGAATAAAAAGTGTTACGTAACCATTTGTGCTAGCTTAAATTATTTATTTCACGTGCAGTTTTTTTTAATGCATCGGAAGTGTAAAATAACCAGATTTGTAAAATATTTACTTTTGTAATAATTTCACAGTTTCACTTGATCGATACATGAATAAAGTGATGAGGCCTAATTTTACATAAGGTGGAAGAATACACAGTGTACATGCATGTAGATCTCAAGCAGGGCTTTCAAAAGTGCCCATTTTACAGTGAACAGCCTATAACTGACATACAGCCAGTTTAGTTGCAAATGACTGAGTGAAAGCAGTTTTAATATCTTAATGTTAAATTGTTATGCAAACTTCTGCGAATACTGATACTGTTGCTTTTAATATCTGTTTTAATGCATATTATCATAATAATTAGCTTATTTGTCAAATGTAACACGGTGTCCACCCACTGGGAAAAGTCATGGACTTCCAAAATGGCATTCCAATGGATATCCTGTATAAACTTTTCCAATAATTATGCAGTTTCACACGACTGATGATGATGAGGCCCATGGCAAAGTTAATTTTACCTATGGTGGAAGAATTAGGTACACAATATGCATACAGGTCTCGGTTTTCTATGAACAACCTATACTGAAGTTGATTCAGGGGTGTTAATATGTGAGGTACCCAAGCTATAAACTATTAAATCACATTTGGGTTACAAAAAAAAAGATTGTAAATTTTGTGGTTTTTATCACATTGTTATGTACAAAAAAGACAGATGCCACAACAGGACCTCCAAGATTATAATGGGCTCAGTAATATTTACTGAACCATGCTGCAGGGTTAACTGCAAACCACCACCTTTACAAGGAAATGCAAGACCAATGAACCAGGTGAGACTCAGTAGTAGTATAGGAACACATTAGGAAAGACAATCCCCCACTTGCCACACTGCAGTGACTAGTACAGAAGCCCACTCACCCAGTTTCTTCCCCTTCACACCCCTTCCCCTCCCGGTTCCTATAGCACTTATTTCCTCCTCACCCCAACCCAGTATCTACACTCGAGGTTGTCAAGAAAGGATAGCACCACATAAAGTCTCCACATTAATTACAGTATAAGTGTGTTCAATACAAGTAAAGTGTGACTTGCAGACCTGTCGTCTGCTTTGATACAAACATTCACCACTTACAATGTTTTATTACAATGCATTTGAAAGGTAGTAAATACAGTTGTTATTAAATGCAAATAATTTGGCCATGTTACATCTTTATTCAAATTTAAATGCCAACACAAAATAATCTTAGTAAAATATACAACAAAAAATTTTTTTTTCTGTAGACTAAAGTCAAATATGTGAGAGGTTGTCTTATTTTCCACGTCTTCCTATATTCCAGTAAATATGGTATGTATTCCTAGTTACTACAGAAAATAAAGTATCAGTCTTGAAAATCTACCTAATTTGCTTGTTCATAAATAAACCACAATTCTGGGTCAAATTAATATACCGTATTTTGGCGTGTATAGGCTGCACCAGAAGTTTCTCATGAAAAATTAATTAGGGATAATTATATATTTCAAGTACAGACAACACTAAATTTTTGTATTCCTGTAAATATTAAGTCACAATTCCTAACAAACACACGTAGTAACTTTCGACTTAATTTCTCCTCTACAAAACATTTGTGACAGAAAATTTGTAGTTTTAATGTGTACATATATACGTTGCGCAATTACTATCGTATAGATGGTAACGTGACTAGAGAAAGAAAACCATGGTAGTATGTTACACAAAATGGCATCTATCAATGTACATTTGTGGCATGGCTGCTTGCATATGAACTATGTAAGATATATTTCTCTTGTACATCAGCAAGATTATGTTCTGTTGTACAGCATCTATGGCCCAGCTCCAACATGTTTACATTTTACACATGTCGGATGAAGGTTATTTTGTTTATGATCATGAGCTATTAATTTATTCTTATTTATTTTTTACTTCCTTCCTGAAACTAATTTAAAACATTAAAATGTACTGTATATTGACAAATTTATAAACATGTTTAGAGGGTAAGAATTTTTTTTGAATGCCAATATCTTGTAAATAAGCCACTCCCCACTTTTTGTAGTCTTTATTTTTGTAAAAATGTGTCGCCTACACACGCCTTACATTCAACCAAGACTAAATCATCAGCAACGCAATTTCTCAAAATTAATTCAATTTACTTATGAATACATTTATGTGTTGGTGTTAAGTCCACAGTTTACAGGTATGGCTTCATTTCTGAAGGGCATATTTAAAACTATGCAATGCATGCTTACATGCCCACAAAGTTTTGGACTATCGCTAGCAAAATTTTCAAGCTGCTGACAGAGGGAAACTTTACACTATAAATAGTCAACTTCAAAACATACACATTAAAAATATTACAAGGAAAATAATTACAATTTGCTCTAAAATATATTATATTTACTTTTCTTACAAGGGTTTCATTGCACCAACTCTGGTATATGAGTTTAGAGGTTTACAACATGGACTTATGTTGGCTTATAAGTCAAAGTACATAATCCATTCTGGCTTTGTTTCAGCCTTGTGATGTTTCAAATTCTCACGTAACCACTTGACATACGTGCCACCATATGAGTGATGCACATTTCAGCAGCCATGGTGAGCTCATTCTTCAATTCCTGCTGTCCATCTTTCATGTCCATAACCTTACTTATATTTGTGGTGGAAATTCTGCATTTGTCATCAGATTCTTCCACCAGCACCAGCCAGTTCCTGCGATAACACACACCTCTTATTTCCACAACGTTCAGTTTAGAATGTTTAGATACAACCATTCTGACAGTTGTATGTGACCCTCAGCTAAGTACATAAATGTTATGTGCTAAACAGATTAAAAGCACTTACATGACGTGAGAAATCAGATACACTCAAGTAGCGTAAATACAGGATATGAAAAAAATTTACTATTAACATCACACGTTAGCATAGCAACATGTCAATGCCTACTAGTAGCAATCAATGAACACATTCTCATAACTTCATGCTTTACTGAACCAACCATATCAACTCCTATACTTAACAGTTAGCTGCCATCACCAGAGTATATTCCAAGTGGAAAGTGTACACTTTCTCCCAGTGTCTACTCTGACACCTCACCTGCTGACCAAGTGAGCAACAGAATTTGCAGGTTCACTATGTACTGTGTTTCTCACATGCACACATTTTTCTTTTGTGAGGTGACATTGATACTATTCAGTACCAACCAGCTCTATTGCTGTTACATCACACGCGCAAAAAATGCAGCTAATACAAACAAGGAATGGCAAAACAGAATGCAATATCAACATTTTTAGGACAGAAATTGGCTAATTAAGTAGATTACATTTTATAAACCTGAAAAGTATAACCTTGTGCCCAATGAATTGTAATGCCCATTTCACTCTGAGCAAGTGTATCTGACCACATTATTTAAAACAACTTACAATTCCTACATATTTCCTAACTAAAACAACATACAAAGTTTTACTTCAAAAATCATTACAATTCGTTCAAACTGTAAAAATCTATTCCGTTCAAAACAAACGGACAATAATACGCAATGGTAATACTTTGAACTCCCAACTATGTTGTACTTTCTATTTAAACAATTCCTTTTGTAAATGTGTAAACGAAGGGTAAGTTAAAAAAACTGGCAGCAAACTCAGGTCGACGTACTTGTCACATCACAGTTGATTACCACATCAGCATGTGCTTCATGACACTTCTCACGGCTTGCTCTCTATGAGGATTTCATCGCCAGTAGCCATGTTGTACCGATAGAGCTGGCGGGTAGGAAAACGCATTTCTTCCTGGCTGCCCAAGATGGCCTTCATCTCCTGGTCTAGGTAGAACAAGCGCATCTTGGAGATGCAGATGCCAGAGAACTCCTCCAACTTGTGCTTCAGTTCCTGCACCGTCTGATACACGCTGATACAGCGTACATCTGTCAACTCCCCACACCTGAATGTTATCCGCACCTTCTTCTTCGGGCTCAGGTCAATGTTAACTAGTGGCTCCAGTTTTCCGTGCACAGAGACCAGGTCGCTATACCTGCAATACCATGTTCAGTTACAGATTTTGAAGATGGCAATACCTTTTTAAAAATGTTTTTGCAATGAACTTTAACATAAAACTAGATGGACATGGGAAACACAAGACATTTTCAATATTTCTTATTAACTTGACGTATGATCGAAAAATCTTTGAGAACATAATAAATATGGTATGCAATATTGTATAAAACTGCAATGGGGAGAAAAAACATATATTAATGCATGATGCTTTTTGCAACAATGGTGATTAAACTACTTCAGCTCATCTCTTTGCATAGCCATTACTTTTTGAGTCTAAAAGTTAGCATTGCCATTATCCCATCATGTGAGTTTGTATTGTTTAACGTTTAGAATGGACATTATAGACAGAGTACATTGTTTTATTCACCGGCCCACCATAACTATGCATCTCGGATATTGAGTCCTTTCATCCACCGCTAGATAGCGCCTCTAGAAGGATTAATTTGTTCTTCCTCACTCTCAAGCCGGCCAGTGAGATCAACACCCGAGAGCTATGCTTTTCGCCACACCCCTCTCTGCAGCCACACCTCACCTATGAGATGCCAGCCAACCAGCGCTGAGTAGTGTACATATTTAGTATAAAAGGAGAGACGCCGCTTGACTCCAGACCAGTCTTCAGTTGTCCAACACCCGTTGCTCAGACACTGACTAACCTGCTCCTTAAGCCTTTGCTTACGACCAGGTCTCTTACACCCACCGTGCTAGCCGCCCGCGATCTTAGCTTTCCCTTGCTTACCTGCCATGCCAGAAGGATACTCCATGTACCTTAAGCCCCGCCTGGGAATTCTCCAGACACATCCTTGCTTAGTTCAACCTATCACTGCGCCAATATACGCCGTTCCGTCGTCTATACTCTTATGCACCGCAGCTCCCTCTGGGCAACAATGGAACTCAGCAATAGCTAGCTTAATTAATTTTCACAGCACTAGTCAACCCTATTCTTCATTGTTAATTAGCACCAGTTGCCTCTACCGGCATTTCACGTAGCTAGCTTCCCAGCATATACCCTTGCTGACGTTAGGAGGTAGTGCATCATCACGGGTTATTCCCCTTATAAGGAAACAAAATGTGTGTTTTTGCTTCAATCCTGAGTACCACTTCCTGTAGACTTGCACCATCCTAGATGACATTGTGGACATAAGGTCGACACATGTGATCCGGGAAATTACTCATTCGAGCCGAAAACACATTGTTGCCACCCACACACAGACTGGCCACCCATTCTATCTATGCCATAGTTAGAACAGTAGAATCCACACAGGAACATAACTCTCGGATCAGCTTGTTGGTTTGGTGCTCACATTCTTTTACAATGCGCCTTAGTGCCAAGAAAAGGAAGTGTTCCTTAAACTAGGAAGACTCCGCTGAAGCCACCTCCAAAAAGTGACCCTCGACGGTGAGACACAACTTGCAACTCGTACTGCGCTTCCACGCAGGAGAGAGTAAAAACGACCTTGTTGGCCTCTGGGCACCTGCAGAAGCTAACCACTGCCTTGATTGCTTCACTTATTAAACTTAACTCCAGAGAGTAAGCCCAAGCACTGCAGCACCTGCAAGACCCAGTTGAACCAGAAGTATCAAAGAACCTGTTTCATGAGCCCGTACGAGTCAGCTCCGACATCCATCCGTGGCTTGCCGCCCACCTTAACCAGCCAGATCAACTACCTACAGAAGCCATCACATACCTCGTTCCATCGGTACTAATGCCTGTACCTCATCCTCCAGTCCAACAATACGCAGTCACTTCGCCTACTGCTCACGTGCCCACTGCCGTCCCATCCTCCCATCTAGTAACCACATACGCCGCCCAGATATACCAACCAAGGCGGGAAACCTCAAATGCAAGTTTACACTGCCAGTATCGATCTTTGTGCCCTGCTGCAACGCTACCAGGCCAGTCCTATATAACGGGAGAGCCCCAGTTCCCCACCAGGATTAGAACCTTGCATATAGGGTGCTCCTGACTCAGCATCTAAACAAAAACTCATCTATCTGCATGTAAGTCCTTACCCCACTAGACGTCATGCGTCAATACCATGCAACGCTAATCCAAGTGTTTTTCCTCCACATGTACAAGGGTGGTGTGCACGCACACACATGCAATTCAGTTCAGAGGAACTTTTTTTTATAAAAATACACAACCAATATAAAAAAAATTACATTAGCTTGCAGAAACTCATAATACTTTTATTCACATTTAACTATAGGGTAAATACAGTGTACTATAATTTTCTGAGCAATGAAAGTTTATCAATTTGCTTGAAAAGTGAAGTAAATGACAATGTTCATAGCTACATATGACGGAAAGAAACAAACTGGCAGAAAATCTTTCAAAACCATTCCCAAAAACCAGCCCTTGCACTCTGCACCCCCCCCCCCCCCCCCCAAATTCCCCTAACCGACTTATGTCAAATGCATCTACTCACACTTGCCGTCTCTAGGCAGTAATTCTAATTGGGAGTCACCATTCTTCAGTTGCACTGTTGATTAACAATAATTGAATATTTTAATCTGTTATCGATTTTGCAGTTATTCTGAGAGAGCAGATGATAGAACTTGATGTCAACGGATAATAATGAAAAGAGGCGTTTGCGACATTGCCAAATGTTGGTGTTCTAGGTCAAAAATTTGAAACATTGATGGCTGTGTAAAATTGTGTATGGTACTTTCAAAGCTAAGCAGTTTCATTTATATTTCTATTAATAACAGCTTCTCGGTTTACTCTAAGAAAATTCAAAACTGCATTCTTGACTAATTAAGAAATTTATGGACCTCTGTTACTGTAAGAAAATCATTTAATAACAGATGCCTGTAAATTTATCTACTGTTGCATTCAGTTATTTAGTCAATCAATTTTTAAATAAAACAAAATTTTTAAATAGAACAAACTATTGTAAATAGTTTACTCCATTTTGTGTTAATTGTATCAATACCGGATCAGTCAATCTGTAATAGTAATATTGGCAGATCAGAGGATCTGGTTGTCTGCAAAATTTGTGAACTGGAACAGCTCTAGTTAGAATGATGACCTAATTATAATATCCTACACTGATTACAGGATTACAGTTAGCTGAAGTGAATCTTTCAGTGTCTGACATGATAGGGAACAGCAGGAAAATGTTAGTGTGCAGTGGACTCCTATGTTGTTTATGAACATTTGTTTCTATTGACAGAACAGCTGTAGCAGCACACATTGTGGCTGCGCTACGTTTTCTAGAGCTGTCAAAATTTACTCCATCTATATGAAATGGACAAAATCTAAAGTCCATCAAAAATTTCATCTATGATTTTTTACTTTAAAACATTTTCATGTGTTATAGATGAAACAGATCACATTTCCCAGTAAACATTATAAAGAAATCACAGAGTTTAAGCTCAAATATTATTCAGTCAATGTACCATGTTCCAGAACTTAAAATTTGTCCTCAACAAATACTAATAAGAAACAATTAAGAGCATGCATCATCACAGCAGGCCTAACTCAGCTACTGTATAATATCTACGTTTGTGTGTGCGTGCGTTCATGCCATAAATGGGGGTAAAAAGGGAAGCATAATTAATACCAGTCCAGTTTACGACCCCAAGTGGTAAGTCGCTTCAAGTCATCTACTTACAGCATTCCTGTGCACCTCCAATATGCTAGAAGAGTGTGCAGTGCACTCATTCTTGAATGATTGACAATGGAGGACAAAGCTACAATTTCTTGTTAATAATGGAAAGTTGGTCCTATTAGGATGAAATGGAGATCTGTACATAGTGCTTATCTTTAAAGCCATTTCAAAATGGTTGGAAAAGCGCAATTGAAATGCAATTTTTATTGGATTATTTATTAATAGTTAAACAATGTTGAACACTAGGAACCTTCACTAACACTTTACTTCCTGTACTGTTCGATCGGAAATGATCCACAAGCAATAATGCCTATATAATCCTCAAGAGTTCTGACAGACTAAATCACTGATTTGACTTTCATATGATGCATGCTCTTAATAGGGCAAATGTATATGTAAAATAAATACTGCATAGGGAACTTCAATTAACGGTTGCGAGGAAAACAAAAAGTGGATGTATTCTGAGGTACTCAGTATGTATTATGAAATACTCGGTAAATACAGTAATCAGAAAAAAATTATCTAATACTCATGATTCAATTTAAGTTGTACATTATCACAAAACCACAAAAAATATTTATGTATTTGTTAAAATGAACACTGAAGTCTCACAATATGTCCAATATGTTACCTCTCTGGCCTGTCGGACTCTGGTTTGTCCATATAGTGCCGAATGAAAGCCCTCTCTGCGTCTTCTCTCTCCTCATCAGTAATGATACCACCACCATTCAATATTTCCACATTTGGCAACCTTGCAATAAGCAACTGTCGCCTTTCCTGTTCCATATACTCCTATAAAACAGCCACCATTAAACATATAATGAGCAAATTACTAACACATGTGCAATAAAATTAATGTTATATGTGCATTAGGTGGGACCGCAGAAAATATACGCACGATGCAAGAAAGTGTAAAATCACGGGGTGTAAAAACTCCTGTACTTACATCAGAATCATAGAGTTCCAGATAAGCTGAAAACTATATTTTTAAAAATGCACAGCAATGGTGTTCAAATACTATTCTCTTCAGCGCATAGTTTGAAATGTGAATGGCACCCAAACAAAACATAAAATAATTAAATTTCATATACAGTAGAACCTCTCTATTACAACCCCTCACAGTTCACGAGAATATGGTTGTAATAAAAAATTTGAAAAATTTTGGACCGATTTTGACACACCCCTAACCACCATGCCCCCAAACTTACCATTTTTTGCATGAAGTTAATTTTCAATTGTCTCTAGCGCATAAAAAAAACACTTTTTAAATTAAATATGTATATATATTTTAATAGCTGGACGTTTCCTGATTAATTTGATACCCAAGAAAGGCATATTGGACCACCCTTGTCGGCCGACTATTTAGTGTTTCATTACTAGAAAATTGGATGTATTACGCACAAAACCGTAACTAAACACTGTTGGAGATGCCTTATGTTTGAAGCAAAACACAGCATTGATAATAGACATGTAGATACATATTAAAAAATAAATCACTCGCGTGCTGGGGTTGGCAGCAAATGCATCGCCGGCTGCTGCGTGTAAGTAGCTGGGCGAGTGCCTAGATCCTCTGCAATGCGGCCGGGCACGGATGTGCCGGTTTGCTGCTGAAGCACGGCCCTAGATCCTCAGGCTGGGCAGCTGTCGGTTGGTCGCTACAAGATGGCAGGCGGTGGCCGCCCGCCTGCCGCCACTGCCGTCATTACAGGGCCGGTTCACTTTGCAACAGCAGCCCGGCGTTGGGAAAACATGTTGATAGATGCAATTCACGTCAATGTGTTGAATTTATACTAAATTTAGGTGGCATGTTGGCTTCTGCACTGGCACGATGAGGCCCAGCAATGTTTACGTGAATATAAATATTCAGTGCTGTCTACTTGAAATATTAACTATCCTGAAATTTTCACCAAAAACTTTTTACGTTGCCTATAAACACATACAGCTTCAGTCGCCATAATATGGTACCAGTAACATAAGAACACATTTTACTAGCACACCATAAAAATTAGCATATTACGTAGGCGTGAGTGCACATAAACTTAAAAATAATCATTAAAAAAAGGGCATTGAATTAAATTTGAAGTTATCATACATACACTGATTAGGAAAATAGTCTGTGTAATGTGCCGCTGTGTTTTTACAGGAAAAGAGGAGGGATAATGGAAACGAAAAGAGACAGGGATGGTAAGGCAGAGGCATGTGATTAGGACAAAGAATCCTTACTGACCCCCATCACCATGGACAATACACCAGTGTCCCCTTCTGACATTAAGTTATTTATTGCTTCAGCTGCTTGGGACAAGAAATGTCAAAGTCTATGACCATAGCTTGAGAAATGCGAGACCACTAACACCAGTAAGGGCTAGTTTTTCATAGACTGAAAACTGTGGATAATATAAACAAGTACTGCAGTTGGAGAAAAGGTCTACAAAAACAAATTCACGCATAACTGAAACCATGGTCCAAAATACTGTGGTTGGTGAGGGATTACTGTATCTATTCTTAGACGTGCCTCACGGTTCGGTTCGTCGGGATTGGGTCACAATAGAGGGGTTTTACTGTATGCCCAAAACAACAGTCATTCAGAATACAGTAGAACTTATTTTTTACACCCTCCGACTTTACACTTTCCTGCATTTTACATTTGTATTACAAAATTCTGTCTGCTAATGATAAATACTTTGAGGACTTAGCACTCTCTTTTGAACTTGCAGATCTAAAATATCTTATCAGCTTTGAAGTCAACACAGACCTTGATATTCAGAAGTGTTATTTTATTAGGACCAACCGAGTATCCAATATATGTATTCACCACTGTCATTGAGAAAATTAGGCAATGCGAAGTACTACAGTGGTGGTCCTAGTCATCCCCCCCCCCCCCCCCCAAAGTACAGGTTGATAATAGTTGAGTCAACATTATTTAGAGTTACAAAATATGTCAGCTATATATTACATAAAAATATAATTTTATCTGGCTGAACAATAGCTTTAATGCAAACTTATACTATATTTCATACAGAAAAAAATTAATGTTCCTGTATCTTCAAAGAATTATTTAAAAATCTGCAAGAAACTGGAGGTTATTGACATGAGGCTGACTAGATTGAGTGAGAAGGATCACCTCAAAGAGGGGGCATCCTGTGAGCCGCAATTGCTGCAGGGCTGGAAACCTGCTGAGCCGCTCCACATCATCCCAGGAGGACAGCAAGGTGTTGTTTAGGTTGAGGAAGTGCAATTGTGTGAAGCAGCTGTGTGGGCAGCTGATGCCTTGGTAGAACTCGCTCTCACTCTCAGTGCGTCCCCCCGGGGAAGCCTCCAGCTCCTTCGGGACATCAAGCGACGAGATGGGGCAGTCGGCCAGCACCAGATATTCCAATTCAGGGAACACCACACCCAGCTTGCACACCTCTAGCCATGTCTGCATTGGGTTTCCCATGAAATGGAGCTTTTTCAAGTTGTTATATGGCGCTGGGTCCAGGTCTACATAGCTGTACGTGTTGAGGCTAAGGTGTAGTTCCTCTAGACTATTCCACATAGAACACACATACATTACATATTGGTATACATACACAATCATAACAATTACATACAGGTAAACAGTAAGTACTTCTAGTTTGATCCACATCTGAGTGTTGCTTTCTCACCTCAGCAAACACAGCATGGACACATGTGAAACTTCACCATTTCACTTTTTTTCTTATGTTAATAATCAAGAATATACTATTCATATACTAGTGTTATTCACTACACGATATGCTGACCACATGCATCACTTTTTTTCCCCATTAATGTATGCTTAATCCCACTAAAATTAATAAAGGATTAGAAAATACATGTATTAAAAACTTCTCACAATTACATATTCCAGTCTTATAAATTAATTTGTCTTCGCACAGGCAGAGATACACAGATTAAAAATTAAAAAACCTACTCCCCAGCCTAGTGGGCTGATGATTTTTCAGTCAGCGATCCTCATGCAGGTGTATGGCAGACACTACTGTAATGTGAGAGTTTTTAATTTACCTTTGCCCTGGAGATCCTTTCCAGTGTCTCATATAGGGATATGGAGCATATCAACACAATTACAGTTCACATAATACACGTATACAAATACAACATAACTAACTAAATTAATAAGTCATAACAAGATAAATTTCTTTTTAGTGAACAAAGTACACATATAACATACAGAGTTCATGATGTATGTGATACCATGTCACAATATTATTTGAGAAATAAACAATGAATACTTAAAGTTATATTAAAAAACATGTATATTATAATAATAAATAGGTTCTCAGTGTAGTCACATTATTCCTTTATTACACAACTGCTCCACATAATATTTTAAAGTAATTAAAATGTGCAGATTCATAAAAAAAATTATTTTATACGTAGCAACATGTTTATTTAGCACCAGCCTCAAATCTCATTTAAGTTGCCCCTGTCTCGGACATGAACAAAGTGTGGGCAATTGTTTTAGCCGCAAAGGCAGTAACTAAATACTATGATTAAAGCTGGTATCTCAGACCACAAGATGCATGTCTGCCAGACATCTGAGGAAAATTGCTAAAAATTGAGGTTATATTCACCCAGGGCATTATAACATGAATGACGACTGAAGCAACTTTCTACACAGAAAATACAGAAAAAAAGAATCTTTACAACTTGTTAACAAGAATATTTACAGTAAAAATATATTATATCCTTGGAATGTGTTAGTGAAAATTATCAAGGTGTAAATGATAACTGACCAGTCAGTTTCAGTGGCACAATTGAAGTGGAAGCGGAGAGATTTGGGCGGCTCTTAATATTGGGGCCTTGAGAGACGATAAGGGTGAAGCAAGGTGAGTAAGGAGAAGTACCAGAATGATAGGGCAGGGTACACAGGAGATCCCCGAGAAAACCAGCCAACCAGTGGATCATTTGGAACCATTCCCACGAGCGGAAATCCAAGAGCAACCACACTGGGAATTGAAATTGGTTCGCCTAAATGGAAGGCGAGTAGTCCAACCACTACACCACTACGGCCCCTAATTTTGTTGAAGTCTGTACAATGGGTGAAATGCACTGCAAACAGCATTACGTCCCACACTCATTCCAACATGGGTGGATGTATCACAGTTCGACTAGCAAGTTCACACAAGGCAGTTTACCATTGGAATAAAGTTTAAATTGTGTAGTGACAAGTCTAGTATTCATCATGCAACAACATATTTAATAAATGTTGACTTACCAACTACTGCTTAAGTTCTGCAAACTCAATCAAGGTAAAAAAGTGGGGCTTCCAATTCCGTATTGTTGAAGTATACTCAAAAATGACAAAGAATTGTGCAATAGCTGCAAGACCCTAGATTAACCTTCGCCCAGCATTCATGTGTGTTGACTATATTATATAACCAACATTAACACATGCAATCTAAAAAGTTCAAAACTCTTAACATCTTCTCATGATAACATGTACCTGCCTTCAGTCAAAGTAGTCAAGTTCAAGCCCACCAGTTTGAAGAGAAAAGAGAACAAAGCATTTCTTGCTTAGTTATGAAAAACATACTCAACATGAATCAGTGTGGGTAACAAATTTATATCTGGGCCAAACACATGTCTGTTGCCTTTTTAATGTACATCTTTAATGATACAAACTATGTTTGAATGCATTTTCCATGACAGAACCAATCTTTCAGCCACGTGTCTGATACGTACTATCGTCTCTGCTGAGTGACCAATGCATCATTAGCTAGTCTCGAATGCTACTACAAATATCTGAGTTTAACTTATGGTATAAGTTGTAGCCTTCCGATATTCACAGATTTCACTAATGTGAGTAGCATTAACTATTGTTTCAATACTGAAGACAAGCATATGTGGTCATTGGCAATGGTGTGTATTGCGCAAATAATGGTAGTTACAGAGTTGGCAGAAGTGATTTGTCTTGCTACCATTAAAATACTCAATAGGTGGTTGGTAGTCATGTCACAGTTTCTGGGATGTCAACATGGAAACGAGCAGGTAGATGTTTATAAGCAGTCCTAGATTTCATAGCAATGTATTGAATATATTAAGTAAAACAATAGTTATGCAGTACAGATTGTGTTCAATATAACATCTGGCGACGAGGATGGGATACTTCAGAGTTTCTTTTGGTAGTGGGTAAATCGGCAAACGCACCATGGCTAACCTCTTAGGCAATACTGAGGAATTTGAAGTCACGCAGCCTTGGGGATGGGATACATACTCCGAGCGCTTAGACTGTTATTTCCAAGTGAAGTATGTTACTGCGGCTGAGAAGAAATGTGTGGTTTTCTTCAGTGTTTGTGGTTCAAAACCTTATTCAATTGTCAGATCACTTGTGTAACCTGCAAACCCAGCTACAAAAATATACGCGTAAATGATAAAACTGCTTAAAAACAACTTTGCCCAAAAGTATTGCCGAATTACAGTGCTTGGCTGAACACTGCAATTTCTGCACTAGCCTTGATCTAACCTTGCAAGACGGGTTCGTGTGTGGATTAAGTTACAAGTCTAAATCAGAAGCTACATTAACATTTGCACAAGCACAAAAGAAGTCCCTCACTGCAGAAGCTGCTCACCGCAACACCAGGGAGATCAGGGGGGCCGCCGCATCAGTGGTCAACGCAGACAAAGTAAGCTAGGCGCCACCACATGTTTGGACATTTCCACACGTGGAAACAGACCAGTTTAGTCCCTGTAAGCCGAATCAGTCTAGACAAATCCTTCATTGTGCAGGCTGTAGTGGTCAGCACAATAGATCCATCTGTTGTTTTAAAAACACTGCATTTTTTTCTGTAAGCAAACAGGACACATTGAGCAAGTCTGCAAGTCCAAAACTTCTCCAAATGACTCCAAGGTCAAGGTAAATTCTATAAAAGTCTCGTACAATGAGGAAAAGTCAGATGGAAACATGCTTGAACCTAAAGTTTACTTACTAATGAAAATAGGAATGCCAAGGACGACTGAGCTAAGCACAGTAGTAACTGTAAATGGCTATCCAGTTGAAATGGAAGTGGACACCGGGGCCAGGTTTTGGATAGTGGACAAGCTTATCTTTCATAGAATATTCCACCATCAGTTCCCTAACTTTGGTTATCACAAAGGGTATGAGGCGATCCCTCTTAGGGTAGAATTGGATGGATACCTTGGGTGTTTTAAGTATAAGCGAGCTCTGTAAGGATATTATAAGTGAGTTTCCAGAAGAGTTCAGTAGAGAGCTGGGGAAGTATACAGGGCCACCTGTCCAAGTCCAGCTTGACACATCAGTAAGGCTCTTGCAGCTGAAACCTCGCAGTCCTATTTGCCCTTCTTCCTAAGGTAGAAACTGGAGACACTGGTTTGCAAAGGAGTGTATACACCATTTAAGCATGCTGATTGGGCCACATCAACTGTTATAGGAGTTAAGTCAAAAGGAGATGTCAGGATCCATGGGGACTACAAGAGCACCTTGAATAAAACTTTGAAACAAGATTTGTACCCTGTTCCACCTGTTACCCAGCTGCTAACAAAACTGAATGGTGGCATGATTTTTCCCCAGATTGATCTTGCACAGGCATTCCAACAGCTCCATGTTGATGAAGAGGCTGCCAAGGCTCAAATAATAATCACACATAAGGGTGCTTTTTGGGTGAATTGGCTGCAGTTTGGCACCAGGAGTTTCCAAGCTATTTATGGAAGATTTATTGTTTGAGATGGTTTTGTTCCATATTTTGATGAAGTAATTGTAAGAGGATCATCGGTTCAAGATCTTTGTAACAATGTGTGGCAAAGATGGTGGCATCCATATAAAAGCAGAGAAATGCAATTTTGGTGTGCCGGAAGTGACAGTCATGGGTTTTGTGAATGACGAAAAGGGTATCCGACCTACACCTGATAAGGTTTGTGCCATCCAGGAGGCAGACAAGGTGACTCCTAAATCATATCACCAAGAATACTGCGTTGGAGTATCATACTCAGTGGGATGATTTTGAATTGTGTTATCACCCAGGCTATAGTACTGCAAACGCGGACAGTCTTAGCCATCTTCCCCAACCCACACCTGACGCAGAGGTTCAGAGTCCAGAAAGTTTGAGACTTGCCGCCATCCCCATTCAGAAAAAAAAGTCAGAACCTATGCATAGAGCACTTTCATGAGAAAAAGCATATAGTACAATTTTTTTCTATTTAAGTTATGTTTGTCCCTTTGAGGTTGTAATAATATTTTTTAAGAAAATAATAACTTCCACATTTAATTTTAGATATTATGCTACTGAGCAAAATCTGATGTTAATGAATAGTGAATTCAATCTCATACAAATATTATATTTTTGTGCTCCAATAACCAACTAATACAGAAAATAAATATATATATATATTTCTTTCTTTCTTTCTTCCCCAGTCCTGCTTACAAGGAATTATTATTTCCATTTTTAAAAGTAGTTAAGAATAATTTTAAATAATTTGAAAATTGGCTGCACATAATTTTATTTTCTCAAATTCATACAAGGTGCACAGAAAAGATGCACAAAACCTGTTCACATGTCTTTCCAGCATCAAATTTGGTTATTTATGCACTGGGCTGTCATTTTGATGGCTTTTATCATTTAAAGGTTACAATCCAAAATTGATTTTAAAAAAAATTAAGTTCTATTGATTACAGTACTGTACAATGTTTCGCTGTTACCAATTAATAATATGCAGTACTATATGATGAGAGACGAGCTTACCTTGGTAAAAGCCTCAGGAGAGTCCTAACACTAGTCCATTCAATCAGTGTGCCATTTAACACGAGATTTCTTAAAAATGGGAATAAACTTTGAGTACTTGCAGCTAATATTTCATTTCGGAGATTATTGAAGCTTAAATTCACAAACTTTAATCTCGGCATGTGTGTTAAGATACCAAATATCTGAAACAAAAACATACACAAGGTATTAACAATTTGTAAATTAATTAAACATTGTCAAAAATTCAAACAACAAATTTTTAAAATCAAACACACAATGGTGATTAGCCTACCTCACAGTGATAAAATGTCCAAATGCTCAAGCAACAACACAAAAAATGTGCAAGACTTTCATCACTGTATTGCCATCATTGATTTACACCCAACAACACTCATCACTATTCTCTGTACACTTCCCTTTCAGTCTGTGAAGCATCATGTAGGTATTTAAAAAAAAACTAAAAAATTCAACAAAAATAGGTCTACATAACTTAGTCAAAAAAATTGTTTGGAACAGCCATGACTTTCAAGTCCTTTTAAAAAATACTTCAGCATAAACACTTAAAGGAATTCACATACTAAGCATGAGAGGTTGTATAGCAATTGTTACTTGACCACAGCATAAAATATAATTACCAAAGTTCACAGCATTTTGCCAATTGGTAGAATATCTTAGGTGAGACTCTTTTATTCAGTCACTAAGTTTAGAATTACAATCATTAATTTGTTTGCTTTATTTTACCTACAATTTTTATTTGCCAACTTAATGCACCGCAACACTTGAAACCCTAAAAAACGAATATGCCGCATTTTCATTTTCTCAGTTTGTACAAACATGAGATACAAATCAATAATAATGTTTCTAATATTTTGTATATGCATATGCATGTATGCAAGACAGGAGATCAAGCTTATAGAGTACACAAATTAGCAGTATATTATGCTCAGTATACATATCAACACTATGGTAGTCATTAAGGTGATGATAAATATTTCTGAGAGCTGTTTTGTGCTATTTGTAGTGGAGAAAGTAATCTGCTTGGTACTGACCTTCATGTCAGTGATGATCTACATGACAGTATATTAAAGCATTATACATCATTCTTTAGACTGCTACAGGTAACATATACAGCTTGTATATGACACCAATTACTGGCAGTTTTTTTTTTTTTTATGTCATTAAGTCATGTACTATTCTTGAGCAATTACATTACCGTTACTTCAATAATAATAGAAAAATGGCAGTATCATCTACAAGTAAATTAATTCATCTATCTCTTTTTATTTTAGAAATATCATGAACATAAGACTAAAAATAGTAGGGGCCCAAGAACACACTACCCTTTGGGACCCATGTGGTTATGCACTGCTTATCACTAAATACTTCAGAGGTTTTCAATCACTGAAATTCACTGTAAGGTAGCTAGCAATTAATTCAAGAGGAACTCTTTCATGCTGCTCATGTTTTTTAAATAAAATTTTGTGTTGCACAATATTAAAAGTCTTATAAATCGGTCTATAAAGATTGCAGCAGATAATTTACCAGCATCAATGGATGACTGGAGTGGAGTGGCTGCCTTAGCTCTTGTGGAGTTCTGGGCGATGGGTTTTCACAGAGCCCATTGCAATCGTAATATTAAAAAATCATCGCAATAAGCTCTTTTTATGTAGTTTATATATAAACACAAATGTAAAAAAAGTAAGCGCTACTTTCTTCTCATGCATATTGCTTCGAGTTAATTTAATTTCAAACAAATTTTATATGGAAATAATTTTGAGTTATGTAAACAAAACACTATAAATTACAATACAGAGTTAAAAATAATTATAAACCCAAATTGTGTAGACCCGAGCACACTGAATGTAGGTAGTACACTAATTTTAATAGTAACAACATAGTTGTTTCTATGAAAAAAAATAACGCATCTGTACTATTACTGTACAACCTAAAATAAATGACCAGTTATTAAATAAACAAGAATAGCTGTATCAATAACTTAGGCAGTCTTATGTAAAAAATAACTCTGCAACTTTTCGTACAACTGAATTCATCAATAATATTACTACAGTCCAGAGTTGATACTACCTCGATGAGCGTTAGCTTTGAAAAGTTACTTTCTGCAGAATCAACAGGGATGGTGGCTATTATTCTGTGTGGATGATAAATGCATAGTTGGGATTAATGATTTAAAAAATTAATCATTAAAAGAATGTGTAACTTTTTAACTTATGAGTTAATTTTAAAACTACATAATTAACTTTTATCTTTTAATCATTAAAATATGTGGTTAATGATTAAAACTAATATTAGTTAACTTTACAATTGACTGAAGGCCGAAGATAACAATGAAATACATACAAATGTCATTAAAATCTTAACAAACTTCTTACAAAAAGGCAACATATTTGACAGCCGACAAGTAGGACAACACAATATACAGAACGATACACTGACATTACGTATTGAATAGAAAATCATCGTTAGTCACACTCAATGCGATTAAGAGGTAGGCGAGGTGCCACCATCACGATCTATCGATACAATCTGTCACTACGCGAAAATCATGGTTGCACTGTTGATGGTCCTCTTGCAGCATGCACATGTCAACTGTTTTTGTAGTCACTGCATTGGTTTGGTTTCATGCTACGTTTTGCAATAAGAGTCTTATTACAAATGTTTTTGTAGAAGATAGTTCATTCATCATTTTGATAAGTAGGCCTATGTGACTCGGCATTCAGAAACCAAGTTGTGATAGTTTTTTTCTAAGAATGTAGAATGTGATTTTTTTTTATGTATAGAATAAACATCGACGAAAAAAAATTTTTGAGGCTAGTTTAACTGTGAACTTTTTGTCATTCTTTAACTTCAATCCGTTTATTTTGTTCGAACTTAAACTTTAATCAGTTAATTTGCATAGATTTAAACTTCTATCTTTAATCAGTTAACTTTATCTAACTTTAACTTTAATCTGTTAGATTATTTTCTTAACTTTCCCAAGTATGTATAAATGTTCAGGGAGAGTTCACATAGACTGTTAACCAAGCGTTCTTTCAAAGTATCTTGAGTGCTCAAATATCACAGGAGTGGAGAGGTTTTGGCACCTAATCTTAACTAAGTCTTGACAGGATGTCATTAGTTTATTTTTAAGCAATCTTGTGGTGGATCCTCACGAGCTTCAGCCTCTGCTTTGTAGGAGAAAAGATTCTGTTGCCATCTATTTATGATGGCCTTGAATATGATTTATTGCTAACTTCCCCCAAAAGAAATTCTTGTAGCCACTACTGACAAATATCAAAATTCACAATACCCTTCAAGCTTCTTGATGAAAACTTATAATAGTTTTACTAACAGATCTAAGTGCATTTTTTTGACTTTGCCATATTTTGCTGATACAGAGTACCACAAGAATGTCACACCAAATAACCAGGGAAGTAACAAATTCATAAGTTATTTCTTATTCTAATACATGGAAGCATATTTCCTTCATCACTACTAACTTCACTGGGTAGATGCCACTAAGTACACTCATTAAAATTTGTGCTGTGATAGGCAGCAACATTTTCCAAAGATACGTTCCAAAAATACTAAATTAATCACTAACCAACTATAAACAATTGGTGTGGGCCCCATTTAGGTTCGGGGCCCCGGGCGGTTGTTCCATCTGCCCATTCCTGGAGCCGCCACTGGACGACTGCATTTCACTTATCAGCTGTGTGATTGCTAAGGATGTACTGGATTCATACCAAAAGTCAAATTGTTTCTGGTACAGGAAGTTATATTCATTAAAATAATGTGTGAAATTTTCTACAGATAACTAATTCTAAAATCTTGTTTATAGTTGGTAAGACAGAAATATGCTAATAGTTATTGCCATTTTTTACATTCCTTCACTTGAAAACAACAGACTCTTGCACTTTTGAGAGCAGTTCGGTAAATGCCAAATATGAGTGAGCATTTCATCAATAAAGTGAGTTACACTACTACTACAGATTCAACACACAGCTTAACACACTTAGTACAATCACATGATTTTGAATACCAGTAATTTTCAGTTCCCACCAGACACCAATTTTTAAAATACAACTTTTCAAATGAATTTTCATTATTCTTATATTACAAATAGTTCTTAGCAAATTCAATAAAACAACTTTACAGCAAATGAGGTACAATACAATCTGTAAACTGAAGAGAGAACCCAGGAAAAAATGAAAACAACCCACAACAAATGAAAACAGCTAAATCATACACACTAGTACTATAGTGAAATCCATAATGAGAAAAAAGTACGCAGAAATCCAAAAAGCATTGGGCGAGTCGGGAGAGTCCATTGACACTGCATAAAGGGGTGGGGTTGTTCAGTTCAGTAGTGACAGTGGCGGAGGAATTTCAGGTGAGAGTTTCTCCACTCATGCATATTACCTGTTGAAAAAACATAAGTTGTGCAGCGAAGTATTTAACAGTGTGGTAGTACAGAGTTATGTTATCAGTTTTGTGTGTACAATGCCAGCAGTGTCACGTGGTTTCACTCCCTCCAGCGATAACTGTTCAGGAGTCTCCTCCCCTATGTTACCTCCTTCAAAGCTGTATGAAGATTATTATCTCTTTTGAACTTTACTATACTTTACCTGAAAGGTGTGATCACCTACACTATATTAGCATAGAAATCTTTATATATAAAATCCATTGTGCATGACTAAACCGTATCATCACTGACAAACCACTGGACCAATTGAGACCATATTCACACCATATGTTATTGAGGTGGCGAGTACGGTTTTTAGTTATGTTTCATTCCGATAGGTGGTGCTGGAGTCTAACTTCTATATTTATCGGCTGATTTTGCTCATAGTTGAAGGAAATGTTTGTTGATATAAAAGAAATTGTTTTATCATGCTTTGGGTTCGGTAGGTTAGATTCCAATAGGTGGCGCTGGAGTCTAAATTCTATATTTATGGGCCGATTTTGCTAATATTTGCAGGAAATGTTTGTTGATCTAAAAGAGAAAAATGCCAGCGATATCACGGTCAAACATCGGTTGACATACCAGATGTAATAGAGAGGACGCATTGAGAAGGCAAAATAGAATGTGGACGAGGCGGAACAATGTTCGCCGGGATGAGCTAATAGAACATAAAACACTATAGTACATTATCAAAGAGACACATTTTAAGTAATGAATTGTAAAAGTTTCTAAGGGCTTACATAACTATGACAAATACTGAACCTTTAGACACAATACTGTATTTGTTTAATGATTTCAATCAGGCTTGACTTCCAACAGACTAACTTAAAATTCAGACACTGCAATCAATTACTTATTTTATGTAAGATACACAAAATTTCAATGTGAGCTGCACAAGAAAGAGTAACCATGCCATAAACAATGCCTCTACTTAGTTTTTAAAATGTAATTATTATGTGGAATATTCAACAAAAAATTTATGAAATACCTACTACCATCCCATTTCAAAATAAATATTTGAAGAGGTTATGTCCAGGACAGTTAGGTCCTGGCACAATTGGCGCTTGGTGGTGACGCTGTTAGTACTGGTTCTTTTTGTTTGATAAGTGATGTGTTGGCACAATGGTCAGTGTTAGTGTAATATTGTTTCACGGTTGTACCAGCAAACAGCAGCAAATACAAAAAGGATATGAATTGTTTTAATTGCCTATTGCTGAAATTGGAATTTATACAATTAAACAGACAAAAGTACTATATTATTGCTGAGTTTTTAACATTTTTTTAAGTAGAGAGAGAGAGAGAGAGAGAGAGAGAGAGAGAGAGAGAGAGAGAGAGAGTGTGTGTGTGTGTGTGTGTGTGTGGGGGGGGGGGGGGGTGCGTGTATATATATATATATATATATATATATATATATATATATATATATATATATATATATATATATATATATATATATATATATATATATATATATACACACTCCTAATATATATATATATATATATAATATATATATATATATATATATATATATATATATATATATATATATATATATATATATATATATATATATATATATTAGGAGTTATTTCCATATGCAGTGAAATAAATGTAACTTACTGCAATTTAGAAAAAATTAATAATTTTCACTTTTTGTTCACTTACGTACAATATATTAAAAATTACTGGCTACTGAGGAACAGCATGTATTAACAGCCCAATATTATTTTTTTTTATTTTCACAATTATTTTCATACATTTGAAAGCTTTTCCCACGTCACTTGTTTAGAAAAATTCTCAGATTGCTTGGTTGGTGGTAAAAGTTCAATGAATCCTAACTTGCTAGAACACCAACCACCAACACCATCATATAGTAATGTATCCTCTAACAACACTACTACCAACCACCACCACCACATATTGTGTCAGGGCCTTAAAACTTTTAAATGTATATCATCATTCAAATGATGGTAGCCAATGTGGTTAAGTTATGCTGTCAGCATTATAGATATATGTGAAATTCACTTATTTGAGCTGTGACACTTAGGATTTCTTTCTGTTCATTGCACCATTACTAAACTACTGATTACTGTCCCAATTTTTGGCAAGTAGATTAACTGATTTATACATCTTTGGATAAACAACTGTAATATTTTTACTGCACAACAAGTTTATGCATAAATTACGTGAGAAATGAATGACTGCTGCACTTGTTGCCTACATCAAAAATAAATTCAGAAATATAAAAACTATTTATTAGTGGTACAATTGTTTCAGATAAAAGGTAGTATTTTTCTGCGTAATTACTGCAAGAAACTTTAAATGTAAATAATAAATGCTGTCAATGTCTGCATATTCCAATCAAGTAAAGTAAGAACACACACTGCTGGTGCATGAGTTATAACATGTTCTTCATGTTCACAGCTAAGATTTAACAGATCAGTAACTGCCAATGCAACTTGACCAAAGCTGTCTTTGTTGCAGTTATTACTGTTATCACATCTGCAAATAGCTGGTCCAGTAAGAGTGAACGCTATACTAATCCATACACAACAAATCCACGCTGTGCTGTAAAGTTGTAAGCAAAACTCAAAAAAGCTACTTGTATTGATAATATAAAAATTCAAGTAAAAAAATATATCTTCAGTATTACAGCATCCGTTAAAGAGATTCTGGCAGAAAGTCATAATGAGATAGAACATCCTATAGCTCAATTCTTATCATACTGAAAAAATGAAGCTGAAGTACATTTTGATGCCGGCTAAGAGCCAGCCACAGTCAGCCCGTGATGGCACTCGCTGCTAGCAGTACATGTGGGTAAGCACATGTTCACACAACGCTACAGGTTACACACTTTCCCAAAACGGGATATAAGTTGTTTCACTGTACTATGTATTTAATTTCAGGGTAAAAATGTTTGTAAAGTATAACATGTCTTTTGAGGTTTTTGTGTGAAATTGCAATTTGAAATTTAAAGTATGAGTGGTGCTGAAGAGAGACTATAGTATTCAGGCGAGAACGCCTTCAAAAGACAATTAAAAGTCAAACAAAAATCCTAATTAAATTTCTGTATGTAAAATTGTTTTGGTGCCATTTCAATTTGCCGTATAAATATTTTCACTCAGCGTGCATAGCACTTCCGCTTGTGTGAACCCTGTAGGCAGCCATGGTGTCCACGTGACCCCTGCCTCTGGGCAGTTGTTCTAGGAGAGCTGGCGAGGTAAGACGCTGTCACGTACGCACTTCATCTTTTTGCACTGATGTAGGTTTCAATAGCACATTTTAGTACACCGGTTAACCTTTGCCTTGCGTACATTTTGCCAGACATCCCCAACATAATGCTATCCGCTTCACCTAGTAATTTGCAGCCTTTTCAGGCTTTTTGAGATGCTAACAAGATGAGAGTTGTGTCGGAGAGCACATGCGGCCCACACTACTTGTATCAGATGTCATCCGCCCATGTTCAGGGCTTTTAAATGTAATTTCTGCTTAATTGTAGTGCGCAATATTAAGGGTAATATGTTTGTATCGTGATTTGAGGGTTTTTGTAATGTTAACTTGTTTTGCGGCCACATCGCCCACGGCCACGTAGTCAGAGATCACCAAGTTCATATCTTCACAATCACTGCGTTCTGAGGGCTAATTGTTGTTTCATCTTGTGCACCATATTTTATTTCAGGGTTTCATGTAATATTTTCAATAAGGGTTCTTGTATTTTATGTGTTTGATTTGTTTTGTTCCTGGCCACGCGGTGATCACATGTATTTGTATTTCCTGCCATCCGGCATCCTAAGGGCTTTTGTACGCTCGTTTCTAATAGAGATAAATTTGCAATACCAATCCAACTATCGCAGATAATTCCCACAGGAATTTTCAGAGAAATTATGCGTTTATACACCCGCACACGTGGTCCACTACGAACCCTATCCAGCAGCATCCGCACCATCTAAAGCTAAGTACCTTTGTGTGTTTATTTTCCTTGGTCATGTCGTGCCCATATTCATCGTACGACGCCATTATTTTGCACTAACCCGCTATGTGTATGACAGTCGCCACACACCACGTGGTTCGGGTATGAGTCCAGACGAGTAGGCATTAGCTGCGGAAGTAGTTGCACGTGTTCATTTCACACTCCGTATCCTGTCTCTGGGCAAACCTGCAGTCCATCCTAGCTGCTGCAGACCCCTTGCTCTGAAGAGGCTGTGTTTTCAGATAACCACGGAGCATCATTGAGTTGGAGTGCGCAAACTTAGTAGCGTGCTTGGGAGAATCACCCACCGGAACTTGCTGGACATGCTCGAGACATAAACCATAAATCATATTTTGGCACAACGTGTACATTGGTAAAAACACATGCCTTCTCAGTGTAAAAGTTGAATGTTTTTCAGTAGTGTCAGTTACCCAGCCCAACCTATGTGTTTTGTATTGCAGTGTTATGTGTAAAAGTTGTTTCATAAGTACACACGGGTGAGATGAACACACAGAACCCACAGCATCCCTGAGTCTCAAAGTGCAGTGTGAAGGAACCACCGCTGGCGCCCATCAACCACAGGCAAAAGAGTGTATCGTGATTATCTCCGTGTCTCACCCGATGGCGTCAATTTAAAAATTACACCTGCACCTTCTATTTCAATATTAGTGAAACAATTTTTTATCAAATTATCTAACTACAAAGTTTTGTAAAAGGATGAGTTTGTGTGTAAAATGACAATATATTTAAAAGTAAATAAGAAGTGAAGAAATACATGCCAGTAAACCACATGATGAATTTGTTTTGAAAAAGTTATTGTTTAGGTAAATAGAGAGCAGAGAATAAAAATTAACCAATGAGACTACCAGATGAATTTAACAAGAACCATAGAAAACATGTAGCAAAAATATAAACATTCAAATGGTAATTTGTACTATATGCATATTATAATGTAATGCATTGTTTTTGGTCAAATGAAGCTATACATAATTCATGAAGAATTCCCTAAAAGTTTTTTGGCTTAAAAACAGAAAATTATAAATAGAATGAAAAGTATGAATATGTCCTTTTCTATTTTGTTATTTACAACAGGGTTCATACTGAAATTAAGAGAAGTTTTTCAAGATTAATTATACATTTCACAGATTTTTAAGCACATAATTTGGTAACATCATAATTAGCTAAGATGCAAAGTAATTATACTATAATACTTCTGTGCACCTCTCGTGTGCCATTTTCCCAAGCATGTGTTATGCTGTTATGCATGATTGTAACAAGAGTTATTATAATACTTATATTCTACTTTCTATGCATGTTATTTTCTGTGCTAAATCAATTATAGCCCAACCTTTACCCAACACATAAAGGAAAGGAGCCACCTTTACGCATAACCAACCTTCCACTGCATGAGTAGTCACATAAAAATGTGGAAGTAAATTCCAGGACAAATTAAGGTTTTTGAGGACTTCCAGGACATTTCCAGTACTGGAAACAGTTTCTTGAAACTCTAGGTTATCCAGAATATGTATGAACAATGAACAAATTGTCTTAAAGATTTTTCCATACAGCAGAACAATGTAAATTATGGTTCTTCAACTTCTACATAGTTTTTTTGTGTTACTATTTCCAGGAACATAAACGAACTTCACAGCTGGACCTAGTGTACTTTATATATAGAGTTAAATAAAAATTATTTCTCATTAAAATGAAGATACTATCCACACAGGGCACCCAAGATTTATCTTTCACAGTTTACAAAACTGTCACAGAAAAAGTTAAAAGTTAAGGCATTTAGAGCAATACCGGTAGTGATAATGAAGGAAAATGTACACACTCAACAAACAGGTTGTCTTGGCTTTCAAGGATGAGCCACACTGAGGGCAGGGTTTACTTAAATTGTCGTATTTTTCAGTAGGCATCATAAAATCTGAAAAGCGAAGATAGGCTATGTGACAATAATTGTGAAAGACTGCAAAAATATTGTTAGTTATCTCAACTTGCAACACACAGAACAGGCGAGATAGATAATTACTAAAAAACAAACCACTTAACTTCGATCACATCTGTTAATGATTCACTGCACACTGTGGTCAGCTTGATAAAATTCTATACCTAACACAATAGCAATGCCTCTTTACCTAACACAATAGCAATGCCTCTTTAGAACACAATTATGAAAACCAGGTTCTCTCTCATAAAAATTAATTTAAAATACAGGCATATAAGTGAAATTAAATAAGTCCTGAATACACACAGGCTGAGCAACAAAATGGAATGACTGATGAATAACTAACAAAATGGGAGTAAGCTGAGAGTTTTGAATTACATGCGTCAGTGTAACAGGGAACTACCTAATAAATGAAGAGCATAGACAACATGAAAAAAAATTATTAGCTGAATAAATTCCTGCAGCTTCAATGAAAAACAATCATCAAAACATTTTAAACACATTACTATAAATTAATATCACCACCCTCGTCGCATTGCATCATATCAATCAAGGGACCTGCTCCCTTAACAAATTTAACTCGTGGATATGCAGGTCTGTGCGCTTTGGTAAATTAAAACCTCTGCGCTTACCGTGGATATATTATGAACGCGGGAATGACCATTGATAAAAAAAAATTTGGAAATGATGAGTGAATGTTGAAAATCTGGGGTGAAGTTGAATTAAATAAAAACCTATTTTATTAATTTAATAGCATTCAGGGATCTTTTATGCAGTCATGGCAGCCGCAGGAACTGCCCCAGCAGCCCCCAGAGCCCCACCCCATTCGGCGTACACGAAAAAAGGCAAAAAATTTACTGTGGTTCCTCTACGGGGGGGGGGGGGGGGAGGGGGGGGATTTTCGGGTCGTAGAAATTCTTCTGAAAACAGTGCAGAGGCAGACTTTTCCAACTGGCATCTGGTGTTTGTATTAATATTGAATTGATTTTTAAATTATTTTTATTAGTTTTATAATTTTTATTTGATATTCAATTTTTGATTTTTATCTTTGTTTTTTTATTGTGCTTTTATTCTTTGAATTACGATTAAGCATAGTAGATAAATGTTAATTAAAGTGACAAAAGGTGTTGGGTTCATAGTAATAGTATTAATAATCTTAGAAATTCGTCCTAAAGCTAGCTATCCTACTGGTGTGTTACTGAGATTTGTTTGTATTGGTTAGTGGGGATAATTATCTTAGTAGCTGGCAGTGCTTTTCTAGATTAAAGTTATATGCAAACATAACAAAATTAATAATTATTAATGAGGAATCTGGTGATAATTATTAATATTTACATTTTTACAGTACTTTCAGGTCTTGTCGGGGTATCGGGTGTTTGAATCTGTGTGTTGTGTGTGTCCTGATGTTATGTGTGCCTATCTATTGCTAATTTGAAGTGAATGGTATGTTGTCTGTGTGTGTTACCTTCCTGGCAGCACGAGGTGTGTAGGCCGAGTGATGCATCGGGCCTAGTCCGCAGTAGTTTCGTTAAAATCCGTCATGGACCGACAGGAGAATTTGGCCGGTCCAGGAGGCCCACAAACACTGCGATCTGGGCGTATTGTCTGGAGATTTCCTTGATTTTGTGAATTTATAGTGTCTTTATTGATCACCACCCTACTTGTATGTCTAATAGAGTATCTTTCTCATTGTCATAAGCAACCTTGTAGCATGTTGAATTATTTTACACCTCATTACTCAATTTTGCAATGGCTAGGTTCAAGAAGAGCAATTAAAAACTCTTGAATGTATGAAAAATATAACAAATCACTGTAAACTTTTAGATTCCCACAGGAAACTAATCTGAAGATAGTAATTAGCTGGAATTTGCAATGTGATAGTTTTCCTGACACTCAGTTTATCAAATTGGCTTCATTAATTTTCCATGATTAAATAGAGTATCCACACTGACCCTTTGCCAACCATGTAAGTTACGCTGGTTGAGTATCCATTACTCAGAACAACCAAACCAATAAATAGTGTTACCTCGCCACTAAGCCTCAGGTCTGCAAAGCACTGTGCTACATTGGCACCGGGCAATTAAAAATAATTGACACATTTTAACACATATAAAAATTCCCTGATCTCTCAGAAAATTCACCGTTTTCCCTGGCTGATTAAAATTATCTGACTTTTCCCTGTTTTCCCTTTCTGTAGCCATTTTGAATATCCATGATGACCCTCCATGGGTTACACCTCCAATGATACAGTTTAGTTTTGTAAAATATTTTCTGGCAAAAATATATTTAATGCCAATTGTGACAATTAAGATTGGTGACATTTAAAATCAGGCATCAAATTTGTGATGTTTTATAGTGTCCAACGTAATTAGAAAATTACCTGCAGTTTTAGCAGCTTCGACTAAACATTAAAAGATATTGTTCATCTCTTTTAATTACTTATTCCCTTTTTCACTATTATATACAGATTTCCTACTACCTATATGCCCATTGAAACATGCAATTAAGGAAGTCATGCTCGAAACAGAATTTACCTAGGTACTCACACCTTAGTCTGAGCAGTGGATAACTCATGGGGGCTGCGTTTTTTTTCCACTACATGGAATTTCATGTATCAATGACCTGCACTGTACTGACTCACTTCACATGGTCCATACGCATTTCTATAAGGAACTCCTAGTTACACCATAGTTGAAAGATGGTCTACAACACAGTTTCCACAGGAGAACTTTTTCAATACTGAGAAGAACAGCAGCTGACAATTTGTCCTGCCACTGAATTTTCAACAAATAGGATTTCACTCGCTTTAAAGCACAAACCACCTTAAGGCTGAAGCCATCGTAGCTGGAACCGTCATTACATGAGCTTTGTAAGTTTATATGTTTCTGGAAAAGTCACTTAATCCTGATATTTTTAAATATTCACAAAACTTACTTACACTCGTTTTGGGCATGTTGGAAATCAAGAAATATTTCCGTAGCTCTCTTTAAATGAAACTAAAGCTTATTCTGAAAAATTATTGATATCTTGTTTAAAAATTTTACTATCTAATAGACTTAAAATTCCCACTTTTGGAATTTCAGTAAATATATGTAATACATTTGATGCCGGCTAACAGCTAGCGACGCTAGAGCCCATGACGGCGCTCACCACGCACGTGTCACGTGTCCCGCACGTGCGCAAAGAGGCCAATAATTTTGAACTTTCGTATCAATGATATTTTCAGTGTAAAATGTGTTCTATTGTATTTGCAGTGTTTAATATGTCTTTAAATGTATCCAAGTGTTTGTTACTATTTTTTAATTGTTTAGTTATAAAATTCAAAGTGCTTGCGGCACCGAGATCAAGAACACTAATATTCTGGCATGAACGCCGTTGTAAAGAGACACTAAAATAATATTGAAATTCATAAGAAAATTAGAGAAATGTAAAACCATACTTAATTAAATTTATCCCATTCTGTTTTCACAAAATTAAACATTTTACTCGGCGTGCATAGTACTTCCACTTATGTAAATCCCGTAGGCAGCCATGGTCGGTCCGTGCGACGCTTGTCTCTGGACAGTCTGTCAAGGAGAGCTGGCGAGGTAAGACACTGTCACATACGCACTACAACTTTTGTTCACTGATTTAGGTTTCCATAGTTAATTTAGTTTACAGGTTGACCTTTGCTTGCGTATGTTTTTGCCAGACATTTTCCCTAGCATTATACTTCCGCTTTATTAATTTCTTGCACCCTTGTGGCATTTTTAACTTAATCAAGGAGGAGGAGAAAGATGTCAGAGAGGACACGCGACCCGCGCATTTTGAATCAGGCACCATTCGCCTATGTTTATGGCTTTTCATTGTATCTTCTGCGTTTCTGCTACACGCAATTTTAAGAGCTTTATTTTTATGCATTTATTTGAGAGTAATTTTCGTGTTTGAATATTTTATGGCAACATCATGTATAACTATGTGACTGACCGACGCCAAGTCTTTGTACACGCCATCATTGCATTTGAGAGCTTATTTATGTAACATTGCATGTGCAGTATTTTATTAAGGGTTTTATATCAATTTGATTCAGGGTTCAATGTATTTTTCATGTAAATTGATGCTTTTGTACTTGACCACGCAGTCACATTAATGTTTGATTTTACCGCCATTAGGCATGTTACACGCCTGTAACCACTGCAATCGTAAAGAGAATAATTTTCTTAGCACGAATAACCTTTTGTCTGAATTTAGTTTGCCGTTTCCACACAGAAATATTGCAATTTCACCTGCACCACGTAGTCAGCTACGCACTGCATCCACGCCATCTAAGCTTGTTTTCACACATGTGTGTGTTTATTGTGAATATTCATCACATGTCCCATCTTGTTTCATGTATCACTCAAGGGTTTATGGAATTTTGTAATTAGCGTACAGTGCAATTATTCCCGTCCTAGTCAGCTCTGTGTATAGACCACAACCACGCTATCCACGTGCTGGAGGGCGAGACCCGACGAGTTTGCGTTAGTGATGCCAAGTAATCACACGTGTTAATATGTATTAAGGGTTTCATTTGTAATTCACAGTGTCCTATCTTCAAGTAACAACTGTGAGTCCACCCTAGTGGCTGTCGGCCCTCTTCCCTTCTGAAGGCTGTGCTTTCACGCACCTCGGTGAGATCATCCATCTAGACTTGCGCTAGAGTAATTGCGGGCTGGGGATCACCCAAGCAGAATTGGCTAGTTAATGACCGAGATAATCATTTCATTGGCACATTGATGTGTATGCATAATAACAATAAATACAAGTCTACAGTGAACTTATATCTATTATTCAGTAGTGACAGTGTCCTAGTCACATATGTTTTATTAAGTGTTTATCTCCAGTGATGATTAGTAAAAGTTTAGTATTGCCTACGTGTTTGTAAGTACACACAGGTGAGACAGACACACAGAACCCACAGCATCTCTGAGAATCCGGAGTCTCAATAGTGCTGTGATTGGGAAGCACTGCTGGCGCCCAAATTACAAGTAAGTATTTGTGTCATCATTCGTCTCGTGTCTCACCCAACGGCATCACATTTAAAGTTATAGCTTCAATTATTTCATAAAAGTCTCTCATAGTATACCACTTTCCATACTTTGTCTGAGGAAGAATCTGTACAAACATATTTTGCACTGTTTGATATAACTTGCCGATTGAAAAAGAACCAAATTTAACTAGTGAACATACAATTGAACAAAGCCAGTAAGAGCAGAAACCATTTGTATTTTCGTTTGCAAGTTCTCCGGCCATCTCCGCAGCTCCATCTTAAGTCTGTGCTAATATAGTATATTCGCAGTTTCTTCACACTTTTTGAATCAAACCTTAGAAAAATCACACCATGTATGACGTGTTTGGTTGTTTTCTAATTATGTTATGCATAGCAAGCATTTTATACTTGTGTTGACGTAAAAGTACCATATTTTTTGTAAAATTAAAACTTTATTTATTTATCATAATATTTTATTTAAAATTAATAAAAACCGAGAGAAAATAGTTGTGTTGGAAATCCCTAGTAAAAAATAGTTCTTATGCAAAATCTTATTATATTAAGTGCGCACGAATGTGGAGCATTATTCCTTTTGTATAATTTATTAGGCTCAGTTAAGATTGGTTAGCATGAGGAGGAGGAATATCCTGGAAGTAGAACTTTAGCAAGGCTTCAGAAAAGTTGCAAGTAACCATAAATGGGGTATAAGTTATTTCAACAGTCAAAGCCTTTTAAAATGTTGACAGCATGTTAAGGTGGAATATTAGATGCCAAATTTGCTTGTAAGTTGGGTGCAGAGCTAACTACCTGATGCGAGGGTAGATACAAATGAAATTGCACGCAGGCAGTTCATCAATTTCCCGCTAGGTAACACTATCATCGCTTAAATGGGACAAAAGCTGCAAAACGTAACAAAAATAGAGGTTTAGCACGGACACTGTTGCCAGATTTCTTACAAACACATTCCCGACCGGCCGGAGGTGGTTCCTCGGCTCACGCCATAGAGAATAAAATAAATTGATTGCGGTGGTCATTCATGTCTCAAAACTTTCAAACCTCGTGTAAATCAGTACAAAATACAGACATGACCCTTTTCACAGTTAGAAATATGTTTCATTCTAATTAAATTTTACATTGTTTTTTTAAGTTTACATATATAATTATATACACCTGCTGTACCTTCATACGAAATAATATATACAGAGGTAGTTACATACTAATCCAAAATCGAGATAAATAGCATTTTTAACGTACGTGTTCTAGGCACAAATGTATCTATATATACTAGCATTTCTTAAACTCCAACAGAGTAATGTAATGATTTACGCAAAGTGATATTGCAACTTGAAATGTCTGGTTCGAATACGGCTTCTATATTTACATTAATGTACGTAATTATACAGTTTTATACAGTGTAGGAATGTTGGATATGCATCATAGGAATAACTGGTGTACAAATAAGTTTTACATTTTGTACGTTTCTGAAAGAAATTGATTTATTTTACAGTAAAAAGACAAGAAATAATTTTATTTCCTTTGACGATCTATATAAACAAACTTGGATGGTTTGCAGGCAACTTCTAAACCCATCTTTTCTTCTTTCACTGCGTGTCCTTCAATCACATGTACAAATCAACACTGCCTTACATGTACCACTGAACAGTACACTCGTATGACGTAGCTTATGTGATATTGAGGTACTAAACTGTGATACATAATTTTTTATGTGTACGAAACAAAACTGGTCTCAGTTGCCGCCAGTTTAAACAGTATTTCTGTATGCACTCCAGGGGCCGGGGGATGCAGGTAGGAGTAGGGGGGGGAGGTTACATGAGCATATTTTGGAGCAGCGATTTCTTTGTAAAAGTTAATTTTGAGCAATGCTCAGTTAACCAACTAGCTACAATTATGCATTTCTTCTGTGTCAGCACAAAAGTTTTCAACATCTCAAAACCAAACAGTATAGGATTAACGTGCCTTATTAGTTATCATCAAAGCTTGAATCAATCCAGTGACTGCTAAATTTAAAAATATTGCGTGCAAAACATTTATTTACTTTGTTATGTTTTTGTACAGTATTATTTATAAAGTTGGTAATGGGGGGGGGGGGGGATAATGAATAAAGGGGAGATGCAGAAACTTAATGAAACAAAATTGTGCAGTGAGAACATTTTGAAATAATGAGTGTCTTGGAGTTTATAAATGAGATGTACCATAAAATTATGTTCACTGTGCAACTGATACTGTTTGCGAAGTTAACATAGCATTGTCCCTACCATACCACAACCTCTCATTTTCATATTCTGTGCACGGGCATGTATGTATGTGTGTGGATGTATGCTTTTATATGTGTATACGTATGTATAAATGTATATATGTATGAGGTTAAGCCAAGTTTTCCATTAAAGATTGTGCGACGTTTAGCAATTGAATATAATTTATACAAAGACTGCGGTTTCCACATGATACAAGCAAGGATGATGTATTATACTTCATCCGACATGTTTGTGATCAGTCATTATTTTACTTTAAAACCTATGGTATTGAACCTGCAAGTGTAACTATTATTAGCTTGCTTTCAGAAGGAAAGACTTTCCTGTCTATGCGTATGTATGCAATAGATTTTAGCATTTATTTATATGCTTTATATCATCAAATGTGCTAATACATAATATTTTTGTCCTCCATTTGCAAGGATCATCACTTGAAAAACATGGTGGTTTTATGTCATATCTCAGGGACTAATCAACCAACATTGACCAAATTCTGCACACAAGTAGTGCAATGGTAGGCCATGTAAATTTAGGTGTTTTAAGTGGCTCAGTCACTTATTTAAAAAATGATGGCCCTGTAAATATTTTAGGTTACTGAACCCTGTCATTCAAAACATTAGACTGATTAAATTTGAAGTTAATGCTCGAATCCAACCTTTGAAATGCAGTTTGATTGCACACTAACTTATGATACGAGGTTATCTGGGTTCGAGTCCCGGGTAAAGCACATGCATATTTGTAATTGTCTCACTACTGTTGCTTATGTTTCTGGTTTCACATCTAATGATATTGCTTTCAACGAGGCGACAAGTCCTACCTACCATCACAGTTTTAAGAAATTATTTAAAAATGAATTGCACCATGTTAAGGAAAGTATGCTTATGATTTATATCAGAAATGTCTATTTGTGTTGACTATGGATCCAGCGATAATTTACTTGCACTTATTTAACTACAACAAAGTAGTATAATGATTCTCGCAAAGTGATATCGCATCTTGAGATGTCTAGTTCGAATACTGCAACTATATTTACTTTAATGTACATAATATTTACATTAATATACTTAACGCTTACTTGATTATGTCAAGACTTTGTCAAAATACCTTGTCTACAAATGTACAGTATGTCAAACAATATAGAAACGTTCTGAAAACATGAATCTATTTTAATATGTTTTACGCATGCTTTCAATATCTAATGAGTAGTGTCACCTGATTTCTGTGAAAAGTATTCCGCACCACCTACAGTTCAATATCATATGTGCGACACTTCAGTGTTCCTTTGTTGATTAGACATGTGTCTTGATAAGAAAACATTTGTAAGTAGACCAAGCCAACCACAATTAGGTTAATCTAGGAATAAAAATCTATAATTCCCTGGCAGATGCTTAAAAACACCAGTTATGAAAGAGAATCAAAGTTTAAGTATTTTGGAAACACAGCAAATCGCGATCTTTTTTTTGCGAAAAGCTGGTATCTCCGCTAATTAGTGAATACAGACATTGGACATATTAAACGTTTCTGAAGCAATATACTATGCATCCATATGATGAAACATGTGATGTTAATTTTCCTTTCACGCTTTGTTACAGTTGGGTGTCTGTAAATATTTAGTTTATAATCACCACGTTACATAAATTATATATCCATCCAAAGAGTTATTTGTAAATCTGAATATCAACAATGTGGCATGAATCTGGATACAAGTTCCGATCAAGCCTCATATTAGTGATTTAAAATCCACTTCGATATTATTTCAGGTAGTAAAGTAGTCTTGAAAATACTAATGTGTACTTGAATTATAATATTCCTAAAATACTTTTCGTAATTCATTCTGTGTGAAGGCAGTTTTGAGTATTGATTCAGTGGCATAGCCAGAAATTTTTCAAGAGTGGGGTTACACCGACTGAAGGAAGGGAGGGAGATTATACTGGCATTAGTGGTGCTGTCGTATGCATTAAGACCAGGGTGTCCATTGAAATTATATTTTAGCATTCCCTAATTTTCTGTTTTCCAGACAGAATCTTACCAGTATCTCTGGCCTTCGAAACCTTCAAATACCATATTTTTTTACCACTGACAGAAAAAAAAATTCTATTAGTGAAGTTGAATTAAATTTTACTGCACCAGACCAATCCAGCAGTGCCAATATTTTATGAAACTCTTGAATATTTCTCACGATACACGCTATTGACTTCACTGAAGTGCCCATTACAAACACGCAAATACTTTATTTTGTACATATAGGCCTTGTGACACTTGACAAAATTGTATTATTGCTAGTTCACTAACTTAAAACTGGAAATATTAAAATGCATATGCTCATAATTACATCATCCTGTATTCACACTACTAACAAATTTTCCCCTGACCTGGGGAAAATTCCCTGACATTTCTCTAATGTTTCCCTGTCATATGAAATTCACTGACTTTTCCCTGTTTTCCCTGAATTATTAAAGTTACTTAATATAGCCTAACAACATGCTTCATAGTTTGCAGCAATTATGATCTTATCAAAATGAAAGGCTTAGTAATAATTTTAATTCTAATAGCTGATATCCGAATGGTAAAAAAAAGGAGGGGGGAGGTTACAACTCCCATAGCCTTCTCCTTTGGCTACGCCACTAGTATTGGTGTATGCAGTGTCAAATATATGATAGTACATTTTCTGTTCATCATAATTTGAAAGCAATTCTGATTTGCAGGATTTGTGGTGTATCGTACAAATACTGAATTCCATTAGACATAAAATATAAAAGGAAGCATTCTGTGTGCAAACTCTGCCAGAACATTGTCGCTTCAAACCAACTTTAAAAAAGCTGATTTACTTTTTCCAAATACGGGAATATCGCTTCACAATACACCACCACAATGTTTCTGAGATCACAGCATTAGTTTATTTAAATAACTGAGAATTTTTATACGAAGTACTCAATACAAATAATATTAAGTAGCAAATAAAAATTATTTGCTCTACGTATCAGAGCTTCAGCTGTACGTTCTTGCCAATAGCTAGTATTTCCTTTCGTAAATAAGTTACAGAAACCATATATAAGGTGCCATTTTGTAGAGCACGAACGTAATCTGAAACCATTTTCATTGCCACATGTGAATACGGAAATTACATTAGGTGAGTCAGCTGAGATGCATAAGTTATTGAAAATTAAATATTTCGCCTCGGAGCCTGTCAGAATACATTAGCATAACTGGCAGAGTACAAAAAAGACATGTATCTTATTGAAAGAAAATTTAAATATATCTGCTAATTCCAGAAACCTATCGCCCGAGACCAGAGGCTAGTACTAGTACTTTATTTTCTCTATGAACCAAGGCCCGTGGAGTGGACACTCGAAAGCAAGCTGACAACCAGAGCTGGCAACGTTGTTCAAAGACATTACGAGCACAGTCCTTGTACTTCCATTGTGTCGTGCAGAGCGCAGCAATAAACAGAGCTATCTTTACGGCAAACAATATGAAGGCCGCGACTATATCCATATGGCGTGGTGTTTAATAGCACAGCTTAGTGTTCGTTAATGGCCACACAAATAAATAATTTGTCAGCTGTTCTGTTTTCTAGAAACATGGCAGAATTTCACAATGAGGTCAATTGTTAACTTTACAAAAGTTAACATACGAAAAAACTAATTTGAATAATGTAGTCTTCGGCAGATTGAAAGCTACCACACACAGTGATTATTAAAATTATTTATGTGACTGTTACAAATTCCTACAATTAAAACGTTTATGTCTTGGCAGAGTTTATCTCTCATATGAACCTATGACATTTTTTTCGTTAAAGAATAAACAGCGTTATTTATGTTATTTATAAAGCTTTTTATAAAGACACTAAAAATCAATATTCGAAAATTTTATGGTTTAAGTATAATTTTTTTTATTATTTTTGCATGAAATACTACCTCTAATATTATAAACATAAATTCTCATACATAGAAATTGACAAATATCTAACACTTCCCCTTAATAAAAACCGTTGGCTTTCAAGCATCACTTAAATCAACAAATTTCAAAAACCTTTTCTGGAAATTTTAATCATTTCAGATGCACTGCAATACTAACAGCTGTGATTTGACAGTCACATTTTGTATCATCTAAAATGAATGCATCAATGTGGCTTCTAATATTTCTTTCTAAATTTCACTTAAGTATAATTAAAACAGGCAGTGAAAATATTGTTTAATTGTAAATGACATTAGACAAACCTGTCTAGACTGTAGAATTCTCAAGGTGAATATCTAGTTCAGAGTCATAATCTGTCAGTTCTGTCAGTTCATTGACAAATTCTAGATAATTCTCTTTGTTGAGCAAAGTAGAAGACTGGTGATGACCACAAAAAACCAATTCTTGTTTCTTCAAAAAAAAACATGTCACACTCTTATTTAATGACTTGCGATCCACCATTTTTCTTTACTTACTCATTATGCTTCAAAATGCTGAGCAACTACGTACTGCTAACTGCGAATTCGATAAGTATTTTACCAAACTGTTTTTAGACCTCAGGTGGAAAAAACAGGTAGAGGGTGGTTGCAAAGGGAAGAAGGGCTCTGTGTATGCTGTGAAGGGTGCTGAATGGAGTCAGCTGTGAGGTGAAGGAGAAGGCGTATGGCACAATGGTACGGCCAATGTTAGAATATGCTGCAGCAGTATGGGACCCGTATGTGGAGGTACGAGAACTGGAAAAGGTGCAGAGAAAGGCAGCAAGATGGGTGAAGGGTAGGTGGAGAAGGCAGCGGCAAGATGGTGAGGAAGAAGGGAACTATAGGCCATAAGTGATGATGAAATTAATGGGGTTGAGCTCATTGAAGGAAAGGAGGAAAGTTGAACGGTTAGTCAGGATGTACACGGTGGTGAATGAAGAGGGAGGATGGGGAGGGCTACACTGCAAGCTAAGTAAGGGGGTGTTTAGAGGAAGACGAAACAACAGTGAGAAGCTTCAGAGGGTGTGGAGGAGAACGGAGCAGGGTAGGCAGTCCATGCTTGTGAGATTTGTGAGGGAGTGGAATGTGTTGAGAGGGAGGAATTGGTATCTGTGAGAGGGGTTGGTAAGTTCAGGAAGGGAGTGGAAAAGGAGTTGGTTGGGTGAAGGGGAAGAGAGAGAGCTCGCCACTGGGCGGTAGCCTAATTGCGAGTGTATGTATGTAGATATTATAAACTTTGTGTAGTTTTTCTACTTACTGTAGATTATTTACATCATTTAGTCATATTGTATTCCATGCCAATTATTCTTTGAAAATAATAAGTATTGCCAGCAAACAAGTTTGATAAATTTCTTGTAGCCACACAACCAAGTTATATCTGCGTAAGTATGTCAACTTCACGTAAAGGCTTTTGTTTTGGTTGTTAATTCGAGGGTAGCAATAGGCCTACTACTGCTAATTTTTTTCTTCAAAAGGAAGTTTTGCATAACAGGGATTTGAGAAATACTGTGGTGGTCACGACCAAAGAGGAAGAATGGGATGAAAACACACACTATCTGCACAGAATACCACGCACGACTTGACACAAACCAAAGACTACAAGAAACAAAACATGATCTGCGGCAATGTACAACAAAACTACTGGTTATGCACAACTTTTTTTGAGCACTGTATTATACATGCACAGTTACCCACACAAGAATCCTCCGGGATTGCTGCTCCATTGTTATCAACATTCAGGATGTGAGGCATCGCTGGAGCTCATAATTCTTGTGTGGAAGCTGTTTTCAGAGTAGCATCCCTTCTACAACTTGGCATAATACACAGACCTATGTCATGTGGGAATACACATTAACACAACGAAGTACTTTTTTTTTTTTAATATAGGTTCTGGTAATATTTATTCTTATCGCCTACTGTATTAAGGAATAAATATATATGCTACTGTCAAAAAGTTGTGTTTGAGAACTGTTAAAAAATAAAAAGTTGTGATTAACTGCAGTAAAACAGTATATGGCTTATGGTTCACTATTTACACTACACTAGTGGTTGCTGCTGGCAGACCCACTTCCACAGTTTAGGAAATTCACCCCGTCCATCCACTTGGTTCATTTTGTTGTCCTTAGAGTGAGAAACCAATCCGTAGGAGACCACCTTTCATGTACATCAATGTAAGTTATGGTATTATAGTAATGGTTTTGTAGTTAATTTAGCACAATGAATCGTAATAGGCCCAAATTCTGTATTCACAAAAACCCTAATTGATTGTACAGAATGCCTTTGGTCTTCCAAGTAATTAAAATCAAATCAAATAAAGCTCAGTTATGCATGAGAAGCATCACTTGCAAAGCTTTGCCACTGCCTGCATGGTAATGACATCTTTTCAAAATTAAATTGCCAATGCTTTACTAATTTGCACATATTATTTTGAAATTACATACTGTAAAGAGTAAAATTAAATTTAATATTTTATCTATTACAGACCCTGCCTATAGTAAACATTGTGTTTATTCATGTTTAAAAGACACCCCTCAAAACTTTGCTATTTAAATTTTTCTAAGATTTTTGTTTATGTGTAGCTGTAAAAAAAAATTTCATTTCTCTATCTTTAGTCTGATTTAAAAATTATCAATATACTATTTTGAGTTCAAACAAAGAGAGAGAGTGAAATGCAAAATTAATTTCTTTAGTCTATTGTTATGCTAGGAGTAAAATAATACTATGTGATTTTAATGTATTGAATACTCTATGTGACTCGTTGCTATGTACAAAGTTTGTAAGAAGGAAGGATTCACTCTCCAACTTGTTTTTTCCGAAAGGTCTGATTTTAAGAACTAACTGTTCGTAAAATTGTGGTATTGTGGTCATACCTACTTTTACTGTAGAAATGTCCAGAGTAAGTAATTATAATTAAGCTACCACAAGAGGCCTTTACAGCCCTGTGATTGTGTGATTTAAAGGATTACTACAAGAAAGTTTATAATCCCACAGAAGAAAGTGGTAAAACTACATTATAATGACATGTTGGTAATATCACATTTTACCTATGCTTCTAAAGAGCTGCTTGCACAAAAAATGGTAATTATTCCATTAAAAATAAATAGTATTGTTTAAAATGGCCCACAGGGCACACAATTTTTTTTTTTCCGGAACGTGCTACATTTAAGATGATGTACAATTATTTTTTCTGACTGAACAAAAATAAATACTGTGATTCTCATTTGCAAATGCACTAGAGAGGAATTTAAATAAGCCTATATAGTTTTTGTTGTATATAATCAAGAAATAATGTATATTGTGTACAGTACTTGTTATTTTGCACTGAAGTTAGGACATTTCAGTATTAGTAAAATGAATGACTTCTTGGATTACCATCAAGTTTTGTCCTTTAAGTAGTGTTGAAGCTATCTTGGTAATACAATGTAGAAGCTGTCTTGGTAATACAATGCATGGTTCAAATGGAATATAGTCATCTGTAAATTTATTAAATATCTGTCATGTGTAATAATTATTGTTGCCCCGGAATTATTCTTATTTCATGCCCATTCAAGCTCATAAAATATATACATAATTTTCCATCATAAAACCACACTACTCATATAATATAAAGCATGCTACACTCAAGCAAAGATTAAATTTACCCCTTATAATACTCACAGGGATATTTTTTTAAATATTTATTTCAGTGATTATATTCTTTGTTTGATTTTTCGAACTAATCAATGCTAAAATTTTTGATAGTCTCATAATGTTATGTAATACTTTACTGGCTCTTCAAAATCATTACGGTAAGTATAAGCCCTAACCATTCTATTCACTAGAGCAAGGTGGAAATGTGGAGTTTGCATTTTTCACTCACATGGCGCTCCTCACTTTTTCTAAAGATGTAGGAGATATATTTTTAAACAACCCTCTTGACAATGCTTGGCAAATCTGTCATTCTAAACATGTCTACTGTTGTAGAATTATTAAAATACAACTAAGGCCAACATTTACATAGCAAAAAATACACTATCAATAGCCTACCTGGATATGTCCATGACAGACTATGGATCCCATGTATGATGCCCATTTGGGTCAGCTACATTATCGTTAACTTGGAAAAGATGGGAGGGACAGCAGAAAACAACAAAATTGTACTTTTGGAAGCAAACTACTGTTTGCAACTAATGTTTATTTATTTATAATTAAATAAGTAAATAAATAAATATTAGTTGAAAACAGAAGTTAGTTTCATTTGAAAATAATTCAACAACTACATCATAAAGCTGTAATAATATGGGCTAGCTCTAGAAGAACCCAGATAAATTTAACATAGCTATATTTCAATTTAACTTAATTACTATATTAAAGTTCACCCTTCCCTGTACCAAAATATTTACTATATTGCAATTTTTTGTAATATGGAAATGTTCTTTGTACGGCTTTAAAAAACTAAGCAAAACAAAAATTAACATTGTTGCTGTAGTAAAAAAATATGTACCACTATGTACTATTTACAGTGTGTTTGCTATGTATAAACAGCTACCACAAACATTAACATACTTACAGATCATTGTTAAAATCAGTAAACAAAGAAGGATGACTATCAACATTTGATTTTGGCACATTTATAAAATAACTACTTTGTAACAGCCTACCTCACACCATTTTTCCAGTTTATTTTGTGCTAGGTCTACGTCTTCCACCATTTGGCACATTTCATCCAGTTCTTGCTCATCTCCTGCACTTTCAATATCACAATCATTTAGCACCAGGAGCGAAGGAATAGTCTTCCTCGGATTTGTTTTTGGTACATATATTTCAATTGGCAAACCAAATTCCACATTTTCACCGTCTTCCTGTCCATATTTTTTGTGTATTGCTTCTGAAAGCGAAGGCATTTCTGCTTCCTGCAACAAAACGTATCACGCATTCTATAACAATACACCGTCACCGCAATTCATTATTACGTAGCGCGCTTTGTTTTGTAACGACTTTCACTCGACAGCTGATCATTGCACAAACTTACGTGCGCTATTTGAACCTAACAATTATACTTGCGAAAGATTAGCAAGCGAGTTAAATTCAAATTTTAACACGACAGAAGCACTATAAACAGTTTGATTTCTGTAACGAGTAAATTACTTTCATGAAAGGGCTTTCGCCAGCTTACGAATGTGAAACAAAGCACCTGCATCAGGAAATAGCGTTACACAACTGACTGCTTCTGTATATGTTGTCCAAACTTCCTTTATAGGAATACAACAGTCACATTAGCCGTATATTTAACTTTTCTATCCATTAAGTACTTACAGAAGCCAGGGGAAAGCAGTATTCGAGTCACTACACACAGCAGAACGCATTTATTTACCAACAACAACAGTGGTTACTGGACCAGCTGGCTGGCTCCTGCGCTGTCCGCGTGTGTACTAGTGTAGTTCACGAAACGGACTGCAGTGGCGCGCGCGCTGTCACAAGGTCACGCGTTCGCATTGTGCGTCGTTGTTTCGCGCGCCGCCTGTGTTTTGAATGTTTCGATCTTATGAATTCTGTCAACGTGTAACTAAATCTCGTGCTTAGAATGTTGACAGCGCTGTCTTGAAATATGGGAGGGGGAAACATTAAAAATATCCATACAACGTTATGAAGACAAGAAAGATCGTTTGGGATGAGACTGTGATTTTCCCGCCCGTACGTTAGAACGAGAATCTGTTGGTTGTGTTTTCTTTTGCTCGTCTCTCGTCGTCGAGTTCAACTTGTCACGCCCACGACACTTATGCGTCATTCGCGGTACCGTTCATTTACCTCCTTTTTGCTAACGTGCTACTTGTGCAACATGTCAGGCTATAGTCAAAAAATTGTAGTACGTCAAGTGAAATGCCTGACTAAGCAGATTTTCAATATTTACTACATTTATGTTAGTTTTGCTATATTTTTACATGCATTTAACGATACGAGAGACTCCCTGTTTAATTGTTTATCAAATCCAGCAAATCTTTTGAAAGTACAAATATACATGCTACATAATGAGAATACTGACAGAAATATTTAATTTTCTAAAGCACAGAAGCTGTTTTTGTAGGCTGATACCACGTCCACAATACCCCGTGTTAAAAGAAAGAAAGCGGAACTAGAGGGTTGAAATAAGCCAAGTAAAGGTTAGGAATATATAAATTCGCAAATTAGTGGTAAAAGTTTGAAACTTTGAGAAAGCTCCTACAATAATAATACCCTTTTGGGAAGATATTTTACAGCTCTTTTTAATTCGATATACGTATTTCTCAGGTGGTGGCACCCAACATATCACACAATTATGTAGTGATGAAGTAGAACTATGCGAAGTCGACAGTGCAAATTCTGTGTCCAATGCAAAAACGATGATGGAGAACATTTACTACACTTACTGTAAACATGTACCATATTTTTGTTTGTTTTGTTTTTTATTTGCATTCCAGAGATCTCAGATTCGAGATAAGGAAAAAGTAACGTCAATTTACAATACATATATGTACAATAATATTGTACAATCAAAGGCACAAAAATATATTACACAGTACTTATTATACTAAACACAATGTCACTGCCAACTAATTGTACTGAAGTCAATACTAATTGCGACTGTAACTATATACGTGTGTGTGTGTATTTTGAAATACAACAGTACCAGAGTGACTGACAACTCATCTACAAAAAAATTCTTCAACATCGTAATAACAATAGTCAAGCAGAAAAAACAGTTTGCGGCAAAAAGTTGTGTGGTCCTTTATTTTTTAAAGAAACTGTGGAGATTGTTGTAAAGTCTTTTTCAATTAATCTGAACCAGTTTCATGGTGCTGCTTTTGTTGATAAAGTTAATCTGGACATTATCTTTACTTCTAGTGTCATGAGAATGCACCTGTATGCATTCTTACAGTACTGAAGCTGCCTGTTTCTGGCCACAGTCGGTGTGGGATTCCCTGCGGAAGAACCGATATTGCTTAACACGTTTGGAAATGTTTCGCTGCCGCCGAAATGTTCGTGTGCGTTTTACACGTAAACTGGGTCCTGAGCAGTTTGCAACAAGAGGACAAATTTTTGTTCCTTACATCTAGTCTATTCGCGGTGTCGTCACATTTTTTAAATCAAGCCTTTGTAAATAATAACCCCATGTACGACGTGTCTGCTTGTTTCCTAAGTACGTCATAATTATAGGCTGTTCACGGTAAAGTGAGCACTTTTTAAGGCCCTTCTAAATGTTTCCTTTCACCCAATTTATATATTCCTGCTGCATATATTTCACCGCACTTAAAATGTAACACCTAAGGCTGTAATAAGGTATATTTATTAGTGGTTATATAATTCCTGTTGGGGGGGGGGGCGGCGACGGGCCTTAAAGAGCGCTCACTTTACCGTTAATAGCCTATACAAGCGTTTTATACTTGTGTTAACATAAAGGTACAGTAACTTATTTTTGTTAACCTTTACTTATATTTTATCTACAATTAATAAAATGGCATTTATAAATACGTAATATGAATAAAGACTTAGAAAATAGTGTGTGGTAATGTCTACAAATAAATAATTTTATCGCACAATATTATCAAACTGAATGCCGTGCGCTGTTCTTTTTGGTGTAATAATACAGACTTAGATAAGGTTTATTCTACTCAGGTTATATGTTGTCCACGGTAAAATGAGCACGCTTGAAAGCCCTGTAAAAGATATATTTGAATACACATTGTGTATTCTTCCGCCGTATGTAAAATTAACTTTGCCATCGGTCTCATAACTTTATTCATGGGTCGGTTAAGTAAAACTTGAAATTATTAGGAAAGTAAATATTATACAAATCTTCTCATTTTTACACTTCGATGCATTTAAAAATACATAAAGCGAAAGTAATGATTTAAGTTATCACAAATGGTTACCGAACACTTTTTATTCAACGTTAAGTTATGGAACTATTTTCCATCCATCGTTACCAACTTTACTAGACAAATGTCACCCACTGTGCCTATTAAAATATATGCATTCAGGGACAGTGACATTTTTCTAAGGTTCATTTCTAAAGTGCTCACTTTATCGTGAACAACCTTTAGAAACAAAGCGTGTCTTGTGGGAGAGTTTGGAATAGCGAAAATTTTCCCCACTATGTGCACAGTGTCCCAAAGGGCGACTTTTGACTAAAATTTTAAGCTACGCGAATAATAAAAGAGAAAGAGTTTACCTAGTAAAGAAATTATTTTATATTTGATTTATGATTATTGCAATTATCATGTTTTTTAACGTAGAAAATGGAGAAAATCTGGACACATGCGACACTAGCGCTTCCCTAGTGGCGAAAATGTTTGGTTGCCAAACTTTTAATATTGATCTTCCCAAGTAACCTTAACATAGTTAAGCTTTATTCGCATGAAGCGTAGGAATATCCTGAAAGCAGAATTTCAGCAGGGCTTCTTGAAAGGAATGGACTGTATGTTTGTGTGTGTGAGAGAGAGAGCGCGTTGGTGTTTAGCCATTTGTCTAAGGAAACTAAACTATAACTGCTTTGGTGTAAGGGTTTTTTATATTTACACTTGCTAAGGTATTGACAGACGACAATAATGTGACGAGAAGCCGAACTATGACCTTTGCGTGTCAGACACTTGCCGCGTATTCAGGAAATTCACCGATGGACGCGCCAATCGTAAATGTTCTGCAACGACTTCAACTTTCGGCACCACCTTTAAATCAAAGCTTTTTCTTTTTATGTCTTAAGAATGTATCCATTACGTTCCGGTGCACATCCATAGCTGCACGCGATCCAAATAGTCGTTACCCAACGTGTACAGTGTACACCGGTAGAGACACCGATAAGTATGAGTTTCCGAGGACGCGGTTGGCATGACTCATCTGTACGCGTCGAGTCATCAAGTATAGGCTATTCACGGGAAAATTGAACACTTTTGAAAGCCCTCTCATTTGGAATAATAGTCAATTAATATATTTTAGTTTAGGCTTAGACGTTAACTTCCAAGTGCGGTGGAATATACTCACTGTGTTTATTACTTACATGGCAATATTTTATTTAAGAAGTTGGTTGAAGGATGAAAAATGGTTGAAAGAAAAAAAGTAACTAAGGCGTCAAAAGTGCTCACTTTACTGTGAACAGCCTATAGTTATTCGCACTTCACTGGAGTTCAGTCGCTTTGGAGCCTTGCTGTTATTTGTACCAGGGAGCAGTGCACGAAAATTAATGTTTTGAAAGTGTTTGATTTCTATATGTTTCCATGACACAAATGGATCCCTACGCCATTTATGTTTACAAACACACGAACACCTGTCTATCAAAATATGATCAAAATGTAAACATTGTTAAAGGCTGGTCACGATAAGTGAGCACTTTTGAAATCAACCTTATAAGTTTGTCACTACCTCTGCCTGCATATATTTTAACGAGCGCATTGAGTGACATGCGCCCATGAAAGTTGGAAACGATGAATAGAAAGTAGTTCCATATGTTAATGTGGAATAAAAAGTGTTAGTTAACCATTTGTGATCATTTAAATGATATATTTCGCTTTAAGTTTATTTTTAATGTATCGCTGTGTAGAATTTAGCAGATCTATAAAATGTTTACTTTTCTAATAATTTCACAGTTTCACTTGACCGACGCATGGATAAAGTGGTGAGGCCCATGGCAATGATAATTCTACATAAGGTGAAAAACTTACAACGTGCATACAAGTATATCTTAAGCAGGGATTTCAAAAGTGCTCATTTTACCGTGAACAGCCTATAGTAGAGATTACGTTAACGTTAATTTATATATTCAATTATTTTGCATTCCGTAGATCTAAAGTGACGTAGTGATGCTCTAGTATATGGAGCAAGTCAAAAAGGTACATTTTACAGACACAACACACATTTACATGCAATACAGAGAACAGAACAAAACATTATATGAGAATATGCAATAAGCCAAAACGGTACAACTCACAGATATCACAGAACGGAGCATGAGCTGGACTTGGCTACAACCAAATTCAATTTAGAGAAATGTTACCATTAAAATGCATAAACGACTTTTTTTGTAAAATATAATACAAATGTAATATGTTCCTAGAGTTAGACCTATATAAAAGTACAGAATATATATATATATATATATATATATATATATATATATATATATATATATATATATATATATAGACACACACACACAAAGAGATCACATACCAGGAATTCATTCCCTGAGTAAAAGGTGTTTGTTGAGAGGAAAAATATCACTTTTTTTTTATTTCTTGCATTTCTTCGGCTTAATTCTTTTATATCATTAGGTAATTTATTGAACATTTTTATTCCCGAGAAATATGCACCTTTCGGGCCCAGTTTTAGCCTGTTAGGTGGCAAGTACACGTCATTCAGTTTATGTGTTTTGTGTGTGTGTGTGTGTGCGTGCGCGCGCACACACATCTGAGTTTATATCAAAATAATCCAGTTTTTTTACAACAAACTTAATCAACGAGAATATATTTTAAAAAGGAAGCGTCAGAATGTTGAATGTTAAGTTTTTTAATGAATATGTTACATAAGTCTAGTATTTTTGTTCGTGCTATAATTATGATGACTCTTTTTATAAAACATACAAATGTGCATATGATGTGAAGATTGTGCCCAGAATATTATACCTTATGACATAACTGAATGGAAATAGGCGTACCCAACACTATTTTCTGGAGGAGGCATATAGTACCAGAATGAAGACTGTAAGATTTATTAAATTAACACAAGTTCACGATTTAACCGAATTCGTGGCTGTTATTGATTATTTAAAAAAAAAAACAATATGGTACGTTTATTTAATACAGTTGGGTCGCACACGCTGTTATTTATTACAGTAATACATAATATGAAAAATTTTGCCACCAAACATAGGCAGGTCAAGTGTTGTGTGTACACTGCCACTTTCCGTGACACTGTGCAAATGTTTTCTGTATATAAACCTCCTGAAGTAAATACGTACTGTAGTTCATGGACTCTGTTATGTATGACTGCCTACAGTACAGGCGCCAGTCCACTAACTTATTGAACGTCGCAGTGATACGTGGCTGCTTACTTTCTAGGCACCAGTCAGTCCACAAATTTACTAACTCTGGTAGTATAATCATAACTGAGATAAAAAAAATTTTACATAAACTGCTCCTAGCTTGCACTATATCCTAATGGGCGCACTTGAAAATAAAACGTGAATACTTATGTTTTTGATTTTTGATTCAAAGGAAGTTTACACAAAGTTTTCTTTTGTGCTTCCTATCAAAAACTCATCAGGCTCCACTGCAGATGCGATGTCCTGAAGGATGTGCAGCAATGCCAGCCCATTTTGGTGATCGTCTGTCAGTGTGTTGCGTAGATAACTTTTCAGCGTGCTCGTTGTGGCAAGTAGTGTGCGTTAGAGTTAAAACTGAACTAGATTTTGAACACGCAGCAGCCAGGCGACTTAGAAGAGATTTCTGACTGGATATCCATATATGCATTTCTAAACTCTGGTGAGAGCAGCTTATGCATCTGTCCAACGCTGGGCAGCTGTGATTTTGGAAATTTGGAAGATTGGTCCAACGAATGTAGTCCGTAATAATAAATGCGTATGGGGGTGGACCCAGGGCGAGGCTGCACCCTCCGAGTGACGGACTTTCGTCCACTTCTTACAGGTTCTACACATTATGTTACTACATCTATAATTATTTTACTCATTTTAGTGCATTTGTACTTAAAAGTTTGGTTTAGAAAGGTTTTTTTACAGTAAATTTATTTTTCACTGTTTAGTCTCGCCATTTTTTTTTACACTGGTGGCCCCTTAAAAACCTCGGGATGTAGATGAATAGTGACTTTAAAAAAAATGTAAGACTAAAAAAGACTAAAAAATTATTGGTATATACATTCTGTTACAATGTGTTAAATGGTAAATTTATTGTAACTTAAGACTTAAGACCATCGGTGAAACAGATATTGGTACAAAATAATATTGCGACTACTTGCGATAACGTGCGACAAATTGCGACAACATGCGATAAATTGCGACTACTTGTGACTACATGCGACTCTGGCTACTACGTGAGACTAGTTTAGACTAATTGCGACTACGTGTGACTACTTGCGACTAATTGCGACTACATGCTACTATGTGTAACTACTTGCGACTACATGCGATTACGTGCGACTAATTGCAACTACGTGCGACTACTTGCGTAATCACTAACCTTAATATCGGGCCATCCCCCTATCCCACCCCCCTCCGGAAATTTTGGTGGAGGGGGGTTAGTTACCTTAACTCGCCGCTTTCCCCAAGGGGCAATATCGATCCTCCCTAGGTCCATTCCCACCTTCCTCACCGTTTTCGCGTAAACACGGACCTTAATTATCGATCCCCCCCCCCTAGGTCCCTTCTCACCCTCCTCAAAGTTTTTGCGTAAATACGAACCTTAATTTCGGACCCCCCCCCCTCTAAATAGGGAGTAGGGGGGTTGGCTACCCTCACTGAACTCTTTCCCCAAGGGGTACTGTCGATCCCCTCCTAGGCCCGTTTCCACCCACCTCGCCGTTTTCGCGTAAAATGTGAGCAAACGGTGAGCGCCGGACAGACACCGTACATACAAACAATTTAAGTTAAACAAAAACTTTTAAAAGTGCTCAACCTGGCGTTTTCACTGTCATTTTTAGTTAAAACATTCCGTTACAAAACATTTAAAAAAGGAATATGGACGTGCATCAAACCTTAATTTTTATTATTCCGTCATAGAATGGTAGGGGTCTTAGCTGAAAGTCTCATATGGGTGCGTTATCGACGGCAAGACTGCACGCCAGTTCAGTGCTTTGCGCGTAGAGGCGATGGCAGCGTTGATACGCATGTCTCGGTCGCCCCTAGCGCTCCCACGATTTTAGGCCTCCGACGTGCAAAATTCCTTCAACCAAGCGGCCACCTTAATGGGGAGAGATACCGCAATGTTGGCTTCACAACTTAATTTCCAGATTCAACATTTAAAAACCAAGTCTGCCAAGGCTCAGCGAATATCTTAGCTATTTCTAAATTCGTTTGTTTTTTCCCGTTACTCGTTTCACATCTTTAATAATAGTCCAATATTCCCTAATTATTTGATAATTTTTGGATCCACGTGGGAAAATACGAATATAACTGAAACCATGCAAACTTCAAAAATGCTCTTAAGTAAAGGCTGTTCACGATAAAGTGAGCACTTTAGAAATGAACCTTAGAAAAAATTCACTGTCCCTGCATGCATATATTTTAATGGGCGCACTGAGTGACATTCGCCCAGTAAAGTTGGTAACGATGGATGGAAAGTAGTTCTATATCTTAATATTGAATAAAAAATGTTAGGTAACCATTTGTGATAGCTTAAAATTATTTCTTTCGTTTTTTTTTTATTTTAATGTACATAAGTGTAAGACTAGCAGATTTGTAAATGATTTCCTTTTCTAATATTTTACTGTTTTAACTTGACCGATGCACGAATAAAGTGATGAGGCCCATGGCAATGGTAATTTTGCGTAAGGCGGAAGAATACACAACGTGTATACAAGTAGATCCTAAGCAGGGCTTCAAAGTGCTCATTCTACCGTGAACGGGCGAACGGCCTATAGTCCTCTATGCAATGTCAAGTTTTGATTTCTGATGCCCGGTCACAAAGTTTTACTACAAAGATTAGGTAAAAACAACAAAAAAAGTTTAAGTTGGTTGGGGAAGTCTCCACCCTTGAGGTGTAGATCCTCGTGTCTCCGACATCAGACCGCGCGCTCCTTTGCGATGCATTGTTTGTTTACATTTCTCGTGTGTGGCCTCGAGATCCAAGGGCACTACTTCCCGGGCGCATTCGCTGTTTGAGGTATGCGGTTCTCAACTTTCAGCGTCTCATTTGATAAGACCTACCGCGCCCGGCAGCCGAAATACGAAAGGTCCCGCTTAGAGTTGCGAAAGGCAACGCAAGGCCGGTTACCCACCTCCGTGTGTTGGAAACTAGGCTAACTTCGACAGTCTCAGGACGGGATTACGCCGTATAACCTGCTCACTCACCGGTTGTGATATTAAACGTTATCGTCTGCATGTTTATATATTTAAATATTTAAACGACTTTTGTAAATTGTCGCCATGCTATCGGCATGCAACGGGGTCGAGATATTCACTCTCATGCCTGTACACATCGGCACAGAGTAGAAGGGGTAAACGTATATTTATATTGTGTTATTGAATAAATCACCACGAACAAAATGTTCTTTATTCTATAACCGTTTGTCAGAAAATGTTCGTCGTCAAACGAAATCTAATATTTTCATATTGGGTAGCGCAGCTACTCTATACTGTCAGTGTGTTCGGCCTGCCACTTCTGTTGCTTGCACAATGCAGTTGTTTCCACTGTCGTTCTTGCTTGCTACCACAGACGCTGATGCACGACATGGGTCCAGCGTGGATCAGTGACGTTATCTGCGAGTTCAGTTACAAATATCGGTTTTAATGCCCTGGAAATTTTTCATACAGTAGCCCCAATAAAACGCTAATTAAGACATAAAAATATCAGAAAAAAACATTCTTTGTTTTCGTGTTACACGTATGAAAAATTATTTTATATTCTATAGACTTAACAATGCTATTTTAAGTTTTGACTTTGTATTTTATAGTAAGATTTTGTACTGTTAAACGGAATCCCGTCGTCAAATAATTACCACGCAATTTGTTTCTGTAAATAATTAATGGCATTCTTTGAAACGAACTAAGATTTGAGTTTAGGTAGACTTTAAAGAGTATATCTTGTACGTGAGCAGCACTATAGTAATGTCCAGCTGATATTAAAAAAATCTTAGAAACAGGGTTTTTAGAGTTTGTTAAAAATGATATGCAATACGTGTGTGTGTGTGTGTGTGTGTGTGCGCGCGCGCGCGCGTGTGTGTGTATATATATATATATATATATATATATATATATATATATATATATATATATATATATATATATATATATATATATATATATATATATATATAAGTTTTATTTGTTGTAGTGTCCAAGTCTCCAGAATCTCGATGGTAAAATGTGCTGATGATAGGACCATGGTCAAGGCCTATATAGTTTGCACACTAAATATATTTTGTTTTAAAATTCATATAAGTAGGAGAGACTGGGGTCAATTGTAACATTTGCCAGTTTTTAATTTTGTTTTTATTGAATCAGAGCTTTCTTTGATATTGTGTCACTCAAGATATTTAACACATTTCTTTGTGGCTGCATCCATGTGAACAGAAAAGCTGTGTTCTGTCGACTTTTTTGTTAAATTGCAATTTTCTTCATTAGTGTGTAATGTTACAATTGACCCCTATTGAGGGTCATTTGTAACACCTATGAGGGTCGGTTGTAACGCATTTTAATTTACAATAAAACTCTTGTAATTTGTAAATAATGGCTTAGAGACTCAGCAGAAATATATTTTATTATGCTCTAATATTATATATATATATATATTTTAATTTCACAGCTAAACTAACCAACATAAAACAAATAATTATATTTCTCTTAAAACCAAGTAGACTTGCTTTTCTTTAAGTCATTACTGCCTAGTTTAAAATCAAGATTGACTGAAGTTATATTTTTGAGATTGGTAACAAAACACATTTACTTTATATAGAATGAAAGAATATAATACATTAAAACAGTGCTATGGCATGTTTAAATTTAAAAAATAATACAAAACCTAAAGTTTTGAAAATATGAATGGAAGTTTAATGCATTATAATGGAAACATGCTTTCCATGTCATGTCATTCGGACTTGCAGTTTTGACATTCGTAACGCAGTTCCCCTTTGGTGCAAAGCACATAAGCCCATTCATTACAAGGAACACATTGTTCATTGGGACGACTGTCCTCAAAGTTATACAAACACACAATACAAGAATATTCGTCATCTGATGAACTTGAGGTGACTTTTCTGCGGGTTATTTTCGTTCTTGGCCTAGTCTTCGCCTGTTTCTTGCCACTCTGACTATTTTATATGCATTTGTAAAGTAGTTTTTTTTTCTATTCTTCTTCTAAAGCATTCTCCTTAGGTGTGCTGGTGAGAATTGCTGTTTTACATTTCCTTCTGTTTTTCAAATTGAATGAAGAATTTTCATTAGAAATGTTTCTTTGGCATGGGGTTTCACTATTTCAGGAGAGAATATTGAAGGATTTAGATAATTAAATAACTCATTTTCATCACCAATTCCACTAGTTTCATGAATGTCTATTTGGGAAGTTGATGACTGTGGAACAGATGAAAGAGAAGAACTCATCAGGTGAGGGTTTGGTCTTTTAGTAACTTCACAAAGTACAAACTCGGAATCATCAAACACATTCTCATTGTATGGCCATATTCCTGTTGCAGAAAACCCTGCCACAATATTTTTTGGTGTTGCAGCTTGGAGCAAGGTATTTGGAACTATTTCAGGAATATCATATATGATCATCTTCCTTCCAGGATGAGTCTTCATCTAAGCATCCATGTAGCAGTGTTACCAAATTTTTCCTTCGAAATTTTACCACGATCTGTGGTCCGCTTGCGTGTTCTCTCCATTCTGAAACACAAATATGTTTTATTTACACTGTGTTAAGGCATTCGTTTAAATACAAAATGGTTTTCTGAAAGAAAAAAAAATGTAATACGAAGTGGTGAAAATCAATTTTTTTTGTGTAGCTATGAATTATGATTTCACACTAAATCCTGATTATTTTGCGAAAAAAGTGTATTAATAAATAAAGGTAAATCGTATATAAATGTCACACTATAGGCATCTACAAACACCCTATGTTAATTTAAAACTTCGGTAGGGAATTAGCAACAATTATTAGTTAGTATTTATTTTACAGTTTATGTCGTCACAGACTTTTAATAATCTTCGTAGTGGTTCTATAATAATACGAAAAATATTTAATTTTTGGGTACCAAAAATTATGATAAGAACGTCCGCAAATGTAACCACCTCTGCTATAAGCCTAGGTAACTTCACTTTACAATTAGCGAAAAACCACAAAGTGTGTAAATTTAACTTATTATCTGAGTATGTAAAATTCCTAAATTTTAACTTCCGAGACAAGAAAAAATATGTTAAGTCATATTCCTGTGAAGTAAACTTACTATGACAGGGGACAATTGTAACGTGTTACAAACGTCCCTGATAAAAAGTGTTACAGTTGTCCCATGAAAGCCATTATAAACAAAATTATTTACCAAACAAAATGTAACCAGAACATTAACATTATTAATAATTAATCTCAATACTCTAAAAGTACGCCACACTAAAATAATAATTAATTCAGCCCTCACCTGTTCCAAATGAAAAACAAATATTCTTGTGAAAATTAAGTTACTTCTCTACATTAAAAACACATTTCATTCACCTGGAGACACAACTCGCGATGTAAAGCCACGAAATCTTGGTCTAAAGTTCTCGCGCTGTTACTGCATCGTACTGCTGTCTCTCAACCGCTTCACTGTCGGGTGTTGATTACGAACACCGAACACTACTAATCGCACTTTGCAATGATCCATTCCTGGGCCAGATAAAAAACTAGCGAAGTGGGGAACATTTAAGAGGGGAGGGCGGGAAGCCGCCCTCAGGTTCAAAAGTAGGCACTTTGCATTTTTATAGCATTATAAAATTCATGGGGGGAGGGGAAATAATTTCCGGCGTTCTTGGAAAAGTTTCGCATACGCTCATTTTGCACAAAAACAACGCCATCTCAGGGGAACGTAGTGTGTACAGGAACAGGATATGTTAGCGTGTATACAGAAAACAACACAATATTGTACAACACCAAGCATGTATTGCAGAGGACCAACGCTCAGAGGATGCACTTTTGTTGGACCACCTGTAGCACAGACATAAGCGGCGACGCGGTTATGCATGGAGGCATACAAACGTCGGAGGTTCTCCTAAGGAATATCCTGCCACAGCTGGGGAAACCAACCCTCTAAATCCACCGTAGTTGCCACTGGCCGAAGTTGCCATCCAATCTGGTCCCAAAAGGCCCCGAGAAGCAAGAAGTTTGGGGAACTTGCTGGCCAAGGAAGCATGTTGACGTCCCAGAAACAGGCCAGAGATACTCGTTCTGTGTGAGGCCAGGCAATATCCTGCTGGAAAATGGGGTTGTCAAGCTGAACCCGGAAAGGGAACGCGCACATGGTCGCAGCATTTCCTCGACGTAACGCCGTGCCGTCAGGGTTCCTTCAATTACATTAGTGGGGTGCGTGAATAGTAGGAAATGACACCTCTAGCTGGCGCGGTGTGCCGCTTTACAATGAAGCGTGGATCACGGTGCCGGCAAGGACATAGCCAGACTCGAGTTGGGCGGTCTTATGTATCCAGGTAGAACCGTGATTCGTCTCTGAACACCATTCGTCGCCAATCCGTAATCCGCAATGCTGCCCATTCCCGGCAGAAAGTCACACGTGCTCTCCGATGCTCAGGTCGTAATTGTAGACATCGTAAGGGACGCCACGATGACAGGTCCCGCTCTGCTAGCCTCCTGGATATGGTACTGGTTTACACAGGCGTATCAACCACCTGCTGTGACATGTCCCTGGATGGTGTGCAGCGAATCCCGTGGAGTGCTTGCAGCCTGTCGCACAATTGCTTGTGGTCCGCCCGGGTCGACCTCAGCAAGGGATAGAAAAATTTTGCGAATTCATTTCGGGACAAGATAGACGTCAAACACATATACAGTGACGTTACGTTTGCAGTTGGATCACAGTTTATTAGACTCGCCCCGCGCCCCTCTGAGCCAATAGCAAACTTGCAAGGAAAACCTTGCGGATCCCATAACCGCCAGGTGCGGGCCAACAGCCAATGAACACGAAGCTGAGGCTCCAGTATGCAGATGACTGAGGAGTCTGGCCTACAGGTCATTGAACTCGCGAAATTTTTCTACCCCTAACCTCAGCCTTCTCGACGGGCGTGTGGACCCTCCTGTTCTCACTGCGTCCAACACCGACTCTCACTGGTAGGCAGAACGGTTCAAGCGGCGAGCAATGCGCCGAAAAGTCCAATCTACGTATCGGAGGCCAACGATGCGGCCTCGCCTCTCTCAAACTCACCCAGATGGGAAAAAGGCTTGTTTGAATGCGTCGTTTGGGCATGCTGCATTTTTTTTTTTTTTTTTTTTTTTTTTTACTGAACTTGGCACTTTTGCTCACACTGCTCACATTGCAACCAATGCCTTATTCAGTGTCTTACAGCAATGAATGCTAAAGGGGCGAACATATGCCTCCTAATGGCACATCAGCGCAAGTAATCCACATTAAACGCAAATGGGCACATGCCAGGTTATAACGATACTGTGTGGCAACTTTCATTGTATTCGCGCGATTCGTTCATGGCAATAATATATATATATATATATTTTTTGCAAATGAGTGTATGTACTGACTCTTCCATCTATATCTGAAATATTTGAACGGATTTATTTGACACATTGAAAAATTAAAGTATAAATAAGAATAGTTTCAGCATTACACTTTCATAATTTACATCTCCATATCCACAACAGTAAGGCCACGTGAAATTGTGTCAATATAAACTAGCAATAAATGTTTTTAAAGGCTGTTCACGATAAAGTGAGCAATTTCGAAATAAACCTTAAAAAAATTTTACTGCTCCCACCTGCATACATATATTTTAACGGGCGTACTGCGTGACATGCGCTCAGTAAAGTTGTTAACGTTGGAGGGAAAGTAGTATCATATCTTAATGTCGAATAAAAAGTGTTACGCAACCATTTGTAATAACATAAATTATTTCTTTCGCTTTCTGTTTTTTTTTTATGACACAGTGTAAAAATGAGAACATATGTAAAATATTTACTTTTCTAATAATTTCACAGCTTCACTCGACCGTCGCATGAATAAAGTGATAAGGCCCATGGCAGTGTTAGTTTTACATTAGACGGAAAAATACACAATCATGATAGATACATCGTGACATTAATTAGTAACAAAGAAATTTGATTTATTTATTCACATACATAACTAATAATGTATTTCACGAAAACCTCGGGTCCATGTATAATGGGAAAAGAACAAAAAAGTGTGTGTTGGGATATGGGGGGGGGGGGGGGGGAGGAGGCCTTCAGCGTTTCACGCTCCCCTTTGTATTCGCTTCTGCCTGTTCGTCTTAAGTACCTGATAATGTCTCTTAAATGACCTAGCTGGCGCCGAGACGTAAGGCCTATCATTAATATAGTAGCTTTGTGTCTGTTTAACGTATTGCAGTAGTGACTGCAGAGTGACTAATGCCCGGCTGCCCATCGTGGTTAGAAACTTGATCCAAGATCGAAAACTGTTGCACCATTCGAGTTCAAAACTGGACTGGAGATCGAGATAAAGTGCATTTCGAACCGCCGAAACTGGAGGTTCGAAATCTCGATCCGAGATTAGCAGCTATCGTCGACAAATGTAGTTTGAAAATACGCCAACAATTTCTTGGGAAATTAAAACAACGTTATAGGCACTTGAATATTATTCAGTAAAATTCGTACAACAATGATTCACTTAAAATAGATAAAACATCACACATCTAGTCCTATCTATAGTGAAAAATACTGCTAATTCCATGACGTCATATATTACGAACCAATGGCAAAATTTGTTTCATACTTAATCTCGATCGCTCACTTTGGAACCGAGATCGACGAATCGGAGATCCAAAATTATGAAATTTAGTTGGTGCAACACTTTTACATTGGAACTAAGATCAAACTGGATCCTAGTTCGGAACTAGGTTCATTCGATCTCGGATCTGGGATGATGTTGATGCATCCGGGCATAAGTGGTTTAAAAGTTGGTTCACAGTTGATCGAATACTTTTTTAAAGCCCTACTTGTTATTTAGTTACTGCTTTCTACCCACCCCACCATGTAGCCTTACATCACAAGTAAATATTTGTCTTGCCATAGCACAAATAACTTGCATACGTGGGTTGATCATACGGGACTGAAAATGTAACAAACATAAATATGTTACTATCAAACCAATTATTCCTGTGATGTGTATAAAGGGGGGAAAACTTACTGGCCACCACTTCAAACATTGCAGTTTTAACGAAATGTTGGAAATGTACCTTCATTACTGTAACTACTCCAGTCTTGTGTTTATGCTGAAGTAGACTACATGCGGTTACGACAGGAATCCAGGGATGTCGTGGACAGGGGTGACAAGGGGGGGGGTTTAATCCCTCCCCCCACCCCCTTCATAGTTTTATTAGCGGTTGCCAAAGACTTCACGAGGGGGCACCACTATATAACAATGTAGATTATGTTTATGACTTTCTGTATAGCCCCATTTACTAAAAAAATGAGGTAAATAATATTTGATAGTAATGTTTATACTGGTGGATGAGTATTTTGTGTTCAAATACACTTATTTGCAAAAAAAAAAAAAAGTATCGCCATGAACGAATCGCGCGAGTACACGAAGGTTGCCACACATTATCATAATAGCCTGACAGCTGTCCATTTGCATTTAAAGCGGTTTACTTGCGCGGATGATGCACTAAAGGGTATAAATTAACCACCATTCATAGTTGTATTACTCTGAATAAGTCCTTATGGCAGTGTGAAGAACAGAGCCAGGCTCAGTGAATACACAGCGTGCCCAAACGACACATTCGAGAAGCTTTTGCCCAGCTGTGTGAGTTTGAGAGAGGCCGCATCGTCGGCCTCCGAGAAGCAGATCGGATGTTTCGAGCATTGCTCGCCACCTGAACCATTCTGCCTACACTGTGGGTCGGGGTTGGACGCATTGAGAACAGGAGGGTACACACGCCCGTTGAGAAGGCTCGCGTCGACCCAGGCGGACCACCAGCAGGGTCATCGTACGAAAGGCTCTAATGACGTCGCTGCACACCACCCAGGCACCCAGGGACATGTCACGGCAGCTGGAGATACGCCTGTGTTCACCAATACCATACCCAGTGAGATCTGTCGTCACGGCGTCCCTTACGACGTCTACAATTAATACCTGAGCATCGCCGAGCACGTGTGACTTGCTGGGAACAGACGGCACGACGCTTTGTGGATTGGTAACTAGTTGTGTTCAGCGACGAATCACGGTTCTTTCATGGATACAGACGACCGCCGAATTCAATTCTGGAGATGTCCTGGCCAGCGCCGTGATCCAAGCTTCATTGTAGAGTGACACACCGCCCCAGCTAGAGGTGCCATGGTGTGTCGTGTCATTTCCTACTATTCCCGCACCCCACTGATGGTGACTGAAGAACCCTGACGGCATGGCAATACGTCGAGGAAATGCTGTGATCATGTGCGTTCCTCCTCCTGGTGCAGCTTGACAACCCAATTCTCCAGCAGGTTAATGCCCGACCTCACACAGCACAGGTATCTCTGACCTGCCTTCATGATGCCAACATGCTTCCTTGGCCAACAAGATCCCCACGTTTGGGATCAGATTAGATGGCAACTTCGACCAGCGGCAACTATGGCGGATTTGAAGAGTCACTTACGCCATCTGTGGTAGGATCGACTTTCAGAGTGACAGGTAGTCCTAGGCTCGACTTGTGTGATGCTTGGAGGTCCTAGGGTCGACTCGGTTGGTGCTAGGTAGAACCAGGATCGACTTGCAGGATGCTAGGCAGTCCTAGGATCGAATTTGTGGTTACAACGAAGTCATAGGGTCGACATGAGAAGTGCTAGGCAGGTCTAGGATCGACTTGGGGGTACCTAGGCAGTCTTAGGCTCGATTTGGTGGGTGCAACGATGTCCTAGGTTTGATTTGGGGGATGCTAGGCACCCTAACCGTATCGCCGCCTGTCTGTCTACAGGTGGTCCAACACCATACGAAGTTCATCCTGTGAGTGTTGGTTCCCTGCAATACATGCTTGCTGTTGTATAATATATTTTGTTTTCTGTGTACCTACTACCATGTCCTGTGCCTGTACCCACTTACGTGGCCCTGCGATTTCACCTTCAGGGTGTTCGAGTTTTTTTTTGCAAAGAGTGTATATCAATATAAAGCAATATTCACATAACTGATTTCAGAACTAAATTTTTGGAAGGGTCGCTTTTAGCAAGACCAGGGCTGCCAAACAATCTACAAGACATTGTCCCCCCCCCCCCCATTTTTTTCTCTCGTTAATCGAAAAAGTCCCTGTCGCTCTTGGAGATATCTGTCCAAATTTGACTTCTGGAATGTTAAGTTAACTGTGAATGAACTCGAGCGACGTTATATCACGTGCCATCATGATAGGGAATTGCCTGCCCAATTGTAATGTAACTGACCTTGAGCTCTGAGGTGTTCCAGCTCTGCCAAACGCCAGTTGTACCTAAATGCTACGTCGGGTTCAGAACAATGGCGAGGCTCATGACCACGCTTTCCTCTTCTCTTTTCCCCTCCTCTTCCAATCCTTGCGGGCATCGACCGCTTCACCTTCCCATGTGTCGAGTTCAATTAAGGCGACCGCCTACTTGATTGTGAGGCTGCGTTGCAGCATGTCCGAAATTCACGTATTAATGAAAAGAGTGTTAGTAAATAATGTTTCGTTACGAAAATAAAAAATACTTCAGACGACCTGGGAATACATTTTTCAAGGGTTGTTGTGTATTATTGCTCACGTCATTTTGGAGTCCCAGCGCAGCCAGAAACAGCATGTTCATGTTTCTTCATCGAAAAAAATTTCTAGCTAATAATGTGTTGAACTTAACCTGCATATAGTAGACTGCAGAAACTTGTGTTAAAAACTTTCCGCCGATAAAATGACGAGGTCTCGAACGTTCGGAATACAATAAATTGTCCATCTGTGAATATACTGATATTAATTTATCGTTATTTCATAGTATATTTTTAAAACAAAATAACTTATTTATGCATTTTGTAAAATACTTTTAAACAGTTTTTATAAATATGCATAGATACGTATCTTTTTAAACTCTTTTGTGTTTTCATTATTTAACAAGGAAAAGACAACCTCGTCACGATACACAGGCCCGCCAGGAGGTGGAGAAGGGGGGGGGGGAGGGGGAGGCAAGGAGGTGCAGTGCTAAGGGGGCCGGTTCGGGCCCGACTCGTAAATGTTTATTTATAAAACAAAGTATTACGTAAAAATTCAATTTCTATACTCAAAACTTATTAACTTTTTTGCATGGATGACGACTATTTATGTTTGTTGTAAATGGTCGATTTTTGGAGGGATGAGGAAGGGGGTCCACAGCACACATTGCTCAGGGGCCCGGAATTTCTCTTGAAGGGCCTGGCGATAGATAATTGATAATGTACGCATCAGTTTATAAAATCTGGCATTTAAAATTTATATATATATTTTTATTGTGTGTGTGTGTGTATGTGTGTAAAGTATGCTGAATGTGGAAAAACTCCATCCTTTATCAGACACTTCGACGTTTAGGTGAACTAAATACGAAGTCCGGTTTCTTTTGCGATTATTTTATCAGGGAAACGTATTTTTGTAGAGCTCTGTTTATATCATTAAGCTGTATTACTTTGGTGCCCGTGTATCATTAAAAAAAATTCGCTTTTGATTAAGTACGAGTCTGATAATTATCTATACCTCCCTGAAAAGTTTCTCACAACACTTAGTTCAAGAAGGGAGTACATAAAAAATTCCATGTTTATACGTCTTGTAGGGGTGTGGTTTTTTTTTTTTTTTTTTTTTTTTTTTTTTTTTTTTTTTTTTTTCAATAACATTAATGCTGTACATGATAGGTTTTGTTCATATGTGTAACACTTATTTTTAATAGGTTTTATTTTTTCCTCTAAAAGTTGAGAATAAATATGAATTTATCATCACAATATTTTAATTACCAGTACGTTAGAAAATTGTGTTAAGCTTGCACAGATTTCTTACTTTCGGATATGACAACCTTACATCGTACCAGAATTAGGTACCACACTTTCCGAGACGGTCAATGGGAGTTCCTTACGTTTTATTCTAGTGTATTCTTAAGAATTAAACAACGCGACTGTCTTACTTTTAAAGCAAAAATAAAATACGTGTGAAAAGCGCGTGTTTCTTATTTTGACGGGCTTTTATACGTAAACAAAATCACATTGTCAAAGCGTAACCAACTCAGGTACTTCTTGCTATGAAAAGGGACAGTCATTTTAGGGTACAGGCGTAAAGTAAGTTATAAACACTATAAACGGCAGATTTTTAAAATAAATCAACAATAAAGTAAGTTTTCTCAAGGACGATCGTATAACTTTAAAATTAGCTTTTTTGATACACATGTTTTCATATCCGTGTATGTGAGATAAGCCTAAATGCTATCTCGACAATTACGAGAAATATATCAAACTAACACACATTTGTATCCGGACGGTTTAGCATGGAGGCGTACGATGATCCGGAAGATGGAAGGACGATAAGCTTTCCTCGACTGCCAAATGTCAAAATGTCCTTATGATTATAGCCATAGAACAATTTCAATTACCGCTTCTGGTATAGTTAGGCACTCTGAGCCGTAATGCCCAATAGTTACAAACTGTCTTAGAAAAAAGACACCGCCCATGAAATGAATTACAAAAATATTTCACAACGTGAAATAAAATGTACGAAATAAAATATACGCTATGGACCAAGACGTAGCAAGAAAAAATAACATTAATGTGATAGCGAAACCAAAATAGACTGTGTAAACAAGTACACCAGAGCTGTGGAAAGTGGAATAAAACTATATATGGGAAGGAAAAATAAAGGGAGTTAAAATTTCCCCAACAACATGTCGGTGATCACCCTGTGGTAAGAGAACATGTTGCCAACATAAAGCCAGGAGCAGCGAATAGCAGGAGAACACCACATATATTCGAGCGGCAGCACTGACTCTGCAGATTTGAGGAGTCGAAATTTCGGTGTTGGAGGTAAGGAAGGTGTTCCTGCTCTCCATAATACTTAGTAATCTTGACGAGATAAATAGCATCAATTTGAGACTGCCGTCTCTCCGAAATGTTGGTCGGAAGAACAGTGCGCTTGTTACATAACATATGTTTTGTGGTGCCCAGCAGCGAGTTTATACCAGTCCGAAAGGCTCCGTATGTAGTATTTAACCTTGGTGTCGGCCTTGGCATTGTGATTCGGCGACTGACATCTGCGTCACACCCACCACGCCCAACTGTGAAGCTGTACACAACAACCGGGCCAGCAATTGCAGAATTTGTGGCAGGACATTGTGCGGAAGGCTTATTTGTCGCTGTAGGGGTATCCGGAGCAGGTTCGAAGTATGACCGCTCACATGCAAGTTCGACAAACGGTGCAGTTTTGAAAACACCACACAGTATGCAGGTTGCATTGTCCAAGACGGCTAAGTGGATTCGGCTAAATGGTTCCAGTACCCCATTGTACAATGCGGGGAGCTAAATTGTGCCATGAAGGTGATGGGGGATCGCAATTATAATAACTTAAATCAGATAGAGCATACAAGAAAGATTGCACCATCAAGGCCGACACCATAGAGCCTCGTATTAAACCATCTAGGTACCAAGAGTGTTCGAGATGTGAATGACATGGACGTCTGAGAGTTCAATGTTTGAAACTGCCATTAAACGATAATGATCCAGGGAAATAACGAAACCACAAATCCACTGAAGAAAACATGTAAACACTGGTCTGATGGAAAATATGCATATCATGAAGAGAGGTTCCACCGAACTTTGTATGTTCGATAAAAAGAGGACCTGATGCAATGTTTGCATAAAGCAGCCTGAATGACGTTCCTTGTCAGGTGGTCATCACTGGGACGAGCTTTAAGGCCCATAACCCACCGACGCAACCGGCCTCACGCGAGCGTTTTTAGTGTTGGTTTAAATTGTGAAACACAAACTGACGCGACGTGGCTGCCAAGTCACTTGCGGCCAAGTTTTCGAACGCGGCTGAACTGCTACAGAGCTGTCGCGCGTGGTCAGCAGAGCAAAGGAAATTATATTATATTATACGGACAAGACTCACTGCCGCGGCCAGTCGCGCGTAGAAGCCGAAGCTATATACGGTGTGCTGGATCAGGGTTGTGTTCGATATGGAAATGTCCGAGCGTGTGATTGATAAAGATTCTGGAAATTGGAGAGCGATCAGAACTATGGAACGGTAAAGAATACATGGACAAAAATGTACGGAAAAGAATGTGGGAAGAAGAAATGGAGAAATTTGCAGGAGAGGATCTGGGGATGGAAAAAAAAATTAACTCCGTAAGTGCCAAAGTACACATAGTAAGTGTGTACATAAACATATCTTTCTAGCCAGGTTATTTGTTTTGTCACGACACCTGTACTTCCCCAACAAAATACTGAGCAAATAAATCTCGGTAGGACATTGGATGTCTTGCTTTTCTTGCGACATCTCGTGGCGTGTGCTATGATGCTGGATAACACTGTAGAGACGTTTCATATGTAATGTCTTCTCTGTCGGGATGCTTCACGATATTGACTGCAAAGTCAATATGTACATCTAGAGGGCGATGAAAAATGCGCCACTTTTTGTTATGATGTAAGATTGATCTGCGATCACGGTTTAGCATACAGTTGAATGTTTTCCTTCAGTTGCTTCAATTGTTGCCGGGATACGGCCGCATCAGGTATAATATTTGTTGCAGAGACGGGACGTTCGTCTAGGATTCGCAAATGTTTTCTTACAAGTTTGGCATAGATAGCGGGATCTTTGAAAATTGAGGAATTGCTACACATGCCGTATGCTTCAACATCAGTGCTGATGAACTTGTAATCCGCGTCGCAGGTAGCAAGTAACACAATAAAAAAGAATTTCTTGTAGTTACAATACAAAGATTCGTTGTTTGGTGGCTGATTAATCCTGATGTGTTTGCCGTCAATGACTCCGATACAGTTGGGGGATTGTGCACGGTTTTTGAACTGTTCCGCGATTATCTTCCACTCCTCTTCTGTTGGTTCCTGCAGACCCGTATATTTTACTTCGGTCCACATAGCAGAACACACCTGTCTTGATATAGTTCGGACAGCAGTTATTCCACTCGGAAACTGTGACAAAACTCATTGAAACTGCATCCCGTAGCTAGATACCTGAAAAAGAAATGTTTTGTGGTTCCCTTACAGGTGTATACGTACAAAAGACGTGGCAGATGAAGAGTAAAAGGTTATTTTGTTTACTTACAGGTGCGCAGGTGCAAAAGAAGTGGAAAAACACATGGGACTTTTTTTCGGGAGATACGGTGCTTGAAAGATGTGTGTAATGGTGCCGTAAGTAACAAAAAGGGCATGTGTATTTTTTCTTGTCCAGCTTCTGTTCCTTAGGCCTCTAACTAACAGCGGTTTAACTGCTTTCAACATTGGTCGTACTGCCGAGCCGGAACAAGCATCAGAACGTTCGGAAACACCATCACTCCCAATTCCCACCTCCCGGAAAAGAAACCGCGCCAATATTTAGATGTGTCGGAGACATTAATTAGTTTATGGCTGTCCTCCATTGCCCTAGATAAGAAGAAAGATGGCTCTACGAACTTTTAAAAGAATTGCCGGTAGGTAACTTTGATAATGGGCTTCCACTCCCAAGATAGTGTAACACCCGACACAACAAGGTAGCAGTACGGTGGTTTTCGAACCTGAATATGAAGACTGGGTGTTATTAATGATAAAGGCTCCAAAGACTCGTGACAAGATGGGCTTTTTACTCAAAGAGAAATGATATGGCATCTCACGGTTATGTATTTTGGTCTACGCAACGCGCCTGTCGCATCTAATATGTTTAATAGAGAATAATAACGCCACTGTAAGGTTGACTATGCTTAGGCGAAGCAATTGTTAAGGAGAAATACATTCGACGAGCATCTGACACTTCTTGAAGAAGTTGTTCATAAGAATATGGTCGCCAACTTAGATTCTGAGGAAGTGTCACCCATTCCAGAGTACCGTAACGTTATTTCGGTATGTTGTATCCGCCGATAGAACAGACAGAAACTGTCCATAAGAAGACAACAGATAAATAACTGGCCGTATCCAATCGATAAGCCAAATTAGCTGAGCCTTATGGGCAGCGTGTTTATTTCGTGATTACGTCGTATACAAAAATGGCAACATCTTTGCTTAAAATACTGTTAAATTTCTAGTACCAGTTGCATTTTTACCCGACTACGGTGAAGCAAAAGAAGGATTATGAATTTAACACGATGTGTGCATGTATGAATTATGCACCGATTTTGATAAATGAGGTGTCTATCGATTTGTTTACGATAACCAGAGTGTCATAGGCTATGGCACAACTAAGAAAATTCAAGATGGCGGCCGTTACAAACTAGATGGTGCCACAGGTAAAGTTACCTTGCGTAAGCATTTTATTTGTGGCTTATGGTGTAAATAAAAGGTTTAATTGCACTTTAAAAATTTTTCTGGTAGACTTCCTAAACTGTAATGGAAGTTTTTAACCTATACTCTGTAGGTTAATAATACCACACATCAAACTGCAAATATAGGCATATTTAGCAGAGCTACTATACACAGTTGGGAAATTCCCTATGCATTTAACTGTTTCCACAGCAAATGTAGGAATTCTACAATGTATGTATAGGGTAAAACATCACCATTCCTGCTTTCTCACTAAGCATATACACTGGTATGATTAATTTCCGAGAAATTTCTTAGAGTGTGGCAATAGCAATAAGTCTTCTAGATATTTAGTTCGAGAAAGAGAGAGTATATATAAGACTTCAAGCTATGAGATACCATGCGTGTCACTTGTAAATTCTAACTAAGTCTGCCTCAATACCGTGACAAATGGAAGGCATAGGTGGAGGCCTTTCCATTTGCTCAGTAATGGGACACAATAGGCTGATGATTAAATTATAAATCCATCCGTTTGTCCATCCTGGGGTGTCACATCGATGTGGTTTCTACAGCACTGAATTGAAATGCATGAAATTTAGTACATAGATACCTACCTACTGTAGTTAGATTTTTCCCCGTTCCTCCTCTATATGTAAAGTGTCTTAAACAGCACGACGTGTGACTACGGCTTTATGATTATATTCGTAAACTTAACTGAAGACTTGTTTTAGACTTTTGAGTAGTTGGGTTTTAGTTTTATAACTCTATTTTTATTCCTGATGTAGAGAAATTAACACGAACCTTTACGCCCAAAAACACACACGTAAAAGCACGAAGACAAGAAAATTACCAAAAATCCTTCTCCCCCTCCAGCTCACTGAAAATAGTTTAACAGCTAGAAAATATCTGCGAGCTATTTGTAACTTTCAATTCTTGCCAAAAATTCTTTAAATGTGTGTAAAACTATCTTTATTAAAGATGTATTCTCAGAAAATATTTTCCTGTTGCCCTTTATTTAGTAACCTGTGATAGTAGATACGAATTAAAAGCGAATGAACGTTTGTAGAAGTGTGTACCTTGCTCGAAATTAAGTATTAACTTAGTATTTTCAGCCTTTTCGCCTTCATAAAGAACAATTTTCTGGTAAGACGAGTATATAATCTGATTTACTATAGGTATGTGTAGTCATAGGCTTGTGGATGTGTTTTAAAACCATTCGAAAAGGTGTGGCACACCATGACCACCTAGCCAGTCATCTAGATTAATTAATTAATCTACTTACTAAACAACTAGTACATCAGTTACAAACAAACTTCCGTGCCTTATCACTCACATAACAAGCTCGTAACATTTCATTGAAGTCTTCCAAATAATTTGCATCCATCTCCTAATTGTCAATGAGCATGTTTTTTTTCTTCGGATGATCCCCATATAACAAATAAGCCTGCTTAATTCTATAAAAAAGAAATTGTTTTAAATATATTAAATTATTTAAATATAGCCTTAATCTAACCAAATTCTTATTTTGGCATTAATTGATGATTTGACATGGTTGTAAATCTTTAAAAAGAGAATTATATTAGTGTGTGGCCTCAATAAATTTCTATGTAACTTTTCTTGTTCATAAGGTTTCATTTAGTTAGATTTCCGCGTACCATAAATCACGCAATATGTCGTAAAGTAATCAAAATACGACGTAAGTAAATGTCAAATACGTCAATATATTAATTTTCCACACTCGCCAACAGAATAAACCCTAAAACTTGCAAAGTTATAATTTAAAAATAAAATATAAAATTTATATTATATATATATATATATATATATATATATATATATATATATATCAGCTAGTAACTTTAAACAAACATTACTTCTGTATTTTAAAAAAAACAGCATAAAGTACTTTTCGTCTGTAGTAGGTAATCAGATATTTAGGAAAAAGTAACTTATTTAAATATCACCTAACTCTCTTATTCAATGCAATGAGTTTTTTTTAGACATTAGACTATTCCTGTATATTTTGTGATTCCAGTTTATCGCAACAATGATGCTTTAATCATTCGGCAACTGTAATAATACTCCAAAAACAGTAAAACCTAATTCATCAGCGAAATCGTTGTTTTTTAGGCCCAAAAATCCCAAGCCTTAGGTTCGATTCGTCATATTTCGCAGTTCATAAAGGGTTAATGCTTAATTTCTAATGTTTAACATGCATGTTATTAGTCTCTGGTTTGATTATAATTTCAGTACACAGTCATCTCTAGTAGTATAGCTGAATACTGTCTTGCTTAAATTGTATAATCTTAAATTAATATAGCAATACTGTTACAGTACTTATATTACTTTTTGTTTTATGACGTACGTTATATTTTTTGCGTGATATGAAACATCAGGTCTTTATTTTACAGGAGGAATGCAATACTTTTGTTTTTCTTTTACAATTCTATGAGAATATCTTACGGATAAATTTATGACCATCCTTTCCGAAGGGAGGAAAAAAAAGGGGGGGGGGCAGTTGGGAGGATGGATTGTGATGCCACTGGACTTCCACTGTAAATAATTCGAACATTTTCCAACTTATCGTGTAATCTAATGGGTGTCTTAAAACTTTTGGATCGATTTCAAATACCCACGCTTGAGGCTAGATTCGAACCCACGACCTTTACAACACCAAGAGAACGGCGAGACGACGTGTTGATACATTGCTCTAGCCCTTTGGGTTGCATACATTACAGGCATTGCGATACAAGAAGGATGGCGCAAATCTTTCTCTTGGGATTCTCAGTCCTAACATCTCCTCTTGGGTTGTCATTTGTGTTGTTGGAGTAATAAATAATAATCGCACTCAAAATCTAGTGTCATCAGTGCGCACCAACAAACGCAAGGGCGAATAAATGCTTCGCATTTCGAAGTGCAGCGGGGAGATGTCCAGTCTTGGACAGAAAGGTATGTCAAGGTTTTCTAAAACCAGTCTGTACAAATATAGGACCTGTTCGACTTGAACTACCCGGAATACATGCGTGGTGTGTATGGCTTACATTTCCTTTAGGCCAATGAGGTCGAAACTACCCGTGAAAAGGTTGCTAGTGTCCACAAACCGGACCAGCTATCCCGAGCATGTTGTACGTCAACAAATGAAGTACGCAAATCATCCATAGTCCGGACAGATGTTGATAATGAGTGAGTAGAAGTAAAGGCGAGAACAACTGCTGCAATTTATTTTTTATAATAAAGTGTATGTTACTGATGACAGCTATATAGTGTTGTCTCTTCAACTTATAGGAGTATGCAACGAGCACTGAACTAGTAAGAAGTAGGTGGGTATAGGCTATTCACGGTAAAGTGAGCACTTTTTGAAGCTCCCTCATTCGGAGTAATAGTCACTAATTATATTTTATTGCAAATCTCAGACGTTAACTTTCGAGTCCAGTGAGATATAGACATTGTGTTTATTACTTACATGGCAATATTTATTTTAAAAAGTGCTGGAAGGATAAAAAAAATTGCTGGTAGGAAAAAAGTAACTAGGCCCTCAAAAGTGCCCACTTTACCGTGAACAGCCTATAACTCTGAGACTCGTCCTTCCTTTCTTCACGTTTACGATGGTCGTTTTTTATTTTCCTTTTCTAGTTGTCACCCATACCCGTCAACCAGGCATCCCCTACCCCCCTTCTCATCACACAAGTTCCCAAGCTATATTCATCTCCACTACACAAATCACTCACAATCCTCCCCTAGCCCTGCCGTTAAAAAAAAAAGAAGTAAAATAGCCATGATGATGTAGTACTAGTGATTTATACCACTATAATAATCTCCCTCCTAAATACGGAGGAAGAAAAAGTTAATAATACCATTACTTTTTCTTAAAGAATTAACCTACATGACCAAGGTCACTTAGGGTGTATTCTCGGAACACATACCCGACTTTGGATCCCGGGTAAGTCATAGATTTGTTTCTTTTTAGACGTCAGTTTAGGATGATTTGGAGCGTAACTCACTTGCAGTTCAACCCTATTCTTCTAACGTAATACTAGGTGAGTTAGTAAGTCCAATAAAACAAATAAATCTGAGTAGGAAAATGTAATGCAGTGTCGCCGTGTACCCGATGACCAACAGCTACATGCTGACCCTCCCAAATGCCGAAAACTGTAGCTGGTTCGAGGTTACTGAGCACTTGAGTTGAGTTGAGAGATTTGTGCGGCATCGAGGTCTTGAGAGCCGATGAGGGTGGAGTGAAGTGGAAATGGAGTAGCGCCGGAGTGCAAGGAAGGGGGAAACGGGGGATCCCGAGAAAACCCGCCGACCAGCGGCATCGTCCGGCACGACTCCCGCTTGCGACTGAGCACTTGATTAAGCCTTTCCGGCCTATTGTGTATCCTTCCGCTGCATGTAAATATAAACATTGCAAAGCGATTTTCACCTAATCTTCACATTTCATGAATTCGAGCTATAGTCTGCTGTATTTACTGAATTTAAAAAAAAAAGTATTAACTATCTACGTGAGCAAAACGAACATCTACTTTCTAATTTCACTTTAAATGGTGCCGATTTGTGGATCTTGGCATTGAAACAAAATGCTGTTACTCCACGTTCAGCCCTTCAGAAGACACAAGAAAATATATTTTGCATTATTAAAAGATGGTCTTATAAGGGTCTATGATTGTTCTCATTTCCTATCACCCTCTTCCATCCCTCACAACGAAGTATAGTCGGTTAAGCGCTTCGTTTTGAAATGCGAACATAAAGATTGAATTTTCACCAATCCTAGGTGATTGTATAAAAGCGTGTGTGCAATATCCAAACGGCGACCATTTCAATACACCGACTATACTGCAAATAGCCGCCTGCGTATAAGTCGTGGTTACGTCACTGGTTTTAGTAGATTCACCTGCGATGGCTGGCACCCGTCAGCGGGCGATGCGGATCAGGACTGCACCTGTCCCGACCCGCATCCAGTTAGTTACACGAGGACGGTATGGTCCAGCTGGCGTCTAGGAGAGAACTAGCAGCGACAGTCAGTAAGCGCGTGTTATCGGTTTAGTGATTTGGCCACTTCCACTATCCTTTCATTTAAAAGTAGGAAACCTGCATTTAATCCAGTATTGTAGAAACTTCTGAAGACAGTCACATATTTTTATATTCAAACCACGACAAAAAAAATTGAATATAAGGACTAATTTTGGTGGAGAAAATAAGGCGTGTGAACGTTTATGCAAGTCCGAAGGACTGTTTCCAGTCGTGCCATACGTTACGTAGGCGAAGTTACTGGGAAAGAGAACAAGAAACCCTTATTTCGCGTGAATTATTAACTACATATATAGACTGTTCCCGGTAAAATGAGCATTTTTGAAAGACCTGCTTAAAATCTACTTGAAAAGACGTTATGTATTCCTTTACCTTATATAAAATTAACATTGCCATGGACATCATCACTTTATGCATGTGTCGGTCATATGAAATTGTGAAATTATTAAGAAAGGAAATAGTTTACACATCTACTCATTTGTACACTTCGATGCATAAAAAAACAGAAAGCGAAAGAAATAATTTTAAGTTATCACAAATGGTTACCTAACATATTTAATTCGTCGTTAAGATATGTAACTACTTTCAATCTATTGTTACCAACTTTACTGTGCGAATGACACTCAGGGCGCTCATTAAAATATATGCACGCAGGGGCAGTGACTTTTCCCTAAGGTTCGTTTTTAAAGTGCTCACTTGATCGTGAACAGCCTTTAGTGGAAGGAGCCTGTGGAATATAAACCGGGGAGCGTGAGGGGAGAATAAAAATCTCCTCTAATATATTTTATTTCATATCAACTGAATATCTTCGTAATCGAGAGATAGGCCGGGGCATGGCAAAGCCTGCTATCAAGTTTTGGAGTATTCCACTTGCATGAACAATGGAACACGGCGTGTTCGAAATGCAATCCGTTGCATTCCCAACACGCTTCAGCCGTCCTGCACAATTATCTTATCCTCGTGTAACATGCGCCGCGTATCTTGGGTCGTAGTTCCTGTACCCACAACTGCGTTTTACGGACGTTATCGCGCTTAACAGTGTTGCGAGTGTAATATTGGACACTTCGGACATTTGTAAAGGCGCGGTGTTCCACAATGAGAGATAAAAGACAACAGTAAACTTTGTCTGGCATGTCCTTGTCCGTCTCCCGAAAACGAAGCGATTCTGGCGATACGTTTCTGCCAGGCTCATTAAGTCTTTGTCCTTGTAAATTACACTGCACGCCTACACTAGATAAAATTACGTTTTACTCTTTATTTACAACTGTTTAGGGAAATGCCATTTTTATGCGACAAATGAAAAATCTGACAGTGTTTCATACTAGTTCTTGAACTAGATAAACAGTAGTGAGAAGCTAATAAAGATAACGTTCTCCAGGATCGGGGAATCAAATTAAAGCAAAACTAAAAGCAATAAGTTTTATGTATACCTTTTGTAGATTGATACACTGTTTACAATTGAATTTTTAATATACCCTTTATATACTTAACAATTATATTCTCTTTTAAAATCGGTTGTTGAGATAAAATCAGATACCTCTTATCTAGTAGTCGTTGTCGCTGCTTTCTGCAGATACGTTATCTTACCGCAGTGTTTGTAGATACAGAGTAATTCTCTCTTTCAAGAAGAACAAGGGTTTTAGTGCCTTAGTAGAAACCTTTATGTTTATTTAATCAAAACACCTTTTAAAAACGGCTACGAGGGACAGCCGTACAGCGCTCCCGGCTTACAGGTCTTGAGTGCCGATTTCAATTACAGGCACAAACGAGGTTGAAATGTTTCAATTTCTATTTAATTCCTCATTAACTTGGTTCATATCGATCTGTAGTGCAAATTATTTTCCAATGAACAGAAGCACAAAGTAATTTTAAATAAATAATAGTTTTTAAAATCCCGAAAAGTGTTGTTTTTACTAGGAAATATATACAACTTAATTCTATACTTACTAGTGAAACTCAAAGATATGAGCCGTAGATACAAACTACACTCAAATGATAAAATGTTTTTGAATCCCTCGATAACTTGCCGAAAGTTGGTTTTGATGAATGAACACAGGGTCATTTCGACCATATAATGATTTTAACTCCTGCAAAACACATTTATTTACATGGAAATATATACTACTTTATTTACAAGTTAACATAAATGTCTGACTTACAGACTTAAACGACGTTCAAATGGTACAATTTTTTTTTTTTTAATTTCTCAATCACTTGGTCCATATTTACCTCTACGGCAAGTTGCTATTCCATGAACGGAAGCATAAGGTCATTTAGTCGTCCTTGGCTCATTGTCGTCGACCTAAGCTTGCTTTTCACATGAACCAATTTTGAAAACTTTTGTTCACGCGATGCACAAGTCACAGGAATGATACTAAATTCAGTAGCTGTCTTCTTGTACTGCGTAAATACACTTCCCAAACCGTTTTGCTTTAACCACTCTATCCATTCGTTACATCCTTGTTTAGAGAGAGTTTTGTCTGTGTCAGACGCCTCAGTAGTCTTATTTTACCTTACAATTCATCTGGAGAAAGATCAAAATTCCTCGTACAAAATCGCAATTTCTCCTTTGGTTATGTCCAGTTTAAACATATTTCCTGCCACTGTAACAATCGCAATTGTTTCTTGGCTAAACTGTTCATCAATGCCCTGTACCAAAGAATCCAGGATGGGATAATATACTTTTGTACGGATTTCATCTTTCTTCGTTTCCGGAAAATGTTCATTTTACCAGTTTTCATCCAAATGCCACGATACCTTTCTGCGTGTTGAGGAAGGAACTTGAACTTCATTTTCTTCACAATCAGATCGCATGGCTTGTACTGATGATCTCAAATGGCGCACTTCTCCCACAGCAGTGAAAATATCTAACTTGGGATCTTGATGTAGCTTGCTGACTTTAACGATCACTTGTAGAATGGGATGCGTGAACCCTATGCCTACAAAGAACTCAAAACTTACAAGCTGCTTAAGTAATCCTTCTGCTTAAATTTTTACTTCTGGGAAAGTGTTATTTTCGATGACATGGGAAATAGTTTTCACTACAGCTGGAAAATTCTGACTTACTGCAGCAACAACTTCGGCTGTACAAGCCCATCTTGATGTTGAGAGAGATTTCAATGTCCTCAATTTTGTTTCAACACTTTTTGAGATTTGTTCGAAAATTGCATGGCGAGTAGGGCTGCCTTCTATGAAATTGTAAAGCAACTGAACTGTTCCAAAGATGTCAAACATTAAACTGTTTTCAGATCATGCTAAACACGAACCAACCAGTACTAAATTTAGGCAGTGTGCAAAACAATGAACATACAATATTTGATATTTATGCTTTTGCATCTAGACTGAACACCACTAATCTGACCTGACTTCGCTGAAGCGCCATCAAAACATACAGCTAGCACATACTTCCAGCTCAGATTCAATTTTTACATCACACTGTTCCACTCCACTGATTACAAAAATGTAGAAACTCACCAACGATAAAAAAAAGGGGGGGGGGATGTTTTTCACCCGGTGGGGGAAGTCCCACTACATGTTTTCCTAATCCAGAGGGGTGAAAAGAAGAGAAGAGCAGTAACTTTATCGTCCTGTTTTCTGGCTACACTTCGCACACCCATGTTCGAAGGTTACGTACATTTGTTAATGACACCGACCTCCATAGCGAAGTCGGTTGCGCGCGGACTTGTGGAGCGAGAGCTTCTGGGTTCGAGTCACTGGGAAGGCTTTAGATGTGAATTTGCTTTCATCACATTAAGTCACAAATAATTAAAGTTGCCAATCTTTAATGACTTTGCTGTCGAATCACGTTAAACCTACGAAATACATATCGTGTTTATGACGTTAACAAGTGTATGAGCGAAATTACCATAGATTTAATGGCTACATTGGGGGGGGGGGGGGGGGCATGGCCCATCCTGTAGGCACGCCTATGCAATGCTTTGCGTTAAGTATCGTGTGACGGCTTCTTGACATTGACCATGTAGAGATTCTAATTAATAAATACACAAGATGTCAAACATTCTCTTTTATAAAATCCATCTTGCATAATTCTAAATTATATTTTTCTTTTAATTTGGTATTATTGATGTAGAACTTTATAAAGTACGACCGGTATAATACAAATTGCTAACGATGCTTAAGAGTGTAGTGTAGAGTGAACAAAACTTTAAACCGTTGGTCAGAAACGCCTGGTTTGGCTACTTTTGTGGATCGTGGGCTTATTGATGAACGTAATTCCACTTTATATCCTCCATCACATCTTGGAGTTCGTCGGTGATAGCAATAAAATTAACGAAATTTAAAATGGGTGACTTCTGACTGCAGTTAGGGAGCGTGAGGAACGAAAATCACGCTGATAGTCGCCTACGCAATATTTTAAGTGGACTTTTTTTCTGGTATTAGATATTTGTTTTGCATTCCTTCGTATTTTCAACGATTTTGTGCATGTAATTATAGTTTATTGATTCTGATTATTTTGTAATCGTCGGGAACAGTTGCGCGTTAGTCGGCGCAGAATGTGGAAAATACACACTGCAACTTGCTCTAATTCGCAGGGAAGAGAGTAGAAAAACGTTTATGGAACGGATTATTTCTAACGTGGGTTGTGTACTGCTGTGTCAGGTTTAGCATTGCACGACCACGCGCAGGAGTGGAGGGACTTGGGCGGCTCTTGAGAGCCGATGAGGGTGAAGCGAGGTGAGAATGGAGTAGCGCCGGAATGAAAGGATGGAGACGGCAGATCCCCGAGAAAACCCGCCGACCTGCTCCCACATGCGGGAGTGACCCCGCAAGGAATCGAACCCGGTTCACCTTGGTGGGAGTTCAGTAGTCTAACCACTACACCACCGCTGTCCCACGTGCAGGAGGAAAACTATACGGTAAAATGAGAAATTTTGAAAGCCCTGTTTAAGAGCACACGTCACCCGCCATATTGGAATTTTTATTTATTTCCTGTTGATTAAAATTTAGGATGATTTACTGGAAAACGTGACAATAAAAGCTTAGCTAATTACCTTACCCATTATCACAGGCATAATATTTTAACTAGTAATGCATATTTATCCAAATATTAACTTAATACAGAATTGTATATATTAATTCGTTCTCACCTATTGATCACAGCCAGGGAACATTTATTTACAATCAGGTACAAAAATTTACACAAGACCATGAAATGTGATGTTGCTATAATGAAAAATTTTCAATAATATCCTGACTCTTCTGTTATAACATAAAACAAACAATTTCTGTATAAGGGGTGATCCAGCCTCTTAATATCCACTTGCATGCACGTTGCGTATTCTTCCGTCATATGTGAAATTAACATTTCCAAGGGGTCACATCACTTTGTTCGTGCGTCGGTCAAGTGAAACTGTAAAATTATTAGAAAAGTAAATATTTTATAAATATGCTCATTTTTACATAATGTTGCATTAAAAAAAGACAGAAACCGAATGAAATAATTTTAATTGTCAGAAATGGTTACCTAACACTTTTTATTCGACGGTAAGTTACGGAACTACGTTCCATCCATCGTTACTAACTTTACTAGGCGCATGTCATTCAGTGCGCCCGTTAAAATACATATGCATGCAGGGGTAGTGATTTTGTTCTAAGGTTGATTTCAAAAGTGCTCACTTTATCGTGAACATCCTTTACTAACTTTTCTCTGTGCTCATTGAGTCATACCGCACCTTGGTTTTGGTGAACACGTCGACCGAGGACGCTTTATTGCCAGCGAACTTATCAGTACTTGCGCCTATCTGGGAAACAAAGAGTTTATAGAACAAATAGGACCTAAGTAGTTTGACAGGCACCAGGCACCTAGATATGTGCAGTTATTTTCTCGCTAGGAAATCTAGCATTCACGAAGAATAAATACGCTTTGTTCCACTGTGTATATAAATTACATTTGTGTTTGCACACACGATAGTTTCATCCATCTTGGATTTATGAAAATGTCACCACAAACTACATGACAGCTTTTGTATAGCGTTTTATCAATCGACGGTTCATACGGCATTGTTTTAAAAATCTTATAAAGTCAGTATTACTACACTGCTGTCCTATTGTCAATAATTTCTGTAATCGTCCACAGGAAAAAAAGTTGCTTATTTTTTTCCCGGAAGCCACTAGTTAAAAATAAATGAAGGTAGCGGAGATGTAACAATTTTATAATGCGTGCCAAACTATTATTATGTATGCTGTGCCGTGGGAAAACTTTCATAAAAACTCTTGAATTTTAACGTATGGCGAAAAATGGGTACATCTCAAATGGCAGTCAGAGAGAGAGAGAGAGAGAGAGAGAGAGAGAGAGAGAGAGAGAGAGAGAGAGAGAGAGAGAGAGAGAGAGCGCGTGTGTGTGTGTGTACGTGTAAGTTTTTAAGCATGTAGTGAAACAATTAAGTCTTCTCTCATTAATTCTATACATAACATTTCTCCAAGACATATTTAATTTGAAATAAAGATATTACACTTAGAAAAATAACCTGTGTGTTATATTAGGTTATGCCACATTCGTTACGTAAGAATTGACTTAGAGTGAGTGGTAGAAGACATGTCAGGCATAATAATCTGTGTTCCATTTCTATCGTTGTTCGAGGTGTTAAACCTTGTGGTAAGCGATGTGGCCCGTATTACTTAAATTATTCATTAAAAGTTTTTTTTTGTCTACGAAAACAGATTTTTGGGTGTGCGCGTTTGATGCGATTGTAAACACGTAAAAGGCGTGAACGGAATTACTGTACTTTGAAAATACCAGCTACATGCCGCATTTAATGAACGTACTTATGAACATATCAAACGCACACGCTCACTAATCTGTTTCCGTAATCTTGAGTTGTGTTACGCCCACGTGCATGTCTTAAGCGATGCCGTCCTATTATTTAACGCGTGAGTGATAAATTCTGCAAGTCCATACGCTGTTTAAATCGTCTGCTAGTTGGTTACACGTGAGCGGCCATATTGGAGACACACAACTAATTTGTTTACATTGAATAGCTTTGCGAGTGCTATATCAACTCACTAGTTGTCTGAATTCTCTCTAAATTTGTGTTATTCTTGCGTTTGTGAAGCGTGAATTTGGCATGTAAACACGCCTTTAAACTACTAGCTATGTTTGATTTATTCGACGACGAACGAAAACTTATATTAATGGATGAAAATGCGTACGAGCCAGGCCATGCCAGTTCAGAGCTGCATGTTCCCGAAAGTAACAGTGTTTAGTGTATTCGTATATACCGTGGATGCATACGTGAAATATATCGCATAATTATGGTATATATAGTGATACCTTATCTGCGTAAGTTTGTAAATAAACAACAGCAGTGTGTGTTTAATTTTCGCAAGTGCGGTTGCGATTACTAACCTGCCGTGAATTTAAGGTCTAGTCTGTTAGTTGGGAACTCGTTAGAAGTACAGGCACATTTATAGAACTGCAGATAAATATTTTTCGAAATTCCGATTTGCTATTTCAGTGTTACAGTTTATGAAATTCATTTATTAGTAGCGAAGGCTGCGAAAGTTTGTAGATTGAAGGTAAACAAAAATGTGAACAATAGATCCAAGCATGTTCCTAACATAACCTTTAGCTTTCCTCGTGATACAATAGCTGTTTGCCGGGTATTAATGTCAAATCACGTCTTAAATCAATACAAGGCTACACCTTATAAAAAACGCCACTCTTAAAATACTTTTTCTCCCCAAGTCAGCAGAGTTGCAATGACAAACAAGAAATCAGCTGTTTATCAACACAAGAATGTACAACCAAATCAGTTCTTATATTTTAATAGCTATTGAATGTAGCCTTCTTGATATGCAATTTCCATGGTTTCTCGAACTCACTCCATGCCATTTCTGGGGTGATTCAGTAATAAAGGTAATTATCATTTCCTTCCTTGTACTCCCTTCATTGTGTTCTTGGTGTAGGCCTACCATTCTCTAATGAACCTGCTGTCGACAAAATGTTAAGTTAAATAAATAAAGTTTACTTGTATGTTTAGATGGTGATGAATTTAACAGTAGGCTGTAATCATTACAGTAAGTGGCAAATCCTTACATTTTATCGTTTTCCAAAGGTAGTTAAAATAAATAAAACTTAGATAAAACAAATCTTTTCCTGTAACTACACCATCTCCAACTTTTAAAAACATCACGTGATTTTCTTTAAACGTTATTTCACACTTCTTAAGGATTTTTGAAATGATAATTTTGAGGGCAACTAATTGGACATGAGCCTATTTTAATATTGATGACGACTCATCGGTATTTAGAATGAAGTGTGCTTCGTGAAACAACGAGTACTCTAGTCGCTACACCACTATGGCCTCCATCATCTCAAGAAGGGAGGAGTTGAGAGAGGTTTAGGTGGTTTGTAACAACCAGGGTGTTGAGAGCCAATGAGTGTGAAATATGGCAGACATGGAGCAGCACTGAAATGCAAGGTTGGGGAAAACAGGAAAACCTCGAGAAAACATGCCAGCCAACAGCATCAATCAGTGCAATTCCTATATGTGAAAATCTGTGAATAACCTCACAGGGAAACCAACATGAATTACTTTGGTGGAAGGGAAGCGTCCTACTACTACATCTACCGCAACACCCCTTCCCCCTACAATCACTAGGAAGGGAGGAGAGGAATCTCATTTTTTATATTTGGGTAAAGTCAATTACAAAATTGAATTTAAAAAAATGATTCTCTACCAGCTTATCACTGATCTGGTTTCTGAATGGGAGGGACAGTATTTTGCTCATCTGAATTTTAATTTTTATAATTATACTTAGGCCTACTTGTTTCTTTCTTAGGTACCAGTACTTAACTGAAAATTGTCAAATATAATACATTGATTGCAATGTACCTACATACATGTATATATACAACATTAAGAGATGGGATTTACAAAAAAAAAAAAAATTATATAGAGTAGTCACGTATTCCTGGAAGTGGCATTTGAAAACTTTCGCAGTAGACCAAGTACTCAATTTTAAAACATTAGTAAGTATTTTGACAAGCTGATGATAATGTTCACGACAGTGATATCACTCACAGCTTCGACTATTCACCTGGTCTGCAGTAGTGACATATGAAACCTATAATAAATTGTTTTGTTATACATTTTTTTTCTAGCAGAGATTATGTTGCAGAAAACTATAATTACACATACAAACACACAAAACCAAACAGCAATAGTTGTCAACAGGTACATGAACACAAAATTCTGCAGAAGGAATCGTTTAGTTACAAGAAGACCACGGTGTTTGTTTTTGTTTGTGTCCATCATTAGTTTTTTTGTTCCATTAATCTGCTGCTTACAAACTGAATTCCTTCTACGGAGTTATCTCTGTGTTCTTCACGTAGGTCTACCTATCGGCAACTATTCTTGGTTGGTTTTCTGTGTGTATGTTCAATTCTAGTTTCCTGCGGCATGAGCTCAGCTGCAAAGGCATGTGTCAAACACAATTATTCATTTAATATATAATATTCATATAGGGCTACATGAATTATAAAGCATAATCAATTTTAGCTCAAGGTAAATCTGTTTACAAGAATCAGTGTTTAGTTAAATAATCATAAATCATAGCAACAATTAATGGTAAGAAAACAAGTCAAAACTACGATATCTCGCATGTGTAATAACCCTAACTTTAATATCTCTTACAAGAAGGCAATGATTGCCCTTGTTTACATCTTGGAAATGACAGTTACAAACACTGGATTCATTAGCTGATTCCATAGCCATCCAATTCAAAAGAAACCAATTACTTTATTTGTATCACAGTTTGCACTAAGAAATTAACTTTTACTACTACTTCATTAAGAGGTCCTCTAGTAGTCCGGGAAAATACATTTTACATGTCAACTGCGATTTTTATTGGTGATGCACGTTCACGAAAATGAAAGTAAACAAACATGGCTTGAATCACTAGCAAAGGTGAAAATTAATACTATCAAGTACTGCTTAAATATCTTGTTTGTCACACAACATATTTGTTTCTGGAAATTATTTCCACAGATAAAATAAACGACTGCACAAAGCCGTCGGATGAGGTAAACACAACAGACTAACGATTGTGTCTCTCCAACTCCTTGGTTGTTAGGCAACGCAACCGGAAATGACGTCGACTTCAACACCGCATAGCCGTAACTACGCGGAGATGAGATAGTTTCTCGGGGGAAAGACGACAAGAATCTGGCTGCGGATTGGGCCAGTTCCCTACTATCCAGGGCGCGTGACGAAAATGAACCCGCCACTAACATCGGCCAGGCGTCGGGACGCCTGACCCACAGACCGACGCTTACAGTACCGGTGCTAGAGTATTTATAGACTTTTGCGTCAGAGCGCCTGCCCGAATGAGGGCGCTCTTGTCCGCGCCGAAACAGTTTGAGCACTGGACGAAATCTGCATCGCGCGAGAGACCATGTTCAGCACGTGTGTATACGACTTCTGTGGTCTTTATAAACAGTATAAATAAATACGTTTTGGCGTTCCCTTCTTATTATAGCTTATTCGCGGTTCCTTTCACACTTTTTTAATAAAAAAAACTTTGAAAATCACCCATGTGTGACGTGACTGATTGTTTAGAAAACAATCAGTCACGTCACACAATGTGCCGTGTGTCACTTTTATCACTTTTGTCTCTTAACACAAAAGTTCCTTTCTTTTGGATTAAGTCGAACTTTACTGATATGTTATCTATAAATTATATTTAGTTTATTATTGATGTAAATAAAAACAGTGAGTAAATAGTTGTGTTGTAATAAATAGTTATTATGCAAAATATTATTACACTGAGTGCGTTGTCCCTTTGGTGTAATTTTGTAGACTTGTTTAAGCATTGTTTGCTTGAGGCGTAGGGCGGAGGAAAATCCTGGAAGTAGAACTTTAGCAGGGCTACAGAAAAGTTTCAAGTAACTGTGAATGACTACACATTTAATAACAGTTTGTTCACGGATACCATTAAACATTCACAGAACCGCGTTTATATTGTGGTCCCTGAATGAAGAGCGACAAACTCTGAATGAAGAGCGACAAACTCACGACTTCCAAAACTGGTCGAGATATTATCTTGTGCGTACAAGCGAAGAGTCTGGAGCAAAGACGGTTCGCATCTAACCTCTGGAATTACTCAATCTGTGAATGTCGAGTCAGTGCCCAAGTGGTTTGGAGCATACTATTGTCTTGGATGTTCCCGTCATCTCAATACTTCCTGTGCAATGTAAACCCCTAATTTTAACTTTTCGTCCCCAAGATGGCTATTTTGAATTCTATAGTTAAGGTAATCACCTGTGATAATCTAACCAGACAATAAATGAACTATGCTAGACGCATCACCACAGATGAAACAAATCAGTATCGATGACTCTGTTTTGTTAGCCACATTCCTCTGAAGCAGATGACTGCAATGCAATGCTATATAACAGGAAAAACAATATCGTTGCTGTTGGTGAAAGAGTTAAGCATTTAATTTATAAATTAATAATACATGAAAACTTACGTGTATATTTTAAGCCAATATTCCAGAATATATATTATGCAATTGTTATACTTATCCAAAGTTCGGAGGTTGATAAATAACCATACTTGACACTGAGTTAAGACCAGGCTTCACCACGAACGGGCGTAGGTATAAGGAATCAAAGGCTAAATTTGGACAAAGATCTCTCAGTAGTTTTTTGTGGTAGTATTTTCAACAAAAAATTTTTTGTTAGAGATTGAACTCATCTAGATTTGTAAACCTTCCAAATTTTAATTTTTTAATTTCAAATATACGTTTTCATTATTTATAAAATTGTGACATTATATAAATAATGAAAAGTGCATTTAAATTTCAAAAATTAAAATTTGATTGGTTTACAAATGTAGATGTGTTCAATCTTCAACAAAATAAAACCTCACTTGGAAACACTAGCACAAAAAATGCATGAGAGATCTTTGTCCGAATTTAGCCTTTGATTCCCTATACGCCCATGCATGGTGAAGCCTGGCCTTAAAGGAGCATGGCCACGCAAAAAATCCAACATGCAATTATTATTCTCTCCAGCACGTTGTTCCTGGCTTAGTACACTGTTAGTTATGTAACACTGTTGTTTTTTCAAATATCTAAATCTCTCATGTGTTGATTATGTTGCGATGTCATGAAACCAAAATACGAAAATGGGAATGAACTCGTATTTATGAACACAGAGTTCTAGAAGAACCATATCGACGATGTTTGTCTTAACATAACATTGAATTTAGATTTTTTTTTCAACGAATTCGTCCCTTCTGCCTACCTTAGAGACAAGCCATGTAATGATTCCCTTACGGAAAAGATATCTGGCGCGCATTCGGGAATTAACTTTCACAATTCTTCACCAATACGCATGTTGCTGACAACATTGTAAAGAAAGCTAAAGGAATCCTGACAAGCACCGTGAAAAAAAACAAAAGTGCATTCGAAGATTATATGGCCACTTAGACGAGCAATTACTGTTTATTTGTGGTTAAAGTCACATCAGAAATGAATCTATTGCCTTTTGAGCATCGAGAGCAAGACAGGAATCGGCAATGACCTGACATTCACCTGGAGATATCTCGGAAAACCACGGAAAACGTTCGTCTCCGACAAAGCTGAGGTCTCTTTTTTTTGTGGCGGGGAATTTATTCACCCATCGGCCAAGCAACTCTCGTCACGCTTAGCTCGGTTATTGCCTCATGACGAGGCTCGCGACATACTTCGAGGTACTTTTAGTAGCTCGCATCTTGGTTCAGGACATGGTCCATGACATGTCTTGAGGAATGTCTCGTAGCTCTCGGCATGGCTTGCAGCATGGTCCAAGACATATTCTGAGGAATGTTTTGTAGTTCGCATGTTGGTTCGCGACATGGCTCTCGACGAGCGTCGCACCATGCTCCTGTAATCACTACTCGATTCGCTGCATGATCGTGGTGGATGAGGTGTTATCCGAAGTTTTGCGCGAAGAGGTAGGCAATGAGATTTATTAGGCGACATGTTTCGAGGTCGGTCGTCATCGTCTGTTGGTGTGAATGGATGGTATGGCCTGTTGGTCTAGTGAGTTTGGTCCAGGTTGTCTCGGCAGGAGCCAGTATTGGGCGAAGTCAATCTTGGAAGGAGTCAGTCGTTGGCCGGCATAGTTGGTCGGTATGGTTGACTGGTATAGTTGGTAGATTGGTCTGGATAACTGGTACGGTTGTTTGGTATGGGCAACTAGTGATGATGGAAATATTAAGGAAAGATATCGCCACCATTGGATTACAACTGATTACTATCTTAGTCAGATAATAACAGGACAGGGAAACTTTAAAGCCACGTTAGATTGATTTAACTTAGTGGACTCTCTTCTTTGTCCGATCTGCAGAGTTGAAGATACTGTCCAGCATGTGACTCTGGAATGCCCAAATATTAAAGACATTAGAATAGAGTCACGCAGAAAACTGCAAATAGAAGAAGAGCTAAACATGAGAAGTATTTTATCTCATAAAGAGAAAGTGAGCTATTTCAGAGAATTTGCAAAGGACATGAGAAATAGATTAGAGTAATTTAATGCGTGGCTATTAATGAATCCTCCAGAAGAGGAAACAAAGAATTCTCCATAAAGTATCTTACCCTTAGAATTCAGAGCATAAAACCACTATAGAAACCAAAAAGTGGGAGCGGGTCCACATTCCTGATTTGACAGTGAGTAAAACCGCTATATAAATATTGTAGTAGGTGCGGGCCCACTACACAGGCTAGCATAATCCCTACGAAAATCATAGGAAACATTCAAATGATTTATTAGCAAGCTACTGATGAGTTGAGGGGGGCCTTGCCCCCTCTCTGATGAACTGAAGATAACATATGTGAGGACCAGGCAATGAACAAGAAACTGATGGAATAGAGTAACAAAGACCAACGCAAGAATACAGAGATATGAACCACGTATTATGCAGACGATAGCAAAAGAATCGGAATATGATTTAGACACGATTCATGATTAAAGGACTGAGTACAATGGGAGGGAGATCGAAAAGATTTCCGGAGGCCCCCTGTCCACTAGATGTCGACACAGAGGGAATGAATCGAAAGTAGAATATAAATTAGACAAGTAGTTAGTGCCACCATATAATGGCATAGATATAAAGTAGAAAATATTTCAGAAAGTATGATGAACTGGGTGGATGGCAGGTTAACCACGCCACATTACTACTCCAGACTAATTGAATGTAGATGTAATAGAATAAAATCGAAGTTGGGAAACTGCGTGGTCCCGATAGCAAGCCAAAGGAAGGCAAAAAGAAAGAAATGGGAAAATAACAGAAAAGGACTCTCTTATTCCCCTGCATCATCCAGGAAGGGCACAGTTGCAGGGGTGATAAGAAAGTGTGTCCCACCTTTAGTTGTATACACAAAAAAAAATTGATGATGGTTAGTCTGTATGGCTGGTCGGCTGGTATGGTCGGCATGATCGAATGGTGTGGTTGGCTGGTTTTGATGGTCGTTAGACTGGTAGGTTAGACGGTAGTTTGGTATGGTCAGTTTGTATGGTTTGCTGGCATGTTCGGTTGTTATTTTTAGATGGTATAGTTGGCTCCTATGGCTGGCCGGTATGGTCGGTTCATATAGTTGGTTGGTATGGTCGGCTGATATGATTGGTTCTTGTGGCTTGATGGTAATGTTAGTTGGTATGACCAGTTCGTATCGTTCGTTGGTTAGGTCGGTTGTATGGTCGGCTGGCATAGTCGGTCCATATGGCCGGTCGGTATGGTTTACTTGTGCGGATGGCTCGTCTGGTTAGTTGGTATGGTCGGTTCGTACTGTTGGTTTGCCTAGGCCCTTGGGGCCGGGGTGGGAGCCGGACGGGTGGATTGAGTAACCAGCCTGTCGTGGGTGTAAGGTTATGCCTGGTGGGGCAATCCGCCACTATTGGAGCGGTTGTTCCTTCTCGTCCATCCCTCTGGTGTTGACCTGCAGAAGTGTTGCAGGCGACTCGCGACCGTTTGTAGCATGGAAGCAGGTCATACCCTTTCCCCCTTGAAATGGGGTAATGATGCGATTATATAGCCTCTCTTACTCAAGTCCATCTCCACCTCCACGATGGTAAGGGCTGGAAACACAGTGGATAACGCTGTGGCTGACGGAGTGAGGACGATGCGCTGGGCGAGTGACGGCCCCACCCGTGCACGGGTGATCGGTCACGGCGAGAGTACGGGTCGCTTCCAGAGGCAATTTGTATTTCTCGTCCACGGTGATGACCCGCGAGCCGGCTGCACGTCCCAAAACTGAGGCTTGTAGTGGATCTCGAGGTGGCGGAGCATCGATGAAGGGACTGTCTGGTGTCCCTGAGGTGTTGGGCTTCTCTTGGGTGAAAACTCAGTGTGCAGCGCACAGAAATGTGCAGAATAAATCGTGGGTACCCAGGGGATCAGCGGTATGAGCCCCGGCTTTGGCCGTGCTGATCAAGGGTTGGACTCTGGGGGGCAATGTGGTTGAATACCCCAGCTTGGGGGAGACGTCCCTGGAGAAAATGTCATCATTGTATGGCAGGGCGTTTTTCAACGAAGGGGGCGCAGGTTTGGTCCGCCAAGAAGAGGACCCATTTACTCAGTGAGTGAGTAGAGGTTGGATAGGCCTCGACCCCATCAGGTGGTGCTTGTTGGCAAACCCAGCAAGCACTGTTGACAGGTGAGGTGGCCACTTCCACCCACTGCGATTGGAAGGAGCGTATCTCCTTCTATTGGGTGCATTCAACTGCATTCAATTAGGCGTAATAGAGGGGGCGAATTGACGACTCGTCCTTTTCTGTTGCTGCCTGGGTAGTTTAAGCCCCCTGTTTATACCAAAATGGCTCAGGCGCAGGGGGACCCGACAACCTGGCGAACAGATATCGCAAAACACACATGTTGGTTTGCCTACTGGTGTGCCCAGTCGGTCTTGCTGGTCTGTTGGCCTGGTTGGTTGGGATGGGTGTTTGGTATAGATGGTTCGTATGTTAGCTCGTATGACTTGCTCGTATGGTTGGTTCGTATATCTGATGGTACGGTTGGTGCATATGGTCGGTTGGTAAGGTTGGTACATATGGTCGGCTGGTATGGATGGTTCGCATGGCTGGCTGGTATGGTCGGTTCGTTTAGTTGGTTGGTATGGACAGCTTGTATAGTTGGTGGTTGGTATGGTCGGTTGGTATCGCTGGCATAGTTGGTTTGTGTGGTCAGTTGGTATGGCTGGTTCGTATAACCAGCTGGGAGCTATAATTGGATCGTATGGTCGGCAGGTATGGTTGGTATATATGGTTGACTGGTATGATTGGTTCGTATGGTCGGTTGGTATGGCTGCTTATGACTGGCTGGTAAGGTTGGTTCATGTGGTTGCCTGATATAGGCGGTTGATAAGGTTAGTTCGTATTTTTGGCTGGTATTGATGGTGTGTATGGTTAACTTGTATGGTCGGTTTGTATGATTGTGCTGTTTTGCAATTTGGTATGGTCGGTTGGTATTGTTGTCTGGTGTGGTTGCTCGATATGGGTGGTTGGCTGTTCTTGATAGTTGTTAGAGTGATCGTCTGGTATAGTCGTTTGTTGGTATGGTTGTTTTGTATGGTCAGTTCGTATTTTTGGCTGGTAATGTCGAGCCAAAAATATGGCAATGATATACAATCATACGGTTGGCTCATATGGACAGTTCATACAGATGGTCTTGCCCATCGGTATGCCCAGTCGGCCTTGCTGGCCGGTTGGACAGATATGAACAGTGTATAGTTAACTGGTATTGATAGTTGATTCGTCGGTGTTGGTTAGTCTGGTCGATCGGTACGGACGTTTAGTATGGTCGGTTGGTTTTATTGTAGGCTGTTCACGATAAAGTGAGCACTTTTGAGGCTCTAGTTACTTTTTCCCTGACAATATTTTATCCTTCTGCGACTTTTTAAAATAAATATGGCAATGTAAGTAATAAACACGGTGTACATAATTCACCGGACTTCAAAGTTAACCTTTAATGCTACAATATATTTATTTACCATTATTCCAACTGAGAAGGCTTCAAAAAGTGCTCACTTTACCATAAAAAGCCTATAGTCTTGCTTACTGGTATGCCCAATAGGCCCTGATGGTCAGTTGGTTCATGGCATTGTAATAATGAGCAATTATTTTGAGCTCTAGCCAGTTAAATTGGTTCCACTTTGAGTTTTATACAAAAAATTGTGAACAATTTTGAAATTACCATAATTCGTTTGCTTAACTCATCATATATCCAAGAAATTTTAGAACAGGTCCAACATGCAAAATGTTTATTGGACACTGGAGGCATCCAAGAATTTCCAAACATGGCAGCATTAGTGAAGTTTCAGTTTCGGCTCAATCTTCCAACATTATATGACCAAACTTATTGGAAGCAGCAACTAGGACCTCGGTGGGATTTCCAACACCTCAACCGTATCACTTTCGCCCTCGGCCCAGGTGGAAATGGTCATCCCAGGAATAAGTAAAACCCAAGATGGCTGACGAAACCTCGGTTTTTATTAGGAATACTGTACTAGATTAGGCACGTACTACTCATACGTGAACGTGGCCATCTGCGAACACGTCGGCGGCCAGAGATCGGGAGGAAGCGCGCCAGAATATCTCCGCAGTGTTCTCCGCCACGCGCGCGCAGCCAGGAGAGCGGCTGGCATCCGGATCCGGCGCAAGGCGGTTCGCTCCGGTTCCCGCGGCGCGCTGCTGTCTGGAGCCGCTGGTAAACAAAGCGCGCGCACAACTCGTTCCAGCGCGAGGCGAATTCCCCGGTGTATCGCAAACCGCGGCCGCCCGACCTTCGCGCTGCGGACGTACATGCCGCGGGCTAGCGGCCTGGCAACTACTACCGGTAGCGCGAGAATTCTCGTGCGCGCACCAAGATTTTAGGTTTGTGCAACTGAGAGGAAGTATTGCGTCACTATGGGCCGTATGAAGGTCTGTCTACAACTGGCCGTAACCGTGGACGTGGTCGTGGACGCATGTCTCAATTCGTACGTCAAATGACGCCACGTTGACGTGGTCCGAATATGGTCTATAAATGCGATGTCCGAAAAGGAGCTTTCTCGAACTTCCGCCTTGTAGTGAATTTAACTTTTGACGTGAATACGTCTTTAAATTTGCAACCATAGTGGGAGGCAATCCAGAAAATCCAATGATAACAAAATCGGGGGATACAGTTTGGCATTGCAGCTCCGAATCTATCGTTTACATTCAAAATTCAATTACACCACTCGATTGCCAAAGGATCAAAGAATATGTTACGTTGGGTGAGGATTGCGAAACATCGCGCACGCAGGGTGGACGGTTGGGGGAGGGGGTGTAGGCGGGCGCCGCAATTTCGAGTTCCTTTCGCCGCGTCTCATTAACTTCCGCGTAGTAGGCCTATAACGTTTGACTATAGTCTGTCTCACTCTTAGATTGCAGTAAAGAGTGCATTAACGCGCGCTGTTTTCAGATGGCTACTGATTATCAACATCCAAGAAGTTATGCTGTGTTGGAAGAATAAGTTCATACGTAGACAAATACATAACAAAAATTGTCAGATTGTATAATAGTGTATAAGCATAAAATTGTTTGATTAGCTACCCACTGCAATCTAAGAGTGAGATGCACTATAGGAGGAGCTACGACGTTCGTTTAGGTCTCAGTCGACAGTTCTCGTCAAGATACATCGATTACGTGTATAAAAACATTTGTGTGGCGTGGTTATTGTGAAATTGTACGAGTCAAATGTAAAAAATTAAGAAAACTTAACACAATGTCGGCCTATACTCGTCAGAAAGCCAAGTCGAAATACAGAAATCGTATACGGTTGGAAAGAGCATCTCAGTCAAAAACAATTCAGTGACACCCATAAAACCCCATATGATTGAGTGAAGCGATGCCGGGAACATAAAATAAACATCAGGCGTCCGAACGCGTCAAAGTACACGTATTCACGCAAAACAAACGGCCGTGTCCCCAACACAGCCACATCCAATTTTTTTTTTACCCCCTGTATCAATTTCGTGATCAAGTGATCGTTTTAAAACGTTTAACTTGTCATATAAATTATAATTTTAAAGTAACTCATATACACTGTTTCAGTGCAGTGCACGATGCTATTGTTGTAGCCTGAATAAGTTTTCATTTCATATTTCAGTTAATAAAATACCTAATTTACGTATTTATAAACAATTACTAATGGAGACCTGTAAGTTGAATTGTAAATATGACCTCTTATCTTAGATCGTTCACGTCCGTTTACAACATTTACATTTTGCACGAAAACTTGAGAAAACTGAAACTCATTATTTTTCTACATTCTATGGAGTCGACTTCGGACGACAGTTCATAGTTGGTGGATACTTGTGGGACACATCTTGGCTTAGGCCTACGGGTCTTAGACACGCCAGCTTTGGACTGTGTCGTGACGTCACAAGTCACGTGCACTAGTCAGTGTATTCTTGTCCTAAGATACAGCTTTTGACAGGGAATCAGTAGATATGCTGTGATGCGGGCGATGACGGTGGCGGTGGGGAGTACGCCCATCATATAATTTTTTTGTCTCCAAGATTGGCGCCCTTCCATTTCTTATAGTACAATTCTGTACCTGTACTATAATACTGTACTGCGCAATTAACAGAGGGTAAAAATTATAGATGGACTTTGCTGCTCAACATCCATGCATTCCAGCAAAGGCTTGTTTATTACAGAGGTTTAGATGGAGAGTGGAATGCTGTATCTTCGAGAGACAATTGATTTAGGCAAAAACACTATTTTCGCATGTAAGGATATTTACTACGTTATACAAGGATGTTCATCTTTAATGAATAGTATATGAGGGGAGAGAAAGAGCATTGAAAGAAAATAAAAAAATATGTAAATGGTACCATGTCTAAAAAATAAGCTAAGAAAAAAAACTTTTGCTTGAACAGTGTCCTCTATTCCCCTTACCCAAATCATGGCCATTGACTTTAAAAACATTACAGTTCACGAATTTTTTGGCGCCGTGTACGGGAATTCTGAGTAGCTGCTAAAAAGGTCATGCTTGGAAGTTCGTGCTCGGATCAGAATGCGGGCAGCCCACACGTGACGATATTTTGACTTATTTAAATTTTTGCACTACTCATTTTACAAATATAGTCCATTCACGGTTACTTCCAATTTTTCTGAAGTGCTACTAAGTTCTACTTCCAGGATATTCCTCCGCCACATACAAACAAAGTTAAACTAAATATAGAAAATTACACCAAAGGGACAACGCACCGCATTCATGCGCACTCACTTTAATAATACTTTGCATAAGAACTATTTATTGCTGGTCATTACCAACACCCCTATTTTCTTACTGTTTTTATTCATAATGATTATAAAGTAAACATAATTTATAAATAAAATCCAAGTAAAACTTCGATATAATTAGAAATAAGATACTTTTGTGTTAACAGAAGTATTAAATGCTTGTGATATGTGGCATATTTAGGAAAGAACAAAAAACGTCATGTCATTTGAATCTGTCCATCAATACAGTGAGTGAACGGGGGGAAAAACACAATGAATAAGTTATTTCATTAGCCTGCCCCTCCTGCCGAAACCTCAACAAAAGTCGACCAATTAATATTTGAAAGTGCACGGTATATAACGCTAGATTATTTGGAATCGGTATTAATTTCATTATTATCTACCAATGAAATTATAATTACACATATTATTTGTGTTAGAAATTAAAACTAATTATATTCGGTCCCTAAAAAATAGATAACTTGTGAAGCATGTTATTGCTTGAACAAGACCGAATTTTCTTCCAAGTTTGGAAAAGATTTTACGTAGATTCAAGTAGTTCAGAATATATCGACTCGGGCTTTGAGGCATTTTGTTTGATATCTGAAACTTTACTTAATTCGCTGTCGTGTCTCGTGAGCTTACATTATACGTCAAAAATCTCGTGAGCACAGAAAGCGATAAGCTAACTTTCCGAACTGTTAGAAAACTTACATTATCGCGAATTATCTCCCTCGGGCACTAGAAAATAAGCTAACCAAATTAGGAACAGCTCTGAGGTAAGCACGAAAAGGGGGGAGTATTGGGGGGGGGGGGGGGGAGCAAACCTTCAATGCGCCGTTTTAGTTACAAAACAGGATTTCTGTCGCGTTCAAGTCTGGTACACTACATGCGAGAGATATATGGTGGCACCGGATCAATTGTATCTACGGGATTTAGAGATAAAGTAACATTTCCTCCAAACGGGAGTTTCAGACATGCCATAAGGGTCCAGGAGCGCTGGAAAATGGATTGGCAAAGAGGACGTCACCCCCCCCCCCCCACAACTCCACCACCGCTGCACTTTCAGTCTTTCTGGTGGGCGCCGAAGACTTTTCGAGAGAGCGCCACAAGAAAACAATGTAGATTACGTGTCGTACTACAGTATTGCGACATAAGAATGACGCGAGCTATTACAAACAGCTTTATTGCACAGAATACCCATCACACACAGGTGGCATGATTATTCTTGCAACTCGGTACCCGGTTTGACGTACACAATTAGGAGAAAACTTATGAGGATATTATATTAAATTAAGGTATAGATATAATTATAACATCTTATTATACTTAAAATGTTTAATCAATAAAAATACCACAAATAAAATAATTTCTTGTTACAAAATCCCACATTTCACTAACTTTTCAGTTTTTAATATTTATTATTTTTTAATAAAACAATTAACATTAGCTAATAGAATTTCTATGGTGGTATTTCCGTGGTCACGCAGTACTGCGTGACCACGGACCGCGATAACCGCTGCTACACGGTACTGCATCGAGACAAAGACTTTCGATGTCCGTCTGGGGTATCTCTGCACGTGCTTCTTCGATGCATGTCCGTGGAGCTCAAGTTTTCGGTAGGCGAGAGATCCGGCGAATGTGCAGGCCAAGGAAACAGTGTTATAATGACGATCACCCAGGAACCGTCGGAAGATTTGTGCCACATACGGTCACGCGCTGCCCTGATGGTACACGACCCGGGGCTGGCACTGAAGATAGGAAACCACAACTTCTCCGCGATGGAACGGTTGCTGGTCAGCGTACCAGCGATGCGGACTAGGCGCGAGCGTGAATATTAGCACCCCATACCATGGCTCCAGGTGCTAGACCAATATGGCAGTGCATGAAGCAGGACTCGGCCTGGAGTGTGTCACGCTGACATTAGACATAGATGCGACAATAGTGGTTGCTGCAAGTATAGGCTATTCACGGTAAAGTGAGCACTTTTTAAGGCCCTGCTAAATTTTTCCTTTCAATTAATTTCTACCTTTTCGCCACTTTTTAATGTAAACATTACAATATGACTAACAAACACGGTGTAAACAGTTCATCACTCTCAAAAGTTAACGCCTGAGACTGCAATAAGATATATTTATCAGGTGTCAATGCCTTTTAGGAAGGCCTTAAAGTGCTCACTTTACCGTGAACAGACTATAGAAGCGGGATTCGTTGGAGAAGACGATGACATGCCACCCCACCGGTCCCTCCAGACACAACGTTCTGCACACCACTGCTGTTGTGAGCAGTCAGTGGCAGCCACAGTAATGGGTGCATGGGCATGATGGCTTGATGCTCTATTGATTTTCAAAGTGGCACCCCCCCCACCCCTCAAGGGAGGCGTGACGACATGCTAATGGGGGAGCGGTCATCAAAGTATAGAAGCAAAATCGGTAATTGCCAGTGGTTTACGATGTGCAATTTCTTCTATTCAACCAAGAATTGGGAATCTTGTTAAAAATATGCAGGCTCATCCGTCTCATTGATTGATTTGTTCACCACCATTTGTATTAAATAAGCATTAAAATGTAATTATTAAACAAAACTTTTGAGACTTTTATTCATTATTGTTTTACCTTATAATAATGAAGTTGCGTCTCGGGGGGGGGGGGGGGGGGGGGTAATTTTTTTTTTTTTACAGAAGGGAGGCGTGATAAACTAAAGTTTGGGTACCCCTGCGTGTAGACGGTCACGCCCCGTTCGTGCGGACACACATTAATCTGCCACTTTCCTGAACTCTATAGAGTGAGTGTTCGATGTGGCCGTGTGGTAGGTCACAGCCAAGCGCACCAGATGTCTGTCATCGCGCTCGTTGGTGCGACGAGGTCGTCTGCTTACTGCACGTCGCTCAGCTTGTTCTTCCTCGACCCACAGATCGCATATCCGCTCCACTGTGTTTAGAGCCCTGGCAAAATAGGCAGTTGGTGGTTTTCGGTTGGTTTGCAAAGTTCCATGGCACAGTAGTCAGTGTTGGCGTTGGAGTAAATTGTTTTGCTGTTGTGCCGACAGACAGCAGTAAATCGTGTTTTAATTGGATATTCTTGGAATCTGAATTTTTATAACTAAGTCGACAAGACTTTTAATTGCAAAGATTTTAACTTCTTAAATAAAGTAATTATAAATAAGCCGTTTTCAAAACATTGTTATTTTATTCTCAATGTTAAAAGTTAGCGCACTGAATCTTATAAAAAAATTATATTCGCAGAGCTAACTACAATTTGTCTGTATTCCTGCAACTGCTTCACAAAAGCCTTGCAAATACAACAAATTTGTATGGTTCTTGGTGTTGCAATTGTAATGGCCGGCAATGTATATTTATTACAACATTAGATAATAATCTTTATAATGATATACATAAATCTTAAAATATATTAATAGCATGCAAAGTATATGTATGGATGTGTGTAAATACAGCCGTAATTTATTTCAAGACTAAATTTTGGGGAGAGGTGCTTTTTGCAGCACCAGAGACGACGAATAATTTTTTTTCTACAAGATATTGCCTCCTCCCCCTCCGCGGCTAGACTGAAAAAGGGTCCGACGTTCTTGAAAGGCTACAACTCGACTATCAACGATGCTGCTTTTCCACGGGGCACGCGTGGTTTCCGTTGCCACGAAGGCCGTTGCAAGAGAGGTTTCCGTTACAGTTTGCGCGCCAAAACGACTATTGGAGGAGTTTCTTTCGGGGACGCGTGGGTGCATGCGCTTCCTCTCCGAGACTCGTACCCGTGGGAGGTCATGACACGTTCTCTCTTTGTGTGCGCATATGTGCGCGCTTGCAGGGGGGAGACACTGGATAGGGCTTACAGTCGCGTTATTTGAAGAGTGCCTGTGGAAACACCAATATAGACATTTTACCACTATAATTAATGATTTTATGGAACAGACCGGTTTCGAGTCAAAACTATGAGTGTTTTGTGTCTCAAACATGCTGATTTAACCTACATATATTTCAGGTGCTGATTTAGTTACTTACTAAAACAATTATAAATATTTAGTCCGGATTTTTTGCACTGATGGTGGAAGAATTATTCTGTTCTGTTGGTCACAATTGGAGGTAACGTAAATATTTCCTAGACATAGCTAACACAAACAGAACAGGTATATATTTAATTATTCCCGAAAACAGCATTCGGCAAATAAATGGCGTTAGTCAAGCAAGTTCTAAGCAATTTTAAAACGTCGTTCTAGAAACTCTCAAGAATAATGCAAGCTGTAAACATACTGTAAATGCTACCCGGCAAAAATTTTTTTTTGTTGTAAATAAGCTATTTTATTAAACATTGAACACAACGTAATTATTAACTACTTCAATGAAGCGTTTTTATGACAATATAATCATAAAAAAATATTTTTATTTTATTAAACTAGGTGGTTATTTTTCGTAATGCGTATTTGCTGTTGGTATTAATCCAGGCACCTACCACCCACCCACCCACTACCCCTGAAAAAGACTTCAAAATAAGAAGATCGTTACAATATGGAAGTGTCCGCTCTTGTCTCCTTACTTGCTCTGTGTCTGCTTGTGTGAGCGCATACCCCCCCCCCCCCCAAAAACCCCTCACGGATTCCAAAATGCTAAATTTGCTCTTGATCTCGCATAATGTTAGGAGACATAAAACACCTGCAGTATATTGCGTACAAGTCGTAGTGAACAGATACTTCTACTGGTGTTTCTGCACTGATTACGAGACATATTAGGTTTGCTTCATCCGGCCTCTCTTTTTGCTCCGCGAGAGTTGCAAAAGTCGTCAAAGTGACCCAGGTCAAAAAGAATTACTTAAGGAGAACCTTCCCCCGCCATTTTGAATCTTAGTTTCTCTAGCTTGTTTATACTTACAAAAAAGAAAATTCCGAATGTACCCCAATACCCAGTTAGCTATTGACCTTACGCAGCATTAGGTACATACTGTACATAACGACTGAACTACGAAATCGTATTTACGATACGACACACTGTTTTTACAGCATAAGTTTCCCTCTTTTTACACTTTCCTGTATTTTGCAACGTTTTCCCCCAGCCCCTCGAAAAATGTAAAATAGGGGTTTAACTGTATAAAGAAGCTAGAAAACCAAGAAACTAATCAGGCTGGGCAAGGTTCCGCTCGAACCTTTCGAATGAATCAAACGCTCGTAGGGGCGGCTCTTGTGTACAATAAGCAAATATGGGAGATCTAGCAAGCGTGACAGATGTTGCCTTTTTTAAAAGAGGTATCTCATCATTCACTACACCTTAAATTATACGAACATGTTTAAGGCACTTTCGTTGTTTTTTTTTTTTTGCAACTAAAGCCGTGCTTACACCGACAGTTAAAAACAAAATTTTTTATAACTTTTGTTACCAACATGTTGTCAGTAACAGATGTTGGCAACAAATGTTGTTAACAGGACACCAGTTTGACATTTACTTTAGTTAATAACATTGCGGCCGCATAACCACAGTTAGCTCGCTGCGGCAGCATGTGTCACGTTGGCGAAAGAGAAAATACCAAGAAGGTTCTGGGCGAGACCTTCTCTGCGGGCAATAGCTAGATATAGTGGGAGTGACTTGTTAAGTGACTTGAATGAAGGTGACATTGACCTTTTGTCAGGCGAACTAAGGTGTGACGGAAGCTTTCAAAACTTTTTGAGAATGGCTAGTTGCGACTGAGTTCTTAATATCAATGATAAGACATAAAATTGGCAACATCATCCGCTGGCCAGTGGCGAGTAGATGGTATGGCGACAGGAACACTACTTCATTTAAAACGAGTGCCAAATAAACCTTCCCAACTTGCAAAACAAATACGGGAGGAATTTATTTCAACAGTTCTGAATGCTCTGTTCCATGCCAAAAATACTATTAAGAAAACAAAAGAAAGCCTTGCGGTGGTGCATCTAAGAGTGGTTTTCATGTGTTGTCTTTAAAAATTTTTGTTTTATATTTGAACATCGTTCTCACCTTGTGCGTTAAAAAGGTGTAGGCATATTTAATTACCGAAATTGGCCTACATTTGTCTTCTAAAGTGCCTATTCTACATTGATACATGCAAACAATCGCCAGATATGTCAATTTTCTTTTTAAGCAATTACGCACCATTATATATGCTCCATAGTTATATACTTAGTTACCGACGTGATATTGTAATTAATCATTTATTTATAACTAGCTTTTGCCCACTGCTTCGCGCGCATGTTTATAGGGATAAATAACTAATTTTTGTGACACTAAGCACTATTGGATTCTCTACCCACTGAATTTCTGCGGCCCCACTATTGGGTTCTCTACCCACTGATTTACTGGGGCCCCACTATTTTGTGCTCTAGCCGCTGACCAACTGCGGCCCCACTATTGGGTTCTCTAGCCACTGAGCTACTGCAGTCCCACTATTGGGTTCTCTAGCCACTGAGCTACTGCGGCCCCACTATTGAGTTCTCTACCCACTGAGCTACTGCGGCCCCAATATTGGATGCTCTAGCTCCTGACTAGCTGCGGCCCACTATTGGATTCTCTACCCACTGAGTTTCTGTGGTCCCACTATAGAGTTCTCTACCCACTGAGCTACTGCGGCCCCACTATTGGGTTCTCTAGCCACTGGGCTACTGCTGCCCCTTTGAATCGCTCTAGCCACTGGGCTACTGCTGCCCCTTTGAATCGCTCTAGCCACTGAGGCCTCCCTTGGGATCGCCCTAGCCACTGAGCCACTGCGGCCCCACTTGATTTATTTTTATCCACTAAGCCACTACTGCCCCACTAAGAATAGCTCTAGCCACTGGGCCACTGCGGCTCTTGGGAAAGAATGGAAGACAGCCCATAGACAAAAAAGAAAGAAGAAATGATAGAACTTTTTTTGACAATGTTTTTTGTATGCAGTAAAATTACAATAAAAATTTTCCTGAAGGAATTATATAAATTTACAATAATAATTTTCCTTAAGGAATGAGATATTTTCACGGGATAAAAAGGAGCTTGTGTCACTCTCCAATCCTCCAACTATATCTGTGCAAAAAATCACGTCGATCCGTTGTTCTGTTTTGACGTGAAAGAAGGACAAACAAACACACTTTCCCATTTATATAGTAGTAAGGAGTAAGAATGTAGGGGTACAGTTTGTGGTAGCCCACAAAACATATAGGTTACCAGCCTTGGATTTGCTAAACGTCTACAAACGTAATGCCATGTTCTTCTCCAGCCTCTCGAGTGTGCCGTGGAGTTGCTTTGTCATTCAGAAACTGCAGCGATTCGAACGCAAACCACTTGCTTTTTACGGAATCTACTCTTCAGACACATATCCATTTTTCGACTCTCTCTAATACTGGCCAATAAAAACCTTCATTTTATTCTGCACTTATGGCTTGCTTATTTGCGTTTCGTGGGCAATTTCACCCCAAGTGTTGTTCTTACGATCTCTATCTTTGAATTGCGCACACGTTTAGTACTAAAGAACAGTCTTTTTCGCGAAACAGCTCGATAAGGTTCATCTTTTCCTTCGACCATTCCACTTCACTCGACATATTTTCCAACCGGAAAGGAAACTGCACACTACACTGAATGACAAACAGCAGAACGTCGCTCTTATTGACATGAAGACACTGAGTCGGTAGGTACAAGTGGTTGGGGACGGTCCGTGGCAATGGCGGCAGGGCGGAGGGAGATTGTTACTAACTTCGCAGGCAAAGACGCGGTAACACGTATTGCTAACAAATGTTATCAACATTCTTTGATCTTTACCGACTTCCACCGGGAAATATAATTTTTGTTATTTACATGGTATTTCTGTTACTAACACAGCTTGTTGGCAACGAATACAGAAGCGTTTTTCAAGATGTTAATAACAATTGTTAGCAACACGTGTTACTAACACCGGTGTAAACGCGGCTTTAGACGGCGAAAGGCGGCAAAACCTACCCACGTACGATCTGTCCTCACAATTCTTGCTCGTGAGCAAGGCATCGAGGGCTTGACTCAAGTGACCTGTAGGGAATTGGTCGGATGAATGGAACGCCCGTTGTCAAACTGATTTATTGTATGAAAATGGAACACGAAGGAAGCTCCCCGACCGGGTCACTCCGGACTTTCGCATGTGGGAATCGTGCGGACGATACCTTTGGTCGGTTGGTTTTCTTGGCGATCTACCGTTTCCCCGCCCCTTCATTCTAGCGCTGCTCCGTACTCGCCTCAACCACCCTCATCGGCTCTCAAGATCTCGATGTTAAGAGCCGTCCAAATCTCTTAGGGCCGGTTTCACCACGCGAGATAATGATAGTTTATCGAGATTAACTGACAAAAACCTCGATTATCTGTATTTTGCGTTTCACCACACACATTAATCTCGATTTTCTCTGAATATCTCAATAAAATATTAACCCGCCTATTTCGGCGGTTTAAGTCGCATTGTCGGGATTAAACTGTAAAACATACACAAACATTCTGGGAAGGTGACGAGAGGGCAAAGTTATTTCATCGAGAATAAAGAGAAAATGGCTCAGGCAATAATGTACAATTTAATTTTTGGAGAGGAAAGTGATGACGAGGATTTTATTGTTTGTTGTCCGCGTGTTTAAATGAAAGAATAAATAATTTTGAAATTTGTGATGTAGAGGTTAAAGTACACTTTCGCCTTATGTCAAAAACACGATTGTCAAACAGACCGTTGTCCTTTACAACTATTCTGCATTAACATTAGGTATAAGTGTAAAATAAACAGGCCTAATTCAAATCAAGAATGTGACAAACACCAATAGTGTTTTTAAATGAAAATGTCTGTGAAAATACTCAAAAACACATGTGAACTAAACCACAACAGATAACACATTAGTTACTTAGTTCTGTCTTTAGTTTTAGGATATGCAAAATTAAGAGCTCTGTTTGAAGTTTCTCCTGTTTAGTTCTTTCTTGTTCCTGTTGTCACTTTAGTTGACGAATCTCTTTGATTGCCTCGTTTTCTATTAAACATTTTTGTTAACTCAATTTTTGCTATATGCCGGGCACTTATTTCAGCCTTTTTTTGTTTGAGTGCATTGCTGGTCGTCGTTTACTAGTCCAGGAAGATGTTGTCATACGGTTTCTCACATGGCTGGCAGAAACTGTCCTCAAACCACCGGATCCAGTCGAAGCATTTACAGGGTTATTCACCTGAGCTGTGTTTATGACAACTGAATCTCTACTGGAATTACATTCTGCTGGCTTTACTAGTGGCAGTATACAGTGATCTTGGGTGGCTATTTTGAGGGTAGAACACACTGTACCCCTTTGGACATGTTCGTCTACATAGGTTTTTCGCGTATGTTTTTATAGGTTATCCCACACCGCCTTCAAGTTGTCTGTTGTTCTGTAGTGATCACGATATGTACAAATGAAACTATTCGCAATCGTTCGCCACTGTTTCGCTTTATTTTGTTGTGTCGCAGCATCAGTTCGTTTATTTTCAATGTTATTGAAATGTTCTGCAATTAATTCTAACAAACTGTGTTTTTCACGGGATGAAAAAGTTCGATTTCGCTGTTTCCTTACGACCCAATATGCCTTCCCGACTTGCCATACTTTCTCAAAATAATTTCTCTGCACCAGCTTAAAGCAAAATCTCTAATGTTTACCTAGAGAAAATCGGGATTAAGTCAGAATATCGAGATAATTCTAACGAGATATTCTTTACTGAGATTAAACGTGGTGAAACACGCTAAACATGATCGAGATTAAAATCGAAGTTAAACCTCTCGTCTGGATAAATTTATCTCGATATTCTGAAAAGTTAATCTTCGTTGGTGAAACCGGCCCTTAGCGTGGGCGAACCAAGATCCTTCCGACGCTGCAACTTCGTGACTAACAACACGATTTTAACACACATAGTCTCGTTTAATCGGGTATACGACTACGACGCGAGCATGACCTTGAGTTGGCACCGCGCATGCGCGAGAGGCGCTGATGGGAGCACGCGGAGACTAGTGGCAACAAGTATACATTTTATTATAATCCATTCACTGTTACTTCACACTTTTATGAAGACCTGCTTAAGTTATATTTCCAGGATATTCCTCCGCCTCGTGAAAACCAAGCTTAACTAAGTCTAGAAAATTACACAAAAGGACGACGTACCGAATTCTTGCACATTCACTTGTAAAAACCGTGTCCGAAACGGCTACGAGACCATTATTTAGGTTACTAAATCGACGTGACCAAGTTTACGCCCTAAATATTTGGAGATTTAGGGTTGAAATCTACTGATGTGAAGTGGCACACTAAATCCCCAAATAGGTCCGTAAAATAGTCTGCTGAAGTTTATTTACGTTTAATTTCCCGCGTAGTGGTGGAAACGCTGATATTTACTGTTCTTGAAACGCCGCACAATACATGCAAGTGAAAAATGGAAAATCAGGGATATACTTACATGAAGTTATTTTAAAATAAAGTTGTTGTATTAAAATATTGTCAAAAAAAAAAAAAAAGGCGATTGGTTGTTATAAACTGCAGGGAGCGAAGAAATAACGAGGAGGTTGATATCGGCTAGAAATAAATATGATCAGTTATTCACAAGACGTGAAAAATGCTTGAAAAAAGTTATTTATTAATAGGATGACAAACATAACGTTGAAATCCTCAAACCTGTAGTGTCAAACTTTGTCGCATGTAGCGCTGTTAAAAGCCGTTCGAAACCACCCATCCTAAATTCCTCAACCCTAATTGGCCGTTTCGGACACGGCAAATGATTTGCATGAAAACTATTTCTTACTAGGTGCTACCAGCGCACATGTTTTCTCACTAGTTTTCTTCATATTTATTGGAAATGAAATATTATTGATAAATGAAATGCAGGTAAAACTTAGATTTAACGAAAAAATAAACTTTCATGTTGACAGAGGTATAAAACGCTAGTGATACATGGCATTTTTATAAAATAATAAAATACGTGATACATAGGGTGATTTTTCAAATGTTTGATTCAAAAAGTGAGAAGAAAACGGGAATAGACTATATTTTCATTTAATCCCCATATAACCCCCCCCCCCCCCAAATTTTGTACATTATCATCTAATGTAGACGTATTCCCGTAAAATTTACGGCCGTACCACGACACAGCCACATCCGATTTTCGTTTGTCATGGACCTTGTAAATTGTGGAGATTTGAAAACTATACGTGTTGAATTCCGCACTTCTATTATTGTTTCGTGACATTTTGATATTTTTTATACACCAAAGGCTTTCTTTTTACGGCTTGCTTCCCACCGAGTATTTTGCCGAAGCAAACACGTGAGTGAAAGCGTTTTGTACGGAACTAGCTGTACCTTGTATAACAGATCGCTTCAGGTCTCTTAAGAAAAACGCATAGAATCGTGCGGCTTCTGCTCCACGTCCCCGCCTACACATATCCTGGACGGGCTGCTTACTCATCACGATTCCGCCATAGTTGCAAGTTTAACTGCAACAGCACGCTTCTTTCTCGCTCTCGCTCTCGCTCTCTCTCCATTCTCTATATCGTCACGTCTCCCAGGTAACAGGGTCAATGACGTCACCATTACATTAAGGAAACGTGGGCGCCGTTCTGCTAGCGAATTACGTACTTTCCTTTCTTCTCCCACAAGACCCGAATGAACTTTTATACAAACTCATAATTTTGCTTGAGCTTCAAAAACGCGGGAATGACTCGGACAAGAAAGAGGCGGTTTTGATCATTAGAGAACTTAAGGGTCGGGGTTATATCCGATGATGTGATGAATTGCTTTCTTCTTAAGTTGTATTTACAAAATAATAATAAAGTAATATAAAATAATTGTTTTTCCTTTATTTTTGTGTGTTGTATCCTTCTGTCGACCTTGTTTTTAAAATAAAATTTATATTTAATAAATTATGCATGTAGGTATACTGCTGAAAAAAAAAAGATATTTTTAATAGGGTGAAAATTACAAATTTGTCCTAAGTCTATAAATATGAGCGTCGACAGCTCATACGACGGGTTAATCGCGAAAACGTCACTTATGTGTTGAAAATAGAATCCAACATGAAGGGTGCCGACAGTGCAACCTATATTTAAAAAAAATAAACAAATATGGCTGCCACCTGGTGGGGGAATTAATATAGCGCCACCTAGGCGATGAAAACATATGGAATCTAACGTGGTAGTTGGACCAAGGTGAGAGGCAAACTCCAGTAATGTATGGTCAAATGAACTAAAAACCAAGATGGTAGCCTCCAGCAACGTATAAACAAGTGGCAAACTAAAGAAACAAAGATGGCAGCATACGATAGAATGAGTATAGGTGAGGAGAGTGGGAGTGAAGGAGTCGGTTGTCTGCTGGGCATGGCGCTGGGGGGGAGGGGGGAGGGACTTCAAAAAAATTAAGTTTTTAAAAATAATTTATAAAATTATATATTTAATATTTAATATTTTAAATGATAAATTGTTTTATAAATTTTTATAGCTTTTTGGGATTTTTAGGAATTTGTTTTTGGGTTCAAGGTCTCTCAAGGTCAAGGGGTGAAGGACAAGGTCACCTGCACCCAATATATATGGGGGGCCTTGGTGGCCGAGCGATTAGCACTCTTGCCTCCCACCAAGGTGAACTGGGTTCAATCCCCGGCCGGGTCACCGGATTTTCGCAAGTGGGAATAGTGCCGGACGATGCCATTGGTCGGCGGGTTTTCTCGGGGATCTCCTATTCCCCCATCCCTTCATTCCGGCGCTGCTCCATATTCACTTCAATCACCCTCATCGGCTCTCAAGACCTCGCTGTTAAGAGCCGCCCAAATCTCTTCACTCACTCCACCCAATATGGTGGTAGTAGTTTGTAACATAATATTCTTGTTTACTTTTGTTTTTTTCTCGAGTATTTGTATTCAAGGTCATGGTTTCAATGTCACATGCATCCATTATGGCGGACAAGATGGCCGATAGAACCAAGCTAGCTGATGGCAAGGTCTGACTCCGATCCTGAATCCCTTGTATCGATTTGGCATAGCCTATGCCTATAAAACCAATATGGCTACCACTGCTCTGCTGGTCCTAAGGAGGGCCCGTCAAATTACTTAAATTGATCTAAAATTGCCTTTACGGGGCTTATGTTTGTACACGAGGGACTTATATATTTTTTGAGGGAAAAAAGTGAATTTCCAATATGGCCGTCACTGCTCTGTCGGTCCTAAGGAAACCCCTCAAATTACTTAAATTGACCTAAAATTGCACATGAGGGGTTACTATCTTTTTTGAAGAAAAAACAGGAAATTGTTAGGGGGAAGGGAAATTGTTAGGGGAAAAAAAGGAAAATTGTTATGGAAAAAAAGGAAAATTGTTAGGGGAAAAAAGGAAAATTGTTAGGGAAAAAAAGGAAAATTGTTAGGGGGAAAAGAGAATTTGTTAGGAAAAAAGGGAAATGGTTACGGAAAAGGGAAAATTCTTAGGGAAAAAGGAAAATGGTTAGGGGGACAAAAGGAAAATGGTTAGGGGGACAAAAGGAAAATGGTTAGGGAAAAAAAGGAAAATGGTTAGGGAAAAAAAGGAAAATGGTTAGGGAAAAAAAGGAAAATTGGTTAGGGAAAAAAGGAAAATGTTAGGGAAAAAAGGAAAATGTTAGGGGGGGGAAAAAGGGAAAATTGTTAGGGGAAAAAGGGGAAATTGTTAGGGGGAAAAAGGGAAAATTGTTAGGGAAAATAGCTGCTTGGCAACTGGAATTTTAAATTTTATAATACTAATTTTTTAATATTAACTTTTTATAATGTTTTGGGAATTGTTGGAATTCTTTTAGAATTTATTGAAAAAATTTACATTTTTTTTTTATTTTTAAAAAATTATTTGGGTCAAATGGATTCAAGATGACGGGCAGGGCACCAGAATGACAGAGCATATGATGTTGGGTGGTCAGCGCATGGCTCTACTCCCTGCATCCCTTGTCCCAGAACCGGCCAATCCTATCTACTTACGTTTAACACCTGACTTGTGCTTACTACTAAACAAATGAGAAAGTAGTGTTCGTGAGGCTTGAGAAGCAGTTTAGCGGGAGTGATGTGCATGGGGTAGACGACTCATACCTGCAAGAATGCTTAAAGGCTGTTCATGATAAAGTGAGCACTATTGAAATCAACCTTAGAAAAAAGTTACTGCCTCTACTTGTATATATTTTAACCGGTGAAATTAGTGACGTGTCCCGTAAAGTTAGGCAATGATGGAGGGCAAAAATAGTTACATTTATTAACGTCAAACAAAAAGTGTTAGGTAACCATTTGTAACAACTTAAATTATTTCTCTCGCTTTCTGTATTTTCTGATGCATCTAAGTGTAAAAATTAGCAGATTTGTACAATATCTACTTATCTAATAATTGCACAGTTTCACTTGACCGACGCATGAATAAAGAGATGAGGCCTATGACAATGTTACTTTTACACAAGGCGGAAGAATACACAACGTGTATAAAAGTAGATCCTAAGCAAGGCCTTCAAAAGTGCTCATCTTACCATGAACAGCCTATAGCAGTTGCTGGTGGCAAGAAAAACCTCTTGGTACTGTCCACATCACAAACACCTACTAAACCTCATCATTCTGCATTTTCAATATTGACATTGATTAGAAAAAAAAATATTTAACTTGAATCTGACGATTATATCTGCTGTAAATATTCTGGTCAATTAACTTTGATGCATTTATAAATATAAGAAAAGTGAATATTTTTAAAAGACATGGCTGGGGGGGGGGGGGGGGGGAGTGGGGCAGGTGGACCACTCCCCTGGATCTGACCCTGGTGACATGGGCAGTTGCGTCTCACAGAACCTACAGTGATTTAAGAACTATGACAGTATAATGTTGCACAGCACAGAAGCTAACGTATTACACTGCCGGTAGTACTTTCTGCATTTCTCTATTTCCCTTTTAAGTGGAACTCCACATACAAATTTTACATGTAGTAATTTATTTACTGTGTGGTTCCTGCTATTTTATCTTTTTTGAACCACACTAGGCAACCTACCAAGAAAAAATGTTCAGACTGAATGCTGTTGTGTTACTTTCTTGAAGGAAGGGTGAAGGTGACAAGTCAAATTTTGCGCGTGCATCGAATTCACTCCCACCATTAAACAGCGACACAAAATGATTCATACACCCATAGTCTGTGCTCCGGGTTCAATATAAAGGACAATTAAGCTGTAAGGTTACATTCCTTTGCAAATCACGTTACTGTACTATTTTCCCGGACACAAATTGAGCCTATATCACAATAACAAAACTATACGTAAAACAGTACCATAAAGTGTGTGTGTGTGTGTGTGTGATCTAAGAATAGTACATATTTCTACCTTCAGAAACAGAACATACACATTTACACTGCTGTAGCAAATTAACTATTTAATTTTTTGTGTGCATACCCTTGTTATGGATGACTGCCTCGAGACATCATGGCATAGATCGTACCAACGCTATGGTGCATGCTTGGAAAATTTTGGACCACTCTTCCAAAAATAGTATTTGCAGGACTTACTTGCTTGAAGGGCGGTGTTTCTGTAAGCCTACTTGTTTGCCTAAGACACTGCCACAAATGCTCTATGGAATTGACATCTGGGCTTCTGTGAATGAGTTAGACGCTGTCATGGAGCACTAGTTTTCGTGGCAGTATGCTTAGCGTTATTGTTCAGCTTTCAAGATCTCAATGTTAAGAACCGCCCAAATCTCCACTCACTAAACTTAGGGTCATTGTCTTGATGGAACACAAAGTCGCAACTGATAAAATCAGTTGCGATAGTGCATTGCGCTTGGTTGTAACCGGAAGTTGTTTATCGCCCAGAAGTGGCAGCTTGGTGGGGCTCGGAAGTACATCCGGTGATAAGGTCCCATCACATAGCGGTAGCATTGGAGACACAGAGCACTGCTGTGGAATTTCCCATTTGCAAGTTAAATGCCGGCTTACGGTTTACTGCAGAAATATATGGTTTCTTCCTCGCTGCCCAACCACAGAAATTGGCATTAAATAATACATTTTTTACAGTTTGAGTACTTACAGTGTGTGTGGATGTTGTTGCGATATTGTCTGTCGAAGATGCTGCACTTCGGAGTGGTTCTTTATGTGCTAAAGTGTAAGTTCCGTTTTTGGAGGCATGTAAGGCTACACAACTTTCGGCATCTGGATCATCATTTATTTTATGTTGTCCCCATTTCTTTGTACTTTATGTGTATGGAAATGACAGTTCCAAAACAAATGGATATGGTTAGTAATAGGAAATAGCTGCTGCTGAGACAGGATTTAGGATCCGACTTGCTAGTTTTGACACCTGCCATATTGTTTCCGGCCACTGTGTTGTTCACAGAAGTCATTTCGTTCCCAATTACTCACATTCGTTCTACATCGCCATATTGGATTACAATTATTCATGCTCTATCATTCAACCTCTATGTCCACCATCCTGGATCCAATTTTCTTATGCTCTATCATTCCACCATGATGTTTGTCATCTTAAATTACAATTCTTCATGCTCTATCATCCCACCTTGACATCCACCATTTTGGATTTTATTTTGTCCTGCTCTTGTCATTCCACTTTTGTTGCTGCACTCCACCCACCATCTTGACATCATGCTCTGTCATTCATTATTACCTTAGTCGCCTGCTGATTACTCATTATGTTGGGTGTGCTCCACTTTAACTTCCTGCTCATTGCTCAATCTCCTCGAACCACCATCTTGAATTTCGTCTACTGTAGACACCCATCTTTGTTGGTGCTGTAAAATTTTTAATTTAGTCATGTTCATTCCACATCGTGTATGGACTTTCATGTGTGTAGGACTATCATTTTGTCACCTTCGTTTCACCTTGTGTAGGACTTGTATATTTTCTACTGGTGTAGTACTCAGAAAATTTTTTATTTAGTCATATATTCCACTCCATGCACAAATTATCAAATATATTATTAATTTATTGGAGCAGAACAAAAAGAAAACTTCACATAGATGTGGAAAAATTCTGCTCTGTGTGCACATTCCAAATCAGAATGAAAAATCACAGCAGAACACAAGTACTACAATGGTACACCCACAGGTATGGAATACAATCATGAAAGAAATTGCTCATAGTTGTACAAACAATTGATTAAGTACGTCGCTATTATATAAGCAATTTTTATTGTAGTATAAGTATATTCTAGGCTAATAAAAGCTGGTACTGGATACACTGTGAAAATAGTATGTGCAAATCATTTGCACATGTATCTTTAAAAAAAATTACACAGATTTCCCAAATATCCCAAAATGCCCATTGAAGCAATGCGCTTGTTGGAACGAGTAGGCCTAACACTTATTGAAGGTGACAGACATTACTGTCTCAAAGGAAATGAACTTGTGTGAAAGAAGTCAGAGTAGTTGTTCGAGAAGCAGGGAATAAAGAAAACACTGAACAGCTTCAACATAAAGTGAAGAACGTACGGTACAGTACACTTGGTAAGCATGAAAAATGCAGAAATTGTTTACTTGTAGTGGAGAAGTTGACCTATAATCTCAAGTAATTTTAAAAGTGTGTTGTTTAAACAAAGCGATTGTACTGTGCAGCAAATTAATATGTTGCATTTCAATAATATCACAGTTCAAGCAAAATGGTACATGGAGTCTCGTATCCACATTTTCATTTGGGAAAATATTACACTCTTCCAAATGGGGTGGATATAAATGAAGAGCAGCAGGACAGAGTCAAAGAACAATCTCGCACCCAAGTTTATGGAAGGTAATGAGAGGACATGGTCCAAGACAAGATTTTGATTCTATCATAGACTACATGAAAGGTAAACTTGGCACGTGAAGAGATATTTTAAATGTGAAACTGGAATGTTCACAACAAAAAGACTATAATTAGGTACGACACTAAAAAATAAAAATCATGGACTGCAGTGCATACCATTTAACCTTGACGACCATGAAATGTAAAAAAAAAAAAAATTTAAGTTATTGCAAAAATTCAAGAAATTATTTCTCTGCAGAAGCGTGCTCAGAGAGAAACCCTGTACAGCATAGAAATGAACTCTGGAGAACATCGCGGATGAACAGGCTAACTGCATCACATTTCATGAAAGTAGTCATGCAAATAAAAAGGTCTTATGAAAGCATGTGTATTCCAAATAAATTAAGTTACAGTGGTAAATATGAAGGACGTGCCACTGAGCTGAATGTAGAGCTATGATCAGTTCAGATACAAAGATTTTTGTGTTGGAAAGTGATCCATATTTAACAGCACGTACATAGACTTTTGGGGGATGACGGATATTCGTAAATCAAGTGTATTGAGTAATACATGAGAAAAAGAGTTCCAATTTGTCAATAGTGGAATGGGAATTATCTTTACAAATACATATATCACAGCATTTATTCATCATATCCTTCACTTGTAATTCGTAGGTAAAAACATACCTGTTATCAGATTTCAATTTTGTTATGCCACAATTGCCCTCATAATTTATCTTTAATGTCCCAATGGCATACGATAATCAAAGTAATCCATGCTGGTTGGTTTTTGCATCACTCAATTTCTTGTTTTTGAAGCCATTAAATTTACTCACACCATGAAAGAAAGTAACTATGTTTATATCTATTATTTGATGAGTTTATGTAGTTACTGCAATTTATGCTTCCTGCTGTAAATTTCTAGTGTGCAGGATCTTGGATAATAATGAATGACCACAACATAGTGTGGCGAAAGTTGTTCATTCTATTATTAAACTTTGTCATTTCTTTTGTAAGTTCACACCCCCCAAGTTGTTTCTTGCCTCTAATCCCAGATGAAACCTATTGCATGCCAGAGCGATAAAATCTACAGACGACTTGCAAGGTTGTTATCGTTGCGATAGTGTATTGCGCTTGTTGGGCCCGGTGGGTATCACCGGATGTACTTCCAGGCTTGGTGGGGCCCGGAAGTACATCCGGTGATAAGGTCCCAGCATGTAGCGGCAGTGTTAGATTTATGGAGAGCTGCCGCGGAGTTTCCCATACGCATGTTAAATGCCGAGTGTGTAGGTTAAAGTAGTAGGTGTGGGCTGATCCTGGACATTTCTGTTTTCGTTTTTTTTTTTGTGTTCTTACATTTGTTTTGAGGCACGTATATGTTGAATTAATAGTTTAATTCCTTTTTGCATATTATATTAATTTTCACGATTATTAACAGTATTGATTATGTGTTTTTGCAGATTTCATCCTGACATGAATTGGAGGCAACTTCGTTCTTCTGGTTATTACACGAGGAAGGTTTATCGAAATATTGTGTCTTTTACTAAGGATGTCAATAAAGATGATAGGTCTTGGACAGTTAAGATCCTTGATATATATATATATATATATATATATATATATATATATATATATATATATATATATATATATATATATATATATATATATATATATATATATATATATGAGTGTTATATTTTGTGGTCTTTTTGTACCGTTTTGGTCTTCAAGGAATAACTGCTAAAGCTGGCAGTGGTTTGTTGGAAATGTGTTTCTACAGAAGGTTTCATGTCGAGAAAGAACCTGCACCAAAGGAGATTAGTGAGATTGATCCAAACAGGATAATCTGCTGGAAGAATTTTCCAGTTCATGAGGGCAAGGCAGACAATACTGCTGTAATGAGTGTTTTTCGAAATGTGTATATGTATTCACGTAAGAAGATGAAGATGGAACATGATCAGATTTGGTTGTATCGGAAATTAGTTGGTACTACTGGCGACATGCATATTCTTGGTCATGTGGAATTGTTTTTCAATCCGTGATTATGTTTTACTGAGGAACCCAAGAACACACTGAATTTACATATATTTGACCTTATGGGTCCTGGTGTGGAGCATTTAAATTACAATCATTTTAGTCCCCGAAAGATAAAGTTGCCTGAATTTTTCAAAGGTCACAAACAGTCTCTATTTTATTAAACTAAGCTCTTTTGTATTTAACCTGTTAAAAAAGTGGGTGGGGAGGGGGTTTAATCCCTGTTTGCAACTGTGTATAAGGTACTGTATTATACACATGATAAACCCTACTGACCTTACTTCCAGTGTTGTTGGCAGTGAAATTGGGAAAATATTTTTGTGGTTAATGATTCAGTAAAAGTGTAATTTTTATACCAGAGGTGATTTGAATTTCCTTCTTTCTTGTTTATAAGTATACATAAGAGTACGAATTGGCATAACAGCAACATTTTTCCTAAAAAAAATCACTGTGACACTATATTCATACACAAAGCACAAACACACACACTATGTTGTAAGAAACAAAGCAGGCTTTCTACGATGTCCAATAACTGTGTACCTAATGAAGTAGAAGTCTTACCCTATCCTAGATATGTGACCATTTTTGAGAAATAAAGCTTGCAAAAAAAAAAGAGAGATACACTCACCTTATAGTACAGTAGTGTCACTGGCACCAGTAATCAATTGAAGTATTGCTTTGAAGAATATATTAAACATTTTCTTGTGCAGTACAGAACACTTGTAAATTTTGAATGCAAAGTCGTCAGTGTTTTCACAGCTACTACTTTTACATTGTTATTCATAACACAAGGTGTTTGTTAAAATAATGCAGTATTACAATGTATTATTACAGTATGTGGTTACATTGTTAAATTATATTGTATCACACGAGCTTGCTTTGGTAAAGGAGAGTGGGTACATGAATATGTTGGCTCTTAACGAGGTCTGAGTGTGTCTGGCATGATCCCCACATGCGAAAATCTGGGAGAGACCCCGCTGAAAATCAAACCTGACTCTCCTTGGTGGAAAGCGAGCACACTAGCTGCAACACCAACTAGGGTAAATGCGTGCATTCGTATGTACAAACACACATAAGCAAGTGAAAAGAGGAAAAATAAGCCAAGTTTCACATGTGTATTATGTAGGTGACCTGACACATATACACACAAAAATTTTTTGCAATAGCCAACTTAACATGTTTTATTGTTTCCAGTTAAGTTCATTTAGTGGAATGATGGATGACAATGTTAATTATTATTATTAAAACTCTGTTTAATTTTTGCTTTATACAACACCACAGGGGACATATGGCACAGCTGTTAAGATTCAGTAGGTCTTAAACTAAGACTCCCATTGTAATTTCTAATTATCAAACCATTTTTTTTGCATGAACAGCAAGCACTCAGTCGTCAGAGATACTTCAGTTGCTTAACCAGTGTCTTTTTTTGTTGATTTAAAAATATATTTTGTTAATTGCTTTATTAGGTTTTTCATAATGCGAAAGGATGGCACTTAACTTCACTTTCTGAAGTTACTTGTTACACTTAATATTCCCTCAGTTTCATGTCACCTACTAAAGTTAATTCTGTCAAATTGACATTACTTACTATTGTTCTATAGTTACGTGTATATTTTGAAAATGATCAGTGGCAACACAATGAAAACTGTCACTTGACTGTTGGATAGTGGATGTTCAGATCATATAGTAAACAATGATAAATATTTTTGTTAGTACAACTTTAGAATGTCCTGTTTACATTAAGGTAGGTAATGGCTTCTCTCTAAAAGCTGATAATATTATAATGTTTTTCAATGCTGAAGGAACACTCATTGAATCTATAATTTATGATGTTTTATTTTGTGGCCAATATGCGACAAAATTTATTGAGTGTTTCACGTATTGTCAGTAAGAAAAATGTGATACATTCAATAACGATAACGCTGAAATGAACTCCAGAAATGATTTGATTACTGCTGCCTTTAAGAAAAATTAATTGTTTGAACTGGCAGGTAAAGTAGGATACATAAATAATGTAAAGGCATACACAAGTGACACTTCAATGTCAAATAAGGAAAAATCGGCACTAAATGGTTTAACTACCAAAATTGAAAAGATAGATAGTAAAGCCATTGTCAGTCATTATGTGAAGGTTGTTGAAAAAACATCAAAAAGGAAACATTCACTAATGATGAAAAGGAGAGTAACAAGAAATAAGTAAGGAGATGAAGAAAAAAGTGAATGAAACAAAAAGGCTGAGGAAGAAAAGAATGCTGAGATTAGGGAGGTAAGAATAATTGATATTCCTCAGAGGGAAAGAAGAATGCCAAGGAGATTTGATGATCACGTTGTATATGTGAACTTCAGTGATGCGCCAATACCTATTCATTACGAAAAAGCTTTAAACAGTTCAGAGTCTACATAATGGCAAAAAGCAATGAATGAAGAGATTAATAGTTTAATGGAAAACAAAACCTGGGAGATCGTTAATGAGGTAAAGTTGGATAAAAGCGGTGAAATAGAAAAGAGAAATAATAGTCAGAAATTTAGAAGACAGACAGTTTTGGTAAGTCGTGTAGAAAAAAAGAAGACAGACTTGTAGATACAGTTCTTATTAATGAAGTAAAGGCATTACAGAATTTAATGATGTTACAAGGGTACAAAATCCAGGAGGGGTATTAAAATAGTAGTGATTTCTGTACTAAGAGAAGCCATTCTCTATGAAAGTGTTATTATTGTGTTTTGTTTTATGTCTAAAAATGTGTCTTGCATGTAGTAAAAGAAGTTAAATACTGTGATTTAATATATATAAGTAAGTATTTGAAAGCAGTGTTTACAAATGTACGACTCCAATTAACAGAAAAATACAACAAAACTAACACAAGTAGAGCAATGGTAATACAATAGTAGATATATAAGGGGAGTGCTATCTCACTTCTTATTTTCATAGAAATTTTGAAGTTTTTTGCTCCAAAATCAAGGTTTTTCAGGCTAAATATAGGCTCTAAAAATTTTTAAACAGGAGCTCTCCAAAACAAGCAATTTTCCTCGAAAATTTAAACAAAATCAAGCAGAATTTTCAATTTTACCAAAAATACCATGTCAATTTGTGCCACTTAAAAAAAATCAAAATCTAAGCATAAAACGTGCAAATTTCTCACCTTTCAAGCAATTTTTTTTACGTTTTCTAGAAACCTCAATTTTGCAAGCGAGCAATCTAAATTAAGCAAAAATCTAATTAAATATTATCTTATTATTCTTTGCATTTTATATTCAAAGCTCTACTAATTAAAAAAAACAATCATCTATTTGCTCTAAATTTTCACCAATTTATCGAAGTTCATATTTACAGTCATGGTTATCTAAGAATGATAATTGAAAGCTTTGTAAATTTGAATGAAATTTGCAAACCATATTTTTAAGATCTTCAGATGCATAGGAAGGAATTTTTGACCCACTACCACCTTTTAAAATGTTTGCCAAACTGCAAGGTAACACAGGCATTTTTAGTTTTATTTATAAGGTAAAAAAAAATTTATTTAGAATTCTGAAAATGACCCTTCATTTGATCAAAAATTGTAAAAGTTTTAAATATAACCACTCAACTATAAGCTCAAAAAATTTTCAACTATCGGAACAATTTGTTGATTCCTCCAAATAATAATAGTAAAAATTTATAAATCTTCAGCAATTCTTTCCTTCAAATAATCATAAGTAAGATTTTTTTTACTAATAGAACAACATTACAAACTGTCCCCGCGTTCTTCAGGAGTTTTATTAAAATCACACAAATTTTTATATTTGTTTTTTCTTTAACTATGGTTGTTTTTCTGTATGAACAGTCAATAATATATAACGGCCTTCGCCCCCAAAATGAACAGTAATTAATATCACCATCAAAGTTTATAGTTGATTTATAATAAAGTTCATTATTTCTATAGTCTGTATGTAGTTTGGTTTTTGAATTTCTAAAATCACTATAAGAAAGATATTGTTTAAGATAAACACAGTTTTAAATCTCTAGATTACAATTTTCTTTAGGAAAAATTTCATTTCTACTGTTTTTAACATCAATGTTTCTCACATTACAATGATCAAACATAGTAGCGTGTTTATGCTGTTAAGCACAATTTTTTATATTAAATTAAAAGCCTACAATTACAAAATTGGGCATGTCAAATTGTAAATTATTAAACTGATCTTTTATATCAAAGCTAAAAACATTTGTTTCTTTACGAACTTCTTTTTCTAAAAATTGCCAATAATCAAAACTAATACGTATTTTATGTTCTTTAGATATTTTTTTCTTTGATTGCAATGGCCATGTTCGATTCATATTCAACAATCGCCCACATAATTTCTAATTTTTTAATATCAATTTTACCAGGATCAGGACGATATTTCGTAACTTTATCATTTTTATCTAAAGATTCATAAAGAAATAAACAGTTGTTATCCGATGAATTACGAAAAAAAAGTAATTTTATAGCCTCCTTTCCAATAAACTTCATAGTTATCACTAATAAAACCAAATAGATATCTAAGAAGATAGATTATTTCATTTGTTTTAAGATAAGAAACAGTTTTAACCTCTTTAGATTGATCCTAATTGATTCCGTACAATTTTTGCATGCTCATATTCATCATTAGTTATGTCAGATTCATTTTAATTTGTTATAAAATTCACTCTTTGGTGGATGTTCTGTTTCTGAATTTCTGCCAACTATCCATATAATTATATGGATAAACACCTCTCCTAGTTACTTAATCTTTTGGTTAATATTTTTGAGCGTGTTTCAGTTGATCTCTACTTAAATATGATGATAATTTAGCTAAACTACTGGCCATAAATTTCATCTTCAAATTTTCTATTTTTTTCCCCAAAAGTAATAAACTTTTCTTCATTATTTGCTATTAAATCTATATTTTTTTCATCACAACCTAACTATTTAATAAATAAATGTGTATTATATTCAGGTAAATTATGGAAATAAATTGGTACAAAGTTGGGCAATTTTAATTATGTGATCATGATGGCGTACTTTTTAATTTTATTCTGTGTATACGCATTCGCATACAGTACAATTTTTTGATTTACTATATAACACTTTCTTCTTTTTGTTAGTGGATGCATTAGTTCAATTTGTGAATATATTTCACCAATTTCTGCTACTTCTCTTTTGATTGTATAAAAATTTTATGAGCATTTGGGCCTTGATGTACAACTGGTGGCTTATAATCACCATAAACAGATACAATATAATAACAAAAACCAGATGCTTCATGCAATTGATATTTCATTGTGTAACATTCATCGTTCAGCTTTAAATCAATGTTATTTATTTGTTCATTAGTAAGATTATATCTTTCTTTAAGTATCTCCTTATAAAGACCATTAATAATGTCATCTTCTGATAAAAATGGATATTTTTTGATTAATTTAAACTTAGTTATTTCCTTTGGATTTGGCTTAACTTTTTAAGTTTTTTTTTTTGTAAAATCGATTTAAAATCAGCATATATTGCGAAATAAACCTTCTTTGTATGTTTCTAATTTTTGAAAAATATTTGCTCTCCTTCCAAAGGCAACTGAATTTTTACTGCTTCATTTTTAGAGCAGTCTTCTGTATGTTAATTTAATTTTTCTTGCGAATAAAAGAATTGAAGACACCTATCACATATATAAGTTTTACCATGCTTATTATTATTTTTGCATTGAAAGCAGTCTTGATAAGTCTTCAATCCAACAGTAATGTGACTTATCACCTTCTTTGAAATATAGTAAATTTTCATGGTTATCCTTTTTATTTTTTGTAATTTTTAATGGTTATATCATGGATTTCTTACCTTCATCTTCAATAGAGTATACATTTATAGAAGTATCTATTTGATTTTCTATTTTTGGTATATCATCAATTTTAATAGGATATTCATAATTATCTATACTTTATCAATATCAAGCCCCAAACTTTTATATTTGGTTACTCTATCTGAATTTTTGTCTGCTGTAAATAATGCAAATTTTAATGCCCAAAGAAAGCATTTTTGATTATTATTATTTACATCTATGCAGGCTTTTTTATTCTTAATCAATTCTGGTAGTTCTATATATGTTGCTCCATTTAATGGATTATACTTATTTAATGCTAATTGTATTCCAATTATTCTATCCAAAGTTCATCCTGAGCATCTTCTTTGAAATTCTGATAATTGTGTAATTATTTCTTGGTATATGAATTTATAAATCCTTTTAATATCTCCTTCATTCAATATTGTATAATTGGGTGATTGAAATGTGAATAATTCTATTTGATTATTTTCTTGATTGCGACAATTGGCATATGATTTAATGCTGGTTTTCAACCCTCTAAATGTCCTAAGATTCTTGTATATTTTCTCAAAGACTATAGTTTTTATATAATGTAAAAATTGATTAGGCTCTACTAAATTAAAAGAATTTTCAATGTTATATGCTGATATCCTACTTTTAAAGGCTTTATTAACTAGGTTATTTTTATTGGTTCTTCTTCTATTTCTTATGGTATAAAATATATTATTATAGAATGGAAATATTTCTTCCAATTCCTTCCTATCTTTGAGATATAGTAAATTGATATTTGCGTCAGCCAAAGGTAAATTTGTAAAAATATTATTTGTTATCCCTTCTTTTACCCGCTGGCTTTTATTTATAAGTTTTACAAATACATTATTATGAATTGAGAATATTTCTTTTAATTCCTTTTTCTCTTGTTTTACAAATAGATTAGAGAATGGAAATATTTTTTTTTTCAATTTCTTTCTATCTTTCTTATATAATTCATTGATATTGGCATAAGAAAATTGCAAATTTGCGAAGTTTCTTCTTCTTTGCCCATCAATAATAAATGTTATAATAGCTATAATTAAATCTGCTTTCCTTAGATGATGCAAATATTTAATTTCAAATCTTCTACGTATAATTCTTAACTCCCGTACTGTCTTCTTGCCCAGCTTAACTGCTAGATTGTTTGACACCATAATTCTCTATTTATCAGAAATAAAAATTTATAAATAAAATGTAAACACAGATATACAGAATAAATAGAAAAGTCCTTAAATTACTGAAACCATATTTAACTTCTTGTTATGATGATCATTCCTCATATATCACTAAAACATTTTTTACATGTGATTGAATATTTGTCCTTACTATTTTTACTAAGAGAAAATAATTTTATAGATTTATTCTCATTACACACTTTACATGTTTTGTCTGATAATTATCATGTTGATTTTAGTTTAGAATATCTAATGCTGTATTTTGTAATTTACTATTTTTATGCTTTTTGAGAGATGTATTATAAACATATTTTCCACATTTGTACATTACTCTCTCTTTTTTTAAAAATTAATAACGACTACTATCATATTCACTATAACATTTTTTAGAGATGTTAAAATGTTTATCTTTTGTGTGTTTATGTGGTGCAAAACTATCTATGTTTAATGGTTTGTCACACTTTTTACATTGCTTGCATGTGTTGTTATTTTCCATTTCGAGCATATTTTCCATTTTATTTATTTAGAAAAATAATTTACTAAGAAAGTGAAAAAAATAGTTTTCTTTAATAATTTTTTTCCTTTTAAATGAACACAAAAATGGAGGCACTGCTTAACAAGTTATACAATTCATATGAATTGACTTAACTAACGGATCTAGAAATTGATAAATAGTATGAAGTCGCAGATTTTTGAATTTATGAATCTAAATTTGGTAAAAAAAATTAATTGTACTCTAGACGATAGGTATAAAATTACTTTACCAGATCCCTATGTAAAGATAATTTATGAAAATGATTTAAACTTGATAAATGAGAAACAAGTTTTCGTGGCATATAAAGGTTTAAAAGAAGCAAAAAATGGAAAAAACTATGCATAGTATTGTATTCCTGTAAAAAATTGAATTCCATTAATTTGTATCTTTTTATTTGATTTTTAGCTTAATTTCGATTGCTCGCTTGTAAAATTGACATTTCTAAAAAACCTGAAAAATTGCTTGAAAGGTGAGAAATTTGCACATTTTTTGCTTAAATTTTGATATTTTTTAAATGGCACAAATTGACACTGTATTTTTTGTAAAATTGCTTGTTTTGGAGAGCTCCTGTTTTCAAATTTTTAGAGCCTAAAATTTAGCCTCAAAAACCTTGATTTTGAAGCAAAAAAAAACCTCAAAATTCTGATAAAAATACGGAGTGAGCTAGAACTCCCCTTATATATCTACTTACAATCAGTTATCAAATCTTCTGTCAAGTAAAATCTGCTCAAAAAGATTTCAAGCTATTCAAAAATACATCACATAGGCCTACACTCTCGTGCTCTGCGAGTGGAGTTACACAAAATTCATGTGTTTTATAAAAAAAAATTAAAAGACAAATAAATGACTACATTTTATTATCACAACCATTTTATGACAAATTTATCTCACTCTCAAAAATTTAGGAATAGTAAAATTCAATTTCTGCAACAACTACTACATAACACTTATATAAAATATACACATCACAAAATATAAACTGTATAAAAATAGAATTCAGTTGATCAGTGACATACTAATTATTCATAAAAGATATGAAAAGTTCACACTAATTTTAAAATCATAGAATAAAATAAACAGCATAGACTCACATAAAGTTACCCAATACTTTTTTTAAATGGTGAGTCTATGCTCAAACAGGTCACTAACATTCTTAGAGTTTTCATCACAGGCAATCACAGATAACTTCAGTTTATGTAATTCAAAATAACCACAGACTGTTTTTTATACAATCTAATCATAACAATTTTATAGGTAATTATCATATGCCATTAATACAGCTAATCAACCATATGTTGTGTAATCTACAGTAACCTATGCTTGTAGCAACATATGGCTTGCACAACTGCAGTCACCTGTAGCGGCCATTGATATCAAATAATGGATCTTCACACACTTGCTTAAAATGTTCTAAGGCAACAAGTTACTGAAATTCTACAGTCACAAGTAAATTCAGCCAACCATCTCATTCTAAAGGTCATAGGTTCGAGTCTGACTGAAGTGATATTTTCTCACACAGTTTTTCACCCAAATTCCAAGCAAACACTGTTGCATCTCCTAAACAAGCGTATTTCCCAAGTTCCTCGCATTTGATTCACATAATACTGTGTGCATAAATGTCACTCTGGAATTATGTGATGTCGCTTGAAACTATTAGTAACTTGTAAAGACTAGCACTGTAATTGCATGGGTGTTTATTGCGTAATAATAAGTTCTCATAAAGACAAGGCTGCTGCCTTAACTTTGCCCCTAAACTTAAGATGTTAATAAATAAAAATATATTGTGTAACAATGTTTGTGTGTTTTATGTACTCTATATGACATACAAACCCATTTCTTTAATAGTAGAAAAATTAAGAATAGAACAGATACAATTTAGAAAGCATTTTTACTTTGCACCGTCCTCGAACCTCAACCTTGATGGTAAGCTGTCTGTGTTGGTCTAGCACCGAATGACTGCTGCAGCAAGTGATAGGGAGAGTGAAGAGAGTTTGGTTTCACACCCTGACACTGGTCCATATGCACAGTTTCCTTGCTTGAATAAACTACATACCCAACAGAGTGAGGAATACAATTTACCTTTCAGTACGTTAGAGTTTTCATTATTGTGTCTCGGAAAAGTAATTTTAATCTGCAATTCGCACCAATACACAGACAATACAAAAAGTCCTGAAAATTAAAAAAATATGTTCCAATGTACCTCAGCAAAAATAAGTTTAGGTAGAGTCTAGCGAAATGAAAATAATACATGTGCACAAATTCCACATTACTAAAAAAATGTTACACGTAAAAAACTACAAAAATGATGTATTTATTGTACCTTGAAATTCTATCACAGTTCACTCAGACTTGATTAATTTACTATGGCAAGTTCGTTGGTTGTATACCAGCCAAAGCATGCCTTCAAACAGATGGGTATCATGCACATGGTGACATCTAGAGCATAGCTGTGGGGGTTAAACTCCACTTGTCAGTCAATGCTGTTGCCGAGTCGAATAGTGGAACCATGTCTATTACAGCTAACTTCAGTCAAGTTCCGCACAAACTATAACCTAGAGAGTACAACTAGGTTCACACTCTTTTTCAAAGTTAAAACTGCCATAAGAGGTGATGTCACTTTGTAGTGCGTGCGTAGACAGCCCAAGAATGGAGCACAAAACTGCTGTGCACATTACAGTGTTGTAACATCAAAACCTTACAGAACAAAATTGCCAGTCATCGTGATCAGTAGAAAAATAATAAAAACTATATTTACAGTACAAAATGGATACAAAACAATTACAATCTTACAAAAAACTGGGCATGCACGTACTCTAGTGCTCTTTAATACCGGCCACTACTGGCAGTCACAACAAGAGAGCTGTTGAAAGTAGCTCTGATTAAGGTAGTATTCATTTTGATTCTCTGTTCTAATGATTTTCAGTAGATGTAAAAAAAACTAATACATTACAGCAAATAATGTCCTATAAAAAAAAACTGAAAAATCACGCATTTCTATAGTTTAACCAACCTGAAGGTAGTTTAAACAAGTGAAGTGCAGGAACAGGTGAACTGCACAGAACAAGCAAGCATTACAGATAATGCTAGCATATACATAGCACTAAACTCAAGTGTTGTATTTTATCTTGGATATGCGCAGAAAACTACTGGATTTTAAGGAATGACAGCTTTACTCTGACTTTTGCAAGCATATGGTACTTTTTTGGGCTGTAACAGTTTGATAAGGCTGTTTTAAGTTAACTGAAAGGTTATAAAGTAATGTTTTTCATGTGTATTTTTCCAGAGCTGTGCCCCCAAGTTTTCTGCAATGATTTTCGTTACAAAACAAACTGGTAACATGTCAAATAGTTTCATGTTACAAAGTAATTTTCAAATATACTGTAGTGCAGTTTACATTCAACTTTGCAGAAAAAATTTAATAAGCATCACAAAAAATAATATTCTTAACACTGGAAATATATTAGTCAGCCTGCAAACAAAAACACTTTTCAGTATCAATACTAATAAATAAAAACTGATTTACTTAAATCCACAAAAATGCTGCAGTACACAATTTGCAAAAAGTTTCCAACAATTTCATGTGATACACTCTTATAGCATTATATTTATCACGTGAGGTTGCATGTGGAAAATTTTCCTGCAGTGAACACCCCAGGAAACTATGCACAAGTATGGTCAATATTTGTAACGACAACGACATATCCTTCTGCATGGGCTTGCCTAGACATTTCCACAGGTGAACTAAAGGAAAGGAGAAGATGAAGAAGAAGCGAAGAGGAGGGGAGGGAGGTTGCAAAATTTCATGTAGCATGAATTGAAATTTGTGTGTGTGTGTGGGCACGTGCATGCATATGAGGGTGTGTGCATGCATGCACATGCACGAGTGTGTGTATGTGTGTGTATATAAATTCAATAATGCAATGTCAATAAGATATGTTTGCCTGCAAAGAATTGCTGCCCTATAATAATTTTAACAATCATGCAAAACAGTATTAATAATATAAAAATATATTTACTTCTTATATACAAGTAAACTCAAATATCTGATTCACAGTTACAAACAATGTTAAAATTGTAACCTTTAAAATTCCTCAACAACAGTTGCAGGTTGTTTTCCAGTGAACATAATTATGTTGGGCATTAATCTAAAAGACCTTTCTCCACTCCATATGATCATCCAGTTGTCCACGATTCATCGTTGACAAGATACACTAGTCATAGGAATGACTTTAAACTCAACAGCAGCAACTTTCTTGTACTGTGTAAATACATTTCTTAAATCATTAGTTTTAAACCCAATACCAATTCACTACATAATTTTTATAAAGAGTTTTGCCTGTGTAATGTATTTCAGTATTTTTATTTCTCTTTCCAAATTATCTCAAGAAATATAGACATTCTTTGACATAGTACCTAATTTCATCTTTCTTTGTGTCCAGTTTAAAAATATTTCCTATTGCTGTTACAATCGCAATTGTTTCTCGATTAAACCACTGATTAATGCCTTGAATCAAAGAATCCAGAATAGGATAAAATACTTCTGTTCAAAATTAATCTCTATCTGTTTCTGGAAAATGTTCAGTTAACCAGTTTTTATCCAAATGCTGATACCTTTCTTTGTGTGATGGAAGAAAATAAAAATCCATTTTCTTCAAAATTCTTCATGTTTTTCAGGAATGCATTGTATGTTCAGTAAAAATAGGTATCAGCTTTTAATGATGGCCACAAATTGCACACTTTTCTCATATCAGTTAAAATATCTAACTTGAGATCTTTAAGAAGCTCAGCTTGCTTACGTTAACAGTCATCAACACCATCAAAACATACAGACAGAACAGATTTTCAACTCGGATTCAATTCTTCCCTCAACCTGTTCAGTATGCAGAAAATTGTTTATGCATATCTAACAGGTAATTGCTTAAGAGCCACAAATATTTCAACTGCTTTGTTTTGGCTGTTACCAAAATATCTATTTACAGCCATCTTTACTCATTGTGACTGCAGTAATTTGTTTTACCTGCAGTAAGTTTTGTTTTTTCATCCTAAAATGTTTAGAAAATTAACTGAAGAATATCTTAATGTAGTAACACAGAGTAGTAATGAATACAATTATGAAACAGCTGCCTTTACGTATCGCAAACTCCAGCCACACATACCAAACAAATGGTGACACTGGCTGGCAACAAGTTGGAACACTGTTTTCCAATCAGATTCTGGTGACCTACTCATTAGCTGACCACCTAGCCTATACAGAATCTTTTACAGCATGCACAAGGCTCATTTTCAGAGCCTTGTGCAGCCAATCAGAGAATGGGTACGCCCACGTAAAAGGAACTAGAAAACCATCTTACATATGTGTGCTTACTACTTTGTGGTAGTGCTTTGATCAAATTATTTGAATTGTGTGGCTTAAATATTGTTATAATTTCTCGAAAGCCAGTAGTGTTGCGAGCGATTATGCTAGCCTGGTGAAGCTAGCCAGAGGGAGGCCCAGCAGCATGTTTTGAGAGACTCAGGTAAACAAAGCTGCCGCACTGGGTATCGAGGACAGCGCCTCGTATATAAGGCATGGATGAGAGTGGGGCGGGCATCTCCTACGTCACCGCCGCCTGCCGTGCTGCTGACGTTCGTGTTCAGTGGCGACTTGCGAGAAGCCCTCGAGCGAACTTATTGAACTACTTCATAAATTATATGCACATATTTGAGAGCTCCAATATTCACAATAAAGTCAGTGTCAAATGTTCACAGTCCCCCACAGCTTTGTCCAGATCTGCAATGTTCTAGAGCTCTCCGAGTACCCTCATACACAGTAGCCTTCACTCGTTAGGTTTCACACCCTCTTGTCTGTTCACACCACAAACACCTCATCCGCCATCGTCTCGCAATCTCTCATCATCATCTATCCTCTTCATAGATGTCCCTAACTGCACTCAGCCAGATGGCTTCCCCACAAAAGCCTCCCGATCTTGGGGCTGCTGCTATATTTATAGGGTCGTAGGCCATCACCCAGAAATTTCTCGAAATGCCGCATTGCGCACTGTCCTAGTTCCCAGAATATTCTTACACATCCTCCCAAGTCATCGGCTTCTCCAGCAGGGGGGGGGGGGGGGAACTCCAATCAAGTCAGCTGACAATCATTCCCTCGGCTGCCGGCTGCCTGGAGCAGACCGCCTGGGGGGAGAGGAGAGTCGAGGTGGATCAGCCCTCTCTCCCACAGCACCGGATGCAAGAGGCTGTGCATGTAACAATATGTACTATTCTTTGGTCCGGTTTCGAAATGTAGCTTCATTACAGGATTACACTTTTTGAAATATCACTTTTAAATTAAAAACCACCACTTGCCTAGCCAGTGAAACGTTGTCCATGCATCTGCATGAAAAAATGTGTTCAACTAACTGTGTGTGCATATATATATATACATATATGTGTGTGTGTGTGTGTCTGTAGTGTGTATCTATCCACAAGGACCACCCTATGAGTTACTTGTAATTTTAGTCTCCCTTTTATAATGTAATTGCTGAAAACTTTTTATCCTTTAAAAAAATTGTTACTTCTATGAGACTCATGCATTTATTTTCAGTGTCTTTTAATGCTTTAATCTTCAGAATATAAATTAAAACTGGTGTAGCAGATGAGAAAAATTTCCAGAATGAAACACTTTCAAAGTGACTTCTCATAAAATCTTTTGTACATTGCTCAATATTACTGGTGATATGCTTGTGTATAAAGAAAAGTTAAAACATATATCACTGAAGTCAACAAATACAGCAAAAGAAACACTGATTCATATTTTCGCAGTTACACACCACAGTAAACACAATACACAAACTGTCTGGCTATTCTACTCCACCAAGAACAAAGACGTTATAACTGATGATAGGAAAATCTGTACTTTACAATGTACACACAATCACTTGCATCTGACTGGGCCATCTATGAGATTTACAGTCTAACTACATCTGTTTATCTAGCATCTCTGTTGGTGTAGACAGAAGCTCAGTAAGGATAGGTTGGGTGGTTTTTCCCAACCTGAGAGGTGGAAGAGCGAATAGCAGTAACTTTATTGTCTTGCAATTACTATCTACATTTACACACCCTTGTTCAAAGGATGGTTACACTAATTTACGACAACGATACTCGGACAATACAAATGTATTGGCAAAATTACTGTAGTGAATAGCTACATTACGGGGGGAGAGAGAAAGGTGTGATTATATTAAATTAAAAATTAAATTCTGATTAGCTACAACATTCAAATTAGTTCAGGTTTCGATGCAGAATCTTAAGGGTGTCTAATACAAAATATGCAGCTGAAGTTGCATCACATACTGATCTTGGCCTGTGGTCATCTTGAATTGGCCATTACAATTTAAGGCAATAAAGGATGGGTGAGTTGCTCACTGATGCCTGTAGTATATTATTCAGTCTTATTTTTAACTTGTGATTCACGAGTTACCTACCTCACAACTTACAGACTAAATATATCAGAGAAATGCATATTATGACATAGATTAGAATATAACTTAAAAGGTCATCAATCAACAACAAACTTGGTGAAATCCAAAATGTCACACATAACACAAACATTTCAGTAACATTACCATATGAAAGTAATCCAGAATAAAAGTAAGATACTTGTATAAAACAAAAAATAATAGGGAATACTAAAGCATTAATTACAGTACAATTCAACAGAATCAGAACTGTCAAAATTCGACCATTAAAAGTATGAATTTTCAGAGAAAACTAAACATTTTCTAGCAGACTGTACAATCAATTTTTTATAGTCTGCATACTTTGAAGTCTGGGTGAATTGTTGACTGGAATGGTTCACTAAGTTATCTGCACAATTTACTTAAAAAAAAGTTACAAAGTTAGTAAAATGAAAAATGTATGCTGTGGTAAGACAATGTCATCAAAAAATTTCAAACATGTACACGTTTTTTCATCAAGGGGGAGGAAAGGGTAAGGACATTTTAAATAAAAATATACACTACTTAAAAAGATTTGTTACCATTTACAGGTTTCAAACCAAATATATCAACTGCCATGTTTTTATACACACAGTATATGTCAAATATTTATATATTCTGGTACACAATTTCTACCTGTAATCTTTATCTTGCTACTAGGTAACCATCACATTGTTTCCAATCTAGTTTTCAACACAAAAATACTGTTTTAAAAGTTTTCCCTTAATGACTTTTCCTTTTATAAAGGAAAAAAATTATTGGTAACTTTAGGAAATTTATGACTAGATTCCGCTTTATCCCATAGTTTCTGCGGTCATTTTACAGTAATCTTATTGGTGATGGAATAAAATGGTTCAAGATAAATGCCTACATCTTCAAAAATATTGAAATGTTGCCTGTTCTTGTAAGAGCTTGCCTCAAAACACATTATGTATACCCTTACTTTAACCTACGCAAAAGTTGTCTACTCAACCACCTACACGAGTGTTGTGCATACAATACTTTGCACATAAGTTCTCGGAAATTTAAATCTACAGGGTGGCCGAACACGTGTATATACAAGGTTACGCAACCAGCGGGCATGATGTCCCCCTCCCCCCCTCACACAGTGCTTACTAGCTTCAGCCACTTTGGGCGCATCGTGCCGGATGATACCGTTGGTCGGCGGGTTTTCTCGGGGATGTCCCGGTTCTCCCATCGCTACTCCATACTTGCCTCAATCAGCCTCATCAGCTCTCAAGATCTTGATGTTAAGAGCCGCCCAAATCTCTTCACTCAATCACTCACTTTAGGCGTGGCCAAGTGCCGCCAAAGATACATGAACCAAGGAACGCTGACAAGACGGTTCTTACCTCCCATGCCAATCTCACGGCAGAAGGACGCCACGTGCCTTCCCCACACCGGCAACCTAGACTTCAGCACTTTATAAGTCCATGTACAGTGGGGCTCCAGCAGTCATTCTTGCATCCTCTCTCGCGACATCCTGAGCACTGCTCTGCGCTGGGACCTCCAGAGATCTACCAAGTCTTAAGTACGTCCCCAGCGGCTACTTCCAACAACGAAGACCTGTCATCCAATGAACAAACGAACATGCTAAAACTCGTTAACTTTACTTTGTCTCTTCTAGACACCTGCTTTCTTTAGTACAGTTTAGTAGCAACGTATTTTTCACGTCTAGAACAATCTTTCCCTTTTTAACCTAGGACCAGGTCGCCTACACCTGGTTATCGTAGGTAACCTTCAGCACCCCACTGTTCGGTAAGAGGTAGCACGAGTCCTGTGTTTATTGATTTTCCAATAAACATAACTTTGTTCTCTATCCTTACGCTTTTTCATTTACAGAGTATCTATTTCGCCTGCTAGGAACAATTCATGCTGTGCACTGCCGACAGGAACTGAGTATTTTTCTAAAATCGAATTAGCTTTGACTACAGGCCCCCTTCAGGAGTCCGCAAGTCTGAAAACACACCCATTGGCTGCCTGTTTCTTCCCAACCCCCCGAGCACTCAGTAGTGCTGGAGGGGAGGAACAGAGGAGCTATAATCACTAGGAATACCTTCATCCAAGGAGGGGCAGCAAATCCAGGTTATTCCCTTGCTTCGTGCACTGATAGTGCTGGAGTGACCATAGCCTGAGTCCTGCTGTTCAACCTTCCCTGAATTCACATCCAGTAGAGGCATTGGTGGTCCAAACGGCTCAACGTCTCTGATCAGCCTGCCAAGCGTGGGGGAACAGTGGAGACTTTTACTGAGCTTGTGCCAGCAAGCAGCTACTGGACTAACACTGTTAAATTGTTTCTCATCCAGGTGCACTAAATATGTTGTTTAAGCAGCGATACTCTATGCCTTCCAAGGTAAGGCACGGCCAAAGCATAGGGAGCAAAACCTAGCTTTTCTTGCTGCTAAACAGTGGTCTGCACTCACTCCTCCTATGCAGGAAAGGCAGGCGGAACGGGACTGCGCAGCCGCACTAAAGCGCCAAGCAGTTGTGACTGATCCCGTGGTATTTGTATATTTTCCACCGCATATTCGCACCAGCCAAAAGTACCACCCGATTCTGAGAGGACTGGTTTACAGGACCGAGGCTAGGTTGAGCCTGGCCAATCCCAGGTTCTGGAGCCAGGAGTCAATACGGCGCGAGGCAACCCAGTATCCAATGAGTTGAGACCAAGGATCGAAACCTCAGTTTCATCAGCATCACGGAGGTCATCTGAGTAAGTCAGTACCTACCACCTCTTGCCAGCCACCGATAAACCTGTATATAACAGCGCACTTGGTCTAGCGCATCAAATCTCTACTACCGTGCCACACAGTCAATAGCCGGGTACGCGTCAAGACGTAAAGTAAAAACTTGTAATCAGGTTATAACATGTATATTTGCAGGGTACAATTTTGAAGTGCCAACTGGATGTATGACATCACACTGACCACACTAATAAATGACAGTGCCTTAAAGAAATTAAGCCAAATTCTTACAATACCCAAGCTTATTAGCACACTTAGTGTTCACAGCTACCACAAAATTTCTTTAAAAACTATTATTTAAGATTATACTTCAAATTTACTGCTCAAAGCAATGGAATTACTTAAATTACAAATGTAATCAGCATTACTACAGTCAATATGTCATAAATTAAGGAATTCTGATTCGGTTAAGCAAATAATTGTACTAAAATGTACACGAGTAATCTAATCAGGTAACTCAGCATAATTAAATTTCTCTTCAAATCTGGAAACATTATTGCAGTCTCAAATGTTTTCACTTACTCAGTCTGCAAGAACAATATACACTCATGTCTATAGCATAAATACAGTCGATTCTTTATCCATCGCTTCTCAAAAGACTGACAAAAAATTTCAATACATGTGGACTTGAAATGCAGATGAATAAAAAATGAAACCAGAGAATATGTTCCATGAATGCAGACTTTCAATCCATCCAGATTCAATACATAAAGATTCTACTGTAATACATATTTCTATGATTCATTGAAGCAAATCTGCACCAAGGTTCCTTGGAGTCTGTGGCACAACAACAGTATCCTCCCCCCTCCTCTTCCTCCAAACTCTCAGCTAATTAAAAAAATTTCCACAAGTTTCACAATAAAAAATTGATATGCCGCTATCACTTATTATGCTGTAATGTTTAACAGTTACATATGTCTTTGCCATAGGTGTCAACAGGGCAGCCCAGGTATGCACTGAACCACCCATTAGCAAAGTGTTAAAGACACAATGAATTTAAGTTCTCCCTTATGGCTTGCAAAACCCCAACCATGAGATTAATATATATATATATATATATATATATATATATATATATATATATATATATATATATATATATATATATATATATATATATATTTGCTGGTTTCATTTAAGGTACGTACTAGAGAAAATGGACTTCAATGTCCTTGAAGGAAACATCACAGACACATCTATGCAGATGCTGGCTACAATGCAGGTTTAACTTAGATGTTTGATACTGGATCTTTTCAATGGGACGTCCCATTACCAGGACACTGGCCAACTATGCCCACATGTATGGTCTTTGCAAATAAGGGAAACAGCAAATGTCATAGTTTTATTTTTAATACTACCTTGTAGGGAATTGCAAGACTGCTCAATTTTAAATACTGGATAGTTTAAAATTATTGCAGTTAAGTGGAATATATAACAAACAAACCCTGTAGTTTTCTCAGGTTGCTCATATTTAGAATCTCTTCAAACCTTTCCCGTTTGGGCTTTATGTCATCATAAATTTTGCCAGGACATATTCACTGTTCATACCACATCTCTAGAATGCAGTTAGTGTAGATGTCATGGTCTACTGTATCTACTGATACACAGCTTCACAAATTGTGTGAAACCACTGAAGAAATTAAACAAATTTATAAAATATATTTGCATACAATGCATCATGTATCTCTACGAACTATACTAAAATGTAAATGCAATGAAAGTAACACAAACTGCTGCACATTACTAAGAATACTATTTTGTCACTGTAAATAGTATACAGTAATAAACTTACAATATTGTTAAAAAATACAGAAGAATATACTTGACTGTAGAAGCTACTGAAGTCCACATACTTTATTCGCTGGCACAGCTTTATCTGTAAAAGAAAACATACAATATACCAAATAAATGATTTTTATTTATAGTGCATTTATAAACATTTCAATGTTAAATTGCTAACCAAAAAATAAAAAGCTTATAATTTATTATTACTTTAGAATTAAATGAAGGCCAGAATAGTTCAGTTTAACTGAAAACATTAAACATGAATACCTACTTTGTAACAGGAACAACTAAACACTGGTTTCTCAATTATCACATTTTAACAGCATCACAAACAGTAATTTGCAACAATATTTTTTAACAATTTCTTCCGTATAGTTTCTCAGAAATACCATATATTTACACATCTCAAAGCAGTAGCACAAAAAACTACCAGGTAGCATGCAATTCATGGATATTTATGAATACGAAGTTGGATAACCTGAACTTTGTTTGTTTACAACATACATTTTAAAGAAAACATTGCAATCTTCATGAAAATTTGATGAGGAAGAGCAAAGAATGTACATTATAATAACTGTACATTGCTTACATTGGATACATCTATTGTAAGGCTCAACAGTGGACATGAAACTTCAATAACACGTAAATGAAACAGCAGTGGCAGAAGAGTTGAGTTGAAGAGATTTGGGTGGCTCTAAATGTCAACATCTTGAGAGACGATGAGGATGAAATGAGGTGAGAATGGAGTAGCACCAGAATGCAAGGGGTGGGAAACTGGATATCCCCATGAAAACCTGCCGACCAGCAGTATTGTTTGGCACAATTCCCACTTGCAAAAATCCAGATTGATCCAGTCCGGGGATGGAACCTGGTTCGTCTTGGTGGGAGGCGAGCAGTCTTAACCGCTCAGCCACTGCGGCCCCCAGTGACACAAAAAAAAAAAACTAACTAATCTAAGTACCTATCCCTTCTAGTTTATGTCCATCACCTTTATCCAGAGGCTTGAAATAATGATAAATAAGCTCTCTCATATGTCATTCTATACCACTCTGGAAAATAATGCAACTCTTTTACTGGATAATTTTTACACTAGATTATTTTTAGCATTAAAGAAAGGAATAAATCTGAAACTGACCCTGCGTATATTAAGTTACAAATGATTCTACAGCTAAATCACTGAATAAGTAGGTAAAAGTAATAACATTTACAATTAAAGTAAGGGTATAAAACAGAAACAACATTCAAGTTATTAAATGGTATCTAAATGCAATGCTCTTACCAATCATTTTCGGATATGGAAGATTGAGGTTTAGCATTATTTTGACAAATTCTTCAAGAGACTTTGTCAAACGAGGGTTAAAATTTTTTTCTTCATACACTGTGGTTGCTGTCTGACCTAAAACAAAAAGAGAAATTGACCTATTCATGAACAGGAAATAATATTCATATATGTACCTAACCCCAACAACTGTACTTCAAAATAACTTGATACATAATCACAAATAAACACACATACATTCCCACCCCCTTTCCTGTCCCTTTCTTTATAGACTAGCAGCCTACAATCACTTCACTCAGGTTTTATGGAGTTATTGAAATACATACCTATATATGCGACTACTTATGACTACTTGTGACTACCTGCAACTACCAGTGACTACTTGCGACTATCTGTGACTACTTGCGACTATCTGTGACTACTTGCGACTATGCAACTACCTGCGAGAACTTGCGACTACCCGCGACTACCTGCAACTACTGGAACTTCGGCACGTGCAGCCCGCCATCACTTCACTCAGGTGTTATGGAGTTTTTGGCAAGATGTATTTTTACTATGTTTTTCCAAAAGCTAATGTACCTTTTTCTACGTCGTTTCGACAATTTGTAACTACCCGTGACAACCCGCGAATACGGGAACTTCTGCATGTGTTTGCTCGCACCTAAGGGCGCTCGCTCGCACTTCCTGACATCGTCTTGGAACTTTGGTGTGCGCTCGCTCACACCTATCGGCGTTCGCTTGCACATCCCGACCGACTACCCACAACTTCATCTGGGAACTTCAGCACGTGCTTACTCATGCCTATCTGTGCTTGCTCGCACATCCCGTCCAGCAGTTGCATTCGGAACATAAAGATTTAAAAATAAATAAGTAATGCATAAGATGTAAGAAGTAAGACATATGATGTAAGACTTAACACTTAAGACATAAGACTTGACCCGAAGGGCCCAACTGCTTATTGGGGAGTGTGGGGCATAAAAAGACAACCCTCCCCCAAATCCCAAGAAAATAGATTGAAAAATGCACCTTCTCGGCCGAAAAGAAGGCAAAAACACACCGCTCCGATCTCGGCAACTCCTCCGAGGGGAGGTTGGGGTGGGGGTTCAAAAGCTCAAGGTCCAAGGGTGGGCAGAGTAAAGCCCCTAACCCTCTACAATTTCTTCTAACATTGTTTCAATTTATATCTAATAATGGTTTTGTTAGTGCACGCTTAGAAAGCATCCAAGTAGCTCCTTTTTCTCTGACTTGGTTGCCATGGCTGCCCAATCCCTCTCTGCTGTGATGCATGTCTCCTCGCATGATTTCCTTTCCTTGTAGGCATAAGGGGTTAGCTCTGAGATTCAGTAAAATCCCACCCTACCCACCAGGCTTTCACTTAACACTTAGATATAGAGTAGTTAGAAAAAAAATGACTGAAGCAACATCCGATAAAGGATACATGCGGTTAGCTTTGTCATTATGTATACAGGAGTTTTGCAGGGACCACTGAAAATTTACTGAGGATATGGTTTACTGATACTTGTGTTTACGATACGAGAGTCAACTGTAATTAGGGCATTTAATGCTTACCTTTATAATCATGAGCAGGATACAGAGTGAAATCTTCTGGCAAAGTAAATATTTTCTGGTGGACAGAATGATAGAGTGTTTCAGAGTTGCCTTCTTGGAAGTCGGTACGACCACAACCTCTAATTAGAAGTGTGTCACCAGTAAATGCCACACATTTTTCATGCCAGATGTACGTGACGCAACCTGAAGAAAGCATGAAATTGTGAATAATTTGTAGATGATAAGCACCATGGTTTACTTAAATATATGCAACTGCTTTGACACAATTTACATTTCATGCTATGACAGTTCTAAAATAAACATTTCTCATTCATATGGCAGTTTTTTTTAAAAACAATGATTCTTTGAAAATTGTCACAGGAGATACAGATTAGTAAAATTTGATTAAAAGAGGGGTTTTTATCAGTACTTTTTGTATAACAAAGTCAACTGTGTACAGTTTGTTTACTATAAGCCCCCTTCAGAACCAGCAATTAGCAGCTGTGCAGTCACAGGCAGTAAACAATTATACATTAATAAATATATACCAGCATCAGCTGTCACAATGAGTAGTCATGCAGTTGGTGATGGTCAACTTGATCCTTGACTTCCGACTAACGCCGACAACCAGTTGGTAGACGAACCACTGCCTGTCAGTGTATTCACGACATAAGCCTTGCCTTTTACCAGTCAGTCTATGTCTATGGACTCAATCAACAGCTGCCTGACAGCTAATAAGGCCTCCCGCGCTTCATGATCCAGAGTTATCACAAACTTGAGGTTGCCCCCCCCCCCCCCCCCGCGCCTTCGCATCTACCGTGACTAGGGACAACTCCTTGGTTGGCATCCTAGATCATCAGCCCCTTCAGGCCTCAGTCAGGGTACAGGCTGGGTTATGCGAGTTTGTTGTTCTAACAATAAACCGTCATATTACCAGCTGGTAGAGTTATCACTCTCAGCCGTTTTGTTTCAGCACCCTGCCTTCTGTTATTTCGTGTTTTTGTCCAACAATCCGCTTACACTCTTGCAGGGACAGGCACGTGCCAACAACTAATTGTTAATCCCATCCATCTGGAACTCTTTGAAGTGGTGGCTCTCTCGACTGCTGCACCTTTCTGTGAGTACTTAGGTCTGCCGGCGACTTCCGAACAGCTAATCCACTTGTAGGGGGGCCAAAAGCTGACTCGATAGTGAGCCCGACTTTACGTGTTGCATGGATCTATAAAGACTTCCCACCTTCCTGTGTAACAAGGGAACGAACGCCCCTAACCTGCTATTGTCCATTCACTGTTTCTTCGGATCTTTTGAAACGAACCTTTGAAAAATTACCCTAGATGTAACATGTCAACCTGTTTTTACAGTAACTTGTATTCTACACATATATAACACTGTGATTAACTTAAAGTACTGTATTCTTGAATAAATGAAACTAACTTAGTATCTTCTATAACTTGTATTATTTATTTTGTATTAAATGCGAATTAAAAACATGAGAGCAGCGATGTGTTGGCAAGGGCTAGTAAGAAATAGTTCACAGTTAAAATATTATTTTAACATAGTTTTTTGGTATACTATTTGTAAATTAAGCGTTGGCTATTGAAATTTTTAAATATTTAGGTAGCCCTGATGGAAACATATTTCAATGTTACAGTTTAAAATAACAGCACAAAATATTGTGCGTAGACCCTAGTGACATGGTGTTTCTTCTATCGACCGAGGAAGAAACTGTCGGCTGAGCGGAGCTTGTCACTCTTTCTTTCTTTATCTCTCTCACCCTCGGGAAGTTTAGCATTGCTAGTCGTAGCAGGAAATTATACATGTTTTCAATTTCAGCATACTTCATACTTATTACAGCAAAATAATGATTTTTGAATTTGTAATTTACAACTGAAAAGAGATTTTAATGTTTGAATACATATTTTAATATATTTTGATGTGATGGAAGGAGGGATACAAATCCTAAGTTGGCAGAAGTGGTGAGCCATGACATGACATGTTTCTTTTTGCGAAACGAAGAGTTAATTTATCTTGATCCAAAAAATACTTCAAATTAGCACATCAAGTTTGTACATGTTTTTTTTTTTTTTTTAAACCTACCTATGCAAGTTATAATGATGTGATAAATCTGTGTTTCCATGGCAGGAATAAATGTACTATAATGTGTGTCATGACTGCTGCATGTGAAAGGGTGTGGCTGCCACTTCCTTCTTCTATGGTGGCTATATCGTGGTCGTTACACTGGCCCGGTGTGTGTGTGATTTCAAATATTGGATGTGCAAAACTTATGTTTTAACCGTGAACTGTTTTTATGAAGAAGTTAATTATTTAAATTCACGCTTGTTTGTTTATAACAACGTTGTACCTTTTCCCTAGGTGTTTGAAACACAGTTGTGTTAACGTGCTTACGTTTCTGTGATTTGAATGTTTGCCACAATCCCCAAAAAATGCTACGCTCAGCCAGATAAATTTAAACAAATAATGATATAAACCTAAAAGACAGTAAGTAGCAATGCATAGAAATGTGAGTGGAATAAAAGTTAAGGTAGGACTATTATTTGTGTGCATGTTCACCACTATCTTTTAAGTTTGTTCGGTGCTACTTATAAAAATTAGTGACAGGAGTTGCATGCTTGAATTTACTATATCTTCTCATTGGAATGTTTGTTCCGTCAATTTGATTTTTATTTCAACAGGGTTAAACACAATAGCGGCAAAATATTAACGTGTATTACATGTGATGTGCTAGTCGTGTATAACAAACATGTTAACAATTTAGGTAAAATAATTATCGTAAGAATTATTGTCAATACAGACATTTCTAAAAAGTCATAAAGCTGACCTAAATATTGTTATAGGCCTAAATTTTTAATATTCGTACGTAATGGTTTTTGAAATATGACAGAATTCTTTGAACAACTATGAACAATAAACTACGCAATTGACATTTATAAAAGTAGAAATTACATGGCAATGTTTATGTTTAGGTGTAGCGGAAGGGTATGCAATCAGTAACCGAAAGTATAAATTTAGCAGGGCTTCAGAAAAATAAAAATCATACAAATTAATCAAGAACGGAAGTTTTTGCACAAAAACGCTGTTTTTAGAGGGCCGCTGCGGGCAAACAGTAGTAAAGGGGGAGAGGGAAGCCCTCGCGGATCCCCTATCCTTCCTCTTTGAAACCCTCCCCCCAAAGTGCCCCCTCCCCTCCCTGAGAGGCGTTAGAGGGACCCATTTCCTTCAAATTTGAGGGAGGGATGCCTTTCCATGCTCCCCCAATCCCCTCCATTGGCAATTAGGCCCTTCGTAAGCCTAAGGCTTAAGTCTTAAGTTTTGAGTCTGTCTTAAATCTTAAACCTTACTTTCACCATAATTGCAACTGCATGCCGGGATGTGCGAGCGAGCGCTGATAGGTGACATTGCACAGTAAATACTAATTTGTACTGTTACCTGCTTCACCTATGGTGACTCAGCACGTGGATTCCATGGGTCGGTCCCCTGGTAAACCATGAATTGACTACACTGTTACCTACAGAAAAGTGCTTAGGTCTGCTGGCAACTTCCCACCCGCTAAATTACTTGCTGGAGGCCAGTAGACAGGACTACCAACAGTACCACCTACCTACCCATTTCCTTTGGGTCGTGCCCGCCCCTAAGTTATACTCACTATCTCCCCTCTTGCTATACTACCTCCTATGACTCGCCACAGGGCTGAGCAAGATAAGGCGGCCACGCAGGTCTGGTCAGGGAAGGTACGGGTGCCTCCAGGATGTACACCTGGAAATGAGAGGAAGCTGCCCAGCAGAGAGGGATTCCAACCAGCACACTTAGTAAGAACAAGAGCCTACAGTTTGCACTCCTGTGGCACCCATTATGAGCGATATCCCCACTGCTGCCTACACCACCCAAGAGAGCAGTTACACTTGCATGGCCTTCAGCTGCAAATCGAGTAGCTCATAGTCTGGACACGACACCAAGTTTCACACCTGCACAAACGCATACCAGGCCAGCACAATAGGCCATTGTAGAGTTGCCCAAACCAGCCCATCCTGCCTCCAGTTCCAACCCTGTCAAGACAACGGTGCAGGTTTCCCTGTCTAATATTCACACAGCTGCGAGCACCTTAAGATGTTTTTATGAAACCCATACATACCACAATTATGATTTTTGACATTTACTTTTATGGTACATAATTGAGGTACAATAAAAACGGGTGGAGAGTTGTGAGCAAGTGCCAACAGGCGCAAGTGTGCAACTTGAGTAGTTACTGTACATCCAATACATACCACAATTATATGATGCACCAAAATTTTTCATTTAATCGATTTTTATCCAATTAATCACTTTTATGGTATATATTTCAGGTACAATAAAAGCAGGTAGAGAGTTGCGAGCGATCGCCGATACACACGAGCGAGCAAATAGAGTAGTTATTGTACATCCCAAACATTCCATTATTATTTGATGTAACCGCATTATTAAATATTCACAAAAATTAATACCATAATTATTTAACATTACAGTAATTTCCCTGAAGTCACAAAATAAAATTAAAAAACTGCAAAATCACAAAATAAATGTAAACTGAGCTATAATTTTCCTCAAAGTTTGATTGCAGCTTTTACTATGGAGCCAAGTTTTGTGTTCACAATAATTTTAATTTGGTATTGAGAAAAGTATCGGTATAGAGTATTGTGAGAATGTTTTGGTATTGAAACTGGTATAGAGTATCGAGAAAATGTAGTATCGACCCATTCCTAAGCAAACCCCAGTAAAGCACGTAGGTAAGGTGTCAGTCACATTTATGTGAAGTTTTAGAATCATTGTTTTGTGAATGCTGCATGCATTTGCGATGAGTATGTGTGTGTGTTCTGAAAACATTGCGCCAGTTCGCAGTAGAATGGTCATCTGGTCGAATGAGTGGGTTATAATATACGAGTTTTTTCTGTCTGATCCGTGAAAATGTACAGCGGAAAACAACAACTCTCGGATGTTTGGGTTAACGTGTCAAATGAGTAAGGCTTTAAAAAATGAGACATCCATTTAGCACCAAAGAAACGAGCAAGTAAAATTGTGATGGACATCATTAATCTGGATACAAAGACATGCACAACTGTTTATACGGTGGTTTTTTTTATGTACAATAAAAGTAAATATAATGAACTTCTAACTAATTTAGTTCTACATTACCATGAAATACAACACATTTTATGATGCTAAAATTAATTAATACTTGTGTAATGAATTTACAATGAAAAGTACAATATTAGAAGCTAAAATAACTACTCTAATATGGTATTTTTGACATTATGGAATTTATATTACTGGATACAGTATTTATATAGTTCAAAGGATAGTACAATCTGCATTATCTCAACATTTATTTCCACAATAGGCAAAATTGTATTATTACTTTTTGTAGTGACAATATTTGTACTAATGTTAGTTTACCAACTGTTTGTTATGAATATGTACTGCCAACTATTGATAGCACGCATAACTGGAGACTGCCTTAGAAAACTAACTGAAAATTGTTAGCTGAAAATTAAAATTGCCAACTACATACTAAGAAGCATGCCTGATATTGGTTTACAAAATTAATTTAATGTTTGTCACTATTAACAATTTTCTTCATCTTCAATGATTTTCTCCTACTGTCAAAATGTAACATTACACAAATATTTCACAGATTGTTTCTGGAAAGTAAAAACATTTTTACATTTCCATCATCATTGTGGCAATACCAATCTATACTGACAGTAGGTAATCCAAATGATATCTTAAAGATAGCAAATGCATTGCCCACCAAAATGTACTTAAGTACGAGACGTTTATGTGGTTAAAGAACAAATAAAGATAACTAATTGCATAGAATTGTTGCAAAAGCCTGTAAATTGATTTTTTGCGGTTTCTTGTAAGTTTTCCCCACTTGGCTGTCACTGGGGCCAGTCTGACCATTGTGCACACCCCTTCTTCCCAAACCTCTGCTTCTTTGTCAGAAGATCACTGGCAGCTATCATGGGAATTTTGAACAGCACATGTACACACCATTAAATGCCATAGCGAACAGCTTAAACAGCTGTTACAAGCAGTCATGGAGGAGCAATTCTGTAAAATGCACTCATTACGGTGGTTGCCGGGCGATATATATTTTGCCTGTTTGGGGGCCTAGAAGTTTGGTAGTACTGAAAGAACAACACACACACATGCAGCAGATGCTTCGTAACTTCACGGCACAAGGCTTACAATCTTGGCAGGCAATGCACTTCTATGCGACTACCAGCAATAACCCTACAATTTTACACAGCAATGTGCAGTAGAGAGTTTTAAGTGGCTCTCAAAAAAGAGGGCTTAAGAGCTGATGAGGGTGAAACTATGTGTATATGGAGCAGTGCCGGAATGCACAGGGGGAGGGGAATAATGGAAGATCCCAGAGAAAACTTGCTAACAAGCTGCTCTATCCAGGACAATTGCTACATATGTACAAAATCTAGGAGTGACCCCACTGGCAATCAAATGCAGTTAGCCTTGTGATGGGAGGTAAGCACTCTAGTTGCAATACCAACCGTGACTCCTTGCAATAATAAAGATGTACTACATGTCCACATACTACTTAAAAAAAATTTATTACAAGAATTTCATTATCAAAATATTATAATTTTTAGCCATTTTCATTACTGAAAAAATAACCTTCAAAAAAAGAAACTGACATCTAAGCTATTTTTAAACAAATGCCAGTCAAAAAATAGTAATAAATTTTTGAATAAAATATTTTCTATGCAAACTTATCATGCCTTTAAAAAATCACTCTTGCATTGAAACTGTAAAACACACTCCTTCGTACACACCATTGGTGTGTCCAGGAGTTGCCACGACATCCAGTTTGTGTCTCCCAAACTTGATGCTGTCTCCTTCCGCGATGTGGATGTCAGCTTGGGCGCCACTTGACTTGGAGATGATACTCTTGCAGCCGGGCAGAAGTTTCTTCAACATGCCTGTGCCAGTGATGTGGTCCGCATGCATGTGAGTGTTTACTGAAACATACGTTGAAACCGTCCTGTCACTCTTGCCTAACAACCTGCAATGTACGTATATATAATCCACCAGCATAAGTAAGAAATAATAACTTCCAGAGTATCCACTTAAGTTAACTATAGAAATGAGAACTGTATCTACAATCAATCGCAGATTTTTGACAAAGAAACAGTGGATGTGATGTGAAAATCATAGTCTCGGTCACACAGTGTTTGTTATTTTTAGACCACAACATTTTGATAATGAATCCTAGCATGCAAGAATGCATGTGCTATTTTTGAATGTTTTGTTTCTGAAGGCCATGTCATTCCTTCCCAATGATCTTGGTTTGCCACAAATAGGAAAACTAGGAAACCCTGCAATCCAAGCGGGAAGCCAGTCATTTTTAGATGGCTCATGGTTAATTGTGACCACTTTCGAAAGGCCTGCACATACTCTTCTTTCTGCTCATTTTGTGTTTTTCTGCCACATGAAAAAAATTAATGCTGCCACTGCTATTCATGCATCAGCTAAGCAATACTATGAAATTGTCTGAAACACAAATATGTTGTTATTATATGTAATAAATTATTTTGTGAGTGTGGGCACACACACATGCACGTGTACAAGCTGCTACTAATTCAATCACTACTTTATAGTATGTTGTTAACAAAACTAATTTTTTCTATTCTCTGCTCACATTACTGGAAAAATGTCAGTCACTGTTCATAAGCCTACTGAATTATGTACATGCATTAATGTAGGTTCATACACAAAGAATTTTTAAAAGGTTAATTTTAAGTGTTTATCCACAGAACAGCCTTTTGGGAAAAGAAAACTGCCCAGGTGAGGTGAAACACATCCCTCATGTCAAATTCCAGTGTTAACAATCATTGTGACAGTGTTGTGGCACACTCCCTTCTACCTTTTTTTTGTCTCAAAGGGGTATCAAAAGTTTAAACTTTTCATTTTTATATTTTTCTACTGTCTAAATACTTTAAACAGACTGAAAATCTCACAGGAAACTCAAAACTAATCTTAGCTCCCAACGCTTCACTCCACAGAAGGATATATCATTTTGTTCTAGGTCTGGGTTTTTTTTTTTCTGTTTTACAAAGTGTATTTGCCATAACTATAGCTGAATGTACAAAGAATCAGCAGCTTTTTCACAAATAACTGATTTTACATTGGAGAAAAAAAAAAAGACCAATCAATATTATCCAATAAATAATCTTGCAAAGCAATTTGAAGATAAGATTAAGGCAGGTAAGGATTTAGATAAAACAATCTATTCATGTTAAAGTGAGCACTTTTGAAAGAACTCTCATTCTGAATAATAGTCAATAAGTACATTTCACTGTAGCCTTAGACGTTAACTTCCTTCCAAGTACGGTGGAATCTACAGATTGTATTTATTACTTACATGGCAATATTAATTTTAAAAAGTGGTTAAAGGATTAAACAGTGCTGAAATAAAAAGTAACTAGGGCCTCAGAAGTGCTCATTTTACCAAGAACAGCATGTAGCAAATAAATAAATGGACCAAGTCCTGCAGCTTCAACACGTTGGAGCAGCAGGACTTGACTGCATTCACTATCACAAAACCCTCACATTATCAACATTTCATTAAAACATTCCTGGCTACTAAAACTAATTTCTTTGCCCAGCTTGTAATTTCTACTCTCCTGGGTTTGGTGAATGTGAATGCCTATTGCTTGTATCACCATTGTTTGTACTCAAATGATTAGTGTTACTACAAGTCAGAGTGATCCACCTATGGTCTCTCCTCCAGATCTGCTACTTCCAGGATTATATTTACTACACAGGCACTGGGCAGAATGCTGTCTGCATGAAAAAGAAGGTTGGGTACCAGAGTTACCCCTGCACTCTCCAAATGGCTAAGTTTGTACAGACATGCTAAAGCATGAGATATGTGTTGCTGTGCTTGCCAGCATCCCTCAGCAATAAAACGGGGTTGGTGCACAACAATGTGCTTATTGGTAAAACCAGCTTCATGACCTGATAACCTAGGGTGATTCCTGTTACAGGAACTGCATGGGCAGAGGGAGCTGCTGGCTGGTCCCCAAAAATGTCACTCAGATCTTCATAAGCCCTTGTGAGGGCAGGAACACCTTGCAGTCCCTGCTGGATGCTTTTCTGATGAATTAGGGCAGTAAAATGCTAAGAGTTTGCCTTGCTGGCATGCTGTCCTCCTGAAGTGCCTACTACAGTAATAAGCGACTCCTTACATGCATAGGAAAATGATTGACTAATAAACTAAATGCATTCCATGGACTTAATGCCCCTTCCTAATGGAGGTCACCCTGCCTCAAGGTGCTCAAGTAAACCTTATACTAACCATGGCCAGCAGTTTGAACCACTATCACCTATGAGGAGGTTCTTTCTCCTGCTGTGAAATTCTGTGTACCCGATGATCATCTAAGAGTGAATGAGTGAAGAGATTTGAGCGACTCTCAACAGCGAGGTGACTCTCAACAGTGAGGTCTTGACAGCCGATGAGGTAATGTGAGGTGGGAATGGAGCAGCTTCTACAGAAAGCTAATGGGACTTGTCCCAATCTGTCATCCCACCTTCACCCGTTTGGAAGCATATATAAAAAATGTTTTATGTTTCCATGTCTGGAGCTTCTTTTCAGATCTGTAATTGAGCTACGAGGCCCCCCTTACCACTACTTCCCGTTTCCCTGCTTGCTATTTGCATTCTCCCTGTTGTTATCCAAATGTGGGTTGTTCGGACACTCGCTGTGCCAGTGGTAGATCTGGACATTGCAGTAGCCGCATGGTCTAGGAGCTCTTCTCCCACTTCACATTCCTGCTGTCCGCACTTTTTCCCACACTGTTATTTTTTACTGCTGTTTACGTTTTGCTTCTGATTGACACTAGATCTTGAGTCAGCAATTTGGTCCCGGTTTTGTGTGAAAAGTTTGGTTTTGTGGCTGTTTAACCATTCACTTTGTTTGCGGTCACTGTCACTATATGGCTCATGGCAGCATCATGCAGCACCTGGGTCAACACAGTTGGCATGAGTTGCACTCTAGGATGATTGCGGCGCACGAGTTCCTCTAAACTGCTGCTTAGCAACAGTACCAACGCGGTACAGTACTCTGGGCGTACAGTCTTGGACACCACCTCGAGCACTTCCCACTCCCGCAGTTGCGGGCAGAAGCGCCTCACTAAATGCACTTTTCTAGTTGTAAATGTGGTCAGCTGTTCACCTGCCTGTTGCTCTTCTAGCATTATTTGCTCTGGGCTTGGAGGGATGTGAATGCTTCTCCAAAGTGGCATTGAAAAGAGTGGAGAAACTCTACCCATACCAGCCCATAGTGGTTTAAGGAACGCCACCATGAACATGCGTCTCCTTGAAGTTTGTGCTCCTACACAACTCGCCCCGTCTTCCTCGCATACCCGTAACATTTTAATCTCGACATACATTGGGTGTTCCCGCAAAAGTCGGTAGTGTTTGGAAGCTGGTTGGGGTTGGTTTGGTAGTGGGTTCAAGGGTTGGGGGCTTGGAATGTTGATTGCTGTGGTGGTTTCCAGTTGCCTTTCGTTCTCCTGTTGCCAGTTGGTTACTGGGAATGACGTTAGCGGTTGGATTGATGGGTAAGGTGGTGTGACAGTTGATAGCAGTGGCTGTAAATTTTGTGAGAAGATTGGCATATGGAAGTATGCCAGTAATTGTGTTATGTAAGAGGCAGGTGGTAGAAATGGAAGAGGTGCTGGGGCTAGGATTAGTGGTTGCAGTGTGGATTGGGCGTGCGGCGTGTTGTTTACATGCATGCAGTGGGCATGTGACAGCTGTTTGTTGACCTTTGCCACAGCACTGCAATACCGACACGTGAACTCCCCTTTTTGCACAGTGAGTGTCTTACCATGTTTCAAACACTGCTCATGTACCTTTACCGTGCAAATATAGCACATTGCCATGTAGCTACCATCACCTCCTGTACACTCCATGCTATGCCACATGTCAATTTCGTAGTTCAGTCCGGTGAGGTAATCATCCCAGTTGTTGCGTGTCATTTGGTTTTGCACTTGTGTCACATGATTGGCACTGAAAATTTTGTCCTTGAACGGTTACGGTTTTGCTTGCGCTGAGGCACTCTAAATGGTACAGCGATTTACACAAAGTACACGGAAAGTTCGGTTTTCCCTGCTCAATGCACATTAAATTGCAGCACATCATTTGATTACTGAAATTTTGTACTTTTGAATTTTGATTTTGTTGTTGGGCCGAAATTTCAAACAAGGCGTTATTGGGATATTTCATTTCCCCTTTAATTTTCTGGGAGCTGTCTCTGCACTCGCGGTTGTTCGCAATGCGGCTGAGGGTAAAGCTGACCTTACAATTGTATCTGCAATGTTGAGTGCCTAACTCGTACTTTGCAACCATGTCCTGTGGGATGGGGCGTAAGCACTGCAGGCACAGTGGTGCCGGCAAAACCATGTGGATCTGGCCAGCCATCACATCACATGCTCGACACTGGAGCGAATAATTAAGAGCCTTACGCAATTATATGCTTACTACGTTTACGCAAATGAGGTAAACTTTCTATATTACGAATAGGCAAGAGCTTTATGCAAAATATGTTCTTACTATGCTTAAGCAAATGAGGTATACGTTCTATATTGCACTAAGCTTTCATATATTAAATATAAACTGATACAGAAATATTAATTTGTAGACAAGTTTACTATGGCTGTTTGACCATGTCTTACATGTTCTACAAATTCTGTAACTACTCCTATGATTATTTTCGTCTTTTAGTTCATTCATAAATAAAATCTTGGTTTTAAAACATTATTTACAGTTAATTTATTACCCTATCCTTGAATGTTCTTACCATGCTCTCTGCATCTCCATTTGCTGCAGGGTGGTAAAAAAGTGAGCTTAATACCATTAAACTTACAGAGCTCTGCAAAATTTCCTGAAGTAAATTGTGGTCTGTTGTCTGTGACCATATGCTCTGGTAAACCAAAAGTTGTATACCATCCATGAAGACATGCAAGTATCAACTCTGTGGTTACTGAACGTAATTTTTGTAGCTCTGGCCACTTAGAACTGTCTATTAAAACTATGAACATATCCCCCATGCAGACCTGCTAGATCAACATGTACTCGCTGCGATGGGCGAATTGGCCATGTCCAGGGTATGAGAGCAAATTTTGGAGGGTTGGTTCTGTTTTGTAGGCATGTAGTGCACGACTGTTACCTGTTATAAGCAAGTATCACTGTTGGTGCCCCACATGTAGGACTTGGATAAGGACTTTATTTTAACTATTCCAAAGTGAGAGGAGAGCAACTCCTTAAATATTTTGCCCTGCAGTTTGTCTGGTATGATAACCCGATGTCCCCACATTACGCATCCTTGCTAAACTGTTAACTGATCTTTCTGGTTCCTCTACCCCATCTGCTCAACCTAATCTGAAAAAACTGTAAATTCCTCAACCTGTTCTGTTCTCCCTGCTAATGGTAGCTGTGATAAGCCATCTGCATTGCAGTTGCTTCTATGTCGGACATACTGTATAGTGTAATCGTAACCCTGTAGTGTTATCGCACACCGCTATAACCAATTGGCTGCCATCTGTGGAATGCCTTTGTGTTCCCAAAAATGTAAAAAAAGTGGTTTGTGGTCAATTATAAGGGTGAAATACCTTCCATACAAATACTGTGAAAATCGTTTAACACCAAACATTATAGCCAATGCCTCACAATGAATCTGAGAGTAGTTCTGTTGAGCTATGGTAAGTGTGCATGATGCAAATGCAAATGCAATTGGTCTCTCATCTCCAGACGAATACTATGAAATCACTGCCCACAAACCATATGGTGATGCATTGCAAGCGAACCGATCTGGCAAGTTTGGATCACAGTGAGTTAATAATTTTACTTTTATGAAGTTAACATTTCCTTTACAGTTTCAAAAGTATCATCACACTGTACCCACCAATTCCACTTGCAACCCTCCTTAAGCAAAGCATACAATGGTGCAATAATCATAGCCAGACAAGGAAGAAACTTACTGTAGCATTCCACTAAACCTAAAAAAGATCTTGATTGTGATACGTTCATTGGTTTGGGTGCATTTTGTACAGCTTCAACTTTTTCAGTTTGTGCTACTAATACCATTTTAGTCCACAACATGTCCTAAGAATAGCTATTCTCCTTACAATAATAGGGAATGAAGGTTTAGAAATATTTAATTCATTTGATTTATCAAGTACAGACAGGAAGAACCTGGAAAAAGTATTGCAAGCCTTTGAGAGATACTGTGTGCCAAGAGCAAATGTCAGTGTAGAACGTCATGTCTTTTTTTCACGTGATCAAAAGAACGGAGAGACTATTGATGCATATGTTATGAAATTAAAGAAACTATGTCAAAGTTGCGAGTTCGGAGAGATGAAAGTGCCTCATTAAGGACAAAATAATTAGTGGGCTGAAAGACAGTGATGTTAAGAAGTTATTAAACATAGAAGAACTAACCTTGGATAAGTGTATAAAAATTTGTAAAAATTCAGAAATGACACAGATACAGTTGAGAACCGTCACTCATGGAGAAAAGGCAGAAAGTGTCAACAGCATTCACCGGAAATCACAGTCCTACCAAAGAAAACAACAGGGACCACCAGAAGTACAGTGCAACAGAGGATACTCGCAAGGGCAGTAGCAGAGCCAGCAAGCCAGACAACATTCAGGCTCGCCAGGGTATCAACGGTTCAAGTACCCAAGAACTCAAGGTAAAATGACAGATCAGTGGAAACAGAACAGCAAACACAATCAAGACGTTCACTCAAAAGATAAGTATCCACAAAGGAAGAATAATATTCAGTGTTCATGATGTGGTAAGACACATCAAATTAAGGTATGTCCGGCTTATGGTAAAAACTGTAATACACGTGGTAAGATAGGGCATTTTTTTAGTGTGTGTAAAACAAACATTGGCTTTATTAACAATGTGAACAAGCAAACAGGTGAACTTAACGGCAGTAGCTGGAGCATTGTGTGTGAGGTTAGTGAACATGCTGAAATGATCAGTCAAGGGAGTAGTGAATGTGGTGATACAGGTGTAATGGAAAATGTGGTCATGTTAGGTAAAGTAAACACAGGGGCTGTGGACAAAAAGACTGTGGTTGGGTAGGAAAAGTACATATTAAAAATAAGTCTGTAAGTTTAAAGTTAGACAAAGGAGCCCAAGTAAATGTTATTACTGTAAACTTGATTAGCAAATTAGGGATTAATGTTCTCCCCACAACTGTGAAATTAGAAAATTACTGCGGTAATCCAATACCAGTGGTGGGAAAATGTTATTGCAAGTATACGTTGACGCCGACTAACAGCCAGCGGCGCTAGTGCCCATGACAGCGCTTACGTGTTCCGCACATGCGCAAAGAGGTCGATAATTTTGGACTTTCCTATAAATATTAATTTCAGGATAAAATGTGCTATATTGTATTTACAGAGTTTAATATTTCTTAAAATGTTTTAAAGTGTTTGTATTAATTTTAATAGTTTGGTTGTGAATATTCAAAGTGTCCGTGGCACTGAAATTAAGAACACTTAATATTCCGGCATGAATGCCATCACAAAGAGACATTAAAATAGTAATGAAATTCATAAGAAAGTTATAGAAATGTAAAACCATACTTAATTTAATTTGTGCCATTTTGTTTTCACTAATTAAACATTTTACTCGGCGTGCATAGCACTTTCACTTATGTAAACCCCGTAGGCGGCCATGGCAGGTCCGTGCGACGCTTGTCTCTGGACAGTTTGTCAAGGAGAGCTGGTGAGGTAAGACACTGTCACGTGCGCACTACAACTTTTGTTCACTGATTTAGGTTTCCATAGTTAATTTAGTTTACAGGTTAATCTTTGCTTGCGTATGTTTTTGCCAGACATTTTTCCCAGCATTATGATCCCGCTTTACTAATTTCTTACGCCCTTGTGGCATTTTTAACTTAATCGAGGAGAAGGAGGAAAGATGTCGGAGAGGTCACACGACCCGCACATGTTGAATCAGATGCCATCTGCCTGTGTTTATGGCATTTCAGTGTAACTTCTGCATTATTGCTACACACAATTTTAAGAGCTTTATTTTTATGTATGTATTTGAAGGTGATTTTCGTGTTTGAATATTTTACGGCAACATCATGTATAACTACGTGGCAGACTAAATCCAAGTCTCTGTATACACCAGCATTGCGTTTTAAGCACTTATTTATATAACATTGTATGTGCAATTATTTATTTCAGCGTTCTATGTCAGTTTTATTCAGGGTTCAATGTATTTTTCACATAAATTGATGCTTTTTGTACTTGACCATGCGGTCACAGTAATGTTAGATTTCACCGCCATCAGGCATGTTACAAGCCTGTAACAACGCTAATCGTAAAGAGAACCACTTGCTCAACACGAATAATACTTTATCTGAATTTAGTTTGCCGTTTCCACGCAGAAATATTGCAATTTCACCTGCACCACGTGGTACACTACAAACTTCATCCAGTGGCATCCGTGCCACCTAAGCTTGTTTTCACACATGTGTGTGTTTATTGTGAATATTCATCTCGTGTCCCATCTTATTTCATGTATCATTCAAGGGTCTGTGTAATAAGTGTACGGTGCAATTATTCCCGTCCTAGCCGGCACTGTGTACAGGCCGTCACCACACTAACCACGTGTTGGAGGACGAGCCTCGGCAAGTTTGCATTAGTGATGCCGAGTAATCACACGTGTTAATGTGTATTAAGGGTTTTCATTTGTAATTCACAGTTTCCTGTCTTCAGGGAAAAACTGCTAATCCACCCTAGCAGCTGTCGGCCCTCTTCCCTTCTGAAGGCTGTGCTTTCACGCACCTCGGTGAGATCATCCATGTAGGCGTGCGCTAGAATAATTACAGGCTGGGGAGCACCCAAGCGGAATTGGCTAGTCATGACCAAGATAATCATTTCATTGGCACATTGATGTGTAAGAACAATATCAATAAAAACAAGTCTACAGTGAACTCAATTCTTTTATTCAGTAGTGACAATGTCCTAGCCACATATGTTTTATCAATTGTTTATTTCAGTGATGTTTATTAAAAGTTTAGCATTGCCAACGTGTTTGTAAGTACGCACGGGTGAGACAGACACACAGAACCTACAACATCCCTGAGAACCCTAAGTCTCAAAGCACTAGGTATAAAACCAGATGAAGAGAAAATCAAGGCTATTAATACCATGTCAGAACCAAGGAATAAAACTGAGTTAGCTGCTTTTTTGGGAATGATTACCTATGTATCAAAATTTATACCACATCTCAATGAAATAAGTTACCCACTGAGGGAGTTAAATGAAAACAGGGTCACATGGCAGTGGACACAGAAACACGAGCAGTCATTTAAAAATACTAAAACAGGTTTTGACAGATTCACCAGTCTTACAATACTTTGACAGAAACAAACCCATTGTGTTGTCGGTTGATGCATCCAGTCATAGTGTAGGAGCAGTAATATTACAAAACCAGCAACCTGTAGTGTATGAGAACAAGTCTCTCACATAAAATGAACGAAATTATGCTCAAATAGAGAAGGAGTGCATGGCTATAGTCTTTGGGTGTGAAAGATTTCAGCAATATCTCTATGGGACCCAATTTACAGTACAGACCGATCATGTGCCACTTATCTCTATATTTAAGAAACCTTTAAATGACTGCCCCTTATGGTTGCAGAAGATAAGTCAGGTTACAACCTTAACCAAGAACATGTCCCTGGAAAAGAACTTATCATAGGTGATGCCTTGTTGCAGCTGGGAGTCAAAAATGAGTATGAAATGGATTTAGGTCAGGAAATTGAAGCACACATAGGGCTAGTAATAGAGGAACTACCAGTCTTGCAAAACAGGTTAGAAGAGTTTGTATGGGAGACTCAAAAAGATGAAGAATTACAAGCAGTAATACAATTGGAAAAAAATGGGTGGCCGGAGAACAAGGCTAATTGTGCAGAAGTGACAAAGCCATATTATGCAGTAAGGGCAGAACTGTATACTGTACACAATCATTTATTAAAGGAGGAGCAGTTAGTGGTTCCTAAGAAGTTAAGAAAAGAAATGTTAAATAGGATTCATTATAATCATTTAGGTGTTTCAAAGTGTAAGCATATGAGCCAGAAATAATTTGTATTGGCCTAATATGGGCCAATAAATACAGAATTTGGTATCTAACTGTGTAATATGTCAAAAATATCAAAATAACCATGTCACTGAACCAAAGTACACACAAGAAATACCAGGTGGACCATGGCTGACTGAGGAACAGACATTTTCGCACTGTTTCAGAAAAACTATGTGATAGTTGTTGATTATTTTACTAAGTTTGTGGAAATTGAGGAATTACATGATATGTCCAGTGACGCAACCATTAACAAATTAAAGGCAATATTCTCGCAACATGGGATACCAGAGATAGTAAACAGTGATAATGGCCCTCAATTTGCTACTGCAAAATTCAGACAGTTTGCTAAGGATTAGGGATTTCGACATGATACATCTAGCACACAGTACCCTCAGTCTAATGGATTAGTGGAACACCACATACAAACTGTCAAGAAAATGCTAAAGAAAATACAGATGTACAGTTAGTCATGCTTGAGCTAAGCAAAACCTCTATTGATACTAATACTAGAACCCCAGCTAAAATGATGTTTACTAGGACACCTAGGAATTTGCTGTCATTCAGGCCAGGGACCCCACACAAGATATGAGCAGGATAAAGTGCAACTAAGGGTCAGACAGGAGAAACAGAGGTATTATCATAACAGGGGGTGTAAAGAGCTCAAACCATTATTGCCTGGAAAAAAACATTTTCTATAATAATCAGGGTCAGCAAGACAGAGGTACAGGAGTGTGGTTGGGTATGCCCCACAAAGTCCAAGGTCGTACATAGTCTTGACACCAGGTGGAAAATAGATAGAAAGAAAGAGTGCAGCTACACAGAAGTGACAGCAACTTAATGTTTGATAAGACAACTGGGGTTCAGGATCCAGACCCAGAGGGTACGGACAAAGAAAAGAAAGGTAGGCAAGAAAGCCGTAGTAAAGAATTTAGAGGCTGGGATCACCAAAGCTCTGAATTCAGGGCTACAGTATTACAGTGTCCAGGCAACAGCAGTGGGAATAGCCTGCATGAGGATAGGTCTAGGAACCAGCCAAACCAACCTGCTAATTCTCTTGAATAGCGCTATGGTTGACAACTTCAATGAGTATACTTGTTAACAGAAAAAGTTATATGGCTAAGGAAAGAAAAAGGGAGATGTTATCAGTATGTAGTTTTTAGAGGTTGGTAGTGTTAGTGAGCGGAGGTTGGTAGTAATCAAGGTATGCAGATGGTAGAGACGGAGTTGATTGTATGAGGAAGTTATAATGCAATATTGTGTGAGTAAACAAGAGTCTACAATTACAGTACCATGTAATTATTTATTAAAGAAGACTCCTTACCCGACAACATAACATATACCACTGCATTAGGAACTGGGATGCTGTGCTCACAATCTCTTGACACAACCGTCATATTTTCTGCTGTCTTTTCATAAGACAAAGCAATTTTCACAGCTTTATCAAATAACCTTTCACTTACCAGATATAAAACCTGCATAATATCATTGTTACAGAGCCCCACAACAAATTGATCATGTAATGCTTGATTGTAAACATTGATGAAATTTATATTAAGCTGCAATCACAGATTAGTTCTGAATATGACTTGTCGGCCAGTTTAACAGGCTCACATAAATCACGTAACAGTTCATATGCCACTTTCCCTATAGAAGAGATCAAAATGGTTTTTCTCTTCTTGAGTCCATCATCACCTTCACTGATGTTGTTGGTGATAAAATATTGTTCCAAGCGTTCACTGTACGCATTCCAGTCATCTTCATCAACTTCATATTTTCTAGTGTGATTTTTGCCATCCTCATTGCCAATTGTAGTATCTTTATTGCACTTGTAAGTATATATTTTGCTACATCACGCATTTGCTGTGTAATTCGTTACATTACATTCCCGTGCATTGCTACCAAATACTGTCCTAATCAGCTACTCCCTTCATATCCTACATACATAGCATTCTTCATGAACCCCCACAAAAAGAAGTCCACCAGATTAAGGTCAGGGGATTGGGATGGATATGCAACAGGCCCACTGAAGCCAATTCATCTGTTCTCAATCGTTGCACATAAGTAGTCATGTGTCATGATGGAGAAGCACGGTGGTGCACCATCCAACTGCAACCACATATTCTGTTGGACTACTAGTAGTATATCTTCTAGCAGTCCAAGTAGTGTGTCCTCAAGAAATACCTGGTAAAGTGATATATATGGCCTTCAGAAACAAAACTATCAAAAATAGCACATGCATGTTTGGCTTACCTGGGATTCATTCTTTCTTGGTTGCATTACTATATAGCTACAGATACAATGATGCAGTCAAACTAAATTGAAAGATGCAACGAAAAAATAGCAAGTCTGCCTTTCATAATTACAACCAAGACAACCATACACAGATAATTATCTTTCTCTTTCAGTACAGGAAATCAACGAACATAGAGATTTAAAACAAAAAAATTACTAAATCCCTAGAAAAGACACGTGTGTATAGTTAAATAATTTCTTGCTTTCAAATCAGGGTCAAATGGTTTATTATAAAAATGTAAATAAACCATGGCAATATTAATGTACCTATACATTAAATTTAATAATTCTATAGCACATCTGGAATAAAAGACTCGAGTGGAGAGAGTTGGCAGGACAGAAGGGGTTATCTTAACATTTCTTTGTAATGAAAGACTTTAAGATCAAGTGAAACCTTTCAGTATCTAGAAAATTAGGTGACTATTGTACAAAAATAGCAAGTAGGATATTTACAGATAAGAGAGCTTTTTAAATGGCGAAAGTTTTGCTGAAAGCATGGCAAATTCCAAAATAGCTGAGAAATAATAATGGAATATTATATATATTATATGTGAATCATGGGCAATTAAGTCCTAAGAAAAAAAGTATTAAAATAATTTTGAAATGTTAGTTGGGAAAAGAATGCTTGATGGATTGGAAATGTGAAGCAGTACACATGAACACTGGAGAGGGAAAAAAAAACTGATAGATAAAATTACATTTTGGATACAGCATATATATATATATATATATATATATATATATATATATATATATATGCTGTATCCAAAATGTAATTTTATCTATATATATATATATATATATATATATATATATAACATCAGAAAAGCATACATGGAAAGAGAGGAAGAAGAAGGGTTGAATACGTCATGCAGATGAAGAGGACTGAAGAAAATTTAGTACGTCATCTGGATTAAACTTGTCTTAAGACAATGTTATGAGTTAAGAATAATTTATTTGTCAGCATCTTGGATAGTGTTAGTGATAACAAAAAAGCTTTGAGAAATGTGTGAAACTATAGTAACACCAGCCTAACACTGGACTTCACCCTACCCACACAGTGAACATGTGAGAGAATGATGCACAATTGCATGCATGCACACACACATAACACAAATCCATGGACACACACATACACACACAAACTACACACATTTCTGTTTGGTGAATGTAATGTCCAACACCATCACTGATAATAGGTCACAATAAACTCTTTGGTATGTACAAAAAGTATCCGAAAATTAAATACATATACAAATGCTACTATTTATTCAAAATGATTTTCTTTGATAAAACATCCACTGCAAATTATTTAATGGTACTTGCATTACTTTTCTACATAATTACCCCAATCCCCCTGTCAAAACACTTGCGTAAGTCTGGGTACTAGCTTCAGTATCCCAGAGTTACAGAATTCTACCACCTCCTGCTGGAACCACGTATCAGTTTCATTTTTGATCTTTTCACTGTCACAGAAGTGTTGTCCTGCAAGATATTTCTTGAGATTCTGAAATGGTGCAGACACTGTACATTGTAAACAAATGCTACTTGAACCAGACTCAGCTTAGCCATGACCAATCACTGTGAGTGAAAGTGAAAGGATCAAGGTCAAAGCTAGTGTCGCCAACTATGAACTAAAACATTACCTTTTCGCCTATTCACAATGTATCTTTACTTTTTGGACACATATAGTATATTCTTATATAGATAGAGAAATATACAAATAATAAGGATTAGATGTCAAGGATATGACTGAGAAAAAGTAACCAAATAAAAAATACAAAATATCAAATATATGTATACATTGTAAAATGTTTCCAAAATTATAGCATGAAAATATCAAAAAAAGTGATAGATTCTTAGAAAGTGATAGATGTGGGCAGACTGAAATTAAGATGAAAGGTAGTTACACAGTTGACTCTCAATGCATCGTTAAGAGGACTGCCAAAAAATTTTCATACATGCAGTATTTCAGTAAAATACAACTTCTAGCCTTATAAAACTTCATGTTGAGTATAGTAAGACCTGTACATTATCTGTGAATAAAGTTTGGCTAATAAACACACTAAAAATGGGAATTTTAGAAAAAATAGTACTGTAAATAATACATTAAAAAACATTTCACCTTAACTCATTTAAATAAAGAAAATAACATCTCAAAATATTGTATATAACTGATTGTAATCCCACACCACATGCAAGCTGACCTAAAACGACACAGAATGCAAGTCAAATTTTGAATATATCGCACACACTCAATCAGCTGAGAGTGCATGGAGATAAATAGGGAAGTGTGTTCACGGCACGGCAACTGGTGGAGGAGGGGCGGCGGTGGGAGGAACCTCTCCACGCCGCTACATGTTGCTGACACCTTGCGCCCGTGGCAAATATCTGTATTTTAAAGTAATTAACTGTATTTCACTGCAAAGAAAACTTGTAATTTTGAGACATGAATGAATAAATATGGCAATTATAATTGATTTCATTACTGTCTTTAATAACTAATCATTCAAAATCACATCCTCTGATTTTCCCTGTGTGAGCTACACTGCACTCTGCTCAGTGCTTACCTACCCATCATTAGGTTGCAAAAGGTGTTAAATAGGCCCTTGCATCTTATCAGTTTATTCAAAAGACACATGTCTATTTAAATAAATGAATATAAATCCTCTGATTTCCCTGCAAGAAGTTACTGAAAATGAACACTTATAATACAAGTCACTCGATGTTCAAACAATTTTTGGTGGCAAGGGGAGGTCAAATATATGCTTCTGGGTATATAATTTTATTTGCAAAGATGCTGGCCCTTGAGTTAAATAAATAATATGTTTTAAAACCATGTTAATTTAATGCCAGATACAATGAAACACCAACATTATGGGAAAAAACTACCTTTAACCGTAAAAGAATACATCTTCGCAAATAATAATTCCTCATCAAAATGTTTTGTGCAACATTTTCATGTGAAACCATTTGATTTGAAATACTAGTGATGATAGATGCAACTATTTTGAGCGACGGCACAATTTGCTCTGGCCAGCATGTGAAGGCTAGCGCGCACAGCCGAGAGACTCACTTTTTTCCTTTTGCTAGACAACACCTTCCCCTCTCGAAGGGATGTGAGGGGAGGAAGGAAGGTGGGTGGCTGAGAGAGACAAAAAGAAGGGAGAGAGAGGATGCTAGGTTGCCATGCTGGTTGCTAGGTAACCACTTCCCCTCTTGTAGACATGTAAGGGGAAGTAGCAAGCCAGTCTCTCACGTCGGATCATGCTGCAGGCTCATGTTCGGAAGGCAGACAACACGCTGCAGAGCAGTGATAAACGGCGGCATGCGTGATGTATTTCACATCCAGTTACTAGACGTTTGCATAAAAAACCAGCTTAAAAACGACAGTTACGGGAAATATTTGGTGACAGGACCCAAATATACTTTGACTGATGCAACATGTGATAAACGATACAAGCAGTTTAACATTATTTAAATAGGAATTTTTTCCGGTACCACAAAAAATTGTTGGTGGGTGTGATTTATCAGTACATGCGATAATGATACATAAAAAATTGACATGAAAGTGGCATGCACAGGACGAAACACTAGCAAAATAGATAAGGTATGTGGGGCTTACATCAGATATCAAGAAAGATAGGCGATTGAATCTTCTGTTGTGAACCACACATACATGGTAGGTAGGGTAAAGTAAACATTATATGACTATTATTAATGGCAGATGGTTAAACCAAATGTTGTAGCAATTACCTAGAGTTCTTAAACACAGATGAAATGTTCCTCATAAAATATAAAATAGTAATTTTCTTGTTTTTACGTATTTTGCTCAAAACTTTTCCTACAGCCACGTCAGTAACCAGTGTAAACAAATACTGTATGCTTAAAATGAATGAGAGCTGTTACAAAATGCCACAATATTTAATACAAGACTGCTGATATGAAATGGATGAGAATATTTTCCAAAACAAAAGACATTATGACAAAATTGCAGCAAATGGTTAAACTCCACCAACTGCCCATCATTAGCTGATTGAGATATCAGTATCAAAACAAAACATTGGAAACAATAGCCTACATCTACTACTCCTTGTGTATATGTTTGAAGAATATGGGTATAGACTATTCATGGCAAAGTGAGCACTTTTGAAAGCCCTCTCACTTGGAATAACAGTCAATAAATGTATTTTATTTTAGCCTTAGAAATTAAATTACAGGTGCTGTGGAATATACACATTGTGTTAATTACTTACATGGCTATATTTAGTTAAAAAAAAGTGGTTAAAGTATAAAACATGGTTGAAATAAAAGTAAGTTAACTAGGGTCTCAAAGGTGCTTACTTTTCCATGAACAGCCTATAAGAAAGATGCCTTCTATAAAAGATCAAGGGACTATGGAGGAGTAGGAAGAGACAATGATGGTGAGAGAGCAGGGGAGAAATGAAAGGAGGAAAACAGTACATGAGGAGAAATGGTGGGGACAACGGGAGACACTGGTATTTCAAAATGCTGGTTCACTTGCCAGCTGGAAACAACAGAGGAAGATGACTGTATTATTGTAAAGCTATCCTTGTTTGTGGTGGAGTATACTGCTTGTGGTAACTATACTCACTGGCATATTTCAGGTTGAGTTCCAGTTGGCGTATGCTATCTGCATCCCTCTCTGCCAACTCCAGTACGGGATCAATGAGCACAGCTACTCTTTGCTTCAAGTCTGCCAGTAAGTATGTGTAGGTACAACTCTCGCGATCAAAAAACTGTAACAGCAGCAAATAAAAACACAAATGTACATTTTTAATTCATCTGTAAAACATGCTTATGAATATATAGTTAAATTAAAATGTCCAATAAAAAAACATTAGTTCTTTCTCTTGAACTGAATCTTAGTTAGAAACTAAATGAAAACGATGAAATGGAATTATGCTGTGATAAGTTTTTTGCAACAACACAGACCACTCCCGTAGTCTATGTGAAATAGTTCTCTTTGTTTTTGTACACTCCAGCTACACCACAAGTTAACACATACTAATCTACACAACAAATTACTTTTTTGTTTCTCTACATATTAAAAAAACCCCTTGTATCTTAATGTGACCAAACTAAAGGAAGAAAAGCCATTCCAAATTTCACATTTCTTTCATCGCTGAAACCACATAACTGTTCATACTTTGGAAGGAATTTTCATTTCACAAGAAAACTTGCACCTAAAGATTATTTAAACCACCCATTGCTTGGACCAAAGAAACATTTCTTATCATCTAACTGTAGGGGCTAAATATCTAAATATGGTTTGCTGATATGGCGTTTTAATATGTACTCTACAGCCAACAAAAGTATTTAGCATTCATTCCGACATTGATGTCTTATTACTGGTGCAAAATGATCAAAACTTCGTTAACTGTCTGCATTGCTGTGACACTGTCACTATTGCATACTTAGGACCGGTGACACTCGGATCAAATCACTTCAAGAACTGATACATGGACTGGCTCAGCAATTCTCGCTCATCCAAAAGCAAATCATTTAAGTAGAGCCTGTGACAAACTGTGACAATTTAAACTAGACTGTTGCAGCACTTTATAAAACATATCTCTTTATATCTGGAGCAAGATATGCTTTTAAAAAGAAGTGGCTAATGCTGGACACGTATGGTTCAAACAAGAGTATTCAGTTAGCTTGGGTAATCAAATTGAAAATTCAGAGTTGAATTGACAGGCACAACTGTATTTGAGTAAGATTTGGTATTTGTTTAGCTTAAGTCTTAAGGAAACAGTATGAAGGACAGTGATATTTTTAAGGTATAGGGTTATGTCAATAGGCAACGTGACACAATGAGTGTTCACCAGAATTAATGAGGCCCCTGAAAAAGGCAGTTCATAGCGAAAATGTAATGCTGATTAAGAGGCTTGGGGTAATTACATGGGTGCCAGTTTTTCTGTATACTCTGAAGAGCACGAGACTTACAGGGTCGTGCAGGCTCACTGTCGTCAGGCATTATTCTCTCTCAATGGTTGCAGATGTATAATTACATGCATCTGTTTCATTTGAGGTTGTACCTGACATGTGACCACATTGACCCTTACCCCTTAGCCTGTTTGCCTGCCACCAGGTTCCATAACGCAGTGTGTGTGCGCGCTCTACAAGTGCAAGTGCAGTGCAGTGTGGCAAGGAATGATGCAGGTGCAGAGCAGAGCGAGCGTAACCACATGTGCGTGGTGCAGGAATATGAAAGTAGACCATGTAAAATTTCTGTTAGTTAAATTGTGCAATTAAAGGGCAAGGTAAGTTTACGCAAGGGGATGCAACTAATAAGGACGCCTGCCTTCGCAGCCCTAAAGCCCTCTGTGTTTTCAAAGTGTCTTTTTGTAATTTTCTGTAATGTACATCCACATGTCTTTCATCTCCACATCATCCATGCAGTGCAATGTTATGTTATATTAAATATTATTTACAGGGTTAATTTTACAAGCAATATGTAACAACCGGCACGCAGGGTGCGTGTCCGATTTGCAAATATTCTATGCAAGGAAGTAGTGCAGCGTGGGGTACCAGCCCGCCAAACAGGCAGGCACGCCGCATGGAGAAAGTTCAGTAGTCGTTCGTCTTTACGAGGGGTGTGCCACGTCACTTCGGGGCTCGTGTTTCGCACGCTTGGGCAGCCATCACCATGTTGGACTAATCATTTCACTACAATAGTTATTTAATACCGGAACCTTTTCGTATTTCAGCTGCCCAATATTTTACCGCCCCTCGCACCTACCCAGGCCTTGCATCGCCTGGGTAGGCTTAAATTGCACTTAATTTGTTTTATGTGACCACGTGTCTTTTCACAGTATCACCTGAGCTGACAGGTTCATAAGCAGCACCAAATGTAATCTTTTCCCTATGGGACGGTAATCATGTAACTGAACAAATCGCAGCAGTGACGAGTTACAATGTGTGGTTTATTTCAAGTTCGCCGCAAGGCATTAAAGGTAGCCTTCTCCCGCCAATTTTCTCAAAGTGTAATTTACTGTGCAAGTATGTTTGAAATGGTCAAGAGTCTGTATAATAAGTAACAGTGCCTCGTATGGGCGTGTGGGGGAGCCCAGATATCCCACAATGCAACAAGAAAGGGAGTTATTCAGTCAGTATTAATTTTACTCTACGAGGAGACAATTCCCCTTGGAGGATTTGCCATGGTCGTCGGCCAAACAACCCTGAGGAACAAGTCAACAGCTACTCTCCGACTTCACGATATTGTCAACCCGACAATATGTGGCACCCTGGGTAATTATCTCCACCGAGATTCCAAAACTGTATTCACCGCTCCTCACCTAATCAATATCCTTATTGACCAACACCTTGGCACTAGTTACCAGCCTCCTGCGCATTAGACAAACGTACAAATGACGCCCTATGTTGGGCGCCAGTACCCCAAAGCGGTGTGTAAACAACTGCCTCCCTGAACAAAGCCTATTTGCATACTGACAATGGCTTGGCATAAGTGATGACTAGTTACTTTTGTTACAACTTCTGTCACATAACTATAACCATAACAAAATAACCTCACTCATGCCAAATCTCCAAAAATTACAGAAAATAAAGAAATACATTAATTAATAAAAGCAATTAGGAACACAAAGTATAAGCCTTTGGTTGATTACACAATTACATTAAGTGTAACAGAAGGCATTGAAGCCTTAACTTCACCAGTGTAAATAAAGTCTAAATAAATAAATAATTATTTACTTGTTGCAGTGCAATAATTAAGGCAGTTGGCAAATGTTTAGACCTCCAACCAGAGGGCCAGGACCATCAAATGTGCCACACCCTTTACAGAACAAAGTTACTCATCTTTATCTCCTCCTAGCTCAACTCAATTAGACCTCGTGACGTTATGAAACAACTGAGCTATGCTAAAGCATTATAGGTTTTGTTTTACTAAATTATAAAAAAATTTAATGCATTATCAAATTTACGTGATGTAAAATTGATAAAAAATGATGGACCACAGTATCATTTACAACACTTGGTTTAATGCAAAAAGAAGTTTAACCATCAATTAAACCTAAACCAGCTTCTCTCTGAAAGGAGCTATTGGCCCGGCGGAACTCCAAAGGAGTCTTCGTGCAATTTCTACCGCACACACAAATAATATTGTTAGGAACAGTTCACATTAATTAGGCACTGTTTCAATGTTAAAGTTAATTAACAACATTCACGTCAAGATACACTTTGCTGAAAGCACACAGTCTAGAAATACGTCCTCTGAAATATTGGGCGCTAATAAATAAAAGTTTCAATAGTATCTGATATTGATGACTAAAGTAGTCTTGAAACCTGCTGTTGTAAAGCTAGGCGCACCAGCTCTAATTTAACTGCAGTGCAAGCCCATTCCTCACCACCATTTAGTGATGTCCTCACAACGGCTCAACTACTCCCTCATGATCACAGCTTCAACAAGAACCCAGTCAAAGTCCTCCACGTAATTTGAGTTTCAGTGCAGATTTCACCAAGCGACAGCAGTTTCAGTAGTCCATACAAAGTTGTTCACCGAATGCCCTGGCCAACTTCCCATACACTTATAGAGCCACAATCCAGTAGAATACCAGAAGTTCATATTTTTAATTACTCTACTGGAGTCTTGAACGAACAACCACACAACAAGGGTTTTGGGACTCCAGCACTGCCACGTTAGGTACCCAGCTGACTTGTTCCGCACAGAAGCCACATACATGTGTGGCTCGCATGTCTGCCTTGCACTCCAGTCATTTGCGACTCTCTTCCATGGCTCCTATTATCCAACAATTTGTTACCACAGACACAGCGCTGACAGGTGACCACCACAGGAACTACTATACTCATGTTAAATTGTATAAACACATACAAAAAACTATTAAAACACAATGCTGGGATTTCTGTCATCCATCCTATTCACAGATGAGGATACCTTTACGAGGGGCCGTATCATCAACCTCCAAAACACCCATCTGTTGGCTATGCAGAATCCTGTGGTATGGTGGCAGCGAACCATCAGCACAGGTTCAAACTCAATATGTGGGTGGGTATTATTGATGACCGCCTCGTGGGACTAGTCATCCTTCCACAACTCCTCACAGGCAAGGCATATCTGCACTTCCTGTGGATGACCCTGCCACTCCTGCTGGAAGAAGTGCCTTTGGTTGTACAAAGGATTATGTGGCTGCTGCATCATGGTGCTCCAACCCACCTCTGCATTACTGTGTGGAGGCATTTTGATGTCTTCCCCGGTCAATAGATTTGACAATATGGTCCAGTTGCATGGCCTGCTTGGTCACCGGACCTCAACCCGTTAAGATTTCTATCTGTGGGGGCACCTGAAAGGTCATGTATGCAAAGCCTATCCCAGAAGTGCAGATACTGGAGGAATGCATTCGTTCTGCTTGTGATGCCATTTGGATGCAGGATGGAACATTTGAATGTGTGCGCCAGTCACTGCTGCGACACATGCGCTCGTGATTAGAGGCTTGTAGAGATGGCCACCTTGGAAAACCTCATCTAACGGTGGCCTCATGACAATATATTGTGCACTGCATTGTACTGTTCAGGAATGATGAATGAATAAATGGTCTTCAGCATAGAAACTATGCTTTTTCAGACATATGTCCATATGATTTTTTTGTTTTTTTGCTCCTTATCCTCTCGAGGATACTCTGAAATGTCTCCATTGCTAAATATCACACTGTATGTGTAAATGTGTGTGTCTATATATATACACCTATAGGATGATTCATAGCACCCGTATCACCTCTTTTTCTCGTAAACAACACGACACCCGGGGTTCACGAAAAAATTGTGATAACTATACCCTACGTGAATTATCAGTTGGCAGTAATTCCATTCCTCTGAACATACTGGAGGTAGGGGTACAGCGGGTGGGCTTCGAAATTGCAAATGGGAACAGGGGTCGTATATGGTATCGTTGGATAGATCGTCAAAAAAGAAACAACATCTACGAAGACAATAGTTTATGCACAGTAAAATAAATCATGTAAGCATATGGTTTGTGATGTGCGTAGTTTACGCATAATGAAATGGAACGATAACTATTTTTATTCTTACTACAATCAAATGGAAATCAACTAAACATTTTGTTTATCTGGCGTGTATACTTAGTTTACGTACAATCAAAAAGAGTTTGAGTGTACTGTAAATACCAGTATGATGTGAGAGAACTACTGTGAAATGGGAACACTCATTCGCACACATCACTCTTCGTAAGTGTTTGAAATCTCGACCAACCTATATCAGATATACGTTTGCGGTTGCTCGGTGGACCTGGAGATCCACCTGCTTCTCTGATTCTGTCTTTCATCATTGTTGGACGCACGCAGTAGACAATGTCTTTAATTCTCCCCCACAAAAATAATTAATTTGGGGACAAGTCTGGAGAACGTGGTGGCCAAGCTACAGGACCCATTTGTCCGCTCCACTGTCTGGGGAATAACATGTCTGCAACCAGCCTAAATCTGTGTGAAAAGTGAGCACGGCAGCCATCTTGCTGAAGCCACAGTATTAGTCTCAGAGATAGAGGGACATCTTAGATCAGCTGATACAAAATATTTTCTAGGCAGTCTGCATACGCTGCACCATTCAGGTGCCCTTCAAAAAAATATGGTCATATGACACAATGTCCGAGAAGGCCACACAAAGTATTATGGCTCCACACATGCTGGTTATCCACTTGACGGAGCCAATGTGGGTTGACTGCAGCCCAGTAATGGGTATTATGTATGTTAATGTCACCATTATTCTTGAGTGTGGCCTCATCAGCCCCAAGATGCTGAGACGGAAAGCACTGTCCTTGCTCAGGTACCAGTTGCAGAACAATGCGCTTAGGAAAGTCATTATTCCCAAGTTCTTGGTGCAGCTGTACATGGTACAGATGTAAACGATTATCAGCGAGGATTCTCCACCCTGTACTTTGAGACAATCCTGAGTTGCGGGCAATCCTCGTGTAGAATCATGAGAATTAACTACCATGGCAGCAAATACATCAACAGCCCTCTCGTTTCTCACAGGTCATCTGATACGACTACGTTTGTAGTGTTTCGGTTGCACTAGTCTGGTTGTGCACATGTGACATGCAAGATGCTGGAAGGCATTGTCAAGTGATGAACGTGTTGCGGGTATCTCTCTGCGTACAAACAGGCAACAGCTCTGCAGTTCCGACGACATTCTCCTAGTATTATCAACATGTCAAATGCTTCTTCGTTTGTAAACAGCATTCCATTCAGAAAGCAACACCAAAGACAGATGGTGTCTGACACTGAAACAACACATACGATTAATGGTTGCAAAGTATAATGAATGACTATCTGAATGAACGACCTTTTGATTGCCAGTTAATTTGCATGCAAAGCATGCAGTTCCTGTACGTGGTAGATGGCTTATATGCATGCTGCTTAGTGATACATTATTCTCTGCTTTTGCTCAGAAACAGTTTAATACCTACTGCAAGAGTTTATGCAGTAAGGCACACAGGTAACTGTTAGTATCAAAGCGAGTCACACTACAACCGGCAATACCGTAACGGTGCACATTGTGCATCTGACGTGCATAGTTTAGGTGCAACCAATGATAATTGGATACTGTTCTTATTAGACTGTTTCCAGACAAACGTAGAGAATAAGGCAGCACTAAACAGCAAACAGATAAGCCATCTACCACTTACAGGAAATGCAGGTTTTGTATGCAAGTTAACTGACAGTTCAATGTTAATTTATCCAGACATTCATTAGTTTTACATTGCATGAATGACAAAATCTGAGCAGCATTTGGATCTCTCATTAGTACTGAGGTCCACCGAGCATCTGCAAACGTAAGACGGAGAGCAGAGTCGTGTCTGATACAGGATGGTCGACATTTAGAACACTTATGAAGAGTGCTGTGTACAAATGAGTGTTCCCAGTTCCCAGTAGTTCTCTCACACCATACTGGTATTTACAGTACACCCGACGTCCTTTTGATTGTACGTACTGATGCGTGCGTGGTTAGACTGACTTGGCATGTTGGTCGAGGATTTTGTCCGCTAGACCAAAAGCGTAGTCATTTGGTTTAGATAGTTGGCGTGAGGTGAGGGGTGTTGGTTACCACTTACCTACTTCAGCTTCTTGGGCGTTGTGGTCAGGGTAGGTTTCATCTAGACGCAACGGATTCGGTCTACGCCAGATTGGAGATTCCACAGGTGTGCTTCGTTGCTCCAAAAGTTGAAGTTGTCCCAGCCAAGTCGCACTTTGGTACCAGTCAGAAACCCTTTTAACACTGGGTGACATGTAGAATGTATGCGGATACAAGGTGAGAAGTCAATTACAAGAACCGGAGCAGGCGCAACCGCCTGATGTCTAAGTTCGGCAGCACAGTCTCGTTCCACCTGTCTCTCCTGCATAGGACATGGTAGTGCGATCCACGGTTTGAGAGCAGAGTGAGCCAGGTATTGTTCACTACGTTTTCTATCCACTCCTCTTCTCGTGAGGCATAGGGCAAATAGTTCTACAGCTTACATGATGCACTTAGATAGGAAGGTTTAACAGTATAACCCAATAGTGACTTGTCAGAACAAGCTCGATAAGTACCACCACTGATCCCCCACAGTATGCCGACTAATCAAGGACGTGGAGCCATGGGGACCGCCAAGTCTCTACTGGTTGTGCGTTTGCACTAGGTGGAATGGCAAAACTTCAGGCTATGGTCACCATGCACTGACTTAGTGCGAGTGGTGAGAAATAACCCGAGTCTGTTATGCCTCAAGGTGTGAAGGTGTTTCTAGAGGTTGTGGCGTCGCTGTTTCTCCCCCACAAGCACTGACTTAGTGCTATTGTGTGACTGGGAAGAAACAGGTAGCAGTCGAATATGTATGTCTTCTGACGTGTAGGCACCTGAAAGGGTTCCCCAGTCAGGCTAACTTGGCTTAAATAAATCTTCCGGTTCCTGTCGGCAGTGCACGGTGTATTCTGTATCCAACAGTTAATTCAAACAAATACCCTGGAAATGAAAAACAGAAAGGTAGAAAACAATGAGTGTTTATAGAATATTCAATAAACATGTGACCCGTGCTACATCCTATCAAACCGTTGAGGGATAAAGGTAACTGCGGTTCCAGGTGTAGGTGACTCGGTTCTAAGTTAAAAGGAGGATAACTCGTTCTAAATGAAAACAAATTAGTTAAAATTAAACTGCTAAGTAAAAGGTGTCTAGAGGAGACAAAGTGAAGTTGAATACATATGTTCATGTTTGTTGGTCGTCGAGACGTAGTAAGTAGCCGCTGGGGGCGTACTTGAAGTTTCCAAGATCTCCGGACATCCCAACACTGAGTTAGTGCGGAATGTCACGAGAGAGGATGCATAAGAATGACTCACAAGCCCGGCAGCGCCCGGACTTATATAGTGGAAGCTTGTAGGCTGCCGGCGCAGGCTGCGGGGAGGGCGTGACGTCCTTCTGCCCTGGTTGGCGTGGGAAAACTCTGGTCAGCGATTCTGCTTCGTGCTTCGTTGGTGGTGCTCGGCCTTGCACGAGGTCTAGGCAGCTTGTAGGCTCTCAGCGAGGGTAGGGGGGGGGGGGGCATGCCTGCTGGGTTGCTTATCCTTCAGGTGAAGAGAATTTGCTGATATGTTCCTGTTGCCTGTAGGGTAGGCAACATGTCTGTAGTAGTAGAAGAGGTACTCTTGGCGATGAGTCGTAATCATATTAGATTAATTGTATAAGTGGCATGTGTCAGTACACTAGGTATGCACGCCATAAAAACAACATATTTCACCAATTTCCTTTTGACTGTAGTAAGTAAACCATATTTGTGATCAATGTTCATTTTGCGTAAACTATGCATGTCAAACTATAGGCTTAGATGATTTAATTTACTGTGTGTAAACTTTGCACGTCAAAGAAAAAGTGTCTTAGTAAATGCTGTTTTCTTTTAGACAATCTATCCAACGCTAACTTATACGACCCACCTTTCCATTTGCAATTTCAACGCTCAACCCCCATACCTGGTATGTTAGGACAAATGGGATTACTATCAATCGATGCTTCATATAAAGTATAGTTATCACACTTTTTCCGTGAACCACGGTGTCGTGTTATTTCCAAGAAAACAGGGTGATAGAGGTGCTGTGAATAACCACACAATAACCATATCACAGTTTCTGACACATTCCTGCTAAGTTGTCTTTTTAAAGGCTACAAAATGTTGAAGGGTAAGTATTAAGAATCAATGCTGTTTTGAAAGAAAAGACAGAGAGCTATGAAAACGGTATGTTTGGCTTTTGCAATGTTTACCTTGTTGAAATTCAGGCGGGCTTTGTAATATGTCTTGTAGAAATATTACAAAAAAATATACACAGTACGAGGCATTCCTAGCAGTTGTTACAATCATTGCCACGGTATGTTCAGTCATATTATGACGTAGTGATGTTAAGAACACTCAAAAGTTGTTAGCAAATTATAAGTGGTAGACTTAAGGAGTTTTTATTGCTTGACCATTTTCCTCTGTAAATAAATATTTATCATATTAATGTGTACTGTATGTTATATTTTTATGTGAAATTTGTTTTTGTATCATAACGTATGTCGGTAATAATTATTTACATGAATATCATTATTGTTTTTTATTGTATTATTAGTGTGATGAACAAATGATAATTATATATTCTGACGTCATCGGGTGAGACACGACACGAACTATGACAAAAACATTTACTGGTAATGTGGGCGCCGGCGGTGCTTCCCAATTAACACACTATTGAGACTCAGGGTTCTCAGGAATGCTGTGGGTTCTATGTGCCCGTCTCACCCATGCATACGTACAAACACGTAGGCAATACTATACTTTTACTAAACATCACTTTGAAAATAAGCACGCGATAAAATACATGTGTCTAGGACAATGTCACTACTGAATAAAGGAGGTAGGTTACGAATGCTTGCTTTTATTGTTACTATGCGTACACATCAACCTGCCAATGAAATTATGATAATCTCGGTCATGACTAGCCAATTCTGCTTGGGTGCTCCCCAGCCTGCAATTTAGTTAGCGCATGCCTAGATGGATGATCTCGCCAAGGTGCATTAAAACACAATCTTCACAAGGGAAGAGGGCAGACAGCCGCTAGGGTGGACTGACGGTTTTTCCCTGAAGACAGGACATGGTGAATTACAAAATGAAACCCTTGATGAAAACATATTAACACGTGTGACTACTTGGTATCACTAACGCACGTGGGTAGTGTGGTGACAGTCCATACACAGAGCCGGCTACGGCGGAAGCAATTGCACCGTACACAAATTGCAAAATTTCACAAAATACATAAAAATCCTTAAAAGATGATGGGGCATGAGATGAGTATTCACAATAAACACACACAAAGTTTAGGTGGCGCGGATGCAGCTGGATAATGTTTGTAGCGGACCACGTGGTGCAGATGAAAATGCAATATTTCTTTGTGAAAACTGCAAATTAAATTCAGACCAAATATTATTATGAGAGAGAAAATCATATTCTTTACTATTTAAGTGATTGAAGGCGTGTAGCATACCTGATGGCGGTAAAACCTAACATTAACATGACAGCATGGTCAAGTACAAAAAGCATCAATTATACAAAATAATACATTGAACACTGAATTAAACATACATAGAACCATGAAATAAATTGTAGAGCACAGGATTTTAAGCAAATAAACTCTCAAACTGCATGGATGGCAGAGATATAGACTTGGCATAGGTTAGCCACGTGGTTGTGCGTGAAATTGCTGTAAAATATTCAAACTTGAATATACCCTTAAAATACATACATAAAAACAAAGCCCTTAATATTGCATGTAGAAATAATACAGAGATTACACTGCAACACTACTAACATAGGCAGATGGCCCCTGATTCAAGTTGCGCACATCGCGTGACCTCTCAGACATCTTTCTCCTCTCTCCTTGATTAAGTTTGAAAAATACCACAAGGGCGAAATAAATTTAAGCGGAAGCATAATGCTGGGGAAATGTCTGGCAAAACGTACGAAAGCAAAGGTTAACCGGTAAACTAAATTGACTATGGAAACCTACATCGGTTGTAGAGCGTACGTGACAGTGTCTTACCTCACCAGCTCTCCTTGACAGACTGTCCAGAGGCAAGCGTTGCACGGACCTACCATGGCTGCCTATGGGGTTCACATAAGCGGAAGTGCTATGCATGCAAGGTAAAATATTTTATTATTGAAATAAAAGTAGCTCAAATAAATTAAATATTGTTTTACATTTTACAATTTTCTTGTGAATTTTCTGTACGAATTTAGAGTCTGTTTATGACGGCGTTCACGCCAGAATATTAGTGTCAATGTCGGTGCCTGCACTTTGAATTTCAGAACCAAACATTTTCAAAATAACAAACACTTTAAAACATTTTAAGACATATCAAAACCTGAAAAATAAAAATACAAGACACATTTTACACTGCAAAATAATATTTATGTGAAAGTTAAAAAATATTGGCCTCTTTGTGCACGTGATTGTACACGTGTGTGGTGAGCGCCATCATGGGCTCTAGCACTGCTGGCTGTTAGCCGGCATCAATTCTTATTACTGTTTTGCATTTGTATGTCATGATTTCTATGTAAATGTGTTACATTTTTAGTATTTTGTCATGTAGCCTATTCCACATTCAGGATCTATGGAAACTATAAATTGCAACATGTTTTAAATTTTTCTATTGATACACTCCTGGCAGAATCACCTTCCCAATACAATAAACTCCAAATTTTATTCCCACCCTTTAATAATGACAGTTCACCTACTTTCAGATTTACACACTATCACTGTGATATAACCCATTCAGTTAAGAAACCATCACTTGCATAAATGCAGCAAACTATCTGCTTTAACGGTATAATTAGCAGTGAATACAAACTTATTACAGTTGTCACTGGATTTTCGACTAAAAGTATGATTAAATTCATGGCTCACTCTCAGACATCCTGTAGTGGACTGTTTTTATACACCACAATGTCCCCATTATTATATCACTATCCCACTATCAATTTCTTGTAGTATTAAGGCAAACTTCCAAAACTCTATCTTCATGAATGATTAAGCAATTTATGCAAAAACTAACCCAAAAGTACAATTTTCCAATACTTTATTTTTCTCTTTTATTCTTTAGTAAAGTTATTGAAGTAATAATAATAACCAACACCCACAATTAGGCTACAGCCTAGAGGTGATCTTTCTCACATCTCCCCAATCCAACCAAACTCATCTTCCACCCCCTTCCTGAACTTTCCAACCACCCTCACACATACCTATTCCTCACCCACAACACATTCCACTCCCTCACAAGTATGGACTTCCTACTCTGCTCTGTTCTCCTCCACACCTTCAGAAGCTTCACACTGTTGTTTCCTGTCTCTCTAAACACCCCGTTAATTAGCTAGCAGCATAACCTTCCCCAATCCTTCCTCTCCATTCATCATCCTGTACATCCTGACCAGTCTCAAATTTCCTCCTGTCCTTCAACGAGTCCCACCCCATTTATTTCATCATCACTGATGGTCTATAGTACCCTTCATCCTCGCCATCCTGCCCTTCTTTGCACCTTCTCCAGTTCTTGCACCACCACCTCCACGTACGGGTCCCATACTGCAGCTGCATATTCTAACATTGGCCGTACCATTGTGCCACATTCCTTCTCCTACACCTCACAGCTGACTCCCGTAAGCACCCTTCCCAACATACCCAAAGCCCTTCTTCCCCTTTGTAACCACCCTCTCTACCTGTTTTTTTTCCATCCAAGGTCTCCCTGTAATACAATCCCTAAGATACTTATATTCTGCTGCTTCTGCTATTTCTTGTCCCTCCCATTCATACATGTCCCTGCTTATCACCTTTTTCAGTGTAAACCCCACTACCTTAGTTTTTATTATATTTATCATTTTATTTTCCATGGTCCACAACCATATTCTGTCAATGTCTGCCTCAAGTCCCCCCCCCCCCACCCCCTGGCACTGCATACAATAGGCCTACACAATCATCTGCAAACAATCTTATTTTTCCCCTATCACCAAATCCATGTCATTTACCATTATGGTGAATAACAAAGGGCCCAGATTGCTTCCTAGCGGCACCCCTGATGCAACCTCCCCTTCCTCCGATATTGCCTCCACCACTTTCACCCTCCGTTTTCACACCCTGACGATGTCTCCAATCCATTCCACTACCCCTTTGTCCTGTATCAACTCATCCACTTTCTTCATCAAAGTCCCATGGGGCACCTTATCAAATGACTTCTCAAAGTCTATGAAGCAGGCATCCAACTGCTTCCCTTCAATAACTGCCTGCACCAGATCCTCTTAACAGCCCAGCCAGCTAAGTATCCTTTCCTGAAAACATGTTGTGACTCCTCCAAGCAATAACTCTTGTTCAATACATTCTCCACATACTGAACCACCAGCCTCTCCATTACCTTTCCTGTACTCGATGTGAGACTAACCGGTCTGTAGCTGCCTATCTTCCCCCTGCTTGTGTATTGGGACCACCAACACATCATTTTAACCTTGTGGTTACTTTCTCTCTCCTAAGGACTTGCTAAACACCACCTCCAAATATTTCATCAACTCTCGCCCACCAAACTTGTGCTGCGTTCCCTATCTCGCCTGGTCCCACAGCCTTTACTGCTCTTCAACACCTTGATTACCATTTCTATCTCCTTGCAGCATCTTCGATTTTTCTTGGTCATTTGTCAGTCTTGCCATCCCTACCTTCAGCAGATGGCTCTCTTCCCCTTACCTACTTAACATACATAAACAATTTCCCCCATTCCTTGCCTTTTCCTTCTTCAGCAATGTTCTCTAAAATATATATATTCTTCGCCTGTAAACAATTACCGCAGCGTTTGTGACAAACACAAAAGTGCTACCGAATCAAATAACAGCCTCATCAATATTAAGAAGTACCTGTCTCAACAAAACTTCTTTCGAGGTTAGTGCGTTACAGAACTTGCGACAGCCGTAATAACTTATTGTTTTTAACGTTGTATAACACTGAACCGGATGCAAGTACGTTCGCATCATTAAAGTCCTAGCCACCGGTCCTCACAAATGATTACACAAAGCTATCAACTCAACGACTATTAACAACATATCACAACACTACTCGCTCTGACAGTGACTGACACCAACCCATTGCCACGCCTTAAAACGGTATTTATTTTCATATCGTTTGGTCCGTAGATGACTAAGTAAAGAGTGGATACCACTATGTTTACAAACTACAGATGTCTCGAAGGCAGGCAACATCGTATTATTCTACCAAATTTGCAAATTTTTGCTACAACGCCAAGCAGCCAATATTGTTAACGGTGTCATTTGTTAGGAGATGTCGGTTATCTTGTTTCTTTCATTAGCCGCATTTTCGCTGTTGAATCAGTAACAAAGAGGTGGTTTCGTGCATAGACGAAATGCTGGAGTTCTCATCCATATACAAACTGCGAACGAATGCCCGCCGCAGTTTTGGTATACTTGAACACCAACTTGGTCATGAAGCTTGTACGTGTGGTCGAGAGCCGTGATCGAGAGCGAAAGAACTCGGAAGATTGACTAGTAAATATTGCAGACCAAGCGCTTTGGTAGATAACGCTTCCACAATATATGTCTGTATTAGCGAACAATTAAAACACTTCAATCAAGAGTAAATAAAAACTTACCCCAGTGACGCTTTTAAGAATAGCTCCATATACTCTTATTAACAGGAATGGTGAATATGCAGCCCAATTCGAATTGAAATTTTAAATTTTTAATCACAAAACTATGTTCTGCAGATGTTTTAAATATTGCGTATCTTAACACAACTGTAATTTTCTATCTTTTTTATCGTTAAACTGCCTCAAAATTTTATCCATACTAAAATTATGATGTCAAATGATTCATCGAAAGCACAAACTGCAGCATGAGTTGGGAACTGTTCCGTGAATGTGAAGTGACATGAGCCAGCACCCCAAGCCGTTCTTCCCGTCTACTCATCGAACATGTGAGTTGTCACCGAGAGATCTGATGCGCCCAGCACAACATTACCAGCATACATGCCACGGCCACAGATGCAGTGATAGTACACGATGTGTAAAAAGCAGAGTAATTAAAGTGTTTATATTGTGAAAGGCAAATAACCATATATTGCTCAGGAATGCGGTACCACTGGTACAGTGGGTACCGTAACTGGCCAAGAAAGATTCACAAAGTCACCAATACCATAACAACACAGTTTGCATAAGTCAGTAACTGCGAAAGGAGTGAACGAGTGATCTTTCACTGAGTCGTAGCGAAAGAAGTGTCGACATGTGAACAAATTACATTCACCTCATCACCCACCGCGTGTGTAAAAACAACATGCCTAGTCGTACCTGTACCACAGCTACACAGTAGCAGCAGGGCAAGGCCGATACACAGTTTTATTGCACAAATGAAATGGAGAAAATCACCACTATGCAAACATAAACAGAAACATGAACATTCATCACAGAACACCAGGCAAAGGACACAGAAACAAATGTATGTGGTAGTTCGCTATTTTTCGACTACGTATTGTGAACTGTTTACGCCACTTCTTGCATTTAAACATTGCTCACGCCATCTCACGCGACCGCGATGCACGAGTTCGCATGTTAAAATCAAACATAAGTGCAGGCCATCGGGGCCAAATCAAAGTATGTAACAATGTGATATTTTCGCATCTACAGTGACATTTTCAATTTTTTGGAAAGTTAAAATCATTTCATCGTCATTCACGGCTATTGTTTTGGAGGGACAGCATGTGAATTTTCGCCACATGCGTTTGTTTACGTTTGGCCCAGTCATCGATATCAACAATGCACTTTTTCATCATAGTGCAATGGGCAGGGAAATTCCACACCCCTCCCTCCATCACTATTGTTTTCATCATGCCGGATGTAGCAATACCATGTACAGGGAATACCATGCTACCCAAAAGCAGTGCATCCATTATCATCATCGACTTATCACAACATTCGCTTCACATTAGTGTTCAACAGATGGGTGAGTCGTGCTACAAAGTGAGAGTCGGCCTACGGAGAACTACCATCTACCACAGGGATGCATTAAGGTTAGCTACGACAAGTGAAGTGATACTAACATCCGGAGATGAGACGGAAGAAGCGAGAAGGAGAACAGGCACCTCACCGACCCATCATAGCTGTATGAGAAGTCCGAAGAATGTAAACACTGAACCTGACCACGCCTACTAGAGGGACACTCAAAGTCAACACGTCCACAAGGGCAACCGTAGGGGACAGCAGTTTGGGGAACATTAGGCGGCAGGAAAACAGTCCGCCCTTAAGCAAATTTGACATCGACAGTAACAACCCGGGGGAGCCCCCTGCAGACGGGAGCGACTGCCAGGAGCAACTCAACCTCGAAAGGGTCACGACCATCGGAAGAAGTGTAAACACGCCCGTGTTTCAGTGTTCAGCAGCAGAAGAAGTGGGGACTTATACGCCAGAGCAAGGGGACGTGTCAGACGAGCACGTGAGAGATGCCTTTACCCCGAACCGACAATGCTCGCGCAACCCGCAAGGTAGCAGCAACAGCAGCGAGGAGACGGGTGAGAGGGAAAATCCTTCCCCCCTTTCGACATTCAAAGAGAACTTGCAAAGCCCCCCACACCACGTGCACAGCCTGTGGACAAGTGCCAGTGTGCACCACACCTGTCACAGTGCTGGGACAATGTCAACAAAACCCGCAACCCACAAAAAAACAACAGTCACCAGCCAACAGGTACAGCTTTTGCCTGCAACCTGCAACGACCACCAGCAAGATGTTGTTCGTCATAAGAAATGGAGCTTCAATGGCGAATGACCCCGAGAGGCCAGCACCCTAGGCCGTTCTCCCTGTCTACATGACCAACATTCATCGGCCACATGATCTGTTGCCGTGAGAGCAGATGCGCGCAGCACACCATTCCCAGTGTGCAAACCAAGGGCACCTATACAGTGATAGTACACAATGTGTAAATAGCAAAGTATTTAAAGTGTTTAATATTGTGAAATGTAAATAAGTGCAGAGTGCATTTTAGTGCAACCAGTGAAATGCTTAGAGTGATGTTATGGGTTATTTTTATATTTGATATGTTTTTCAAGATGTAAACAAAAGGCTTCAAGAATGTTGTGACTCAACTAGATATGTGATTATTTTTTAGAAGGGTAATAATGTGTGTTGTTTGTATTTATTGCATGAATTGTGTATGAAATATATTCTTGCAAATGTTCCTTGTTCCTAATGCAACGAACATGTACGTTATCATGCACGACCAATGCTTGTATTACGACATCGTCCCAATCTCCTTTTGTATTAATTAATATTGACAAGGGCAGGGATTAGGTGCGTGGTTGAATATCAGAACTTACCATATTGCTTGAGTAGTGCAACGTAGCTTGCTGTTCGAGACTAAGTAAGCGTATCGTGAGTCTTAAATAATTGTTGTCACTTTGTGTATCAGTAACTGTTATAACTTGTGTTTAAGTAATTGCTGTTTCATTAAATGTATATATTTTTAATTCCATCTATCATTCAGCTACCAGTGAGACAAACCCCCAGCCACCCCTTACCAGCACTTGAGGCAAAATGAGCATTGAGAGCCAGAGTAAGGAAGGAAACAGAGTTTAGAACTATTTTGTATCTAGGAGGAAAGGGAGTTGTTACAATATGTACAAACTAACGTATAGAATTATTTAATTTAAAAACAGTTCTATACCTACATATTTATATACATATGCATGTACATCATTATATATCAAATACATTTAAAATAATTTTATTATCTCATATTTATATGTACATACTTATATATAGAAATTTAAATAATTTTTATATTCCCATATTTATATGTACATATCTATGTAAAAGATAAAATAAAAATAATTATATATTCCTTTATTATATACTTATAGTTAATTATATTACTGTATAAACCAAAGAAAAATTAATTTCATATTCCCATATTTATGTACCTCTACCTATAGATAAATATGTATAAAATAAATTAAAAATATTTCCATATTTACATACTTATTTACCTATACATATTCATAATTATGAATAAAATTAATTTAAAACATTTTTATTTTCTAATATTTATATATGTATAATTTATAATAATAATAACAATAAAAATAAAACATCTTTATTTTTGTAGCGAAGTTAAGGTATTATCATTTTCTCTTACACTTAACCACTTTTCATAACTTAACATAATACTTATTTTTTTAAAGAAATAGAACAAATGAAAGATTTTTATATTCTTATATATATATATATATATATATATATATATATTATATATATATATATATATATATATATATATATATATATATACACATATTTATATACCTATACAAAATTATATGTAAAATAAATATAAATTAATTTTATGTTCATATATTTTTATACCTATACCTATATGTAATTATTAATAAAGAGATTGCAAATAATTTCATAGTTACATACTTATTTACCTATACATATGCATATTGATGTACAAAACAAATTTAAAACAATTTTATATTCCAATATTTATATATGCATAATTATGTATAAGATAAATTGAAAATAGTTTTATATTTATATATTCATATACTTATACATAACTATATATAAGATAAATGGCAAGAATTTTGTATTCCCATATTAATATTCTTATGTGTATTTATATACCTATACATAATTATGTAGACCTATAAAATAAATAGAAATTAATTTAATTTTTAATATTTATATACTTATGCATATTAATATACCTATACATAAGTATCTGCATGTTTTATTCTGGGGCGAACAAGTATTAGGGTTTTTTCAGAGTGTTCCCATACCGTGAAGATGAACTGTGAATACGAAGGGGCTGCCTTTTGACCTCGACGATCATGGAACCATGGCATGCATAATCGCTAAATGGTTGCCATCAGTGTCGATTCTGCGATCGAGTTTTCGTCTTTGGTCAAAATGCTTATCAGCATGAGAGAATGGCCTGTACAAAGAGTTATTTTCGCGCGATGAAGCATTGCGAAATTGGTTCCATGCAGTTTGTGCAAGGTGATACAATGAAGGAACACATCGAGAACTGCAATGGTTCGTCCACTGGGAGTCAGCAAGTGATGTCATCAATACCTCCTGCTACATCGATGGGTACTGTTTCCACATACGATTATGACGAGACAGTTAATGCTAAAGACGGAATTATTTAGACAGCTGGCGTGGAACATACACTTACAAGACGTTTGCGTGAAGTTGACGAACTTCAGCATAAACGACCATCAGTTCTAAATACTGGTGAACATAAAACTGCTGCTACAAAGAAAAGTAAACTTGCTATTTATGATGAAGCAGGAAGTGAACACGATCATGGAAATAGCATTGATTATGACTATGAGTACAGAGTTGACAGTGAATATAATGATGATTCACTTGACATTCCCACACGTTTCACCAATGAGTTTCCTTTGACAAGTGGCGTGAAGAAAATAGAAGACGTCGAGAACACAGGCTGGAATGAAATTTTTAATATACTCAAATTGGCAGTAGAGGAGAGGCACTTGGAATCATACACAGCAAATTCGCAAGGCAGAATGGAACAAAGCCGGTTCACTTCTAGCTTATATCAGGTTTTTGGAACGATTTTCCTTCTATAACTCCGCGGACAAACTGTACAGACTGACTCCTACAGACTGTCACCTACTCCTCCACCTCCTCTGCATTTTCCTCCTCCTGCCGTTCGGTGGTATGTACATATGTATGCATTTGGCCTCGGAAACATTTATGTGAATGGGGTTCCTGGTCACACTACCAGTATTTTATTGTGTAACAATCTCGCCTGCAAATTGGAATACTTCGGCCTCTGTGTGTGCGCATGACTTTAGGTGTGTTTAGGTATGCGTGCATGTGAGTGGTGATAGTTTGTAATGTATTATACTTGCTGACTTTAATGTACTTTTTCTCGAGTTTTTGTTTTAAAATGTTATTCAAGGTCATGGGGTCCAAGGTCGAGGCAGTCTACATCTAATATGGCGATGGTAGTTAGTAATGTATTATCCTTGTTGACTTTCATGTATTTTTCATCGAGTTTTTGTTTTCAAGGTCATTCAAGATCGTGGGGGTTCATGTTGAGGTATTCTGCATCTAATATGCCGGTGATAGTCTGTAATGTATTATTCTTGCAGACTTTCATGGGATGAAGGTCGAGGTAGTGTACATTTGAAATGACGGTGGCAGTCTGTAATGTATTATGCTTGCTGAGTTTTATGTATTTTTCTAGAGTTTTTATTTTCAAGGTCATACAAGGTTATGGTGCCAAGGTCACTGGATTACAATATGGGGGATGGGTGACGTCTACCAATATGGTGGCCACCTACCAAGATGACAGCCTCCTACCAAAATTGTGGTCGCATACCAAGATGGCAGTCGCCTACCAAGATGGTGGTCGCCTAATAATATAATTTTTTTTGTGATTTTTTTTAATTTTTACGAATTTTAAGCATTTTTTAAATAAAATATTTACAGATGAATATTTTATTAATTTTAAACTATTTTTAAATAATATTTCAAATACATTTTTTATATATTTTCAAACAAAATTTTAATGAAAATTGTTAAAATAAGATTTTTTAACGATTTAAAAAATAATTTCTTATTAATAAGTAACATTTTTTAAAGATTTTAAAAGTATTTCTTTAAAAATATTTTTCGCAATTTTGGGGTTTATGGGGTCAGAGGTAACCGGGGTCAAGCTCAAGTGTCAAAGATCATGGAGTAGAGGTCATAGGTCGATGACTTCCAAGATGGCAGACGGTGACGTCACAAAATGGCGGCCTCCCCCGGCTCTGGCTCCGATTCCTGAAACACGTCAGGGAACTCTTCCCTACTACTTAAATTAAATTTTTCTTAAAAAGCAAAGTCGTGCTATATTCCATACGGTCCGTAAAACAAATATAAAGTTGCTATTGTATTCCGCTGTCTAGCGATAGATATTTTACTGCCTATAAAACAATAATTCAAATATTTTATATGATAGTAGGTATATTGATGACAAGGATCCAGGTACTGGATATGTTATGAGATATTGTTACTGGTACATTGCTAGGAAACATGTTCCGACCAAAATATTCGTTAAAAAGGAAAAAAAAAAGGCGCTGATTTCCGGCTACCAAACTTTGGGAAACGATACGAAACAACTTACATGCGCACTTCAAGAAAGTGACAATTCGAAAACGGTAGTAAATAATGCCATGAAGACACTTCAGGGACAAAACAGCGATAAATGTCTTCCTAACAAAGCACTGATTACTTATACGTAAAATAAGTCTCTTATCATTTTGCTCGGCTTCTCAGAAACCAAGATACCTATAGGTTCATCATTCTCAATCCAATAAATTATATCGAGAGCTCTTTGAAATCAACAAATATCTACTGTTGAGTATACAGCTTCCATGTTAATGAGTAAGCTAAACTATAAATCTGAATCGGTGATTTAAATTGGTAGAATTATTTTACTGAATCTTCAGTCAACTTTGTCATTATGCCTGTAACTGCCACTTTGAATATTATGACTTCGACATCCCACAAAACGTCGGTCATTACTGCTATAGGCTGTTCACGGTAATATGAGCACTTTTGAAAGCCCTGCTTAAGATCTACTTGTACGCACGTCATGTATTCCTCCACCTTATGTCAAATTAACGTTGTCATGGACCTCATCACTTTATTCTTGCATCGGTCAGGTGAATCTGTAGTATTATTAAAAAAGTTATGTTACAAATCTGGTCATTTTTACACTTCCATATATTATAAAAACAGTGAGCGTAAGAAATAATATACGTTATTACAAACAGTTACTTAACACTTTTTATTTGACGTTAAGATATGGAACTTCTTTCCATCCATCATTACCAACTTTACTGGGCCCATGCCACTCAGAGCGCCCGTCAAAATATGCAGGTAGGAGCAGTGACTTTCTAAGGTTGATTTCGAAAGTGCTCACTTTATCGTGAACATCCTTTACTTCTGTAAGGAAAATCGTCATTGCTTAATATATGTGCAGTCGCTGATTTTCGTTATTATATGCTCCACGAATGGGCGCAACTTTTTCTGAAAAGGAGAAAGGTGAGAGTTTTAGTTTTCACTTCTTAAACGTCACAAATTAAATTTTACTATATAATCTTGCCACTGGTAGCTTCGGAACCGTTCTGAAGTGTGGAAAACATTTCCTCATTCAAGTGTAGGTAACACTACCCCATGTAAACTAGACATAGAGATCGTCAATAGGACAAAATATACTGATATAGGCTACAACTAACATGCTAAATAACGGCATAATTAATAACACTTCTTAAAATTACCAACGACAAGGACTAGAAAGAGGCGAATCTGTTATTTTAATTAATATGAAAAAGAACAAATTACTGTGTCATCATTATCAAATATTCATATGAACAACGTGACATATGTTCATAATCCAAGCCACATTCAAAAACAACATTTTTGAAAAATAACAATGAAGAGACGACACGACTTTTTGAAGATTAGAATAAAAGTAATAATTCACCTAACATGGTGAGAAGAAAGAAAACGTATACATTTTCTGAAAGTGATAAAATTAATTTTATATTGGCATTTAATAAGATTATGACTTTGTACGAAAATACCGCTTAGGGATGATGAGGATTCTCCTTCATTGTCCGTTGAACACACCAGCCCTCTGCTCGAACACTGGTCTCTGGACTTCCGCAGATGCTCGAAGTGTTCGTAGGACGTTACACTCCAGATGCAGCGATGTATCCCTAGCAGTAGCATACAATCATCCTTCCTCGGGTCATCATCAGTTCCTGGGTTGAAGTCATTTCTTAACAGTCCTTCATTAAATCATATACTGTCCAATTTTAATATTGACAAATGATATCATAACCATCACTTCTATAAATCAGGGCTGGACAGCAGAAAAAAAAAAAAAAAAAATTCAATATCAGTTTCGCCGACTCCTCGACATTCATTTGCCCTTTTGAAGACGAATAATAATATTCCTAACAAACAAAACAGAACAAGTACAAATATTTTCATAAGACGGTGTCGTCTCTTTACATTTCCAATGCATTTTCAATTTCATAGAGGTGAATGCAAACGTCCCTGCATCAACAATAAATAATGTGGAAACACAACAATTTTGCCAGCATACAGAGACAGTCCTGATTATCACTTTTATACACCCCGCTATAATAACTTTGAAAACATAAAGAAATCCAATAAACTGCTAGCT